>CM066048.1:33243821-33843821 GCA_033557465.1 Ichthyophis bannanicus
TTTTTTTTTCTGATTCATCTCAGCCTCTCCTCTCTCTTTCTCTCCCTATCCCTCCTCGAGTCCCGTGTCCCCCCCCCCCCCCCGTCTCCCTGCCATGTTCAGCATCCTCTCTCCATTTTCCTATGGCCCCTTTCATTTCCAAAGCAAAAGTGGATCAAAAACTAAACTTCATGCAAATCTCTGCCAATGGATAGACAATAAACAACATAAAAATGCAGTACTGGAGGAAAAAGACCTCAGGGTTTGATTGCCAACGCAATGGTGCCAATTGCCACATCAAGTTCAAACTACTTCTACTGACCTACAAGTCTATCCATTGGCAGAGATTTGCATGAAGTTTAGGTTTTGATCCAGTTTTGCTTTGGACTATTCCTCTGAGAAACATGAATCTGAGAAAGAAAGTTTTAGAAGACAGGACCCCAGCATCCTCCGTATTCTTTCATCTATAACCACTTTCTATATCTATCTGCCCCTCCCGTGTCTAGAAACCCCCCAATCTGCCCCCTACCTCCCCATCTCTAGCATTTCCCTGTCTCCCTATGGCCCGCAGCGTCCACCGTCTTCTCTTCTCCCGTTACCTCCTCTTCTCATGAGGTCAGCAGTAGCGGCAAGGACTGAAACCCTCAGCGTGGGGTCTTTCAGACTAGAGTGCACCTTCAAGGCCCTGATGGTCCCTCCTCCCTCTGACGTGCAACTGTGTGTCAGAGATGGTCGGTACCAGCATGTGAGAGTCTGAAGACCCCGCACTTAGGGTTTATCTTCTTGACACATTGCCAACGCCGCTGCAGAACACTAATGAAAAGAGGGTAAACTACGAACCAGGCTGAGGTGAGGCAGCCACAGCTGGAGATTTTAGGGGCACTTTATGCCCCCTCCCCAAATTTTGCTGCTTAAGGCGGCTGCCTCTCCTTGCCTAATGATAGAGCGAGCCGCTCCTGGCTTCCGGTCCAATAATGCATCAGAACGAGCTTGTCAGAAATCCAGGACTGGCTTAAAATCTCACTCCTGGAACTGGGCAACTTGGCAACTCTTGTTTCAGTGATACAGTTTTTGCTAACAACAATTATGAATCGTGTTGCAATGTCATCAACTTCCACAATCAGTTTGTGTTGTTGTTTGGAATACCACATGCTGGTCTGTGGAGCTGTGAAGTGGCTCAGTTCTAGGAGGGAGAATTTTTTGTCCAGCCCTGGTTTTGAACTTCCTTGTTCAGTGCAGTGGTAGCTATCTATAGTCCTGATTCTTCCCATTGAAATCAGCACTGTAGTTCCCATAATGCATCGTGATAGGCTTGTGAGAAATCTAGAACTGGCCTGAAATCTTACTCTAGGATCTGGTAACTTGACAACTTTGGGTCCATGAGGTTTTTTTTTGAAAATATGTTTCCACCCATGGCCTTGAGGAGGTGAATCTCTTCCTCCGGCTCAGAAAATCCACGTCAGGTTTTCCCAAAGTGAGAAAAAGACTGGAACCCAGACTAGTGAGCCCTGTGCACAACTAAGGGACTGCCCAACTGGGGCCCTGCTCACATAACCCCTCTTCTCAAATCACTTCATTGGCTCCCTATCTGTTTCCACGTCCAGTTCAGTGTCAACAGTTTTGTGAATTATATGAAAATGTTAAAGAAACAATACAAATTAAGAAAGAAAAAATATAAAAGAACAAAGTGCAAATACTCAGGGCAGTGCATGAATATACAAAAAAAGTAACATTATTAATAGCATTGAAAAGAGTGAAACAGTTACACAAATAACATGAATTATGGAACTTAATACTAAGTGGAGATATGAGTATAAAGATGACGATCTGGTAATGATCAGATGAGAAGATAAACAGAATAATTAACTTGCGTACCAAACTTGTCATAATATAAAATCATCTTGCTACTAATACTACTACTACTGAGCATTTGTATAGCGTTACAAGACGTACACAGCACTGCACAGACATGTAAGAGAGAGAGAGAGTCCCTGCTCATCAGAGCTGACAATCTAGTTAAGACAAACACAGAAGGTGTAGACAGGAATAAAACAAGGGGGAAAGGTAAAGAAACAAGATCAGGTGAGTCAAGATCCAAAGGCAGCAGCGAAGAGGTGAGTTTTCAGCCTGGATTTGAAGAGGGTCAGAGAAGGCACCTGACGTACAGACACAGGTAGTTTGTTCCAGGCGTAAGGTGCAGCAAGGTGAAAGGAGCGAAGTCTGGTGTTAGCCATAGAAGAGAAGAGCTCAGATAGAAGCGATTTGCCATAAACCATAAGAGCGGAGTTCCTGAGGGGGGAGGAGGGGTGTAGGGAGAGATAAGAGAGGAAAGGTAGTGAGGAGCTGTAGAGTAAATGTTATAATTGCAAGGGCGTTAATGGGAGAGTTATTATAATAGGAGAGAGGAGACGGGTTCCCACAGCTTCCTAACCTTGGATACCTTGTTAGGCTTTTCAGCAGCTTTCATTTGAAAATTTTGAATTTCTCTCCACATCAAGTTCAGACTTCTTCTACTGACCTACAAGTGCATTCCCTCTATTGCTGCTTATTACCTCTCCTCTCTTATCTCCCCCTACCCCCCTCCTTGGGAATTGCTCATCAGGCAAATCCTTTCTATTTGGGCCCTTCCCTTCCATGGCCAACTCCAGACTTCATTCATTCCACTTTCTTGCACCATATGCTTAGAACAGACTCCCTGAGTGATGCATCAGCAGGGCCACTGCAAGGGACCCTCCATCCCGCTGCCCCTCCACCACTGCCCACCCCTTTCCAGCAATGACCTCAAAACCACAATACAGCACCTACCCACCATCTCTGGTGCTGCGCCACGGTTTCTCTCTTGCCAAATCTGCGACTTCCGCCCCCTCTGATGCAACTTATGGCCCTGCGCATCAGGCCCCATCTTTGGTCCTATTCCAATCCAAGCTAAAAGTCTACCTCTTCGAGACTACCTTTTAGATCCTTACTCTCCTGTGTGTTAAATTGTCCCCTGTTTGTTGTGTTAGTCTGGCATAGATTATAAGCAAGGACTGTGTATGCCTTGTTTCAACATCTTTATTGAATTTTATGAAAACATTAAAGAAACAATACAAATTGAGAAATAAAAAGAACAAAGTGCAACACACAAACCAGTGCATGAATATACAAAAGGAATAATAACATAATTAACAGCATTAACTAAAGAGAAACAGTTATACAATCAACATGAATTATGGATCTTAATACTATACGGGGGCACAATTATGAAAGATAAGAGTAAGGGCAGGCCGGCCTGTCCATTGGGCGAGAATGTTGTTCGCACAGGGTCCCGCGCTCCAGGGGACCCCACACCAACAGCATCCTGCACATGCTGTTCGGCTCCCGGCAGGCCCTGGTGCACCTCTCTACAGCGCTGTTTTTCTTCACTTCGGCAGCTGTATTCTAATGTAGGCTGCTGGCGCACCGGAGGTTAAATGACATTTCCTGTTTTGCGGCACTCAGCACGCCAGCAGCCTACATTAGAGCACAGCTGCCAAAGTGAAGAAAAATGGCGCTTTTCACTTCGGTGGCTGTAGAGAAGTGAGCCGGGGCCTGCCTGGCTCCCTCTAATGCCAAGCAGACAGGTGCAGGGCTCTTCAGGGAGTGGCGGGGGGGGGGGGGGGTGGAGCTAAGACTGGAAATGGTTATTGGGGGGCTAGGACTGGAAATGGGCTGATTGAGGGGGGAAGCTAGGACTGGAAATGGGCTGATGGGGCAGGGCTAGGATAGAACTGCAAATGGGCTGATGGAGGGGCTAGGATAGAACTGGAAATGACTGATGGGGAGGGGCTAGGACTCAAAATGGACTGATGGGAGGCTAGGATGGGCTGATTGGGGGGGGGTGCTAGGACTGATAATGGGCTGATGGAGAGGTACTAGGATAATCTCCAGGAACAAGCAGGAATGAGTCTTCACATATGGGTATCGTCGGTACCGACGGAGCCTGCGCGGGAACGCTCCCCAGCGTCCAAAAGGAAAGCTTTTGGGAGCATCCCACAGCGCCTGCGCGCTGCCTTCCCGCCTTTCCCAACCGCCTCTCTCCAGTTCTTCTTTTCCGCGGAGCCAGCAGGTCGTGTTCCTGTCACCGCTGAAGAATTTCTTTATTTTCTTTTATTTCTTTAGTCGCGTGTCTGCCTTCTCGACGCCGGACCGGTACCGCCGGTCTTTTCTTCTCACTTCAGTGCATTTTTTCTTTCTTTGGCCTTAGGCCTAGGAAAATTTCCTCATGGAAAAGCCCGCCTCCGGGTTTAAAAAGTGCACGAAGTGCAGCGGCACTATTTCTGTTACCGACACCCATGAATGGTGTCTAAAATGTTTAGGTCCTGACCACTCCATTACGGACTGTGAGTCCTGTTCCATGATGTCTAAAAGAGGTCTACAGAATCGAGCAGCCAAGCTCAGTACCCTGTTTCCCTCTGATGCAGCTTCGGTGGCATCGACCGTCTTCCAGGGCTTCTTCTTCCTCCCATGGATCTCAGGTAACCAAACTTAAGTCCAGCCGGTCCTCGAAGGGTAGATCTCCCTCTAAGTATTGAGATGCCTCCGGGCTTGCTCTCGAGGAATCCGTACCGGCAAAATTACCCCGGCAGGAGGCTCCGGCTTCCAAAGCTTTATCTATGGGGTCACAGGTTGACATCGATGGCTCGGCCTCGACCGATCACCTGTTGCCATGTTCTGGGGTACCGGTGGTTCCCACTGGTGCCGACATCCAGACATTGGTGGCGTCCATGGATCAGAATATCCTGACTATGCAGTGTGCCATCACGGCATTCATACAAGCTGCGACGCCTTCAGTACCGCAATAAACTCCGTTGCCAGTACCGATTGCATCGACATTGGCTTCGGTGTCGACTGCAGCGGTACACTGTTCTGTGATGCCCATCGGTACCGATCACTCCCGATGTCGATACCACCCAGTACGCGTATCGGGCTCTGCAGGAGCATCCAGATAGACGATACCGATTCCTCTGAAGACTCTGATGAATCAGAGGCCTCTGTCGAAGCATCGGTGATCCATCCTCAGGAGCCCTCTTCTCCAAAAAGGAGAATGTCTCCTCCAGAAGACTTGTCTTTTCAAGACTTCATTAGGGAAGTGGCCAGGGGCCTTTCCATCTCAGTGACCCCTGAGACAGAGCCTAGAGCCAAAAAATTAGATATTTTACAATATCCTAAGGCTCCTAAAGAGGCAGCCACTTTACCAATACATGAGATGCTTTATGATCACATGTTGGGCATATGGGAGACTCCTCTCACCACCCCCCCTCATTCTCGTAGGTTGGACACCATGTATCGTGTTCCTCCTTGTCCTGGCTTTCATAAGACTCAGCTTCCTCACCACTCCATTGTGGTGGAGTCTGCTATGAAAAAGATAAAGAGTACAAAAAGGCACTCTTCTACTCCTCCAGGAAGAGAATGCAGAACCTTAGATGCCTTTGGCAGGAGAACTTACAACTAGAGAACTTAGCCTTTCTGGCTCTAGAACATCCAGAGCCTCTCACCATTCCAGGAAGGTTAACTCACTTTGCTCCCAGATGGGCACAAATCACAGCAGAGCAATGGACCCTCTCCATCATAAGGGAAGGGTACAAGCTTCATTTCTTAAACCTTCCCCCTCACACCATTCTCCAACATCTCTCCTCGACCTTCTGGGTCAGGAGATTGCTACCCTTCTTGCCCAAGAGGCAATCGAAGAAGTACCCCTTCTTCAACAGGGCTCAGGGTTCTGCTCCCCCTACTTTCTCATCCCAAAGAAAACAGGGGGCTACAGACCCATATTAGATCTCAGAGAGTTGAACAAGTTTCTATGCAAGGAGAAATTCAAGATGACTTCTCTCGATACACTCCTTCCATACCTCCAGAGTCAGGACTGGCTTTGTTCTCTAGATCTCAAGGATGCGTACACCCATGTCCTCATCCATCCAACACACAGAAGGTTCCTTCTGTTCCTTTTCCAGGGAAAGCACTATCAATACAGAGTGCTTCCCTTCGGTCTGGCCTCTGCCCCAAGGGTGTTCACAAAATGCATGGCAGTAGTAGCTGCATTTTTACGCACTCTAGGAATATTTGTATTCCCATATCTGGACGACTGGCTCATCTGAGCTCCATCCCAGTCAGAGGCCCAGGCTTCCCTAGCCTGCACAAGCCGTATCCTCCAGTATCTGGGACTTGTAATAAACATCCCAAAATCCCATCTCACCCCTACTCAATCTCTGGAGTTCATAGGGGCCTTACTGGATACCACCACTGCAAGGGCCTATCTTCCCCAGGCCCGTTGCCTACGCTTGGTGCAGTTAGCCTCCCAGATTCAGTTAAAGTCCCATTTAACTGCTCGAGAGATGTTATAACTGTTAGGCCACATGGCATCTACCGTGCATGTGGTCCCTTATGCTCGCCTTCACATGAGGGCAGCTCAATGGATTCTGTCCACCCAATGGACTCGGGCATCAGGGTGCCTGTCAGACAAAATAGCAACCTCCAGTCGCCTTTTTTGCTCTCTCCAGTGGTGGAAGTCCACCCAAAATCTGTTGCTGGGGTCCCCCTTTCAACAGGTGTTACCCCAAGCAACCCTTACAACAGATGCCTCCCCAAGGGGGTGGAGAGCTCATCTACAAGATCTCTCCACCCAGGGCATCTGGTCTCCACAGGAGACATCTCTACATATCAGGCTCTTAGCGCTCAGAGCAATTTATCTAGCTCTCAGAGTCTTCCACACCCTGCTCAGCTACAAGCAGGGCCGGCCCGTCCATTGAGTGAGAATGTTGTTCGTACAGGGCCCTGCGCGAACCACATTCTCGCTCAATGGACTGCTGCAGAGGGAGCTGAGGAAGCCCGCGTGAGGCCCTGGCTCCCTCTGCACAGCCCGCCAGCATGAGAGCCTTTACCTTCACGCTGGCAGCTGTCTCAATGAAGCCGCGAATGCCGCGAGAGGTTAAAGGGCATTGCCTTTAACCTTTCCTGGCATTCGCGGCTTCATTGAAACAGCCGCCAGCAGGAAGGTAAAGGTTCTTCACGCTGGCGGGCTGTGCAGAGGAAGCCAGGGCTCTTCTGGGGGACGGCTAGGACTGGATGGGCTGTGATGGGGGGGGGGGGGGGAAACAGACTGGAAATGGGCTGTGATGGGGGGGGAACGGACTGGAAATGGGCTGTGATGGGGGGAAACGGACTGGAAATGGGCTGTGATGGGGGGGAGAAACGGACTGGAAATGGGCTGTTATGTGGGGGGGAACGGACTGGAAATGGGCTGTGATGTGGGGGGGGGGAGAACGGACTGGAAATGGGCTGTGATGGGGGGGGAACGGACTGAAAATGGGCTGTGATGGGGGGGGAAACAGACTGGAAATGGGCTGTGATGGGGGGGGGAGAATGGACTGGAAATGGGCTGTGATGGGGGGGAGAACGGACTGGAAATGGGCTTTGATGGGGGGGGGGGAAGGGGACAAATGGGCTGGGGGGGGGGAAACAGACTGGAAATGGGCTGTGGTGGGGTGGAGAGAACAGACTGGAAATGGGCTGTGATGGGGGGAAACGGGCTACAATTGGGCTGTGATGGGGGAGGACTGCAAATGGGCTGTGATGGTGGGGGGATAGGACTGCAAATGGGCTGTGATGGTGGGGACGGACGGATGGACTGAAAATGGGCTGGAATGGGGGAAACAGACTGGAAATGGGCTGTGGAGGGGGGAGAACAGACTGTAAATGGGCTGTGATGTGGGGAACGGACTACAATGGGCTGTGATGGGGGGAGGACTGCAAATGGGCTGTGATGTGGGGGGGATAGGACTGCAAATGTGCTGTGATGGTGGGGGGAATGGACGAAATGGGCTGTGATGGGGGGAACTTTGAATGGAAATGGGCTGATGAAGAGCTGGATTAGGACTGGAAATGGGCTTATGGGGGCTGGAATAGGGCGAAGTGGGCTGACGAGGGGGCTAGGATTGGAAATTAGCTGATGGGGGAGCGTGGAGGAAATGGGCTGATGAGGAACTGGAAAAGAGCATATGGGGGCTAGGACTGGAAATGGGCTGATGAGGAGCTAGGATAGGACTAGAAATGGGCTGTTGGGGGGAACGTAGACTGCAAATGGGTGATGGGCTGGAATAGGACACTGGAAATGGGCTGATGGGGGCTGGAATAGGACTGGAAGTGGGCTGATGGGAGTTGGAAAAGGGCTGGAAATGGGCTGATGGGGAGCTTGGAGTGGAAATGGGCTGATGGGGGTGCTGGAATGGAACTGGAAAACAGCATATGGGAGGCTAGGACTGGAAATGGGCTGATGTGGGAGACTGGGACTAGAAGGGGGCAGATGCTGGGTGGGTCTAGAACTATAAAGGAGCTGATTTTGGGGGAGGGCTAGAAAGGGATGGGAAATGAGAATGGAGAGGGGAAAAGATATTTTGTGTGGGAGGCACTGTTCCCTCTAAGCTGTGCGCGCGCACACACCATGCCAAGCGAGCGCACATACTTTACAACAGAGCGCACAAAAATTACGGTTCTGATTCTGATAGAAAACAACACAGACGTCTTAAAATTTTAAAGTTGTTGTGTATTTACGGTTTTCACAAGTTCTACAATATTTTCTAGTGCAATCAATGCGGTGTACATACTGTATTCTGACGTGTAGTCAAATTTTAAAGTATATAACTCTGAGTGTCGATATGTGGCGCACAAAAATGTAACCTTCCTTCAAAAGCTGCACAGTTGATATTTTATGTGCACACAGCCTACAGAAAATTAGAGGGAACATTGGTGGGAGGGAAGAAAAGTCTACGAAGGGCCGGGTATTGGAAGAGTAAGTGTAGATTGAGAATGGAAGGGTGAAATTTGAGTGGATGATAAAGCAATAAGGAAAGAAATGGAGGAAAGAGCAAAAGGGGAAAGATCAGTATGTTAAAGCAGATACAGAGAAAAAATTTGGAAAAAAATCTAAAAGAGAAGAAAGGAAAATGGATAGCTCGCAGAAGACACAAAGAAACCAGAAGAAAGTGACTGGAGCAATTGCAACTGAAAAGAAAATGCACAAGCAACAAAAGGTAGAAAAATACTTTTTTATTTTGAATTTATTAACTGGAATATATCAGCTCTGGGAAATGTGCATTGTTAACATCTTTTGTGTTTTGTTTAGTACAAGAGGAAATTAATTTATAGTTTTATTTCTCCAGTGTTGTTGTACATCCCAAGTTTGGCTTTTGGGGTTCCCAGTTTAATTATTGTCTTCCTATTTCTAAATTGTGATCCCTTGTTCTTTGGTGACAGTCTATGTTCTGCATTTTAACCAAGCTGAGGTATTCTGTTCATGTAGTTTCTATTTGACCATGTCACTTGTTCTCTTTCCCCAGTAGGAGATGCATTGGTATTCTCTGAGATGTATTGGTTTAATATTTGCAGTGTTGCCTTTTGATAGGTAGGGTTTGGTGCTTTGTGAGTCCTGGCAGAGCTGTTATGATATGGTGGATTTGCTATGAGTTCTAAAAGGTCAGTGTTTATAGTACTTCCTAATGGGCCTGGCGGTTGGCACTGGAATATAGTAACGTAGAAATCGATTAGTCTTTCTTTATCCAGACACTCATTAAGAAGCATGTTTACTAAAAAATGCATGTTAATATTATGCAAATATTTATGCAAATGAGGCTCCCTATGCAAATGAGGCCCCGCAATTAATCTCCGCACATGGCCCCGCACCCCCCTTGGGCCGCCCCTGGCTACAAGACAGTCCTCATCCACACGGACAACCAAGTAGCCATGTTCTACGTGAACAAGCAGGGAGGGACTGGCTCTCTGTCGCTTTGCAACGAAGCTCTGAGATTGTGGGCCTTCGCCAGAGAGCATCAAATTCATCTTATGGCAGTGTATCTTCCAGGGGTTCAAAACTCTTGGGCAGACAGACTCAGTCGAGTTCTGCTTCCACACGAATGGTCCCTCCATGGGGACCAGATAGCCAGGATCTTTCAAATTTGGGGAACCCCAGACATAGACCTGTTTGCAAGTCCGTGGAATGCCAAACTTCCCCGGTTCTGTTCCAGGATTGCGTGTCAGGGAGTTCAGGCCAGGGATGCCTTCCTCCTTCATTGGGGGCAAGACTTCCTCTATGCCTTTCCACCCATTCCCCTAATTCCCAAGACACTCTTCAAGCTTCAGAGAGACAAGGGGTCTATGATCCTCATAGCACCACATTGGCCACGCCAAGTGTGGTACCCTCTACTTCTGCATCTCTCCCAAGCTCCCTCCCTGGACTTGGGATCTGCTCCAGACCTCCTATCCCAGGAGGAGGGAACGTTGTGGCACCCAAATCCCCAGTCTCTTCACCTCAGAGCCTGGTTGCTGAAGGCCTAGACCTTCAAGATTTGCATCTTTCTCAGCAGGTGAAGGATATCCTTCATGCTTCCAGAAAGACTTCCACTAGACATTCCTATGCTTTTAAATGGAAATGGTTTACCATTTGGTGTGCAGAGAAGGGTCTCAACCCTCTTGCAATACCTCTGAATTCTTTACTAAAGTATTTGCTGCATTTATCCCATGCAGGCCTTAAAACGAATTCAGTAAGAGTCCATTTGAGTGCTATTGCAGCATCCCTTAAGCCTCTCAATGGGCAGCCTATTTCCTCTCATCCTCTTATTGCAAGATTCATGAGAGGCCTTCTTTTAACTAAACCTCCCATCAGACCACCTCCAGTGGCATGGGACTTGAATCTGGTTCTTGGCCAGCTTATGAAGCCACCCTTTGAACCCTTAGCCACTACCTCCTTGAAATTTCTTTCCTGGAAGGTTATTTTTCTCATTGCAGTCACTTCAGCTCGCCGCATCAGTGAGCTGCAAGCCTTGGTGGCTAATCCTCCTTATACAAGGATCCATCATGACAAGGTAGTCCTCAGGACCAATCCACACTTTATGCCTAAAGTGGTTTCACCTTTTCATCTAAATCAGGAGGTGTATTTACCTGTCTTTTTTCCAGGACCTCATGCATCAAGTGCAGAGAGGAATCTCCATACCCTGGATTGTAAGAGAGCACTTGCTTTATCTCCAGGAACAAGCAGGAATAAGTCCTCACATATGGGTACGTCGGTACCGACGGAGCCTGCGCGGGAAAGCTCCCCAGCCTTTCAGATGAAAGGCTTTTGGGGCCTCCCACTGCACATGCGCGCTGCCTTCCTGCCTTCCTGACCAGATCTCCTCAGTTTCTCTTTTTCCGTGGAGCCAGCAGGTCGTGTTCCTGTCACCGCTGAAGAAATTGTGAATTTTGTTTGTTTCTTTAGACCGCGTACCTGCCTTCCCCATACCGAAACCGGTACCGCTGGTCTCTCTTTCTTTCTTTATAAAAAAAAAAAAAAAAAAAAGACTTTTTTATTTTCTTCAGCACAGCTTGGTAACTTTTGTTAGGCCTTAAGGCCTACACAAATTCTCCTCATGGAGAAGCCAGTCCCTGGTTTTAAAAAGTGTACCAAGTGCAGTGCTGTCATTTCTGTCACAGACACCCATGAATGGTGTCTTAAATGTTTGGGACCTGACCACTCCATACCGGACTGCCCATCCTGCACCCAGATGTCTAAACGTGGTTTGCAGAACCGGGCCAACAAGCTCCATGTGCTGTTTCCTTCAGAAGCATCACAGTCATCCAGGTCTTCCTCTCCGGATGGATCTCAGGTAACCAAAACTTCTGTGGGCAAATCCTCTAAAAGCAAATCTCTTTCTAAAGATCGAGAGGCTCTCAATCTTGAGTTCGAGGATTCTGCCCAAGCCAAAAAACCCCGGCGGGAGGCTCCGGCCTCCAAAGCACTCATGGGGGTCACAGGTTGACATCGATGGCACGGCCTCGACTGATCACCTGTTGGACTGCTCTGGGGTACCGGCCCATACCGGTACCGACATCCAGGCAGCAGTGGCATCTATGGGCAATACTGTCCAGACCATGCAGCAGGCCGTTCTGGCATTCATTAAGGCTGCGACGCCCTCGGTACCGATTCCATCGGTACCGACCCCGGTTCCGGTATCCACACCGGAACCGAGACCATCGACTTCCAAGAGTCGATCGGTTCCGCATGCCGGATTCAGGCTTTCGCCCGGTACCGATCCCATGCCCGATACGCCCGATGTCGATACCGATCGGTATGCGTATCGTGCATTGAAAGCACAGAGAGAATACTCAGATTCTTCTGATGAATTCAATTCCTCTGATGACTCTGCTGAGCTTGCTCTTCCTGAGGAGCCCTCTTCTCCAAAGAGGAGGATGTCTCCTCCAGAGGATTTATCCTTTCAGGATTTCATTGTTGATGTAGCTAAAGCACTTTCTATTGCTACATCTTCTGAAAAAGAACCCAGATCAAAAAAATTGGATATTTTAGGATACTCTAAAGCTCCTAAAGAGGCAGTCACTCTGCCTATCCATGAAATCCTTCAAGAACACTTGATGGATTTGTGGGAGACTCCTTTAACACTGTCTCCCCATTCCCGTAGGTTGGACACCATGTATCGGGTCCCTCCTTCTCCTGGGTTCCAAAAAACTCAGCTACCTCACCACTCTATTGTGGTGAAGTCTGCCATGAAGAAGATAAAGAGTCCTAAAAGGCATTCTTCTACCCCTCCAGGGCGAGAATGTAAGACCCTTGACTCTTTTGGTAGAAAGATGTTCCAGGCTAGTATGCTTATAGCCAGGATCAATTCTTATAGCCTTTATATGGGCATGTTTCTTGGACAACTTGCCCTAAAGGTACAGCATTTTGCCCCCTTTATCCCTGATGATCAAAGGGCGGACTTCTTTTCTATGGTGACACAACTTTCAGAGGTCTCCAAGTTCTCCAACAGGGCAGCCTTTGATTCCTTTGAGGTTGCTGGCAGGGCTTCAGGAATTGCTATTGCAGCCCGACGTCTTGCTTGGCTCCAGGCTTCTGACCTAGAACCCTGGGTTGTAGATGGCCTCAGGAATCTGCCCTGTACAGGTGAGAACTTATTTGGTGAAGACAGGCAAATTAAAGCTGCTCAAATGGATGCAGAAAATGCCACTCTAGATAGACTTTCTAAGTCTACTTCTACCCCTGCCAAAAAGAAGTCTTTTAAAAGGCCTTACTATAAGAAGGCCAGATTTTCCACAAATACTGGCCAGCAATCTGCTCAGCCTCACTTTGCTGCTAAGCGTCAGCAATCTAAGCAAGTAAAGTCAAAGCCTGCAGTGTCTGCTACACCCCAGCAGGCTCAACCCCCTCAGGGGTTTTGACTTGCCCCTAGAGAACTTGCCGTTTCTGGCTCTAGAACAACCAGAGCCCCTCACCATTCCTGGAAGGCTAGCTCATTTTGCTCCCAGATGGGAACAAATCACATCAGAGCAATGGACCCTCTCTATTATCAGGGAGGGCTCCAAACTTCATTTCTCCAGCCTTCCTCCCCATACCATGGTGAGGCAATTCAGTTCTCTCCCCATCTCTTCTGACCCTGTTGGGTCAGGAAGTCTCTTCTCTCCTTGCCCAAGGGGCAATAGAGGAGGTTCCTCCTCACAACAGGGGTTAGGTTTCTACTCCCCTTACTTTCTCATAACAAAGAAGACAGGGGGCTTCAGACCTATCCTAGATCTGAGAGAATTGAACAGGTTTCTATTCAAGGAGAAATTCAAAATGCTCTCTCTGGGCCTTCTCCTTCCATACCTTCAGAGTCAGGATTGGCTTTGTTCTCTAGATCTCAAGGATGCGTACACTCATATACTCATCCATCCATCCCACAGAAAATATCTTCGCTTTCTGTTCCAGGGAAAACATTTCCAGTACAGAGTACTACCCTTCGGTCTGGCCTCTGCTCCAAGAGTCTTCACAAAATGCATGGCAGTCGTAGCCGCATTTCTCAGAGGCATGGGAATCTTTGTCTTCCCATATCTGGACGACTGGCTCATCCGAGCTCCATCTCAGTCAGAAGCCCAGATGTCTCTGGACCGCACAAGGCGTATTCTTCAATATCTGGGACTTGTGGTAAACGTTCCCAAGTCCCAACTCATCCCTACTCAGTCCCTGGAATTCATAGGGGCCCAATTGGACTCCACCACTGCAAGGGCCTACCTCCTTCTGGTCCGAGGCCAAAGGCTAATAAGCTTGGCCTCCCAGGCTCAGTCCAGAAGTCACTTGTCAGCCAGAGAAATGCTGCAACTTCTGGGCCACATGGCCTCCACGGTCCATGTGGTGCCCTACGCTCGTCTTCATATGAGGGCAGCTCAATGGATTTTAGCCACCCAGTGGTCTCAAGCATCAGGACTGCTCTCAGACCAAATACTCACCTCAAAACGACTGTTTTGGTCTCTCCAGTGGTGGACATCCTCCAAAAATCTGTTGTTGGGGATTCCCTTCCAACCTTCGTTGCCCCAAGCAACCCTCACAACAGATGCCTCCCAAACAGGGTGGGGAGCTCATCTCCAACATCTCTCCACTCAGGGCACCTGGTCTCCTCAGGAGACCACCCTTCACATCAACCTTCTGGAACTGCGAGCAATCTTCCTTGCCCTCACAGTCTTCCACACCCTCCTTGTCAACCTGACTGTCCTAGTCCAGACAGACAATCAGGTAGCCATGTTCTATGTCAACAAACAAGGAGGGACGGGCTCTCTGTCGCTTTGCAACGAAGCTCTCAGATTATGGGCCTTCGCCAGAGAGCATCAAATTCATCTTCTGGCAGTATATCTTCCAGGAGTTCAAAACTCTCGGGCAGACAGACTCAGTCGAGTTCTGCTCCCACACGAATGGTCCCTGCATATGGACCAGATACGCAGAATCTTTCAGGAATGGGGGACCCCGGACATAGACCTCTTTGCAAGTCCGTGGAATGCCAAACTTCCCCGGTTCTGTTCCAGAACTCCGTGTCAGGGAGCTCAGGCCAACGATGCCTTTCTCCTACATTGGGGTCAGGAATTCCTGTACGCTTTTCCACCCATTCCTTTGATTCCCAAGACTCTGTTCAAACTACAGAGGGATCACGGATCCATGATCCTCATAGCTCCACGCTGGCCACGCCAAGTGTTGTTCCCTCTACTTCTGCATCTCTCCCAGGGATCCTCCCTGGACCTGGGAGCTGCGCCAGACCTTCTGTCTCAGGAGGAGGGGACTTTGTGGCACCCAAACCCCAAGTCCCTACACCTCAGAGCTTGGTTACTGAAGGCCTGAGCCTTCATGACTTCAATCTTTCTCAACCAGTGAAAGATATCCTTCATGCCTCTAGGAAACCCTCCACGAGGCGTTCCTATGCTTTCAAATGGAAACGTTTTTCCATTTGGTGTGCGCAACAGGGTCTTGACCCTCTAGCACTTCCTTTGAATTCTCTACTGGACTATCTCCTGCATCTTTCCAATGCAGGCCTCAAGACGAATTCAGTACGAGTCCATTTAAGTGCTATTGCAGCATCCTTAAAACCTATAAATGGACAACCTGTCTCCTCTCATCCTCTTATTGCAAGATTCATGAGAGGCCTGACCCTCACTAAGCCTCCCATCCGACCTCCTCCGGTAGCATGGGACTTGAATTTAGTTCTGGGTCAACTTATGAAGCCACCTTTTGAACCGTTGGTATCTACCTCCCTGAAATTTCTTTCCTGGAAGGTTCTTTTCCTTATTGCAGTCACTTCGGCTCGCCGCATCAGTGAACTGCAGGCTTTGGTGGCTAATCCACCTTATACCAGATTTCATCATGATAAGGTGGTCCTTAGGACGAATCCCCACTTTATGCCTAAAGTGGTCTCGCCTTTTCATCTTAATCAAGAGGTATATCTACCTGTTTTTTTCCCCGGCTTCCTCATGCATCCAGTGCAGAGAGGAACCTTCATACTCTTGACTGTAAAAGAGCTCTCGCCTTTTACCTCAACAGGACTCAGCCACATCGAAAGTCTTCCCAACTTTTCGTGGCTTTTGATCCTTCTCATTTGGGACTTCCAGTCACCAAACATACACTTTCCAATTGGATTGCTCAGTGTATTTCTTTTACTTACCAGAGTACGAACATTTCTCTGGAAGGCCATGTCACAGCTCATAATGTGCGAGCCATGGCCACTTCTATGGCTCATCTTCACTCTGTGTCCATAGATCAGATCTGTCGAGCAGCCACTTGGGCCTCGGTTCATACCTTCACAGCCCATTACTGCTTGGACAAGGACTCCCGCCGGGATGCCTTGTTTGGTCAGGCTGTCCTCAAACACCTGTTCCATACTTAAACAACTCCTGCCCACCTTCCCTGGATGGATGCCTGAGATCCATACGAAGATGGTTTACCCTTGGAGGGGGATCTCCCAGGCATCTTAGCTAGGGAGTCCCTTCAAAGAACTCTCATCTTCATCAATATCAGACTTGATCCAAACACCACCCCTCAATAGAGACAGAAGGTCAGTAACACTCAATACTCTGTTAGTCCCTAAATCAATATCACAGTGTACCAAAACTACTTCAGACAGGGCCTTTTTATTCTGTGCACCAAGGTGTTGGAATAGCCTCCCTCAAAACATCCGAGCAATACCAGACCTTTTGCAGTTTCGCAAAGCTTTGAAACACTACCTCTTCCTTTATCTTATCCAGTAAACAATAAAGACATCTCAACCAACCCACAGACCTTCCACTCATACACATACAATACAGATACCCCACAGACCACATACACACAAAACTGAAGCCATGATGATATTATGACTATGTTTATTAATTATACCCTGTTATCCGAGTTATATTCTCCTGTTTTCTGTAAACACAAAGTACTGTTGAATTGTGTATCTCACTGTTTTTTGTGAACCGTGCTGATGCCTAATAGTGCGGTATATAAGAGTCTATAAATAAATAAATAAATAAATAAATAAATATGTGAGGACTTATTCCTGCTTGTTCCTGGAGATAGCACAGTTACTTACCTGTAACAGGTGATCTCTGGGAACAGAAGAATTAGTCCTCACAATCCACCCACCTCCCCTAGGAGTTGTATCTTCTGTCTATCTTCCTTTCCTCTCTCTGTTGTCTCAGCTATAAACTCGAACTGAGGAGAGCTGGTCAAGAAGGTGGGAAGGCAGCGCGCATGTGCAGTGGGAGGCCCCAAAAGCCTTTCATCTGAAAGGCTGGGGAGCTTTCCCGCGCAGGCTCCGTCGGTACCGACGTACCCATATGTGAGGACTAATTCCTGCTGTTCCCAGAGATCACCTGTTACAGGTAAGTAACTGTGCTTTACTTACAAAGGACACAGCAACATAGAAAGTCCTCTCAACTCTTTGTTGCTTTTGATCCCTCTCATTTAGGACTTCCAGTCTCTATGAGAACTCTGTCCAATTGGATTGCTCAGTGTATTTCTTTCGCCTACCAGAGTAAGAACCTTTCTCTGGAGGGCCATGTCACAGCTCACAATGTGAGGGCCATGGCAGCCTCTATGGCTCATCTAAACTCTGTGTCCATCGACCAAATCTGTCGAGCAGCCACCTGGGCCTCGGTTCATACCTTTACAGCCCATTACTGCTTGGACAAGGACTCCCGCCAGGATGCCTTGTTTGGTCAGGCTGTTCTCAAACACCTGTTCCATACTTAAACAACTTCTACCCCCCATCCCTGGTTGGATGCCCGAGATCCATGGAGGGACGTAGAGCCCTTCTCAGGGACTCACAACCTTGGGGATCTCCCTGGCATCTCTAGCTGGGGAGTCCCCATATGTGAAGACTCATTCCTGCTTGTTCCTGGAGATAGCACAGTTACTTACCTGTAACAGGTGATCTCTGGAACAGCAGGAATAAGTCTTTCACAACCCACCCACCTCCCCTAGGAGTTGTATCTCTCTATCTATCTTTCCTTTCCTCTCTCTCTCTTTGTCTCAGCTTAAAACTCGAACTGGAGAGAGGCGGTTGGGAAAGGCGGGAAGGCAGCGCGCAGGTGCTGTGGGATGCTCCCAAAAGCTTTCCTTTTGGATGCTGGGGAGCGTTCCCGCGCAGGCTCCATCGGTACCGACGATAACCATATGTGAAGACTTATTCCTGCTGTTCCCAGAGATCACCTGTTACAGGTAAGTAACTGTGCTGAACTGCAAATGGGCTGATGGAGGGGCTAAGATAGAACTGGAAATGACTGATGGGGAGGGGCTAGGACTCAAAATGGGCTGATGGGAGGCTAGGATGGGCTGATGGGGGGGGGGTGCTAGGACTGGAAATGGGCTGATGGGAGGCTAGGATTGGAAATGGACTAATGGGGTGTGGCTTGGACTGGAAATGGGCTGATGGAGGAGCTAAGATTGGAAATGGGCTGATGGGGGGGTTTGGACTGCAAATGGGCTGATGGGGGGCTAGGATGGGACTGGAAATGGCTGATGGGGAGGTTAGGATTGGAAATGGGCTGATGGGGGGCTTGGACTGTAAATGGGCTGATTGGGGGGGTTGGACTGGAAATTAGCTGATGGGGGCTAGGATAAGACTGGAAATGACTAATTGGGAGGCTAGAATTGGAAATGGGCTTATGGGGCGGCTTGGACTCTAAAGGGGCTGATGGGGGGGCTTGGACTAGAAATGGACTGATGGCTAGAATTGGATTGGAAATGGACTGGAAATGGACAGATGTGTGGGGGGGGCTAGGATAGGACTGTAAAGGGCTGATGGGGGCTAGAATTGGAAATGGGCTGATGGGGGGGCTTGGACTGTAAAGGGGCTGATGGGGGGCTTGGACTAGAAATGGACTGATGGGGGCTAGAATTGGATTGGAAATGGACTGATGGGGGGCTAGATAGGACTGGAAATGGGCTAATGCAGGGACATTGCAGAATGGGACTAGAAGGGAGCAGATGCTGGGTGGGGCTGGAACTAGAAGGGAGCTGATGTTGGGGGAGGACTATAAGGGGATGGGGCTGCGGGGAGTGAGGATGGAGAGGGGAAAAGATATTTTGTGTGGGAGGGAAGAAGAATCTACGATTGGCCGGGTATTGGAAGAGTAAGTAGGGATTGAGGATGGAAGAGTGAAATTTGAGTGGATGAAAAAGGAATAAAGAAAGAAATGGAGGAAAGACTAAAGGAGAAAGATTAGTATGTTAAAGCAGCTGTAGAGAGAGAATGGAAAAAAATAGAAGAGAGAAGAAAGGACAAATGGACAGCAGACAATGGAGAGTTAGCAGAAGACACAAAGAAACCAGAAGAAAATAACTGGAGTAATTGCAACAGAAAAATAAAATGCACAAACAACAAAAGGTAGAAAAATATTTTTTTTTATTTTGAATTTAACTGGAATATGGGAAATGTGTATCACTAACGTCTTTGCATTTTGTTTAGTACAGGAGGAAATTAATTTATAGTTTTATTTCTCCAGTGTTGTTGTACATTCCAAGTTTGGCTTTAGGGGTTCCCAGTTTAATTATAGTCTTTCTATTTCTAAATTGTGACCCCCTTATTCTTTGGTGACGGTCTATGTTCATGTAGTTTCTATCTGACATTACCACTTGTTCTCTTTCCCCAGTAGGAGATGTATTGGTATTCTCTGAGATGTAGTGATTTAATATTCGCAATGTTGCCTTTTTGATAGGTAGAGTTTGGTATTTTGTGAGTCCTGGTAGTGCTGTTATGATATGGTGGGTTCTAAATGGGCAGTGTTTATAATACTTCCAGTGTGCCTGGCAGTTGGCACTGGAGTATAGTAATGTAGAAATCTCGTAATCTTTCTTTATCCAGACACTCTTTAAGAGGCATGTTTACTAAAATTTAGCGCATGTTAACATTATGCAAACATTTATGCAAATGAGACCCCGCAATGAGTCTCCACACATGGCCCCGCATCCTCCTTGGGTCGCCCCTGAGTAAGGGGGGGGGGGTCGATGTCTGGAGCTACACAGAGTCCAAAGTATGCTGTGAGAGCTCCTACATTCAGCAGGATAAAGCTACTAAATATTGACTTCTGATCTTTAATCCTTCAGTGCTTAATAACAACAACATGTCAGACAACAAAGGCAACAGAACAGAATCAACTGTGACCCTTGGAGTTTGTAATAAAAGACCAAAAACAACTTCTCCAACTCCAGAAAAGGCTTCACCTCGGGACAAGGCCTCTCTCCAGGATCCGATTATGCATGAAATTCATCTCTTAAAAGACATGCTGAAAACTCAACCAGAACTTACTAGAAAACTTCAACGAGAGATTGAAAACTTAAACAACAAGTTTACTCTTTCACAAGAGCAAATTGCAGACTTGGAATGCCGAACATCTACTCTTGAAACTCACGTGGACACTAAGAGGCCAATTAAGACCTGAACGTCCTGGTCCTCTGTGTGCCCATTTGGAACTGTATGCACAGAGTTAGCCCAGATTCTGATCCTGTGGGACACGCTAGCTCTGCAGAATTGGAATCAGGTCCAGGCCTGAGCGTGCAGGTCCGGACCCCGATTCAGGTTGGCCTGCCTGTACAGGCCTTTTCTGGATACCTCAGTCAGGGCTTTTGAATGGAGCCATGGCGTCCAGTTGCCATGGCACCGTGGCTCCATTCAAAAGCCATGATCCCTGGCCGTCGGACTGCAAGCTTCATTCCCCGCAGCCCAACCCCCCCCCCCATCTGGCCTCCTAAGGCCAGGGTCGGGCTGCGGGAAATCTCCTCTGACCCCTCCTGCCACTTTCCAGCCCCGGGCCTGCCATCCTCTGCCGACTAGGCAAACGTATTCCACCTTAGAGGTGGAATAAGTTCCCCGTTTAGGCCACCAGCCCCGGACGTACAGAGCCAACATTGGAATTGGCCCTGTATGTCCGGGGCTGATGACTTCCCACTGCCCACTGCCCACCCTACCTCTGCCCCTTTCCTACCCCCATCTAACTTCCCTGTACAACGAGCGGAGAAGTTAGTCAGGGTCGGAAGAGGGCCCGAATAGCGGGGATGGACGTCCCCGCTATTCAGACCTCGGAATGACCCTCTAAATGAATCACAAATTTAAAAAACTGCACAATGACCTTGAAGACCTCTCCAACAGAAATCGACAAAATAATATTTGTATTTTAAGCATACCTGAAGGTTCTGATATGCTTCGCTTCGCTTCATACCACCCTTCCTCACCAAGCCTCTGGACCTTTCTTTCCAACTTGCTTTGGGAATCGAAAGAGGTCATCAAACGCCATCCAGACCTCTCTCAAACAGCAAATATCCAAGTCTTGTAATCAAACTGCTGCACTATCAACAGGTCTTGTAAATTCTGGCAACTGCCAAAGCCAAAAAGAAGCTTCTTTATGAAGGTAAGAAAATATTGATTATGCTGGATCTTGCCAAAACCACTGTGCTTAAGTGCAAATCTTTTCTTAAAATGAGACAAGACCTAAAAGATGTAAGAGCAAAATTCGGCTTACTTTACCCAGCCAGAACGATTATCACGTATACAAATAAAACAGCTTCCTATACTGATCCTGACCAGCTTCAGGATTTTATAGACAAGACGCAGCGACTCTATCTTTGACTATATCCTTATCTCTGCACTACTTTATTCAGTATTAATTTCAATACTGCTTCTACGGATTTACCTCACCAACTGGAAATAAGCATAGATCTGGTTGGCTACATAGACATTTGCTCTTGTGGACCTTGTGTGCTGCGGTGAATGCTATGATCTCTGGTGACTCCTTGCTATATAGTTTTATCCACCAGATTTACACTCTATGCTTCTCTTTTGACTCTTCAAGTTTATGACACCAGATCAACGCACTTTGCTGTGACTGTTTGCTGTAGCTCATTAGGGCCCTCTGCTATAGTTGATTACATGCACTCTACGTTCCTGAGGCTTCCTCATTGATCCTTTTTTTTTTTGTTTTGTTTTTCTCTGAATTGTATTCCTTTATGCTGAACTCAAGCACTTCATTTAAGTTATCAATTTCTATATTTCACTAAGCATTGTGTTGTCACATATATATCTAAATAGTTACTTTCTATAAAAGTCAACCATGTTCTGCCTGAAGTTCGTTAACATTTCAGCTTATTTGACATATTCTTATAGACCGTAGATCTTATTTTGCTTTGATTATATTAAATGTCCATTCTTTAACTTAATCTTCATTTATCTTTTTAGGCCTCTCTTGCTATCTGATTTTGTTTCATATATTGTTTAATGTTCAGAATTCTTTTGTTGCTTGCTGTACCTGCTCTGACTCATAGATGGCGCTGTGCTCCCCTCCTAGAGGTTATACTGCTTTTACTGTAGGTTCCCTTCTCCTACTTGTTGTAGTTAAGTGCCGTTGAGTCTGTGTTGACTCATGGTGACCCTCTGGATAGTTGCCCTAAATTGCGTTCGATCTTCAGTCAGGTGGCTCATTGTTGACAGACTGGTACCCATAGCTGCTGTTATTGTATCGACCCATCTCATTGTTGGCCTTCCTCTTTTGCGTTGACCTTCTATCTTGCCAAGCATGATGTCTTTTTCTAATGATCTTTCTCTTCGCATGATATGTCCGAAGTATGAAAGTTGAAGTCTTGTCATCTGAGCTTCTAAAGAAAGCTTAGATTTAATCTCCTCTAGTACTGACTGGTTTGTTCTTCGGGCAGTCCATGGTATACATAGTATTCGTCGCCAGCAGTATAAGTCAAAGGCATCAATTTTCTTCCTATCTGTCTTTTTCACTGTCCATCTTTCACATACATATTGTCCTGCTCCCGCCTAGGGCCGGTGACTCTAGAGCAGGGGTTCTCAACCCAGTCCTCGGGACCCACCTAGCCATTTGGGTTTTCAGGATAACCACAATGAATATGCATGGGAGAGATTTGCATATAATGGAGGCAGTGTATGCAAATCTCTCTCATACATATTCATTGTGGTTATCCTGAATACCCGACTGGCTAGGTGGGTCCTGAGGACTGGGTTGAGAACCCCTGCTCTAGAGCAAGGGTGACCTCTACTTTGTCTTCAAGTGTCCTTTTTGACTAAGGTAGCAGCAAGGGACGCTGGGAGTTGTAGTCTAGGTTTACTATCAAACAAAGGTGTTGTGGCACGAGGGTCATTTGAACAGATAAATTTTTATTTGGGGTTTTCCCTTTCACACATAGATTCTTGGCTCAAAACATGACACGGATTACTTTCCAAAACAATAGGAAACAGGAGCAATTCAAAGTTAGAAAATAAAGCATATGGCAAACTGTTTCTTCACAGCAAACATTCAGGAGAAAACAACTTTGCATTACCTTCATGCAAAGGTTGTCTAACGTAGGTCCAAGTGATCAATCTCACATAAAGAACAATCCATCTCACAGATATCAGTTGTATCAGGAGTGCTTTCTACGTCAACAATCATCTCCTCGCTGCAATCATTATAATTCTGCTTAGGGGAACTTCTAGCCTGCAGGTCACTGAGAACTTTTTGCAGCTGTTCAATAAAGTTGTCCCTCTGATTGGCAGTAACTTTCTCTAGTGCAGGAAAGTGATTCTTACGTAAGCTCTTAGCAACAGCCTTTACATCTGTTTCAAAACACTTACTAAGAATGTTTCTGACTGGAGCTGTTTTCGCAGCAGTGCTATCTCTGCTCTTATTAGCACTGTTCTTTAACTGCTGTACAATCTCCTCAGCAAGTCTCTGGCTAGGAATTATGGCAGACATACCTTTCTCACTCGCAATGCCTTTTCTGTAATCAGAGCTTTCCTCCCTCGTATAGGTAAACTCTTCTACCTTTTCTTTGGGTAGTTTCCACAGAGGTTTTGGCTTTGCTTCTAGTGCTCCTGAGGTAAAGGAAATGGACCTTCCAGAATCTTCCTTTGCTGGTTCTGGGTTCCAAAGTTTCCCTCTTTGCTGCTCTCCTCTTTGCCTTCCTTGTCTGCGTTGCTCTGTCTGCTGTCGTTGCTTGCCTCATGGCTTCTGTGTGCTCTCTCTCTCTCTCTCCACCTCTCTTCCTAAACTCTAGCTCTGAAGCAGGTTTAAAACGGCTTCCTTCAGCAGCCACACCCCTCTGGCTACTCAGGTGCAACTCATTAGAGTTCCACTCAGCTCCTACGTCACTGCTATGGCTGGGCTCAGTTCTAGTTAGAAGCTTTCGGTTTCTATGGGAACCTGACTTGTCCTTAGTCTTAAAGGTACAATGCTCATTATTTTCCCAATCCATCTGCTCAGCATTGCTGTCATTATCACAATATGATGTTATTGAAAATACCATGGCTTGAACCAGTCAAATCTTTGTATGGAGAGAGACATATCTGCTCTTGAGACTCATATCTAGGTCCTTCATAGCCATTTTGCCAAGAGCAATGCACCATCTGATTTCTTGACTGCTTGTTGCTTTTTTATTGATAGTTGATCCAAGTAGGTTAAAGTTGTCCACTATTTCAATTTCTTCTCCATCAATGATAAACTTATTGATTTTGCCAGTTGTCAGGATCTTTGTCTTCTTTACATTATGGTGCAGGCCCATTTTAAGACTATGTTTCTTGATTTTGAGAAGCAAATGTTTCAGATCGTCTTCATTTTTAGCCAGTAGTGAGGTATCAGCATAGTGAAGGTTGTTGAGTCTCCCACCAATCTTCATACCTTGGTTGTCTTCATACAGTCCTGCTTCTCTGATTTCTTCTGCAAATAGATTAAACAGGTAGGGGAAAGTATGCAGCCTTGTCGTACACCTTTGCTGTTTTTAAACCATTCTGTTTCTCCTAGTTCTGTTCTAACTGTTGCTTCTTGATCAGTGTAAAGGTTGTGCAAGAGAACGATCAGGTGTTCTGGTATACCCATGCTTCTTAATGTGCTCCAGAGTTTCTCATGGTTTACAGTCAAAAGCCTTGCTGTAGTCAGTAAAACACATATAGATATCCGTTTGGTATTCTTTAGTCTTTTCAAGGATCCATCTTACATCCGCGATGATGTCTCTCATTCCTCGCCCTTTCCTGAACCCTGCTTGTACTTCAGGTAGTTCTTGTTCCAGGTATGGTTGTAACATAGAAACATAGAAATATGACGACAGAAACATAGAAACATGATGACAGAAAAAGACCACAAGGCCCATCTAGTCTGTCCTTCCATAACAACTACAACAGTCCACTTTTTACCTTTAGAGATCCTCTGTGTTGGTCCCATGCTTTTTTGAATTCAGTTACTGTCCTCATCCCTAACACCTCCACTGGGAGACTATTCCACGGATCCACTACTCTTTCTGTAAAGAAATATTTCTGCATATCACTCCTGAATCTATCTCCCTTCACCCTCATCCCATGTCCCCTCGTAGCAGAACTTGCTTTCAATTGAAAGAGGCTCTCTCCCTGAACATTTATGCCACGGAGGTATTTAAGCATCTCAATCATATCACCTCTATCCCGCCTTTCCTCTAAGGTGTACATATTAAGATCCTTAAGTCTGTCCTCATATGCTTTATAATGAAGCCCATTAATCATTTTAGTAGCAACCCTCTGCACCGACTCCATCCTGTTCACATCCTTTTGAAGGTGCGGTCTCCAGAATTGCACACCATACTCCAAATGAGGTCGCACCAAAGACTTTTACAGAGGCATTATCACCTCCTTTTTTCTGCTAGCCATTCCTCTCCGTATGCACCCAAGCATCCTTCTAGCTTTTGCCGTCGCCTTTTCTACCTGTTTAGCTACTTTAAGATCATCAGACACAACCACGCCTAGGTCCCGCTCTTCTTTAGTGGACAAAAGTACTTCACCTCCTATACTGTATTGCTCCCTTGGATTGCTGCAGCCCAAATGCATGACCTTACATTTTTTAACATTAAATCCCAGCTGCCAAATTCTAGACCATTTTTCAAGCTTAGCTAGATCCCTCCTCATGTTATCTACACCTTCCTGGGTGTCTACTCTATTGCAGATTTTGGTATCATCCGCAAAGAGGCAAACCTTACCCGACAGCCCTTCCGCTATATCACTAACAAAGATGTTAAAAAGAATCGGACCAAGGACAGATCCCTGGGGCACACCACTGGTAACATCCTTCTCCTCAGAGTGAGCTCCATTTACTTGTACTCTTTGTCGCCTCCCACCCAACCAATTTCTAACCCAAGCAGTAACTTTAGGGTCCATCCCTAGGGTGCTCAGTTTGTTTATAAGTCGCCTGTGAGGAACAGTGTCAAAGGCTTTACTGAAATCTAAATACACCACATCTAGAGCTCTCCCTCGGTCCAACTCCCTGGTCACCCAGTCAAAGAAATCAGATTTGTCTGACAAGACCTGCCTCTGGTGAATCCATGCTGCCTCGGATCCTGTAAACCGCCGGACTCCAGAAACCTCACTATTTTCTCTTTCAGCAGCGTTTCCAATAATTTACTCACCACCGAAGTTAAACTAACCGGCCTGTAGTTTTCAACCACATCCTTACTTCCGCTTTTGTGTAAAGGCACCACATGAGCCTCTCTCCAGTCCTTTGGCACCACTCCCGACTCCAACGAGGTATTGAAAAGGTCAGTCAGTGGAGTTGCTAGAACGTCCCCAAGTTCCCTCAGTATTCTAGGGTGTATCCCATCCGGTCCCATCGCTTTGTCTACTTTAAGTTGAGCTAGTTTCTCACGAACACAGTCTTCTGAAAATTGTTCAAGATGTCCCTCGCTTCTGTTCTTATTTGTGGGTGTTTTCTGAGGTCCTGCTCCTGGTTCTTCATCTGTGAACACAGAACAAAATATTTGTTAAGCAATTCCGCTTTATCCTTATCAGCTTCTACATATTTCCCCCCTGCACCCTTGAGTCTGACAATACCACTTTTGCCCTTCCTCTTCTCACTAATATATCTGAAAAATGTCTTATCCCCCCATTGTATTGCATTGGCTATTTCCTCCTCCTTTTGAATCTTTGCCTTCTTGACTACTTTGCTAGCTTCTCTAAGTTTTTCCAAATACGGATGCCTGTCTTCCTCTCTCTGTGATCTCTTGTATTTCATGAAGGCCTCCCTCTTTTTCTTCACTTTTTCAGCTACTTCCTTCGAAAACCATAGCGGTCTCCTGTTCCTTTTGCCTTTATTTACCATTTTAACAAAAAGGTTGGTTGCCTTTAAAATACCCCCTTTCAGTTTTGCCCACTGTTTTTCTACATCCCCCAGCTGTTCCCATCCCACTAACGACTCCCTGAGGTATTGGCCCATCTTCGCAAAGTTAGTCTTCCTAAAGTCTAAGATCTTCACCTTGGAATGGATTCTAACAGCCCTAGTCCTAATACTGAACCACACCATCTGGTGATCACTGGATGCAAAATGATCTCCCACTACAACATCAGAAACACTTTCACCATTGGTAAGCACCAAGTCCAGTATGGCCCTTTCACGTGTGGGGTCTGTTACCAATTGCCTGAATAGTTCTCCCTGTAGAGAATCCAGGATCTCCTTACTTCTAGATGATACTGCAGCAGGAATGTGCCAATCAACATCTGGCATATTGAAATCTCCTAGCAGTAGCACTTCCCCTTTCCTAGCAATGCTGCGTATGTCTTCAATTAACTCTCTGTCCACCTCTTCCTCTTGTGAGGGAGGTCTGTAGATCACACCAATGCAAATAGATTTCTCTTTCCCTCTTTCTAGTTTAACCCACAATGCCGCCTCTCTCCCTTTTAAGCTCTGTAATTCCAAAGCTTTAATAGTAGTTTTTACATATAGTGCCACTCCTCCTCCCCTTCTTCCTACCCTGTCCTTTCTGAACAAAGTATAGCCAGGTATAGTTACATCCCAGTCATGGTTTTCTGTGAACCATGTTTCTGTAACTGCCACTAAATCCAAGTCAGCCACTCCCACCAAAGCTTCAACTTCAGGGATCTTATTTCCCATGCTACGGGCATTAATACACACTGCTTTCCATATGTTAGCCCTGTTACCCATTTCCATAAAGGTATTTAATGTATCACCTACCTGGGGGCTTTCACTTATCTGGGGGCTTTCTTCACCCATCCCCAACGAATCTAGTTTAAAGCCCTCTTCAGTAGATTAGCCAGTCTACTACCAAAGATGCGTTGGCCTTTTTTGGACAGATGGATGCCATCTCTGCTCTGCAACCCTTGGAACAGCATCCCATGGTCTAGGAAACCAAAACTCTCTCGAAGACACCATCCACGCAGCCATGCATTCATCTCCAGGATGCGAGCCTCTCTGCCTTGGCCTTTACCCTCAACAGGGAGGATTGAAGAGAACACCACCTGTGCACCTACCTGCTTCACCCTCTGTCCCAGAGCCATGAAGTCACTTTTGATACGTTCCGAGGTATACCTGGCAGTATCATTTGTTCCAACATGGATTAGCAACATTGGGTAATAGTCAGTGGGCTTGATGAGTCTCGGCAAACTCTCCGTAACATCTTGGATCTTGGCACCAGGCAGACAGCATACCTTTCTGGACATCAAGTTTGGTCGGCAGATGGACGCCTCAGTACCCCTCAGAAGAGAGTCTCCAACCACCACTACCCTTCGTTTCCTTCTGGTCACTGATTCCGCAACTAATGGGGTACTTGAACTCTGGTTCTTCCCTTTCCAGGGATGCTTTCACCTCCTCCACTTCCAGGGCTGCATAATGGTTCTTCAATTCAAGGGCTGGAGAAGTTGGATTGGTGATTTTGCAGGCTCTGGTGACTTTTGTCCAACCATCGACATTCTGTTGGCACCCATCTTCTCCTGTGCTGGAGAGCCTGGTTGCTGCAAGAAGCATCTCATCAATGTACTTCTCACTGTCTTGAATGCTCCTCAGCCTCGCCACCTCCTCTCTGAGTTCCTCCACTTGTTTCCTCAGAGCTTCAGCATGCAGACACCCTGCACATGGAATCGGTTCCTCAACTGGCATTAGGACCTCTGTCTGGACCGAGGCAGAAGCTGTAACGGGGGCAACAGCTTTAGCAATATGATTTTTCCCAGCCATTGTCCTGTTTGTGGAGTTTAGGTATTGTTTGATGTGTGGAGCCCTGGTTAGGAAAGCCTCAAAAGGGCAGGGCACAGGAGCTTTTTATGCAGGCTTCAACTGCACTCAGGAAACAGGCCCACTAACTCTTGATTAGGTGTTAGCAGTTTCTGAACCTGAGGAGGTTACAGAGTTCAGCAACCTACTGTGCTCAAGTAAAAGTTCCCTGTTTGATGTGTGGAGCCCTGGTTAGGAAAGAAAAAGACCACATGGCTTATCTAGTCTGTCCTTCCATAACAACTACAACAGTCCCCTTATAGAAACATAGAAATATGATGACAGTTTCTGTTTCTGTTGAATAATCTTCAGTAGAATCTTGCTGGCATGTGGGATCAGAGCGATTGTGCGATAATGTCCACAGTCAGTTGGATCACCTTTCTTTAGTATTGGTATAAACACAGATCTTTTCCAGTCAGTTGGCCATGATGTTGTCTTCCAGATTTCCTAGCAGAGCTTTGTAAGTACGGTAACAGCTGCATCCAATTGCTGTAATACTTCTATGGGAATGCCATCAATGCCTGGTGCTTTGTTCTTTGATAAGGCTTTCAATACTGCTTCGACTTCTTCTTTCATCACCAATGGTTCCAGATCATAAGGTGCTGGTTGAAATGGCTATCATATAAAAGCTTGTCAGACGGCTGCCTAGGGTGAGAACTTACACAATCTTGACGATGCATATATTCATATGATTCTTGCAAGGTATTGTGGGTAATGTAGTTCTTTCACTCCCAAACACAGCTGAAGACAATAATTGAGTTGTGAAACCAGTGGTAAGGCCAATAAAATACTTCTTTTATTGATGGGGTTTAATTCACCCAGCACAAATATGCTTGGAAGCAATATAAATGAGGTTACTTGCTTGCAGTGTTTAAATGGATAACATAAAGTCACAAAGCAAATCAGAAAACAACCTTCAGCTTGTCAGGCAATTAGCTAATGTTTTCTTAGCAAATAATTACCAAATACAAAGGCACAAAGAAATGAATAAACCTTGCTTGTTAGGTTAACTTCTGCTTATTTTCCACGCAGATCCCAGCAGTGATTCTCCCTTGCTCACACACACAATCAGGTGCAGCTTTAATTACTATTAATTGACCAGCTGAAACCCTTTAGCTGGCTGGCTGCTACTGTGTGAACCCAAATCCTGCTTTAAGAGCTGTTTGCAGTGGAAATAAAGAACAAAGTTAGATTTCTTTGTGATGGCTGATGTGTTTGCTCACAGAAAGCTAGCAATAGCATTTAGATAGAGAACAGTCCATGTAATTAATAGTTTCATCTGCTGTATCTCCCCCTTCATCAATCAGCATAGGGTCACTATCATACATTGGCACAGAGGAGTCTTTCATTAAGGCACTATCATGAGAATGCTTATTCCCTTGCTGCCATTCACTATTATAGATAGGGTCTGGATCAGTGTTCATACCTGAGCCTCTCCTGCTATCATAATTCCTCTCTGTATAGCCTGGCCAGTATGTAATCCAGTTCTGATGTCCAGCCTTCCAGTCTTGATCCCTGGACACTGGATCTTCTCTCACATACCTTCTGGCATAGGTCTGAAAGTCCTTTCCACGTGCAGTCTTCTCTCTTCCAGGTAGCCACTGGTGATTCCTATCTCTGCCATTCCATTCCTCTGGCTGACTCCAGTCCAATGGACTCTGCTGGCACTTGGAATACCTCCCAGTATGGGCACTGCCCTGGACTCTCCCAGACCTTCCAATGGCCCCTCTTCTCTTCCTTCCAGAGAATTTCCTTCTCTCTCTATCCGCTTGGCTTGGCTTCTGTTTCTCCAGGTGATGTTGGTGCTTGAGCTTGAAGCTGTTGCTGTATCTTTTCCTGAAGCTCTTTCTGTAGAATAAGCTCTATTCTTATTCTGTCCTAATGTGTGCTCCTCCCTAACACAGCGCAGCTGTGTTGAATCAGGCCCTGCCCTTTGAGATGAGTGCTTAGGGATTACCTCATAGCTCTCTTGATTGCACACACGTTTTCTTACTTCAGCCCCTCTCATGGCTGCTGGAAACCTGGTGCATTCTGGGACTGGTAGTCTTTTATGTGAAAACTCTGTTTTCTTACTTCTACCAAAACTGACAGGTTGCTTGTTCAGAGTCACATCATCTTTTCTATAGCTCCTACCTGAGCTATGATAAGCTTCCTTATCACAAGCTCTGTATATTCTTTCCACCTTTTCTTGATCTTCTCAGCATCATTCAACATGGATCCTTGAGCATCTTGTAACATTCCAATTCAAGGCTGGAATTTTTTCTTTAACTCTCCTAGCTTTAGGAAAGCTGATCTTGTTCTTCCTCTAATAGTTTCTGCTTCTATTTCCTTGCATGCATCATTGTAGTACTTTTCCTTGTCCTGTCTTGCTGCACGTTGGAAATCTCTGTTGAGTTCTGCGATTGCCTCTCTTTCTCCTCTGGCTTTAGCTTCTCTGCATTTCTGGGCAATTTTCAGAATTTGTTCAGTCATTCATTTTGGCCGTTTTTGCTTTTTCACCTTTTGTAGAGATTTCTCACGTTCGTCCAACACAAACTTCTTGATGCCAACCCACAACTCTTCAGGAGCTCTGTCATTCATATCTAAAGCAGCAAATTGATTTTGCAGGCAGTCTTTAAATTCTGGTGGTATATTCTCAAGGTCATATTTTGCTACATTCATGAGTGGCTTGCTCTTTTTCAATTTTAGCTTACATACTGGTAGTTGGTTAATGAGAGTCAGAAGATGTAAAGATGTCTTACATATTGGGACATGGAACATATGAAGCATGAACCAAAGGAAGCTGGAGGTGGTCAAGAATAAAATGGAATGTGTACAACTTGATTTGTTGGGTATCAGTGAACTGAAATGGTCTGGCATTGGGCACTTTGCATCTGATGATCAAATGGCCTACTATGCTGGAAATGAAAGACAAAGAAGAAATGGTGTTGTATTTATAATTAAGAAGAAACTTGCAAAAATTGTAATGAAATCCAATCCAATCAGTGAACGTTTAATTTCTATTCGTCTACGAGGCATGCCTATCAACACAATTATAATTCAAGTATATGCCCCAACAACAGCTGCAGAAGAGGATGAAATTGATAAGTTCTCCTTTTTTTTTTTAGTGCCATTGAGTCAGTGTTGACTCATAGCAACCCAGCTACCTCTGGGTTTTCTTGGCAATGTGTCATTGGAAGTAGATTGCCAGCCTTTTCTTCCAAAATCCACCAAATTTCAACAAATGTGTAAGACCCCAGAACAAACTATACTAATTTTTTTGTTGGAGTTAGTGGTCAAAGTGAGTGGACAAATGACCACACACCACTGCGACATCTCCGTTTTAATAAATGTAAAAATAAAGCTTTTGCGCTTTTAGTACTTAGCTCAATTGATGAACTGAATGGTTGGATATTCATACGTTAAAAATCTTTAGGTCATTTGTTCACAAGGACTGTACTTCCACGTTTGTGGTCTATTGTCCATGTTCTAAATATTACATAGGGCGAACGAAGCGTCCGATTAAATTGCGGCTGTCTGAGCATGCCTCACGGCTGCGTTTGAAAGTGGTTTCAGCCCCAATAGTACAACATTGTTTGGAACATTCTCATCTTTTTTCCGCTTTACGTTGGCGAGTTTTGGATCACATTTTACATGATCCTAGAGGTGGTGATTGCGAACAGCGTTTACAGCTTCGTGAACAAAAATGGACCCATCGGTTGAATACGGTGGCTCCTAATGGTTTAAACATGCAAATTGACTGGCACACTATCCTTTAGTTATTTGATCTAAGTTTTGTTCTGAGACATCAAGAAATTACATTGCTTATTATCGGGTGTTCTCCTGGAGTGGGTTCCCCCTTCATAATTGCAATGTTTTACAATTTTGTCATGATTGGTGGCTTTTTGATCACATGATGTAAGTGACGTCAGACGCCGAGCAGGCAGTAAGCTATAAGGCTCCCTACTTCGGTTCATTTCTGCAAAAGCTCTGTGATTTGCTATAAGGTTTTGCCAGCCTTTCTACACGCCTGAAGCAGGGTTGATTGAATCATTGAAACTTTGGAGACAACCCGAAACGTGTTGCACATTGCTGCTTGAAACATTCTGGCATTTATCTCTAAACAGTTCATCAATTGAGCTAAGTACTAAAAGCGCAAAAGCTTTATTTTTACATTTATTAAAACGGAGACGTCGCGGTGGTGTGTGGTCATTTGTCCACTCACTTTGACGACTAACTCCAACAAAAAAATTAGTATAGTTTGTTCTGGGGTCTTACACATTTGTTGAAATTTGGTGGATTATGGTATTTTGATAATTTCAATGGGTTTTGGTGAAATTAAGCCTTTTCTTCCAAGGCAATGAAGGGTAAAGTGACTTGCCCAAGGTCACAAGGAGTGCCAGTGGGAATTGAACACTTGATCTTCTGGGTATTAGGCAGCTGCTCTAACCACTAGGCTACTCCTCCACTCTCTTATAGTGAAACAGTGCATTGCTATTATTGTGACGACTACTTTGAACTATTAACTCAGTATCCTCTTTATTCTGATATCATTTAAACTGTTATCTCTGAATGTTAATGGGATTAATCACCCCATCAAATGCAAAAAAATCTTAACTTATCTTAAGAAAGAAAAATCTGACATTGCCTTTATACAAAAAAATCATTTACCACATATGGGTAATTTTGGGACTATCAAAAAATCATTGTAGGTGACTTTAATCTACCTCTAGATTACACTTTAGACAGAAATTCTACCTGTCGACCTTCTAAAACTAGTTCATGGAAAACGTTGCATAATATGATCTCCAATTTTGATTTCATTGACCCATGGAGATTACTTCATCCTCTAGACAGAAACTACACATTCTAGTCTAACCCACACAATACATATTCAAGAACTGACTATTTTCTTATCACATGTGATTTATCCCATAAAATTACCTATTCTCAAATTTTACCCATATTTATTTCAGATCACTCAGCAATCACTCTTTCTCTTGATTTTGAAGCGGAAACTCACAAACATAGACGGTGAAGATTCAATAATACGCATCTTACTGATCCACATTTTATTAAACACATTAAACGTTTTACACAAAACTTCCTGAAAAACAATCCTCTGGATTTATACGAGCCTTCACTGCTTATGGAAACTTATAAAACAATACTTTGAGGTGAAATAATGAGTGATTCTGCTTGGGGATGAAGAAATAAGAAAAATTGGAATTAATAACATAAGAACATAAGATATGTCATATTGGGTCAGACCAAGGTCAATCAAGCCCAGTATCCTGTTTCTAACAGTGGCCAATCTAGGTCATAAGTACCTAGCAGTTTCCCCAAAAGACACAGGTTCCTCAATGCTTGTATTGGGTCAAGCAGTGATATCCCGGGTCCCTTTTAATAATGGTTTATGGACCTTTTCTCCAGGAACTTGTACAAACCTTTTTTAAACCCAGCTACACTAGCAGCTTTTACTACATCCTCCGGTAGCAAATTTCAGAGTTTGGCTACACGTTGAGTGAAAAAATATTTTCTTTTATTAGTCTTAAATAGGTTACCCTGTAGCTTCATTGCATGTCCCCTAGTCTTTTTATATTCTGACGACGTAAACAATCAATCTATGTTTAGCCGTTCCACTCCATTGATTAATTTATAGACTTCTATCATAGCTCCCCTCAGCCGTCTCTTTTCCAGGTTGAAGAGCCCTAACCTATTTAGCCTCTCTTCATAGGCGTATCCTTCCATCTCCTTTACCATTTTGGTGGCTCTTCTTTGAACCTTTTCTAATAACACTCTATCCTTTTTAAGATACAGCGACCAGAATTGCACACAATATTCAAGGTGCGGTCGCACCATGGAACGATATAGAGGCATTATAATATCCTTTGTTTTATTTTCCATTCCTTTCCTTATGATACCTAGCATTTTATTTGCTCTCTTTGCCGCCGCTGCACACTGGGCAGAGGGTTTCAACATGTTATCCACGATGATGCCTAAATCTTTATCCTGGGTAGTGGTTCCCAATGTGGTACCTTGCAGCGTGTAACCATAGTTTTGTGTTGTTTTTTACTAGGTGCATAACTTTACACTTGTCCACATTAAATTTCATCTGCCATTTGGATGCCCAGTCTTTCAGTTTATCAAGATCCTCTTGCAATTTTCCACAATCCTCTTGGGTTTTAACAACTTTAAATAGTTTTGTGTCATCTTCAGATTTGATAACCTCACTCATTATTCCCTTTTCCAGGTCATTTATGAATATGTCAAAAAGCAGCGGACCCAACACAGATCCCTGGGGTACTCCACTATTCACTTTTTTCCACTGGGAAAATTTCCCATTTAGCCCTACCCTCTGCTTTCTATCTTTTAACCAGTTCCTGATCCACAGTAGTACACTGCCTCCTATCCCATGACTTTTTAGTTTTGCCAAAAGTCTCTGATGAGGGACCTTGTCAAAGGCTTTCTGAAAGTCCAGATACACAATATCAACCGACTCACCTTTGTCTACCTGTTTATTCACACCTTCAAAAAAACATAACAGATTAGTAAAACAAGATCTTCCTTGTCTGAAGCCATGTTGGCTGTCTCCCATTAAGCCATGACTATCTACATGATGAGTAATTTTGTTCTTTATAATGGTTTCTACCATTTTTCCCGGTACTGATGTCAGGCTCACTGGTCTGTAGTTTCCCGGATCACCCCTGGAACCCTTTTTAAAAATTGGTGTTACATTAGTGTAATCTTTCTATCTATCTCTTTCTCTTTCCCTCTCTCAGCTTTAAACTCAACTGGAGAGAGGCAGTTGGGAAAGGTGGGAAGGCGCTTTGGGATGCTCCCAAAAGCTTTCTAATTGGACGCTGGGGAGCGTTCACGTGCAGGCTCCGTCGGTACTGACGATACCCATATGTGAAGACTAAATTCCTCTGTTCCCAGAGATCACCTGTTACAGGTGAATAACTATGCTATATCTCTAAACCAATACAGCTTTATCATGGAATCAGACAGGGATGTCCTTTATTGCCTCTACTTTTCAATTTAGCCCTTGAACCCTTGTTAATGGCAATACGTTCCCATCCTCACATTACTGGTATCAAAGCCAAACATACTGAAACCAAGCTTGTGGCTTATGATGATGATCTTTTAATTTTTTAACTAACTTCCAAATTTCTATTTTTAATCTTATCGACACTGTCAATGCCTTTTCAATATTTTCTGGTTACAGAATTAATTGGGATAAATCTGAAATAACGCCACTCAATGTTCATATTTCTCAGACAGATGTACAGGACTTCCCCTTTAAATGTCTCCCTTCCAACTCAAATATTTAGCTATACTTTTAAATACGGATGTTGAACAGACTCTACACATAAATATGGAATATATTCTCACTATCATAGATGCAAATGTTCAAAAATGGACTCCACTTTATATTTCATGGCGGGGTAGACTAGAAGCTATTAAAATGGTTATGATGCCACAAATTAATTATATTCTCATGATATTGCCTGGATTTTGCCCCCAAAGTTTTTTAAAATAATAGAATCCAAACTGGTAAAATTTTATGGTGAAATAAACCACCCAGAATCGCTTTGAAAACCCTCAAATTACCCCAAAGCACTGGAGGCCTCGCCTTCCCTGATTTCCAGCTATATCACACAGCCTTCCTGGCTCGCTTTGGTTCGTTCTGGCTTCTTTCTGATCCACCTGAGGAACGGTTGCCATTGTGGTATGATGTTGAACTAGATCTAATATCACTTATCCCCCTGAAATATATTTTATCTATTGATTTACATAACTCTACTTTAAATAACAAAGTTATGTTAGATACACAATTTGCTCTTCTTCAATTAGATAAAAAGCCTGAGATATCTATTTGGCATTCCCAGGAAATTTCCTTATGGCATAACCCCAAATTTAAAATAGATCACAAAATCTTATCCTGGTCGAAATGGCAGTCATTAGGTATATGGTGCCTTGTGCATCTGCTTCATGGTTCGAATCTTGTCTCCTTTCCTACCTTAATGTCCCAATACAAATTACAATGCAACCAATTTTTTGCTTGGCTTCAGTTAACGCATGTTCTTAAAAAAAGCTCTATTAAACTTGATACACTAGTTCCCACACCGTCTCTCTATATTCTCTTAGATGATATTTTCAGCAAAGGTCATATTGCCTCTTCCTTTTATAAAGTACTAACTAAACCTTCTTCCATGTCTTCTGCTCTTTATAAGGTTTGGGGGATTGATCTTCATTTACCTGAATGTGTAACTATAGACTGGCATCACTTTTGGCTACATGCTAATCGTCCCACATTATCGGCTAGTTTACTTCACTCATTATATTTTATTTCTCATCGTGCTCTTTGGATCCCCATCAAAAAATGTAAAGCTGGCTTATCGGCCACCAATAAGTGCTGGCACTGTGATACCTATGAAGGTACTCTTCTTCATGTGCTATTTGAATGTAAGGTGATTAATAATTTTTGGCAAAAAGTCTGGACGTGCATTCAACTGTTGTTTCACTTTGATACCCTTAACTGCAAGCTATGTTATTCTGAAATCCGCTTCTCCGTCTTTACCAATTGACAATCCCAATTCCCGAAAACTTTATGATATTTTAATTTCTCTATCAATTCTAAAGATTCTTCACAGTTGGAAAGATTAGTTTAATTTGTATAGTACCTTTTGGTGGCATACCCTAGGACAAATTCAAACATTTGAAATTAAAGCAGCCAAAAAGACTAACAAGGTATCCAAGGTTAAGAAGCTGTGGGAACCCGTCTCCTCTCTCCTATTATAATTTTTATTTTATTTATTTAGTATACATTTGTATACCGCTACTTCCAGCGATCAGCAGCGGTTTGATTACAGATTGGAAATTGTCAAATCATGACAGGAAATTTTTGAGGTATAAACACATTGATTAGACAGGAAAGCACAGCACACAGAGAACTATTTTACAGGGAACATGGGCTATGGAGGGTTAAGTAGTTTGCCCAAGACCACAAGGAGCACCTGTGGGACTAGAAACCCCAGTCCTTCCGGCCCAAGGTTGCTGTCCTCTAGTGGGATTTGAACCCCCGACCTTCCGGCCCGAAGTACCTTGCCCCAACCACTAGGCCACTCCTCCACTCCTCCTGACTCTCCCATTAACGCCCTTGCAGTTATATCATGATTTTATATTATTTTAACTTGCATACAAAACCTATCATTCTATATATTTGCTTTCTCCTTATTTAATGATTACTAGATTCTCTTATCTTTCATTAACTGTGTCCCCACATAGCATTAAGATCCATAATTCATGTGACTTGTATAGCTGCTGTTCACTTTAGCTAATGCTGATAATAATGTTGTTATTTCTTTGTACATTCATGCACTGGTTTGTGTGTTGCGCTTTGCTCCTTTTATTTCTTTTCTCAATATGTATTATTTCCTTAATGTTTTCATCAAATTCAATAAAAATATTGAAACAGAAGAAAATCTAGTAATAATTAAATGAGGAGAAAGAAAATACATAGAATGATAAGTTTTGTATGCAAGTTAGTCATAATATAAAATCATGATATAATTGTGAGGCCGTTAATGGGAGAGTCATTAAAATAGGAGAGAGGAGACGGGTTCCCACAGCTTCTTAACCTTAGATACCTTGTTAGTCTTTTCATTGACTTTAATTTGTCCTAGGGTATGCCACCAAAAGATGATATTCAAACCAGACAAATCTTTCCAACTGTGAAGAATCTTTTGACTTGATAGAGAAATTAAAATATCCTAGAGTTTTCGGACGGTGTATGCCTTGTAACGCTATACAAATGAGTTGCAGGGCTTAATTTCTGGGAGAACGAGTGGGAAGCGTTCCACACTTCTTTTCAAACTCGAGAGCAGCAGGGGGGTTCGGACTCCTGCTCCTCCCTTCCAAAAACTTAGCACGAGGACGGAGTTGCCCAGTTGCGGGAGTGAGATTTTAAGCCAGTCTTAGATTTCCGACAGTCTCATTCTGATGCATTATGGGACTTGCAGCATTTGGATAAAATCAGGAGCCACAAATACCATACCGCACTCCAATACAAATATAAGACCTGAACTAGTGAAAATTCTCACTCCTGGAACTGGGTAATTTTGGCAAGTGTGTGAAGAGGAGGCTGGAGAAGGGTACAGAATACTCCTATTCCAGCCCCTCTCCTGCTCTTCGCCCACCCGGCCCCTCCCTGGCTCCACAGTTCCACTTCCATGTCTCCTACATGATTTTATGCCAGTTCTGGTTTTAAATTTGCCTTGTAGTGCAGTATGGTATTTGCAGTCCCTGCTTTTATCCATTGGAATCAGTGCTGCAGGTCCCATAATGTAACATGATGAGATTGTCACAAATCCAGGACTGGCTTAAAATCTCACTCTTGGAACTGAGTAACTTGCCATCTCTGTAGTAGTAGTAGATTGTAGCTATTGCTGCTTTCCTAAGAACGTCTTCAGAAACCAACCTTCTCGATCTTCCTGATTATCCTCCCCAATAGCTTTTGAACCCTTCATCTGATTTCCTTCCAACATTTGCCACAGATGGTGACCTCTGGCTCCCCTTGGAGCCTCCTTGCGCTTAGATTCTCTGTTTCTCCTAATTCTTCTTGGTGGGCTGTGAAGCTCAGATGAAAGTATGGCTGTAGATGTAACCCTGGGAAGGACAGAAATAGTATACTAAAAAGGTATGGGATATGGGCATTCTGGAGATTATTTTAAAAGAAAAGTCAGTTTATTTGAATAGGGTTGTACTGTATGGACAAGTTTTAAGAAAATGTACTTGAACTGGCTTGAATGTTTTCAAACTGAATGGCAGACTGTGTTGGAAGGAATAGGCTGGCTTTAGACTGGGATATGGAATCTGCATTTATTATGTACATGTGTAGGGTATTGCTTCCTCTTTTTTGGGGGGGGGAGAGGGGGCTTCTCCCTTTGCATTGTTTCAATATATAATTAAAACTTCAATAAAGAAATATGTTTAATAAAAAGCAACCCTGTTTCTTTCTCATTCCTATAAAATAGTTCTATTCATTGTAGCTGAAATTTCAGGGGCTAAGAACCAATTAATTTAATTTGAAATAACATTTATATCCTGTTTTTCTCTGCAAATAGGATTCGGGGAGGGGGAATTACATAAACATTGAAACATTCACAATAAATAATAAGACAAGAAGGTTTTTGATATGAGTATGATGCTTCCTAATGAACAATTACCTATAAACCCTGCGGTTCTTACTCTAAGGCACATAAATTCCCTATTGTAAACTTTCATCCGAGAATACTGAAGAAACTTGGGGACGTTCTAATGGCTCAACTGACTGACCTTTTCAATGCTTCTTTGGAGTCAGGAGTGGTCCTAGAGGACTGGAGAAAGGCACATGTGATCCCTTTATACAAAAATGGAAGGATGAGGTTGAAAACTACAGGCTGGTTAGTCTAACCTCTGTGGTGAGTAAATTATTGGAAACGCTGCTAAAAAAGAGAATGAGGTTTTTGGAGTCCAATGGATTGCAGGATCCGAGGCAACATGGATTCACCAGAGGCAGGTCTTGTCAGACAAATCTGATTGATTTCTTTGGCTGGGTGATCAGGAAGTTGGACCGAGGGAGAGCCCTAGATGTGGTGTATTTAGATTTCAGTAAAGCCTTTGACACTGTTCCTCACAGGCGACTTATAAACAAACTGAGCACCCTAGGGATGGATCCTAAAGTGACTGGCTTAAAGATTGGTTGAGGGGGAGGCGGCAAAGGGTACAGGTAAATGGAGCTCACTCTGAGGAGGAGGTGGTTACCAGTGATATGGCACAGGGATCTGTCCTTGGTCCAATTCTTTTTAACATTTTTGTTAGTGATATTGCAAATGGGTTTCGGGTAAAGTTTGCCTCTTTGTGGATGATACCAAAATCTGCAATAGAGTAGACACCCAGGAATGAGTAAAAAACACGAGGAGGGAACTAAGCTTGAAGAATTGTCAAGAATTTGGCAGCTGAAATTTAATGCTAAAAAAAAACAGGGTCATGCACTTAGGCTGCAAAATTCCAAGGGAACAGTTCAGTGTAAGGAGCGAAGTGCTTCTGTCCACAGAGGAAGAGCGGAACCTGGGTGTGATTGTTTCTGATGATCTTAAAGTGGCTAAACAGGTAGAAAAGGTGACGGTGAAAGCCAGAAGGATGCTTGGGTGCATAGGGAGAGGAATGGCCGCAGAAAAAAGGAGGTGATAGTGCCTCTGTATAAGTCTCTGGTCATTTGAGTATTCTGTGCATTTCTGGAGACCGCGCCTTCAAAAGGATATAAACAGGATGGAGTCAGTACAGAGGGTGGCTACTAAAATGGTTAGTGGTCTTTAATATAAAGCATATGAGGACAGGCTTATAGATCTTAATATTTATATGTTAGAGGAAAGGCGGGATAGAGGTGATATGATTGAGATGTTTAAATACCTCCGTGGCATAAATGTAAATGTTCAATGTAATTTCAGTTTGTTCAATGTAAACCGCACTGATGCAGAATAGCGCGGTATATAAGAAAATATAAATAAATAAATAGACGCACAGGGAGAGAGCCTCTTTCGATAGAAAGCAAGTTCTGCTACGAGGGAACATGGGATGAGGGTGAAGGGGGATAGAATCAGGAGTGATATGTGGAAATATTTCTTTATGGAAAGAGTGGTGAAGCCATGGAATAGTCTCCCAGTGGAGGTGGTAGAGATGAAGACAGTAACTGAATTCAAAAAAGCATGGGACAAACACAGAGGATCTCTAAAGGAAAAAAGGGGACTGTTGTAGTAGTTGATATGGAAAGACAGACTAGATAGGCCATGAGGTCTTTTTCTGTCATCATGTTTATCTTCTTAAGAAATGATGATAAAGGGTCTTTTACATCAGATCTAATCAATATTATTATCCAAGGCCAATATCAGTCTATGGAAGAAAATAATCAAGTTTTTATTTTTTTTCCTTGAATATTGTGATGTTATCAAATATTTTTAAAGCTGCATGCCAATGGTTGAGACTGATCATTTTTAAAACTGTCCTGCCATTGGCTAATGCTGTCACCAGCATTTCTTACCTCATTTCCATTGGGAAGGAAAACGTCTGCAACATTTAATAATTTCCCGAAGGGTAGCCGTGCGAGTCTGTAGCAGTAAAAATAACAGGTTTATTGCACCTTGTGTAGACTAACTGATTTATTGAGGTGCGAGCTCTTGAGGGCGACCACGCAGAAAGAAGGAAATGTTTACATATCTCCTTGGATCTGGCTGGTGGCACTGCAGTTAAATATTTCAGACTACTGTGTGGCATCTGTGCTATATTCCACGCTTTTACCACTAGATGGCACTGATGACTGGCACTAAAGGCCTGAAAGGTGTTGCTGGATAACTCCATGGGCCAACGCCCTTTAAAAATATTCTTTCTCCAATCCCACTGCACTTTCTTAATTGTGCTTTTGCCTCGGGGGTTTCCTGTGGGCTTTTCTAGCATAATGAGAACTGGCCTCCTTTGGGATACAGCATCATGAGCCTTTGTTCTCAGTGCCCCCTATCCTGTATTTATAAATTCCCTCTTTTCCCCACCCTGCAGAGTTGCCAAGTTACCCAGTTCCAGGAGGGAGATTTTAGGCTAATTCTGTATTTCTGACAATAGACCCACAGCGCTGATTTCAATGAGTAGAATCGGGGACTGCAAATATCACACTGCTTTGGATGTAAGTTCAAAACCAGAAGGTCTCTCTCTCTCTCCTGGAGCTGGGCAATTTGGCAACTCTGCCCCTGCTGGAACCCAAGCTGAGCTAGTTCAGCAACAGTTGGTGGCCAGGGGCTACAGAGCATGCTTCCCTGAACCCCACCACCAGTGTCTTTGTAGGCTTCTTCCCCTCAGGAATGTCCCTAGCCTTGGCCAACCCAGGGAGCAGAAAATCTGACCTAGAAACTGATCCGCATAGTAGTTTACTTGCTATAAATAACCAGTGATGTGTAATTAGCTATCTTTTGAGGGGAAAACAAGGTTACTTACCTGTAATGGGGGTTCTCCATGAGCAAGCAGGATGAGTCATCACTGGGTAGCATGACTGATGATTTTTCTGCCATGGTTCCTGAGGACATAAGTCTTAAACTGCAAAACACCTTCACTTTCCCCACACTCAGCATAAGGAGTAATCAGCCGACCTCCCATCGGGCCTTCTCGTCATTATTTTCAGCAAGCCTCTGGAACAGCCTCCTTGATAATATCTGTACAATATCCGACCTTAAGGAGTTCCATAAAGGCATTAAAATTTGACAGTGAAACATGAACAGACCATCTCTGCTCACTGCCTCCCTAGTTTTCCTCTGTCCTCTTCCTCACTCACATAATGTACACATTCCCCGCCCTGGTTGCAAGCCTTTGGAAGTTCAATGTATAATACACGTATTTCTCCTCCAGGTTTAGGACTCTGTTCCATGCAACAGTTTGTTAACCCATTAATTGTAAACTGCCTTGGCTCTAAGATAAGGCGGTATATAAAAGCAGCTAAATAAAAAACATAAAATAAGCCGTTTTAAATAAAATTATAACCAAGTTGCTCTTTTGCCCAAGGACCTCAAATTTCCCATGATCTCTCTACTTCTAAGTTAAGCCATTTCACTGCAAAAGGCAGGGGAAGTCAGGATGTGTTACTTCTCTCTGCCAGATTTCCATTTGTGAAGATTCAAAAAGGGTTGTGAGGCCACGCTTGGAAATATTCCTGTGTTATGGGAGCGCGTGTGTGTGTGCGCCGTTGAGTCAATGCTGACTCCTGGAGACCGAGCTCCAGGGTTTTCTTGGCAAGGTGCGACCGGAAGCAGATTGCCATAAATCCTCAGTAATTAGACGCTGCGGAGGATATTCATTTTTCAAGAAGGGGCAAGTGATAGCTCTTTGGAAAATAACTACCTTAACCTCTTAGTTGTGCAGGTTTGAACTGCTCATTTGAAAGTGAAAAGCAAAAAACAAGAAATCTCACCTTGATGTTAACTCCAGAACAAATGCGAATGATGAATTTCATTCCTGCTGTTGTTTCTTCAAGGGCTGAGGCCCATCCACACGTCGCGCCATAACTTCTTTTATTGTCTGATCCATTATCCTTCTGGCATTTTTGCACACTGTTCCCCCTGCACACAGCAACACAAATTCTGAGCACCTCTAGCCGTGTGTAGACTGTGCCGGATAGGGAAGTCGGCCTGGCACATTCTGCCTCTTTTTGAGTCACCTTCTCCGAGGAGTAATCTTGGCAAACCCTTGGCGTTCAGAAACATACACCTCCAAGATCTCGGGCAATGCTAGTACGGATCTCTGCCCCACATTCAGATCGTGTTCCTACCACTGACATTCCTTGAAACCTCGGGTGAGTGACTTCTTGCATTACCTCGGCTACAGAAGACTGTAAGCCCTCTGGGGAAGGGACCCACCAACTGTACTTGAAGTGAAAATTGCCTTGAGTGAGAGTTTGGAAAGCAACTAACTAAATCCAAAACAAAATTTCCAATCTCTGGTGCCCTGGATAGCGAGTCCTCTCCTAGCCCCAACAGAGTTTTCTTTGGGCTCCTCCTCTAGAACCAGGAATTTCTCCTGCTTGGGGAGGGGAACACCTGCTTCCGCCTTCTCCCCAAAACCTCTTCCTTCTTTCCGCCTCCAGGGATTTCCGTTCCCTCTTTCGGATCACTTTGTTCAATGCTCACCCAAAAGGGTGGCCTTAAACCTAGAACATATCACTGGACTCCTTTCCCTAGAGACATTAACACTAGCTGAGAGTCCAGGGCCATCTTAGACCACTGAGGCAAACTTGAACAGGGGACCTTAATGTCCCAAGAACCGCATTTGAAAACATTCTGGAGCAGGATCATTTTTACCCAAGTACTTCTACAACTTTCTTTTAACAGAAATCCCTCCCAGGGACAAGAGGAGGCTGTACAGGACTGAAAAGTTAACAATAATTTGATTTCATTCTCCTTTTCAGTTGTTGAGCGGCGACGTGGATTCCTGCTTTCACTTATCCTAAGTATGAAGGCTGAGGCTGCTCAGAGACTAAAAGGACAGAACAGAGCTAGTTGGATCCATGAAGCTCCAGGGTATTTTTTTCACTCTTCCTCTGGAAAGTGCTGGCATGTTGCTGCCTTGGACCTATGTGTGCAGTTCGAGAGGAGGAGGCTAAACGAGAGAGAGAATATAGAGAAGGAGGCCGCAATGTGCCGGAGAGAATGGGATGGAGGGCGGGAATGATTACGCGAAAGACAGAGTAACAGAATATGATGGGATGAAAGCGGGGAGTAAAGAAGGATGGAAGGAGGAGCCGAGCACTAACGTGGCAGAGGATGAGGAGAGAAAGAGGGAGTGAAAAGTTGTTCGGAGGAGATTTCATTCCTTCTAATGTCTGGGCCAACCGCTGGAGCTCACACTCGAGGTTCGGAACCTCCCTGGAGGTGCAATGCAGAACGTTTCAACCAATAATGGACAACAAGATTTGATGCAATTTGAATTATTCTGCTGAATCTTCCTGGAAATCCTTGATAGCACTGCAAAAGTGATCCATCTCCCAGCCACAGATGTGTGGGCCAGAAAAACAGAGTTACTTACCTGTAACAGAGTTCTCCGTGGACAGCAGGATAAGTCGGCCACACCTGGTGATGTCATCTGACGGCGCCGTGACGGAAGTGCTCTCTAGCTCAGAAGGACTAGAATCAGAAGGACAACAACAGACAACATTCTGACGATTCCAAAGACTCCATAAAATGCTCCCAAACAACCAGGAGAAGAACCTTTGCCTACTATGCACCAAAATGTTGGAACGACCTTCCCCCAGAAATCAGAGCGATCCGGGATCTTCTACAATTCCGGAAAGCAATAAAACACCACCTCTTTCTGCTCCACTTTGCCCAAGCTGCCACCCAGACTCTAAGAAACCAACCCCTTTCCCCTACTAAAGACTCCCACACAACATAACACCCAAATCCCATGCACTCACTTATCAGTCCTAAAGCAACCTACGTACTTTCAGATCAAGTAACAACGATTATGCCATATCTTTATGTATATAGTTCCTTGTACTCCTCAACCATTCTGTTACATGTCAATATGTAAATAGTTTCCCATGTTCTCCAAGTTTTATTCCTTGTTATAATGTAATTTCAATCAGTCTTCTCTGATCCGAAAACTCTTTGTTAAATGTAAACCGCACTGATAACAAATAGTGCGGTATATAAGAATTGTTAAATAAATAAATAAATAAATAAAATGTGTGAGGTGATCCCACCTCCCCGGCCCGCCCCTAGTCGGGTCAGTGAGTGACTAGCTATGTCCCTGCGGCTAGGTGCGGGCCGCGCAGGCAACCCTCATGCAGGGGAGGTGGGTGGGATCGTGTGGCTGACTTATCCTGCTGTCCACGGAGAACTCTGTTACAGGTAAGTAACTCTGTTTTCTCCTAGGACAAGCAGGATGTGTCAGCCACACCTGGTGTCTCCCAAGCTACGCGTCAACGCTGTGGAGAATGAGGGAGGCATGCAATAGAACAGCAACAGCATTTATTGAAGAACACAACAGGTATATAGAATAACGTGCAACACTCCTAGGCAACGTGCCAGGAGACAGAACAATATCAACCGTGCAAATATGCGAGAGTTAGAACGTTGTCAAACAGTGCAAAAACAAGTCTGTGCAAAACAAAATCAGTGCCAGGCAGCAACTGGTAACTATCAGCGAGAGTCTGACGTCTAGTCCCCCAGCTCAGTCTCGGGCTGGTTCCGTTGGACTCCCACCCTCAAGGGTGTTGTAGCTGCAGATAGAACTGCCCGGCCAAAGGAGCTGTCGGTCTCCGCCTGGACGTCAAGGCAGTAGTGCTTCTGGAAAGTTAGCATAGAGGACCAGGTGGCGGCTTTGCATATCTCGCTCACCGGAATTTCCTGTGCGCAGGCCAGAGAAGCAGCTAGAGCACGGAGCTGGTGTGCACTCGCCTTGTTTGCTGGGAGTGCACCCGCCTTCTGTAGGCAATAAGCGACGCAGTCAGAAATCCAGTGGGAGAGTGTGCGCTTGGTGACAGGTCTCCCTGGTTTGTTCGGGTCAAAGGAAACGAAAAGCTGGGTTCCCAGTCGAATGGCGGACGTCCTGCCGATGTAGATGCGCAGGGCGCGTACGCAATCTAGGGAGTGAAGTCGTTGCTCTTCCAGTGATGAGTGTGGGGCTGGAAAGAAGGATGGCAGCTCCACTGACTGGTTGATGTGAAACGTGGAGGCAACCTTTGGCACAAACTTGGGGTGAGTCCGGAGGGACGCCCGGTTATGGTAGAGCTTCGTGTACGGCGGGTGTGCTACTAGGGCCTGTAACTCGCTAACCCTCCATGCTGAGGTGATGGCGACGAGGAAAAGAGTCTTCCATGAAAGATATTTTCCGTCAGCTGTGGACAGCGGTTCAAACGGCTCCTGCATGAGCTGTTGCAGGACGACGTTAAGGTCCCACGAAGGTACCGGTTTCTGTACCGGGGGTTGCAAATTTCGGAGTCCTCTCATGAAGCGTGTCACAATGGGAAGGGTGGCTATGGAGCCTGAAGTTGGGTCCTCTGGGCGTTTGTGCAGAGAAGCAATGGCCGCCAGGTGTACCTTGATGGATTGCGGTTTCAATCCTGAGCTGAAGAGGAAGGAGAGATACTGTAGGATTGTGGGTACCGGGCAAGAGGCTGGATGGACTCCTTGGCCCTTGCACCATATACTGAAATGCTTCCACTTGAGGCCGTATGCCTTTCTGGTTGACAGTCTTCGGGAAGCCAGAATGATCTGCTGTACCTCCGAGGATAGGTGCGATCTGTCAAGGCTAGTGTCTGGAGGTTGGGGTGCCAGGTTCTGCCATCGTTCTGGGTTAACAGGTCCGGTCTCAGTGGTAGCCGAACCGGAGTTTCTTGAGCGAGCTGCAACAGCAGGGAGAACCACATCTGTCGTGGCCAGTAGGGGGCGATCAGAATGACGTGCGCTTTCTCCTTGATGATGTGCTGTATCGTGGCCGTCACGAGAGGTGTTGGAGGAAAAGTGTATGCCAACTCCCAAGTCCCCCACGGGATGGCAAACGCATCCGAAGCCATTCTCTGTTGCGACGGGTGCTTGGAGCAGAACAAGGGGCATCTGGCGTTCGCTTCGGTTGCAAAGAGGTCGATCTGGGGAGCTCCCCAGCGCTGGAAGAGGTTGTCTGCCACCTCCACATGAAGCATCCACTCGTGAGGTTGGAGCTGTCTGCTGAGTCTGTCTGCTAAGGCGTTCTGATCCCCTGGGAGGTAAGTCGACTGCAGGACGCAGTTGTTGGCTAATGCTAGGGCCCATGTCTCGAGGGCTTCCTTGCATAGTGAATGGGAGCTCATGCCCCCTTGCTTGTTTATATAGAATATGGTCACCTGGTTGTCTGTCTGCACCAAGATCGCTTTCCCTGCCAGGTGAGGCATGAAGGTCTGAAGGGCATATTTGACAGCCCGTAGTTCGAGAACATTGATGTGGAGGGATTGTTCCGCTCTGGTCCAGGCTCCCTGTGTGCTAAGATGAGCCCCCCCATCCCTTGGAGGAGGCATCCGTGGTGAGGGTGAGGTGATGAATGCGGGGTTGTAGATTTTTGCCCACTGAGAGGTTGGCAGGGTTTGCCCACCAACGCAGGCTCTGAACAATCTTGGCAGTGATCGGTATGCGGGTGCTGAGTGGTTGGGAGAATTGCTTCCAGTGAGTCCGCAGGTGCCACTGAAGAGTGCGCATATGGAGCCTCGCCAAGGGGAGGACTGATGTTGTCGCAGCCATGTGGCCTAGCAGGCGCAGGATTTTGTGGGCCGAGGTCTGCTTTGCTGCCAACACTTTCTTGGCCAGTCGAATGATGACTCCAATCCGGAGCTCGGGCAGGAAGGCCTTGATGGCCTTGGTATCGATTATCGCCACGATGAATTCTGTACGCAGCACAGGTTCCAATCGGGACTTGTCTTTGTTGAGAAGGAAGCCCAGTCTGACTAGTAGGGCTGTAGTCTGTTGCACCGCTCTCCTGAGCTCGGGGGCAGAGGTCGCCGACAATAGCCAGTCGTCCAGGTAGGGAAAAATGGTGACGCCTTGTTTGCGTAGGTGTGCAGCGGCCACTGCCACGCACTTTGTGAAGACTCTGGGTGCTGGGGAGAGGCCAAATGGCAGGACCCGATACTGGTAATGACACCCCAGTGCTATGAATCTCAGGAATTTCCTGTGGGAGGCGTGGACTGGGATGTGGAAGTAAGCGTCCTGCAAGTCCAGAGTAGCCATCCAGTCCCCCGCTCTGATGAGGGGAAGGATGGAGTTGAGCGAGTACATTCTGAACTTCTCCTTTGTGATGAAGTTGTTCAGCTTTCGGAGGTCCAGGATGGGACGGAGACCCCCGGACTTCTTGGGAATAAGGAAGTACCGGGAGTAGAAGCCAGTGTTGATTACGCCCGGGGGCACCCGCTCTATCGTCCGAGCCAGGAGAAGTTGCTGTAGGAGGTCCGAAAGCGGTTTTTCCAGATGCCGTGGAGGCTGGCTGGTGGGCTGCTTGTGCTGCCATGGAGGGGAGGAGAAGCGCAAGCGGTAGCCTGTCTGGACTATCTGAATGACCCACTTGTCCGTGGTAATCTCCTGCCAGGCCGAGAGGAAGTTGGACAGGTGACCCCCCCACCGGGGGAGCCGCCGTTGTATCCAGCGCAGGGCCCAGCCAAGTCGGGTAGTCAGAAGGAAGAGGCGTCTTTTCCGGACTCTGGAGGGTTTGTCTGTTTCTGTTTGCGTTGTCGCGGCTGCTGTCTCTGAAAGGACGACTTATGATAGGTCTGCTTGAATTTGGGCGTCTGCCACTGTCGGTTGGAGCCATAATATTGCTTTGAAGAGGAAAAGGGCTTGCGGAAGTAGCTTCCTTTCTGTGACCAGGAGGGGTGTTCGAGTCCGTCCGCTGCCAGTGTCTTTAGAGTGGTGCAGTCCTCTTTTAGACCGTTCACAGTGTCCGCAACTTTGTCTCCAAAAAGGGAGTCACCCGAGCAGGGTGCATCCGCAATTCGGTCATGGGTATTGTCCGAGAGTCCCGACGCACGAAGCCATGCCAGCGATGGGCCGAGATGGCCGTGCCCGCTGTCCGGACGGCCGTATCAAAAGCATCAAAGGCTGTACTCATCAGGTGCTTGCTGCATTCGGCTAGTTCCTGCATGGTGGCTGAGGTAGACATACGTGATTCCTTGGGAAGATTATGCAGCTGGCTTTTGAGGTCAGCCAGGAGGGTGTCCTGGAATAGGACATGCTGAAACTGATGTGCTGCTATCTTGGCGCTGAGCATGGCCCCTTGAAACACCTTCCTCCCCACGTCGTCCAGACGTTTGGGATCCCGGCCTGGTGGGTGGCTGGCTGGCTTGGGCACGCGTAGACTTAGATCTTTTAAGTGCTGATGCCACCACGATTGACTGGTGGGGCAGTTGAGACTTGTTGAAACCTGGTGCCATGTGGAGGATGTATTTGCTGTCCAGGCGTCTGGAGCAAGCTTGGCCGGATGCTGGGGATTGCCAGAGAGTAAGCTGCTTGTCCTTCAACTTGCGGTGGAGGGGAAGAGCCATGGCTGGTCTAGGGCCGTTGAGGTATTTCATGACCTCCGGTTCCTTCTCGTCAGACGCCTCCTCTGTGGCCAGCCCCAGCTTGGAAACCACCTTCCTGAGGAACTTTGGGGTATGTCAGGTCTTCAGGCACCGGTGCAGGTGGGTCCTCGAACTCCTCAGCTGGGTTCCTGGAGGTGTCCGAACCTGGTCCCAACTCCTCTACGTCGTTCCCCCCGGAATCCCGCTGTGCTGGGGAAGGAGACCGAGCTCTAGAAGGCGCTGGGGAAGGAGTCCGAGCTCTGGAAGGCGACAGGCCAGGAGATCGTGGGGAGGGGGACCGCTCCAGGCAAGGCAGGGCAACCAGTGGAACGTTCATTGGTGCTACCCGCTCCTGGTCCAGCCGTGGGGGAGCCGTCTGCTCCACAAGGCGAGTGAGCAGGTGCAGAATGGCTGAGGAGGTGGAATCTGTGGACTGGCTGCTTCTGTGCTTTCTGCTGTACCCCGAGCTGGATCTCCTGCTTCTCTTGCGGCTGTGGGGGGACACACTGTGGGAATCCCTTGCACCCGATGGAGACCGACTGTCCTTGTGTCTCCGGTGCTTGCCTGCTCTTTTACGGCCCTTCTCACCGCCACCGTGCTGATTGGGGGATTCCCTGCTGGCGGAGCGGTGTTCGCGGCTCCCATGTCGGCGCTGCGTCTCTGCACGGTCATCCCCGTTGCCCGAGCGGCGCTTCTGGCTCCCGTGCTGGTGCTCAGTCTCGGCGCGGTCTCTCTCTCCAGCGCCGCTCCGAAGCTCCTCTTCTGCACGATAAGAAGACGTGCTGGGCCGGGGGGGAAGGCAGTTGGCGCCGATCGCAGGCAGAGGAGGGACAGGATCCGCTCCGGCCAATCAGGGGGGAGCGGGCGTGTCCGGGGGAGGAACCAGGCGGGGCCACGAGGGCGGCGCCATCTTGGTAGACTGCAGGAGGACTGCATGGCCGGGAGGAATGGCCCGGGGGGTTGACTGTCGAGGAGGGGCTTACGCTGGAAGTAGAGGCCTCCTCGGGAGCGGGATGCTCAGCGAGGGACGAAGCGCTGTGTCCCCGGTGAGAAGAACTGGCCGGTTTGGACGGCGTGCTCCCTGCATCGTTTCTGGGACGCTCATCGTTTCTGGGACGCTCATCGTTTCTGGGACGCTCATCAGTTCTGGGATGCTCCGGTGTCCGGATGGGTGCAGGAGACTTACGCGAGGCCGCTGAGGAGGAAAGCAAGTCCTTCAGAGAGTGTTCACGGTGCTTCCTTGCCCTGGGGGACATCCGAGCTCAGCTGACACAGTTCTCCACCTCGTGAGAAGTCCCCAGCATCTGATGCAATGCTGGTGAGTGTCCGTGATGTTCATTTTTCTACTGCAGTGTAGACACTTTTTAAATCCCGGTTTAGGCATGGAAAAATGCTGTTTGTATAGGAGAGCTTAGAAATCCGTCTTGAGGCAAAGGCGGAAGGAAAAAGACTGACCCGGCTAGGGGCGGGCCGGGGAGGTGGGATCACCTCACACATGCTCAGAAGCTTCTGAGCTAGAGAGCACTTCCGTCACGGCGCCGTCGGATGACGTCACCAGGTGTGGCTGACACATCCTGCTTGTCCTAGGAGAACCTTGGTTCGTGATGCAGCCACAGGAACTCCCATTACCTGCCCTCAGCTGCAGCTCTTTTCTCTCACCATGAGAGGGCGCTCTTTGGTGATCACCATACTCTGCAGTCGGCATAGGGATGAGATAACCACGTATATGGTTTATGGTTTATTAGTTACTTGACATACCGCACTTTCTACTAGCAGGGTGGTGTACAAGTCAAAACAATAAAGACACAAAGTAAATTAGAGAGGAATGCCATTTATAGACAGCAAAGCAAATATACATAAAAGAGGAAGGGGAGAGACAGCAGAAAGCAATCATATATTTTTCCTCTTGAAACGAAGGGACACAATCCAGAGATCTCACCACATGAAGCTATAATACCGTGAATACCATCCTGGCACAATGCAGTGTTCCTACTACAGCAAACAGTGTGAAGGCAGGATGTAGAGAGGGGAATTCACACCTCCAGGTCGGGACATGAATAATTCCATAGTATTTTACAAGAGGCTCTGCCAAACATGCAGCCTATAAGAACATAAGATATGCCATACTCGGTCAGACCAAGGTCCATCAAGCCCAGTATCCTGTTTCCAACAGTGGCCAATCCAGGTCATAAGTACCTAGCAGTTTCCCCAAAAGACAAAGGTTCCTCAATGCTTGTATTGGGTCAAGCAGTGGATATCTCGTGTCCCTTTTAATAATGGTTTATGGACTCTTCCTCCAGGAACTTGTCCTTTTTTAAACCTGGCTACACTAACAGCTTTTACTACATCCTCTAGTAACAAATTCATGTCCCCTAGTCTTTTTATATTCTGATGATGTAAACAATTGATCTACGTTTACCCGTTCCACTCCGTTCATTAATTTATAGACCTCTATCATATCTCCTCTCAGCCGTCTCTTTTCCAGGTTAAAGAGCCCTAGCCTTTTTAGCCTCTCTTCATAGGGGTATCCTTCCATCCCCTTTATCATTTTGGTGGCTCTTCTCTGTACCTTTTTTAATAACGCTATATCCTTTTTAAGATACGGCGACCAGAATTGCACACAATATTCAAGGTGCGGTCTCACCATGGAACGATATAGAGGCATTATAATATCTTTTGTTTTATTTTCTATTCCTTTCCTTATGATACCTAGCATTCTATTTGCCCTCTTGGCTGCCATTACACACTGGGTGGAGGATTTTAACATGTTATCCACAATGACGCCTAAATCTTTTTCCTGGGTGGTGGTTCCTAATGTGGAACCTTGCATCGTGTAACCATAGTTTGGGTTGTTCTTTCCTAGGTGCATAACCTTGCACTTGTCCATATTAAATTTCATCTGCCATTTGGATGCCCAGTCTTCCAATTTATCAAGATCCTCTTGCAATTTTCCACAATCCTCATAGTTTTAACAGCTTTGAGTAATTTTGTGTCATTTAAAACTAATAAGAGAAAATATTTTTTCACTCAATGTGTACTCAAACTCTACCAGAGGATGCAGTAAAAGCTGTTAGCGTATTGGGGTTTAAAAAAGGTTTGGACAAGTTCCTGGAGGAAAGGTCCATAAACCATTATTAAGAAGGGACCCAGGATATCAATGCTTGACCCAGTAAAAGCATTGTGGAACCTGTGTCTTTTGGGGAAACTGCTAGGTACGTATGACCTGGATTGGCCACTGTTGGAAACTGAATACTGGGCTTGATGGAACTTGGTCTGACCCAGTATGGCATGTCTTATGTTCTTATCTGCAAATTTGATAACCTCACTTGTTGTTCTCATTTCCCTCTTGTAAAAAAATGCAGGACTGCATAGGTATGTCTTTCTACATACAGCAGAAGCAGATTTTAGAGAGCTGCATGTGTGTGTGTGTGTGGGGGGGGGGGGGATGTAGAAATATCCCCCCTCCCCACATCTGCATAGGAGCAGTTTTGTAAAATCACTGCTCCTACTGTAGACCTCCCTCCCTCCCTTCTCTCCTGGTTAGTTTTCCCCTCTTGCTTGCCTCCCCTAAATTAGTCTCCCCTCCCCCCCCCTCCCACTGGTTCTCCCTCCTTTCTCTTAGTCTTTTTCTCTCTAAGCTGTCGTGTCAACAGCTGCTGTTCCTTTCCTCTCCCTGATGGTTTGATTATTGTAAACTGCTCTGATGCCTTGCTGCCTAGGGCGGTATATCAAATAATTAATGAGGATAAAGATGGACAGTGATACTGTACAAGTCAGCATCCGTCCCCAAACGACCCCCTGATACTAACCAAAATAAACATAACTCTCTCTTATATCTCAACAAATAGGGGTGACCTACACAGAGCGATGGCTACACCCCTAAACAAAGGCATGGGGAGGGGTGATTTGCACAGAGCGGCAAGTGCACCTACTTCTGCCGCCTTACTGGGCAGACTACTTGGATCCTACTGGTCTTTATCTGCCGTCATTTCCTATGTTACCCTGATCACTATCTCCTTGATAATGGGTCCTCCCCAGACCCTTCTTATACGATCTGATCCCTCCAACCACCCCAAGAGGCAAATATCCCCTGACCCCCCTCAAGACATTGCAACTTCCATACATCTGATTTCCCCACCCCCCCACCCCCATCCCGCGACTCCCTCATGGCAAGCGTTTTGCACTTATTTGGCAGCCTGACCCCCTAGTGGTAATACTGCAAGATTACCCTAGAGGTCACTACCACCACCACTATGATACCCAGGATTAACATGGGCAGACGTGACTGGGGATTACTCCTGTTCCCCTAGTTACCAAGGACCTGGGTAAGGCTGCAAAGAGGATTGGGGGTTAGGGGGGTTGTGCAAGGAAGCTTCTGGAAGGATTATTTTGCTGTGGAGGTGTTGTAACATAGTAACATAGTAAATGATGGCAGATAAAGACCAGCATGGTCCATCCAGTCTGCCCAGCAATACGGCAAGAGTAGGTGCACCTGTCGCTCTGTGCAGGCCACCCCTCCCCATGTCTTTTTTAGGGGTGGACCCACCACTCCATGTAGGACACCCCTATTTGTTGAGACGTTAGATGGTTCAGTTTATTTTGTTTTTATCCTGTTGCTGTAAAGGGATCCGCTTTGCTTGTCCCATGCTGTTTTGAATTCCGTCACCGTGTTTGCCCCCACCACTTTCATATCTCCCCTATCCCTCCTCTCCTCCAGAGTGTACATATTTAGGTCTTCAAGTCTTTTCTCATAAGGTTTCTTACGCAGGCTCCAAATCATTTTGGTCGCCTTCCTCTGAACAGTTTCCAGCCTTTTTACATCTTTTGCAAGATATGGTCTCCAAAACTGAACACAGTATTCCAAGTGAGGCCTCACCAGCGACCTGTACAGTGGCATAAGTACCTCTTCCTTTCTGCTGGTAATTCCTCTTAGTATGCAGCCCAACATCCTCCTGGCTTTTGCCACCGCCTTGTCGCACTGTTTTGCCACCTTGAGATCATCAGAGATAATCACACCAAGGTCTTTCTCCTGAACCATGCACACCAACCTCTCGCCCTTTTGCGTACATTTCCCTTGGATTTCTGCTATCTAAGTGCATGACACTGCACTTTTTCGCATTAAATCGTAATTGCCAAGCATTAGACCATTCTTCCAGCTTTTGTAGATTTTTCCTCATGTTATCCACTCCCTCGGGGGAGTGTCAGCTGCAAAAAGACAGACTTTTCCATTCAGTCCTTCAGCAATATCACTCACAAATACATTGAACAGTGCCAGGCCCAGGACCGAACCCTGGGGCACCCCGCTAATCACCTTCCTTTCATCCGAGTGAGCTCCTTGTACCATCACCTGTTGTGTGGAGGGCTTCTTGTGGGAGTGGGGATTGGATGTAAGGGGAAGGATATAGTGCCTTAGGAGGAGTCAGTGGGGATTGCCTGTTGGGAGGGGCTTTGGAGGGAGCAGATGCTATAAGAGGGGGGCTCTGATGCTGTAGTTTGATCAGGATTGGTATTAGTGTCAGGAGGGGTGATTGAGGAAGGTGGGAGGCAGACGTTGTCGTTGGCAGCTACCTCTTCCAGCAGGTATGTCTATGTGCCTCAAGGCAACTGTCAATGGCAATGTTTATCCTTTTGCCCAGCGATGTGACTTGCCTAAGTGACGTGAGGGATTCACATCTATATTGTAGGTCCTCTCCATGCCCTGCCCACATCCACTTGACATATAAACGCAGTAGACATCCTCATTTGTAAAATGGCATTTACACATATGAGCCAATCTACGCATGTAAATGCCGCTCTTGACACGTGCGGATGCTTCTCAGATAACCCCATTGCATGCCAGACGGAGCTTGAAGGACAAAAGGATGCTGCGATGGTTTCACCTTAGTAATTCTCTAGTTCAGATATAGAGCAGTGTTCTTCTTCAACTATGCAAGGTTTTCCAAAGTGCTGTCCCAGACGAGCAGCATCTCCGACCCATCTCCTAAACCCTGCCCGGAATCGTTGCATCTCGCCAGGCCAGGTGCCAGACCATTGCCTCTTCTCCTCCTTTTCTATGCACAGGAACCTCTGCTCACCCTCATGTATCCCTCTCGCAGTGCATCCTGGGGCATTTAGTCCTCAGTTGCTTGTACCATTTTTTTTGAGAAGGGAAGGACTCTGGATTTAGTTCAAGCCTGCTCTGACCATTAGGCTACTCTTCCACTCCACCGCACCATTTATTTAGTAGGTGGGAGGACCCAGGCTGCACTGAGGTGGAAGTTAAAAAGCCAAGCATTTCCTTCTTTTTCTTTTCTGAAATTGATGGCACAGATAGGTGTAGTTTAAGAGGGCATGGGGGGGGGGTGCCCTCCAAATGTTGCAGGCACTAATGGTGAACTGGTCCCTCTACCTCTACCGCCAGTATGACTTCTTTACCCTTTGCCCCCGCCCCAAAGTAAGAAGGCAAACTATACTGATGCCAGAGGCTGCTTCATACACAGCCCCCCCCCCCCATACCCCTGTCACTTCTTTCTCCCTGCATGACCAGACCCTCAGACTGGCAGCTAGGAGATTCGGATGAGGACTGTCCCTTTAAGATATATCCCTTAAGCAATAGCTCATATCTGACAGGCAGATGGAAGAATTTACATGATGTGAACGGAACGTGCTGTGACAACTTCTCATTCGCTATTCGCATGCCAGATCCGGCAGAACACATGGTGAGAACTGACTGGGGGGGGGGGGGGGGGGTTGTTAAGTATGCCAGGCACACCATGGTTGGGAGGTGTGAATCAGCAGGGGTAGATTGCACACACAAACACACAGAGGCACTTATCTAGGTACACATAGGTATGAATTAAACCACATGCTATAAAATGCTGCTTTTCAAACTCTTAATCCCTTGGAGCATCCCAAGCTACCTCTGTCCACTTGTTTTCTATCCCTTCTGTGTCTTTTTGTGTGTCTTAAGAGGTAGTGATTAAGGCTCCCTGCCCTTCGAGTAGCCAAAAAACCTTTTTACAGTAGGCTGAAAATGGAATGAGAGCAAACAGAAAAGCCGGCCTTGTGTAAACATCTGGAAAGGAAACTCCAGCAGGCTGTGAGTCTGGTGGTGACGTGCAGGCCTCGGCTACGGCCTTGTTTGGCCATGTAGCACTGGGGTTGCTAGGCAGGTCCAGGCAGTGCATTTGCAGCGGGCAGTGATTCATACACAGGAAGAAAAAGACTGAATGGAAGCTGGAGTAAGGCAGCTGCATCCACTTCAAGGCCTTGCTCAACCCAGCTACTGCCGGCCTTATGCTATAGCTTGGAGATATGATGCCTGCAATGGACTCAGCACTAGACAGGGCAATCTGCACCACTGTCCCTGACTAGAAGAGCTGACAATTGATGTTTGTGCCTGTTTATTTTTAACCCTTCCCTCTCTTCTACTTTCAGCATGTCCAGGGACGGCTCAAAGCAATCTGCTGCCTGAGGTGAGGGATGAGATGGTGCCCCCCCTCCTCGGAGCAGGGGAGGGGGGATCTTTCTCAAAACTCCAGTCAGACACTGAACCAAACCAAAAAGCCAATTAGATAATGTGGAGGAAATGCAAGATGTTCACACACCAAGGAGCTAAAAGAAAGAATGAGAAGCACAGCATAGTTTAACTCATTTTTATTTTGTTATAAACTGCGTTATATGTTCAAAAAGCAAGAGCTATATTTTGTATTTGCAGAACCCTCTCCCTCAACAATGGGTGCAGAGCAGAATTAGGACATTTCAGCCACAGAACTCAATATTAAAAAAAAAAAAAAAATCTGCTTCTGGTCATCTCACTAACAACAATAAACGTTCTCCAGTACCAGGCATATTGTGAACTAAAACAAAACCCTACAACAAAGTCACTGAGAATCTGTAGAGCAAACCTACCATTCCATATCAGCACCAACTTCCAAAACTCACATAAGGAGCCTACTCAAAAAAAAAAGCATCACTGTAAATACTGCAGTGGGCCCTGGAACATCCAAACACCTATTGGAAAAGCTGAACAATTCAGATTACTACAGTACAGATCCCTACATACAAACTCCATGTTAATAGAGCACCTGGTCTTGGTCACACACTCAAAACACAGATTTACCAAGTACAGAATCAGTGACCATAACCTAAAATAAACATATGTAGATAAAAATTAAACTGCAACCTCAAGAAGCCAGATTCTGCATACATTGCAGTAGCAGAGAACTAGAAAGAGAGGGAGGCATTTCCCTGTACTGCATAAAATATAAAGATAGCACCAACAATTGAAAATAAAATTCCCTTCTACCTTTGTTGTCTGAGCATTTTATACTTAATCATGCTGGTCCCAATCTGAGGTTTCTACTTTCCTCCACCTCCCAGTACACCCCCCCTCCCCCCCGTCTAGTTCCCCAAAGGGACAGCACGAGGGTGATGCAGAGTCATGTGCGGAGGCTCATTGCAGCATCATTTGCATAAATTTAGTATACTTTATTTATTTTTTTTTCAAAACTCTGTTTATTAAATATGTCAAGGTACAAATAACCAACAACAATCAACATGTACCACTTTCGCTTTTACAAGTAGAGAACGCCTCCCAGGCGGGGCTGTGTCTTGTCCACCACCCGGGAACCCAACCAGAACAGAGCACCGACACGCTAAAGGCACTGAGTTCTGAACACCCCCTCCGCGGGAAGCACAGCAACACCAGCAACTCAAACCCATTCTGTTGTCCGGGGATGTAGGTCCCTGACCTCCATTATCCCAACTTAAGTACTTCACTGCGTACCCTGGGGCTCAAGCGTTGAATATAGGGCAGCCAAATCAGTAAGAAAGTGGCCCAGGCCCGGGGGCGCCGCAAGGCCGCCCTGCGCTCCAAGAGCAGGAGCTAATGCAGGCTGTTGCGCCATTCACAGAAGGTGGGGGCCGCTGGCTCCCTCCAACGACTAAGAATGGGGCCCTTACCCACCAGACAGGCCTTTCGCACCAACACCCTATCCCATCTACCCTTCGGGTGGAGTGGTCCCAACTGATCCAGCACTACCAGAGTCCCTGACCAACACAACTGCTGACCCAACAGCCCACTCATATAGGTCTCAATAGAGCGCCAATACCTCCGAATAGATGGGCAACCCCACCACATGTGACCCAGATCGGCCAGTGTACACGGGCACTTGGGGCATCCGCCATGGAGAGCAAGGTGGCTCCGAAATGCCCGCCGCGGGGAAAAGTGGGCCCGAAGGATACATTTGAATTGTACCTCTCGCCAGCGAGCGCCGGCCACAAGCTGCGCGAGCCTACCAAGGGCCGCCTGGACAGAGCCACAGGCAACTTCTCTACCCAGCTCTCTCGCGCAAAGGCTTTCCACCCTTGAATAATCCGGGGGTGCGTCCAACTGATCCAAGCGCTTCTTTAAGTCAGCAATTGTTGGCGGAGTGTCCGCCCCCAGCGCAAAAAACTCCAGAATTCGCCTCGAATGCTCTACCGTGAGCTCCCTCCGCGGCAAAGAGCCGATATAATGAGAATCTGCGCGTACGCAAACGTCAAGGGTCCCGTAGACCACTCATATTCCCTACATAATGCCTCCAGCACCTTACAGCATCCAGTGGGGTCCACTACCTGCCCCAAGCGGCGCACTCCCGCGCGCCACCACTTACGGAAAGGGGCCGAGTCCGATCCAGGCAAAAAGCAGGCATTACCCTGTATGGGCAGCCAACAAGAAGCCCCAGCGTCACTGCCCCAGTACTTATTCAGCTGCTGCCAGGTGCGGCGGGTTGTCTGTAGCAACAGACTGTTCAATAGTCGAGACGGCAGGACCGCACGTGGCAAGTGTAAGACCGCTTCCAAGGAGTGGGGTGCCGCAAAGGCCGCCTCAAGACCCCGCGGGGTATAAGTCTCCGTGTCCCCCAACCAATCACTCAAATGGCGGGCCTGACAGGCCAGGGCGTATTTCCACAGGTCAGGAACCCCCACTCCCCCGGACCTCCAGCCCCCCCGCAATCGCGCCATCGGAATACGGGCCTTGAAACCTTTCCAAAGGAATCCCCTAATCTCTCGCTCCCAGCGCGCCAAGTCACGCTTTAGGAGCAACACGGGGAGCATCTGCAACCAATAGAGCACGCGTGGGAAGATCACCATTCCCATGGCGGCCACCCTACCTAACAAAGACAAGGGGAGGGGGGTCCAAGCCCGCAACTGCGTGCGGACCTTGGATAAGATACGCTCAAAGTTAGTCGGGTACAACAATGTCAATTTCCGGGTTAACACGATACCCAAGTAAATAATCGAGTCCGCAGCCCATCGGAGCGGGAATTGCCCCGACCAGCTCTCCCGCAGTGTACCCCCCACATCCAAGGCTTCCGATTTGGTCGTATTTATACGCAAGCCCGCGAACCATCCATACAACGACAGCTCCTCGAGCAGCCTCGGAAGTGACTGCTGGGGAGAAGAGAGGTGGACCAGGAGATCGTCGGCAAAAGCGGCCAGCTTGAAGCCACTGGAACCGACACGAATCCCACCGATCGCAGGGGATCCCTCAATCTTCCGAATCAGCGGGTCCAAAGATAACACAAAGAGTAAAGGAGAAAGCGGACAGCCCTGCCTCGTACCGCGTTCCAAACGAAATGAATCCGAATACACCCCATTACATAGGACCCCCGCTGTGGGATTGGTATAGAGCAAGTCCACCATCTGGCAGAAAGGGGCACCGAGCCCATATTGAGGCAGCAAAAACTGCAGGTACTCCCATTGAACCTGGTCAAACGCCTTTTCGGCATCGAAACTAATTACCAAGGACGGGAGCTCTTGTTCCCGGACCCATTCTAAAGAGGCGAGCAGCTTCCGTAGATTCCGCACGGCATAGCGCCCTTTTACGAACCCGACCTGTGACTCATGAATCAAGTCCCCCAGCACTAACGCCAACCGATCAGCCAGCACCTTCGCAAAAATTTTCAGATCGAAGTTCAACAATGAGATGGGCCGATACGAAGCCGCCTGAGTGTGATCTTTCCCGGGTTTAGGAATGAGGGAAATATGCGCGTGGTTAGTGCCCCACGTGAAACGCCCCTGTGCCACCCGTCGGTGGTAGACCGCCACTAAGGTTGGGGGTAGGTTTTCACCCAGGAGCTTGTAAAACTCGGCTCCAAAGCCATCCGGCCCCGGGGCCTTACAACAGGCCGCCCGCTGTACCACACGCTGGACTTCGTCCACCGTCACCGGCTCGTCCAGAGCGGCCCTCTGCGCTGCGGACAGCTGCGGCAACGACAACTCCTGTACGTACTGCTGCATAGCTTCCGGAGCTCCCCCCCTCCGGGCATACAATTTCTGGAAAAAGGAACGAAACACTCGGGCGATACCTGCATTATCCCTGTGCAAGGCTCCTTGGTCATCCCGTAGCGCCGCCACTAGTCGGTGGCCCCGGTGGCCGCGTAAGCAACGCGCCAAAAGTTTCCCAGCTCTATCACCGAAACGAAAGAGCTGGTAGCGGTAATACATGTATGATTTTTTCGCTCGCTGGTGAAGCAGCTCGTTAAGAGACGTCTGCAACTCCCAAAGTCGTCACCGGTTCACCACGCCAGGAGCACCCGCACAGCGCCGCCGAGCACGCACCACCTGCTTCTCCAGCTGGACAATTTGCCGCGCCAATAGTCGCCGCTTCCTAGCCACATACGCAATAATGTCCCCCCTTAGCACGACTTTCGCCGTCTCCCAAAGCAACTCCGGCGTGTCCTGATGCTGCTCATTATAACGAAGAAATTCCTGCCAGCGCTCAACAAGATAAGGCCGAAATTCCGCGTCCTGGTACAGGCCCAATGGGAACCGCCAGACCCTAGTCGACACGGCTGGGCCCCCCCCCGCCAAGCTCGATCCAGACCGGAGCGTGATCGGACACCGCCGAGGGGCCAATCTGCGCCTCCTCAACCCGTGCGAACAGTTGCTCCGACACTAGAACATAGTCCAAGCGAGCACTGGTACCATGCGCTCTCGACATATGAGTAAAATCCCTCTCCTCCGGGTGGAGCAGTCGCCACGGGTCCACCAAGCCCAGCCGTCGACAGAAACCTCGGAGAACCTTCATCGTCGGGACACGCGATTGTACCTCTCCCCCACCCGACACGTCTAGTCCGGCATCCAGAACCCCGTTAAAATCGCCAACAAGAATAAGGGGGACGTCAGGCAATTGCTCCAAGCGAGACACCAGACAATCATAAAACACCCGACTCAGCGCATTGGGGCTGTACACAGAGCCCAGTACCACCGGCCGTCCCTCCAGGTGACCATGAACCAAAATATATCGGCCTTCCGGATCAGAATACTCCTGGAGTAACTCAAACCGGGTCTGTTTGCTGATCAGTATGACCACTCCACCCTTCCTTCCCGCAGCCGGGGCTCCCCAACACTGCCCCACCCACATCCTTTGCAATTTAGCGTGCTCTTCCGCCGTCTGGTGAGTTTCTTGTAACATTGCTATATCACATTTCAACCTAGCCAAGTTCTGCAACACCTTATATCGCTTAATGGGACTGCCCATACCACAGATGTTCCAAGAAATAACCTTCAGGGTGGGTCGTGAAGGGTCAGGTAATTTGCATCAGCCACAAGAGAAAAACTGAGAGGCGGGGCCCCCCCAGCCTGGGGCCTCCCCACTATTCCTAGGACACCCCCGTACAAGCTGCTATCGCTCCCGTCACAGTGTTGCCGTGCCCCCCGCGGCCCCCCAGTACACCCCCCACGCCAAGCCCACCCACCCCCCCTCCCTACCCATCCAACCCTTCCCCCCTCCAACCCCCTAACCCCCACCTCCCCCCTATACCCCCTCCGCCACCTACTCTCGACCGCTAACCTCCCTCCCACTCCCATCCGGGTCACTTAGGATGCGTGAGGACCCCCCCCTCCCAGACAGACCGGCCTCCTCAGTGAGTTGAAACCCCACCCAAGCACACTCCCCTACAGACACACCAGGTAGTCAGCCCAGGGAAGTCAACCCTCCAGCCAAACCAACCTGCCCATTAGGCAGTGCCATCTAACCTTTCAAACCCCCCCCCATCCAATCCCACAAACATCCATCAACCAAGCAATCCCCGACACACTACACACACAGCCCTTCCCCCAATCCTCTCCCGCAGGCAGACATGATTAACCTTCCTCCTTCTCTCCCATTCACGTTTTTACCCACACTCTCCCCCATTCAACATCGCCCCCCCCGAACCCCCGCCCCCCCGGTGAACTCACAACATGTTAGCAAACAGGAACAGCACACACAAAGGTTACCAAAACAAAACAGGTGAAGAACATGTCCATTGCTCAAGGCAAGTCCACTCGTCGCTCGGGAGAAAACAAGCAGTCCGGGTGGGGCTGGATCAAGGCAGTAAGCCCGCAGTAGTCCAACCGTGGAGGGCCTCCATTACACGTGGCACTAAGCCCAGGCCCCTGCCAGAGAGGCCGTATGGATTCCTCGCCATTGTGGAGGCAGCGATCCCTGGCTCCCCATCACTGTCGTGGGCCATGCTTCCTCCGGCCGTCACTGCACGGAGGCCAGGAGACCACCAAGAGATAGGTCCAATGCCCATACCGACAACGGTAGGGGCCCACATTCAAGCAAGACCCAGGATTGGGCCTCGCGTCTCCCCCTTTAGCTGGTAGGTCTCAAGTCCACAGGCAGATGTCGATAAACTCACTGGTCGGCCGGGCGGGTCTCATCTCTGGACAGCAACTGCTCCACATAGGGCCGGGCTGCCACTGCCGATTCAAAGGCACGATGCGAGCCCTGGGAAAGCACAGGGAGTCTGGCGGGGTATTGTACACTGAACCGCAAGAAGCTGTTGGCACAACGGGGCGTAGGCTTTCCGGCGTTGGCTCAGGGCGGCAGAGTAGTCCTGGGTGATCCGGATCTTCGCCGCCTCCCATTCAACGATACCTCTCTGCTTTGCCGCTCGAAGCACCGCATCTTTCTGTGTGTAGCAGAGGAATTTGGCTAGGACCACCCTGGGTCGGTGGTTCCCAGATTGTGGCTTGGGTCCCACTCTATGGGCTCTTTCGACCACTATGGGCCGGCTTGGATCCCCTCCGCTGTGCAAAAATGCCGCCAGATTCTCTACATAGCCACGCAGCTCCTTCTCTGGGACAGATTCCGCGATCCCTAAGAGCCGTACATTATTTCGCCGGGACCTGTTTTCGAGGTCATCCAGCTTCGCCTCGTGGGCTGCAGAGGCCTTTTGTAACACCAGCAGCTCCCGTTTCAGATCTTCCACGCCCTCCTCGGCTTGGGTAAGGCGAGTCTCGGCCTCTTGGATCCGCTCCCCCAGCGCCCCGAAAAAGCTCTGAAGCACGTCCATCTTGGCGTGCAGCGCTTCAAATTGGGAAGCCAAGGCAGTAGTAACCGCTGCTGTGATGTCCTCAGTCAGGGTAGGGGAGGCCGCGGTACTGGGTTTCGGGGGAGACTCTGCCATTTTTGGAGCGCCAGTTAGTCGCTCTTTATCGCGCCGCCCTGCCTTAGCTGCAGCCGCCATCGCCACACGCTGCCTTCCACTAGATGCCCAGCGGTTCTTCCAAGCACTATCCACAAAATCGGCTTCAAGCCACTGATAAAAACGGCAATATTTCACGTTTCATGGAAGAGGGGTCCGGAGCCCAAGCTACGTGCGTCCGCTTAGGCTCACCGCATCACGTGACTCGCCTAGTATACTTTATTTTAAAATGTATATGCCACCAATCTAAAATCCTAGGCCGTTTCTAAACATTCACATGCAATTTAGTAAAACGGGTGTTACAATAAAACAAATGTAATAATAATAAAACATTTAATTTGATTAATGAAAAGCCACTTACACAGCCCCCCAATCAAACCATTATAAGTATCTGCACATCAGATTTATTTTTCTATGACCAGATTATTGATGAGGAGGGAAGATATAAAATGAGAAAAACTAATTCTAGTAGCCATGAATTCAAAGGCTGGCTTGGAATGTGCTAGAACTGGAAAAGTCCGGAACTCAGAAGCGGTGAAGCTTATCAGGCTACTAAACAAAATGAAACTGAGACGATCCCTTAAAATTTGAAATGTCCTTGAATCTGAACTGACAAAATATTTTAAATTTCAGTCTGGCAGATAAAGAATCCAAAACTGCAAATCTCAAAGAAAATACATATTCCAGTACTCCCCCAACCAACACCCTACAGTTGACTTCATCAAGATTTCAGGACCCTAGTTACTCAGAAGCGTAGGAAGGCCTTCCTGGAGCTGCGACCTCAGGTCCTGGCTCTGGGGGCCTCCTTTTATTTAAAGTTTCCCTGTAAATGTAATTTGGTTTATCAAGCTATGAGATATGTCTTTTTTGAGCCTTCTCAATTGGAGATTTTCTTGCATGGTAAGGGTTGAAATATTATAATTTGTTTCTTTTGGATTTTATTTCCTTTGCTGCTCAGGATATGATAAAGGGGTTAAGTACTTTGTTTTGGGATGATCCTGTTTTTTTGGGGCTCACCATTGATGTGGACTGTTTAATATGTACAAATGTAGACCATACTGGTCTTTATCTGCCGTCATATACTGTTACTGTGTATTATGGCATTTGTGTATTTTTTTCCGTTTTTTATTGTAAAAGCATAAAAATAAAATAAAGAGTTCAGTACCCATAGAGCAAATCTACTATTCCATAACAGCACTAACTTCCGAAACTCACACAACATGGAGTGTATCCAGAAAAGGGCAACACTATAAATATTGAAGTGGGCCATAGAACATCCATATTCCTATTCAGAAAACTGAACAAGCCGGATTACTACAGATCCCTAAATAGAAACTCCATGCTAACAGAACACGTAGCCTCAGTCACACATGCAGAACAGAGATAGATCTTAACCAAGTAGGAAGTATATTAATACAAACTAAAAACAGACATGTAGACAAAAAATGCTTTTACCCATTACTCTTAGGTTTACAGGATTTCTTTCCCAAAATTATACTTTACTCCAGAGTGAGGCAAGAGAAAGAACTCTCACAGTCAGGCATCAGCATTGTCGGCAGAAATTAACATAGTGGTTCAGCGCAAGTAGCATGAGTGCAACTAATGCCACCTCAATGGGTGACCTTAGTGGCATCAGCAACCATTTTGCCATGTTGACATGCAGAAACTGCAGGAGTATGTAACTGCCTCTCTGCAGTTAGTCTACGGCCCCACATAATCAAACTCTGGAATTAGTTACCGGAGGATGTAGTAAAAGCGGTTAGTGTAGCTGGTTTAAAAAAGGTTTGGACAAGTTTCTGGAGGAAAGGTCCATAACTATAATTAAAGTGGACCTGGGAAATCCACTGCTTGCCCGGGGCAAGCAATGTGGAACCTGTGTGCCTTTTTGGGAACCTGCCAGGTACTTGTGACCTGGATTGGCCACTGTTGCAAGCAGGATATTGGGCTTGATGGACCTTGGTCTGACCCAGTATGGTATTTCTTATGTTCATATGTTACCAGTGCAGAGCCTAGGAAACATGCTGCTAAATATGCCAAACATGAGGGACTCAACAGCACCCATGCAGCACCTCCCACTTCTACAAAAACAAGAGTGACTTGACGCCCCAACTTAGCACTTAGCACCCTCTGAAAAACAAGAGGGACTTTGTGATCCCAACATAACACCTCCCACTCCAACATAAACACCAAGAAAGGCTTGGCAACCCTAACATAACCCCTGAAACTGCACACTGGACCAGCATGGTGTTAATGTAAACATCTATTCCACAAAAAAAAAGGAAATGCAAGATATTTTCACATCAAGGAACTAAAAGAAAAAGTGAGAACCACAGCGCAGATTAAAATACCAAATTATAAAATTATAACTCATTTTATTTTGTTATAAATTGCATTATGGTTCTCGCTTTTTCTTTTTGAATATATATTCTGCATCCACAGAAACCTCTTCCTCAACAATGGGTACAGAGCAGAAGTAGGACATTCACCCACAGAACTCAATATATTAAAAAACAAAATCTGATTCTGATCATCTCACTAAGAACAACATGAACATTCTCCAGTACCAGGCATATTGTGAAGTAATATAAACACTACAAAAGTCACCGAAGATCTACAAAGCCAAATCTACTCTACCATACCAAGATAGACTTCCAAAACTCATACAACAAGGGGCCTACCCAGAAAAAAACAGCACCATAAATACTGCAGCAGGCCTTAGAACATCCATACATCTATTTGAAAAGCTAAACAAGGCAAATTACTGCAGTGCAGATCCCTACATACAAACTATGGCAGAGGTTCCCAACTCCAGTCCTGGAGGGCCAAACACCATTCAGGTTGTCAGGCTGTCCCTAATAAATATGCATGAGATGCGTTTGCATGCACTGCCCGCATTGCATTCAAATGTATCTCATGCATATTCATTAGGGACAGCCTGAAAACCTGAATGGTGTTTGGCCCTCCAGGACTGGAGTTGGGAACCTCTGAACTATGGGGTACATTTACTAAAGAGCATTAAGGGCGACCCTGTTAGCAAGTGATAAGGGTGTCATTGTTTGGTAAAGGCTGGGGCAGGGAGTAGGCATTCCGGCGGTAAGGGTGCTTGGCTCTACTTACAGGGCACTAACAGGACATCGGGCATTAAGGTGTCAAGCATGCACCTTAATGCCCAAAAATGGAAGTCACCTTAACACAGGATAAGGGATCCCCTGTGAAAGTCCCATTTTAGGTGATGGATGGAAGGAAGGTAAGAGCTGATGGACCCGTCAGATCCATATGTACCCTACATGCCCGTCAGTAAGTGGGGTGAGCATGTGGGGGGTAGCTGTACTGTATCAGTGAGGGGTGCCCACGTAATCTGCTGTAATGTCTGTGTGTGGCATAGGATTAGGAAGAAGCGTCCCCTGGTGCAGTCAGCATCCCTACGGTGTGGGCATCAAAAGGACGACTAAGCAGGAGAGGTGAGGTGCAGATCATGCACAGGAGAGGTGTGAGTGAGACGTCCTAATGATTAAACTGTTCCTGTGTGAGCCATGGTGTAGCAGCTGGCAGGAGACTATACGACTGTACATAACGGGCATATACTGATGGATGGGCTGAAGGATGGATTGCGATAGATGAGAGTGCGGTATGGCCTTGCTGCCCCGATGTTCTTGATGTGACTACACCAATGCAGTTGTAGTGTGTGTGAAAAAGTGTAGCTGTGCCACAGGTAAGTCCCAGTACCAGCTATGTGGATATGAAGCCATATCAGCTTTTCTGACCACCATACAAGCCTCCTGACACATGTGCATATAACAACTACACAAGTGTCTCTCACATTGGCCATATGGAGAAAGTAGGGATGTGTGATGATTCCTGCAGGTGGCCATCCCAGGAGTGGGATATTCCTGCATGTACTGCATACATGTGATGGAGCCAAAGATGTTCACTCACAGTTATGCTGAAATATTCTAATCATGTACAACTCATGTGTCATACATCTGCAGGGTGAACATGTCTGACCCTTTGCAATGGCCACAAGAGAGCCAATAAAGTCATGCTGTCAGATGGGCATGATTGCAATGTGCACGTTTGCAGACCCATTGAGCTTTCATAAAAGATAAAATCTAAGAACGTGTGTCCTCCAGACCCCGGACTATTTCTAGCAGTATGTTGAAGTGACTTACCCACAGCCACAAAGAGAACAAGTGGGAGTCAAACCCTGGTCTGTTGCTTACCGAGCCAGTTCTCTAACCATTAGGCTACACCGCCACACACTTCTCCATAACACTGTCTAGAAGCAAAGAGGCTGCAGCTCCCTACGTGCAATGGGTGAAACCCAGGACATGAAACAATGCGGCTGGCACAGTCTAAGACAGTGGTACACTACACCTAGGGCCTACCTACAGCAGCACACATGCAGTACAAACTGCAAACTCAGTACACTAGCTGCATAACAGACACACAGCTGCAAAATACATCCCCTGTCTGAAGGCCAAGCCACATGTGAGGTCAAGATGCCCTTCCCCCACTGTACCTCCAAAGCCAAACAACAGTAGCATGCAGAGGTCTGCTGCCCTGCAGTGTGGCACCAACCACTGAAGCAGCACATGTGCAGGGCGTGCAGTCCCTTGTCACCTGCTGTACATTACAAGATAGGTGTATGTACCTAACACAAACCACAGTCATGACCCCTGCAGTCCATTGCTGACCAACCTGCCCTCCTCAGGGGGCCATGCACACGTCTACCACCATCATAGATGAAAAACAGGTACTGGGTGATGCTCCAGTGATCACAGTCACCGCCATGTCTACAATTGGGGCCTTGTGTGCTGGTATCATTCAGTCCCTCCATTACCCATGATGCACCGCAAATTCTGAGCACATATATGCAACTGATGGCCATATGGAGAATGCAGCGATCCATCACAACAGAACTTTACCATGCAGGGACAATGTGTGCTTCATGCACATGACAGCTGCCATATGTGCAAATGACCTGTTTCAGCAGTCACCCTGATTGTGAGGGAGGGCACACATCACCTGGTCCCCAGAGCAAGCTCTACAATAGATGAACTCACCAGGTTCTGGAGCAGATCTCTATTAATGCCTGTGGGTGATGCTAATCTGTACAAATCCAGATTGAAGACCCACTTCTTCACTGTTGCTTTCAGATCCTGACTTCTATCCTCTATCTCAACCTGACTCCCGTCAATTTTCATGACCAAATTGTTAAGACCATATTGTGCCTTCCACCGAATTGACTAATGTTCTATATTGTCTCAACTAGATTGTAAGCTCGGACGAGCATGTCTCTGATGAGCAGGGACTGTCTCTTGTATGTATGCCTGTACAGTGCTGTGTGTGTAGCGCTATATAAGTGCTAAATAATAGTAGTAATAGTAGTAATCATAGCCTGTCTTATCTGTTACTTGTGTTCTGCTCCTGTTGGCCTGGGACTCTCCTATAACATCTCACAGCTGCGGCAGCTGTTGACAAGGAACACACATGCTGTGAGTGTTGTCTAGGCGGGGGGGAGTGATGATACTAAGTAGAAGGGCCTGCCAAGACCATAGTTACCAGCAGGTTACCACCAGTCTAAGAACAGCTGCTAGCCTCACTTTCTGGGAATTCCAATCAACCAGATCATTCCCAGGCAGCCTGCATATGTTGGGTAACACTGTCCTGTGTCAGATACACACATACCATCTGAGCCCAGTCTGCTAACCACTATAAACACATCAGTTTTGTTCAAACAGCATGGGCAACTAGCAGCCCTTGTAGTGTCTGGACTGCTCTGAAGGAAACAGCTCACATATCACTACAGCTGCACTCTATATAGCACAATGTGCCTACATAGTCATGACATGGTCACAGCTTGGTCAGAGTGAGAGTGGCCTCTCAGCATGAATAGATGTGTGCACCCAGGCCATGTCCATGGCAGACCCATGCTGAGGACTCAGCAATTGAACTACCCTCCACCACAAATACATCCTGTGCAAATTGCTCTGTTTTAGGCAATACCCAGAATCCTCTGCTCCTCTTTATGTACCCTTTTATCTTGGACTTGGGCATAGCAATATGAGGGACAGTGGAAAGTGGGCAAGAGACAGACTGAGAGTGCATGTTGCCCAAAGTGGTCTACATCTGTCACAAACATAAATATGGTGTCCCCCCACACAGCTCTGGGCAGTGAGCCTTGTACTTAGTTCCATGCCTGTACTTGCAAAAAATGTCATGTCTCTAGCCAGGGATGCTCCAAACCTGACCAGTGCAGCACATGCACTCTCCCTTGCTGCTGATGCATTGCCCCCCCCCCCCCATCCCTCCAAGAGCACGTGGAATCATGGCAGTTTGGACATTGGTTTGGATATAGGAACAGCTGCTGGCGACACATACGCCACCAGACCCTGCCTCCTTGTACTCTAACAATATCCCTGTGGCTGTCATACTTTGTGCACATGGGAAGCCAGTGAGGCCATCATGCAGGTCCTCTGAAGTAACACATGCAAACACTGAGTAGGACCGCATAGGTTCTGGCCATGTGAACATCGGCTTTGGCAAGCAATGCCACCTACAAGCATACTAAACATGTATGGTATTGTTCCCTGCCCCTACCCCCACCCCAAAATTCACCTCCAGACACTGCCATCCCACATGGTGGTAGGCAATGCAGAGACCAACATGACATCCTGTGCCACATTTCAACAGCTGGGGGTGTGCACAAACTATTCAGAGGTCAGCGTCCCACTGCCCCAATCAGGCACACAGGTGCAGTTGGACTCTCATGTGGGTAATATGTAATGTACTGCTGGATGCTTTGGCCAATGAGCAGTAGACAATGTTGAGGTGGTGTTTCAGGTGTGTGATTTTGCCTGATATGTACCTCCCTGTATGTGCATACACTGCATGGGGCGATGAATCCCCTCGCTTGCACTCTGCAAATGCAGCATGGAACAAGAGGAACGTGCATGCAGTGAAATTGCAGATTCCTGCCAGTGTCACCACGTAAGTGAATGGATTGAACATTCACAGAGGCCAGCCCTTCCCCTGAGCCTAGCTGCAGCTACGCAAGGTGGGCTGATGCTGTTGCCATGGATACAGCTGTTATGGCAGTTGCCATTAATCTGGCCTCTCAGCTGTGCAAATTGGTGTGTCCTGAGGCCTGGAGGCTGAGTCAGAGTTGAGGGTTGTAACACACACATGTGTCCCCCCTGCTCACTCCAGTCAAGCCAGTAGACGGTTTGGGAGCTGCACAACAGTGCCATGTTGGGTGGTAAGTGTAGGGGAATGCTGTGGGGATGGGCCTTGTCGATGGTGTACCTGGGAATGCATTACAGCATCACAGCAACAGGTTGCAACTACTCCCTGCAAACTAACCTTCTGCCTGTGAATGGTGTCTCACGCAGCATAAAGCCTGGGCCCACATGCATTGCTGGGGCTCACACTACTCTGGAGACACAGACAGACAGACACACACAAACACATGACCCACGCTGTCCAAAAGTGGTGTGGGTTGGCATCCATACCTTCCCCCTGAGGACTCCTTTGATGCTCCACCATTGTGAAAACCTGCTCAGTGTGCAGGCGCTATTAGCATGCTTTGTACCACTCTGGTGCTGTCAATGCCTGTCCATTGTGCAGGCACTATTAATGCACTTTGTACTGCTCGACACCCGCTCAATGTGCCAGTGCTATTAGTGGGCTCTGTCAGCCAACTGTGGGTGGTGCAGTTTCCCAGTGTGGACTCTTGCTGGATGAAATGTTGAAAGTTGCACATGCTGATACAGGTCTGGAAACGAAGGATAGAGTTAACACACCTGGACATACATTTCCTGATCCACAGGCTGCGACCCTTTTCTCATACACACTGACTATGCATTTGAAGCCGCAGAGCAGCCATGTGGCTTCATCAATCCATGGGTATATACAGTACGTGGTCATTGTCAGGATGCATGTGGGCGTGAGTTGGAATATGCCTATGTCAGCTTAGATCTCTGCAGGCTCTCTGCCATTCTTATCTGACAAGGTAGGTGTGGGAGAGGGACGTCTTGTTAGGTCTGTATGTTGCACTGCCTTGCTATGCTGCTGGTTCATCTGACATTCATGTCTTACATATGGGATTTGTCCTGTCAAAGGGGCAGGCCATGATACATGAACACACACATTGCAGACCATAGGTATACTAGCAGAATGACCATCATTCCTATTTCCTGGTGTGCGCTTGTGGGGCAGTCATGGAATAATCTCATATCTTGCAAACCAACAACACCTCTGTGGATTCACATGTGGCTCGGATGCTTGTAACTGACTGAGTGCTTACTTAGGGAGGGGTAACAGGTTCACACACAGATTATGGTTGTCATTTGGCAGTTGAGGGGTCAGGATAGGCATGTTTCTTCTGACAAGGGTTGTTATCATGTTGCATACTATTCCTGCCTTTGTGGCATATTCCCCCCCCCCCACATGCACATATCCATTGAATATGTGCAGGTAAAGGGGGCACTCTGATCCCAGGGCCAGTCCTTCCACTAGAGAAACCAGCCGGGTTTGAGGGTCCAATGATCCTGGCGGACATCATGCCGGCCATTCCCTCCCTCTCTGCCTTCATTGCACATTCATTGCTTCAGTGCTGCAGATGGCTTTATTAGCGTTGCACACCTTGCTGCTCCTTCCCCCTCCCCCTGGTTATGTGGGTATGCATGCTGCTGCCTTAGACCTCAGTAGGGAGGGATCGCCATGTGCTCCACTGTAGCTGCCGCTGACATGCTTGCCATCGCACTGATGGTGACAACTGCAGCGTTGTACTGGACACAAGGGGCCGGGACAATGTTTCATCTGCAGCAGGTTGCAGCTGCAGCCGCAGCCGCTGCGACTGCCACCCCCACCCTTACACAATGCTGACATGGTAGCATGATGGCAGTGGAGATGACTGCAGAAGCATGTATGTGTGCTGCCACTGTTACAGTAGGGTCATGCTAGGCATCACAGATGTACACACTAGGCAGCAGCTTTGTCAGCCAGCCCCACCGCATCACCCACATGACACCTCCTTTGCCTATTTGGCACCAACACCATAGTGCCCTTTCTTAATAGGGCACTATGCTGTTGCTGCCGATGGAGCACTTCTATCACATATTTGGGAACTCTGGTGGGTGGAGCACATTGCATAAATTTAAATAGGCTCTCTCCCCTAAGTAGTAGCCCTTTCCGCGAGGTTTCAGCTGGCGGTAGGGTTCCCAACACTGAGAGCTCCAACACACAGTAACACTACCCAGGGTTAAGGGAGCACACCCTATTCATGCCCACTCTCCGCCCCATTAACGCCCACTCTCCACCTCCTTTCTCCTTAATGCTAAGGGCCCTTCTTCTGAATGTTAATTCAGCATTATCGGTGCTTTCTGTGGTGTTAACCGCTCATGGGCGCCGATAACGTGCGTTAACAACACAGCTCCCTTACTGCCCTTTAGTAAACATACCCCTATGTGTTAACAGAAGCCTGGTCTCAGTCTCACATTCAGAAAACAGACCCTCACCAAGTACAGAATAAGTGACTACAGCCTAAAGTAAAAATACAAATATATAGTCAAAAATTAACCTAAAACCCTAAGAAGCCAGACTCCACATGCAGAGCAACCTCAGAGAAATAAAAGAAATGCAATTCCCCATTCTGTGTAAAATATAAAGATAACGCAAAGACCAATCACTAAATTGAAAATAAAATTATTTTTTCTACCTTTGTTGTCTGACCATTTTGTTCTCTGATCATGCTGGCCATGATCTGAGGCTTCTGCTCTTAGCTCTCTTTCTACGATCTCTAGTCCATCTGCCATTTCTTGTCTCTCCTTTTGTTTTCTCCACTTCCTTTCACCTTGGATGTTGATCGTTTTCCTTTCGGCTTTCTTCCATTTACTACTGATCATTTGTATAGCGCCACACTCTCTCTGTCAACCCGGATTTCACTACTCCTTACTATCCAGTTCTCAAGACCCCTCTTTTTTACACCATCTACCTACCACTTTTCAACCTTCGCCCTAGTCCTTCCATTCCACAGCTCTTCTTCCCCAGTCTTTTGCTCACTCTCCATGTCTAACATCTCTCAGCACCCATCCAGTGTCTCTCTCTCTCTCTGGCTTTCTCTTTCCCTCTGTCCAGTACCTCTGCTCTCTCTTTCCTTCCATGTCTTCCCTCTCCCCCTGTAACCAGCATCTAGCCCATCTCCATACCAAGCCATCCCCTCCCTATTACTCCCATGTCCAGCATCTCTCTGTCTCTTTCTCAACCTGTTTACCCCATGTCTATCTTCTGTCCTCTCTCTCCCTATTACCCCATGTCCTGCATTTTCTTCTTCCCTTATTACCTGTGTCCAGCATCTCCCCTCTGTCCCCCCCCCCTCCCCAAGTCCAGCATTTTCCCATAGTCTCCCTATAAACCTTTGGCCAACATCACCACTCCATCTCCCCCCCTTGCTTCTCCCTATGTCCCTTCCCATGTCCAGTATCTCCCTAGATCCCCACCTCAATCTTATTCCCGCTGCTTCCCTATCACCCCCTGCACCCAGCATCTCCCTTCTGACTCCCTGTGCCCATCCACATCCACCCCCCAATCCCCCCTCATGTCCACCCCTTGTATGTAAAAGGGGCAGAACCTGCACCAGGAGCAACATGTCCTAAGGGCAGGGGCTTGCAAGCTGTGACTGCGGTCCAGAGAAACAAAGCCTGCCCATCAGGAGAATACCGCCGCTGGCTGCCTGCCCTCATTCCCCGTTCAGGAAGATCTGCAGAGCCCCAGCAGTCTAGTAGAGAGCCGGCTGCGAGTAGCAATTGTGGCCTCTCACAGCCTGCTGCCCGCGGGAACAGCATGTCCTGCAGGTAGACTCTCCACTAGGCCGCCAGTGCTCCGCAAGCCATCCTGCATGGGGAGTGGGGGGCCGATGGCTAGCGACAGCACCATCCTGATGTTGGCGCTCCCCTGCTGTGCTTTTCCAGCTTACCGGGTAGCACCAGTCCTGGTCCAGCATTTGTCTTCCTGCCACCCCTCCCCCCGTTATCCAGCATTTGTCTTCCTGCCACCCTGTTGTCTAGCATCTGCCATCCACCTCTCAATATCAATGACCAGGAAGGAAAAGCATGCAGTTTTCAAGACTCCCACATGCTTGTACGTCCCTGTTGGTTCCACCCGCTTCTGACGCAAAACACATGTGCTTATATGTGCAACGAGTATCAACTTTGAAAAAATTAACTGGAAAGCAAAAGTGTGGGATCTTGCGTCTCCGGTATGCTGGTTCTCACCTCCTCTGATGATGCTTTATGACATCAGAAGGAGTGGAGCCAGCAGGTGCTTGCGAGCACACTGGAGTCCTCAAGAGACTTTGTGCTTTTTTTCCCCCCCGCTGCCCCAGTATGCTTGGATCTGGGGCTGGGGCAGCAGTGGGGGGTGGGGAGGGGGTGTTGTTTGATTCTGTCGCTGCCGATCGGGTCCATTTGAATGTTTCTTTTTACCTTAGAAGGCAGAGTGCAGTGGTGGCTGTTTTGGGGGTATTTTTTGTCACCAAAACTTTCCTGCCCGAGGCAGCCGCCTCACTCTGCCTCATTATAAAGCCGGGCTTGAGCATGCCCTGTGTAGACTCTCTCTTCCCCATTGAGCACAGCATAACTATTTACAGGAAGAAGTAACGTGAGCACAGGGGATATTTTAAATCCCACTAGAGTTGCCTCATCAACCCTGTCTTAGCCTACCAATCATGTGATCGACCCACAGCCGATCTTCTGATGACACCTGTGCCAGCTCTCCTTCTGTAATTATGGATAATACAAGCATGGCCATAAGAAATGCCATACTGGGTCAGATCAAGGTCCATCAAGCCCAGTATCCTGTCTGCAACAGTGGCCAATCCAGGTCACAAGTACCTGGCAGGTTCCCAAAAAGATTCCACAATGCTTATACCAGGGACAAGCAGTAGATTTCCCGGGTCTCTTTAATAATTATTTATGGACCTTTCCTCCAGGAACTTGTCCAAACCTTTTTATAAACTCAGCTACACTAACAGCTTTTCCTCCAGTCACAAATTCCAGAGTTTGATTACGCATTGAGTGAAAAAATATTTTCTCTTACTAATTTTAAACAGGTTATATTGTAGCTTCATTGCATGTCCTCTAGTCTTTTTACTTTTTGATGGAGTAAACAATCTATCTATGTTAACCCGTTCCACTCCATTCATTAATTTATAAACTTCTATCACATCTCCCCTCCAGGGGCGGCCCAAGGGGGGTGCGGGGTGATGTGCGGAGATTCATTGTGGGGCCTCATTGGCGTAAATATTTGCACAATGTTAACATGCGCTTTTAGTAAACATGCCTCTTAATGAGTGTCTGGATAAAGAAAGACTAACCGATTTCTACATTACTATACTCCAGTGCCATTATTTATTTATTTAACCGGTTTTATATACCACTTTATCCTTCAATCAAAGTGGTTGACAACACAAAAGGTCCACATTGAACGAGAGGGCTGGGGCAACATGACATACATGCCGACTTTTAGACATTTGGTATTTATTCTTCTATTCCTTCTATGCGTGCCAGTGGGGCTTGGCGTCCTAGGTTAGGTGTGGGAAGTGTTCTGTGAACAGGAGTGTCTTGAGAGCCTTGCGGAAGTCCTTACTGTCACTTAGTGCTCTCAGTTCATCTGGGAGGGGGTTCCAAAGGGCTGGTGCTGAGAAAGATAAGGCTCTGTTGGAGGTGGTTTGCTTTGTCTTTTGGTATCTGGTGGGTGTTCGAAGTTTGTTGATTTCGTTGGCTCTTCTGGGCCTGTTATTGGTTTCTCTGATCAGTGTGTTTTGTAGAATATTTGCTGAGCGTTGATGTATCATTTTGAAAATATTTAGCGTTGTCTTAAATCTTGCTCTTGCTGTTATGGGTAACCAGTGAAGTTGCTGCAGTACAGGTGTGATGGGTTTGTGTCTTGCTGTGCCCGTGATGATGCGTGCTGCAGTGTTTTGCACCATTTGAAGTGGATGGGTGGTTTGCTTGCGAAGTCCTTGATACAGCGAATTTCCATAGTCCAGTATGGGGGTGATTACTGCCTGACACACGGTGCGGAAGTTGTCCTGATTGAGGATTGGTCGAAGCCTCCTGATAATTTTTAATCGGTGGTATGCCTTTACTGCGGTTTTCTTTATATGCAATTGTAAGTTCAAGTTCTTGTCCAGGGTGATGCCTAGGTATTTCACCTCATCCCTTGTACGTCTCATTTTGTTTAGGATGTTAATGTTCTGAGGTGGGCTGAAGGTGGTGTTCCTGGAAATGAACAATGCCTCTGTTTTGTCAGACAGCCAGTTATTCATGTCCTCAAGGCATTGGGTCATATGGAAGTACTATAAACCCTGCCCATTTAGAACCCATAGCAAACCCACCCTATCATAACAGCACTACCAGGACTCAACAAAGCACCCAACCCTATCAAAAGTCAGCACTGCAAATATTAAACCACTACATCTCAGAGAATACCAATACATCTCACTGGGGGAAAGAGAACAAGTAGCACTGTCATATATAAACTACATAAACAGATTACCTCAGCTCGATTACAGATGCAGAACGTAGACCTTCACCACAAAAAGAACAAGGGATCACAATTTAGAAATAGGAAGATAATAATTAAATTGGGAACCCCAAAAGCTAAACATGAAATGTACAACATTGAAGAAATAAAACTATAAATTAATTTCCTCTTGCACTAAAGAAAAATGCAAATATGTTAGCAATACACATTTCCCAGACCTGACATATTCCAGTTAACAAATTAAAAATAAAAAGTATTTTTCTACCTTTTGTTTGGGCATTTTATTTTTCAGTTGCAATTGCTCCAGTCACTTTCTTCTGGTTTCTTCATGTCTTCTGCGAGCTGTCCATTTATCCTCTCTTCTCTCTTCTAGATTTTTTTTCCATTTTCTCTCTATATCTGTATTAACATATTGATCTTTCCCCCATTTCTTTCTTTATTCCTTTATCATCCACTCAAATTTCACCCTTCCATTCTCAATCCCCACCTACTCTCCCAATGCCCAGCCAATCGTAAATTTTTCTTCCATCCCACACAAAATATCTTTACCCTCTCCATCCTCATTCCCCATCCCTCTCCCCTTCTAGTCCTCCCCCAAATCAGCTCTCTTCTAGTTCTAGACCCACCCAGCATCTGCTCCCTTCAAGCCCCATTCTCCCAAGCCCCCACATCAGCCCATTTCCAGTCCTAGCCCCCCATATGCTCCTTTCCAGTCCCATTCCAGCCCTCCATCAACCCATTTCCAGTACAAGCTCCCCATAAGCCATTTCCAGTCCTATTCCAATTCCCCATCAGCCCATTTCCAGTCCAAGCTTCCCCCTCCCATCAGCCCATTTCCAGTCCAAGATCCCCCTCATCAGACCATTTCCAGTCCTATTCCAGCTCCCCATTAGCCCATTTTCATTCCTTGCCCCCCATCTACCCATTTCCAGTCCTAGCCCTCCCATCATCTCATTTCCAATCCTTGCCCCCCATCTGCAAATTTCCAGTTCTAGCATCCCCCCATCAGCCCATTTCCAGTCCTATGCTAGACACCATCTCCCCCCCCCCCCCAAAGAGCCCTGCGGCCATCTAAGGAGCTTCAGAGGGAGCTGGGGAAGCCTGCGCGAGGCCACGGCTCCCTCTGCACAGCCGCCAGCATGTAGTGTTTCCCCTCACGCTGGCGGCTGTTTCTGTGAAGCGCGCTGAATGCCGGGAAAGGTTAAAGGGCATTTCCCATCATTCATGTGCTTTGCAGAAACAGCTGCCAGCGTGAGGGAAAACACTCTACACCCTGGCGGCTGTGCAGAGGGAGCTAAGGCCTCGCGTGGGCTTCCCAGGCTCTCTCTGAAGCCGTCCATTTGTGCGAGAATGAAGTTCGCATGGGGCCCCCTGAAGCGCGGAGCCCTGTGCGAACAACATTCTCGCACAATGGACGGGCCGGCCCTGCTCCCCTCAGCCGTCTCTTTACCAGGTTGAACAGCCCTAACCTTTTAAGCCTTCTATCCCCTTTACCATTTTGGTGGCTTTTCTATTATCCTTTTTAAGATATAGTGACCAGAATTGCATACAATATTCAAGGTGCGGTCGCACCATGGAATGATACAGAGATATTATAATATCCTTTGTTTTATTTTCCATTCCTTTCCTTATGATTCCTAGCATTCCATTTGCTTTTTTGGCCACCGCTGCACACTGGGCGGAGGGTTTCAACGTATTATCCATGATGACGCTGAAATCCTTTTCCTGGGTGGTGGTTCGTAATGTGGAACCTTGCATCGTTCTTTCCTAGGTGCATAATTTTGCACTTGTCCACATTAAATTTCATCTTCCATATGGACGTCCACTCTTCCAATTTATAAAGTTCCTCTTGCAAATTTTCACAATCCTTTTGTGTTTAATAACTTTGAATAATTTTATATTATCTCCAAATTTGATCACCTCACCCGTTATTCTAATTTTCCAGTCATTTTTGAATACGGTAAAAAGCAGTGGGTCTAACTTAGCACAGATCCATGGGATACTCCACTATTCACCTTTCTCCACTGAGAAAACTGGCCATTTAGCCCTACCCTCTGCTTTCTGTCTTTTAAATAGTTCCTGATCCTCAATAGTACACCGCCTCCTATCCCATGACTTTTTAAGTTTGCCAAGAGTCTCTCATTAGGAACCTTGTCAAAGGCTTTCTGAAAATCCAGATACATTGTATCGGCCAGCTCACCTTTATCTACCTGTTTATTCACACCTTCAAAAAATATATATTAGTAAGACAAGACTTTCCTTGGCTAAATCCACATTGACTTTCTCCCATTAAATCATGACTACCTACATGTTCATTATTACCTACATTATTCTTTATAATGCTTTCTACCAGTTTGCCCAGAACTGACATCATGCTCACCGGTCTGTAGTTTCCTGGAACCTTTTTAAAAACTGGCATTACATTGGCCGTTCTCCAACCTTTAGGAACTACAGATGATTTTAGTGATGGTTCACAGATTACTAATAGTAGGTCTGCAATCTCATATTTCAGTTCTTTCAACATCCTCAGATGTATACCATCCAGTTCAGGTGATTTGCTACTCTTCATTTTATCAAATAGTTTATTTATTTAACAGGTTTTTTTTATACTGCTTTATTATTTCAGTCAAAGTGGTTTACTTTGTAACAAACTTGGTAATATACATTAAACAGAGACATTAATAACTTGGATTTTTCTCAGGCAATGGAGGTTTATCAATATTTCTTTCAATTCTTCCAATACATCACTTTTAAATACCATTTTGGGCAGGGTAACTTCCCTACATCTTCTTCAGTAAAGACCAAGGCAAAGAATTCAGTCAGTCTCTTCATTATGGCCTTTTTGTCCCTTAGCGCCCCTTTTACTCCTCTGTTATTCAATGGTCCAACTGACTCTCACAGATTTGTTGCTACAAATGTACTTGAAAAAGTTTTATTATGCGTTTTTCCTTTCGCGGCAATCTTTTTTTCAAATTTTCTCTTTGCTTGCCTTATCAATGCCTTGCATCTAACTTGCCAATTCTTATGTTGTTTACTGTTTTTGTCATTTGGCTCCTTTTTCCATTTCCTGAAAGATGCTTTTTTGTCTACAACATTCTCTGACCTCACCTTTAAACCATGCTGACAGTTTTTTGGCCTTCCTTCCACCTTTCTTAAAGTATGGAATATATCTGGCCTGGGCTTCCAAGATAGTACTTTTAAACAATGCCCATACTTGATGTAAATCTTTAACTTTTGCAGCTCCTTTTTTGTTTTTTTTTTCTTAACTGTTTTCCTCATTTTATCATAGTCTCCCTTTTGAAAGTTAAATGGCATTACTGTGGATTTCCTTGCCATCTTTCTTCCATTTATTAAATCAAATGTGATCATACTATGGCCCCAAAAACCTTGTCTCTTGCACCAGATTCTGTGTACCATTAAGGAGTAGGTCCAAAATAGCTTGTCCTCTTGTCGGTTCATGAACCAGTTGCTCCAAAAAGTGGTCATTTATTTCATCTAAAAACTTTCTCTCTCTAGTCGATACTAGGGTAATTGAAATCACCCATTACTACTGTGTTGTAACTTTTGTTAGCTTCCCTGATTTCTTTAGAATTTCATCATCCATCTGTTCATTCTGGCCAGGAGGTCGGTAATACACCCCCACTGCCGTCACCTTCCACTTTTTACATAGAACTTCTATCCATAGAGATTCTACAGTGTATTTTGGTTCCTGCACATGTTTAATCCTATGTGATTCAATGCCCTCTCTAACATAGAGCACAACCCCTCCAACAATTTGATCTACCCTGTCATTGTGATATAATTTATGCCTAGGTATCACAGTGTCCCATTGGTTGTCCTCCTTCCACCAGGTCTCTGAGATGCCAATCATAGCTAACCTTTCATTTAGCGCTATATATTCTAGCTTTCCCATCTTAGTTTTTAGACTTCTAGCATTTGCGTACAGGAATTTTAGAGGTTTTATTTTATTCAGTTGATAGTGGTAATTTGGAATCTTTCAGTTCAGTACTTAAGGGCATCTGGGTTACTTTTATTTTTATTGGAACCTCTGTCGGTATGCCCTAACTTCCCTCTTTTGGTAGTATCCTTCAAGGATACATCGTTCCGAACCACGCACTCTTGGGTGACTGTCAGCTTTCCACTATTATCTAGTTTAAAAGCTGCTCTATCTCCTTTTTAAAGGTTAATGCCAGCAGCCTGGTTCCATGCCGGTTAAGATGGAGCCCATTCTTTTGGAAAAGCCCCTCCCTTCCTTAGATTGTTGCCCAGTTCCTAATGAATCCAAAACCCTTTTCTTTGCATTGAAGACCAGAACAAAGGGAATGGATACATCCTGCTTCTCTGTGGTGTGTATGAAAGGGAGAAGAGAGGACCTCAGCGAGAGATCAGACCTGGGGGAGGCGATACAGGGGATGGTATACAAGAATTAGAGCTGCCTTCTGGTTTTTCCGCATTGCATGTAGGGAACAGTAGTCCTAATTTTCCCATTGATTTCCCCTTCCCCACTCCATGCCAAGAAAATTATAATGACATCTCCAGGCAAGACTGTCCCAACCTATTCCACATGACCTGGAACTAGGGGGCAACCCGCAACAAGAATGCGCAGAAACCTCAGTAGCAATACCGGCATTCATAATATCATCCAGGATGGTGATGGGTGACCACCATGGTGCAATGATTGGCTGATGAGGCAGCATTTTATGACATCATATTCCAGAGCAATGGAACTGCCCATTCATTCATTCCCTGAGTCGTGGGATGCAACTATAGTTACAATGACGGAGGGGGAGGGTGGGAGGGACATACTAAGGAAGTACATACTGCAAGAAGAAATTATTTTCCTGATGGTTTAAAAATCCATTTGTTTCTTTGAAAATTATTAAAAATCGACATATCAGTCTGTAATGAATCTTAATTCTGCCTTACTCAGAGTCTTGACATCAAAGTGGTCACATTATCCCTGGTGCAGCAGGACACCCACATAGAGAAGGGGGAGATTCTGATGATGATCACGACAGCAGCACCCTTTCAATTTCCTTGATGAGCAGACTGGATAGACCATGTGATCTTTATCTGGCCATTACTTTCTGTGTTTCTATATGTCTTAGCTTTGTAATGATAAGCACATTTAGATAGGCAAAAGATATTATAGACTTTAAACACTAGTATTTTGCAGGAGATTAAAACTGAGGATTAGGAGAGAGGTCACGTGGTGCGCTGGGAGAGATGGCAGCATGCTGAAAACGTTGAAATCTCTCTCCCAGTCTTGCCCTAAAAGTAAATATATTGGGGCTCCTGCGAAGGGGAAGAAAGGGGGGTGGCTCTTCTGTTTCGCAAGAGCCTCCGTTTCACACTCATAAATATGTGGTCGGATGATACGGGCCGTTGGTTGATCTTGCAGAGAGAATTGGAGAGTAGGCCAGTCATTTTGGGCAACATCTATGGTCCCAACAGTATGGATGCTCCTTTCTATGCAAAACCAGCTGGAGGATCTTCCCGAGGATCCTCTAATACTAAGAGGAGAATTTAATGGTGTTTTAGATCCGGAGATGGATGTCTCCAACCGGGGAAGTGTGGAGATGCGCAGAGCTACATCACAGGTGCTGAGACGATTTGTGTGCCGGCTGAGTGTGGTAGATCCTGGCACTTATTACACCCAACTGACCAGGACTATTTGCATAGATCGTGGGCTCATGACACAAGCGCTCACATAGATTTTCTATTGCTCTCTGAGTCTTTGTTTGCGCAGGTGATTGAAGCAGAGATAGGCCCCAATGAGGTATCCAATCACTCCCCAGTATGGATAGACATTTCCTGGCTGAAACCGCAGGTGCAGCAAAGGCGGTGGCGGTTCCCCCGGTATCTTTATGGGGATGTCCAGTTTCATGATTATCTACAGGAATGTTGGCGAAAGTATGAGTTCCATAATAGGCAACATAAAGAGACTCCAGAGCTCTTCTGGGAGGCAGCAAGGTGGTCCTCGGGGAGATATTATTGCATATGTGGCGAATAGACGACGACAAATGAATACCACAGGCTGGAGAAGCAGGTCCGAATAGAACGTAAGCGGCATGCTAGGAACTCCACGCAAGAGTTAGAGCTAGATTCTTAGAAACGCAGGCGGCTCTCAATGAAGCATTGCACCAGCGGGCAAAGAAGTCGCAGTTGTACTACAAATTCCAACTGTACCAGTACGGGGACAAATCAGAGAGGTTGCTAGCCCGATGCTTCCGGGGACATAGAGGCCCCAATGTGGTTACTGCGCTACAGAATGAGGAGGGGAGAATACACAAAGAATCGGGGGGATTGCGCAATGCTTTCGAAAGTTCTATTAGGCGCTATATACAGCAGAGGGAACTTCTATAACTCAGGTGGCCGATTATCTTAAAGATCTTCCGTTGCCAAGTCTTACTTCGCAGCAGACAGATCTGTTAGAACAGCCTATCTCGCTTAAAGAGATATTGCAGAACATACGAGGAACCCAATGTGGATGGGCCTCAGGCCCAGATGGCTATTGTGCAGAATTTTATAAACTGTTGCAGGAGAGGGCGGCACTTGTGCTGACAGAAGTGTATCGAGAGCAGATAGATGGGGCGAGATGCAGTGGGGGAATAACAAGGCCCATATTATAATAATACCCAAATCGGGAAAATATCCGCTGCTTGTGGCATCGGACAGACCAAGCTCCCTAATAAATTTCGATTTAAAACTATTGTCTAAAGTTCTGGCAGAGTGGTTGGTACCCTTGCTACCTGACCTGATCTATGAATCCCAGGTGGGATTTGTTTGGGGGAGATATGCGTCTTGAAATTTGTGCCAGATTATTGCCTCTCTTGAGTGGGCCCATGAACATTGGGTGGCCTCCCTCCTGGTGAGTTTCGATGCCGAAAGGGCGTTCGATTGGGTGGAGTGGATCTATTTGTTCCACTTTCTACCATGATATGGTATAGGCGATCAGTTCCTTTGTATGGTTCGGCTATTGTATGAGCAGCCGAAAGCAGCGGTGGTGGTCAACGAGGTGATATTCGGAGATATCAGGGTGGGGCGGGGGACAAGGCAGGGTTGCCCTCTCTCTCCCTTGCTGTTTGTCCTCTCATTGGATCCTCTGATACGCAAATTAGTAGTCTGTAGGGAGGTGCCTGGTATTCAGATAGGGCGGCTGAATTTAAGATATCAGCCTTTGCGGTTGATAAGCTGGTTCACTTAAGCTCACCTCGAATGGCCTTGCCTAGGGTACTGGAGGAGTTTGCTAAATTCGGGGAAATAACAGGCCTAAAGATAAACAGAGAGAAATCTGAGGCATTGGATGTGCTGGGAGAATTGGAGATCACATGGGGACCAGACTTTGCACTGAAGTGGGCTGGGGATGCTTTTACTTACCTGGGTATCCAGCTGACTCGGGATCTGGGCCAGCTGTATCAGTGTAATTATCACAAGGTAACACGCCATGCGAGAACTCGCCTAAAAGACTGGAATTCTTTGCTGCTATCATTATTGGGGCGTGTGGCGGTGTACCGTATGGTGTTATTCCTAAAAATGCTGTATGTGCTCCAGACTCTCCCGCTGGGCTTCCTCTGGAAAGATATTCGGTTGTTGGAGAAGATGCTGCGGAGGCTTTTGTGGAGGGGGCGCAGGTCGAGGCTGTTTCTGGCGCGGATGCGGGGTCCATGGAAGTGCGGTGGACTGAGCCTCCCAGATATAGCTATGCTCAGGCATGTCAGTTGTACCATTTGGGTGATTGGCTTGGATACACGGATCGATATACCCCAAGGAGATTAGGGGAAGCCTTTGTAGCCCCGTATTCTCTATTAGTGGTGCTACATGCGGATCGAACACTGTTGCCACAGAGATTGAGGGGGAGCCTGTTAATTGAGCCCATTAGGAGAATCTGGTGAGTTTTAAGTCAGCGTTGGCGGTATCTCCGGCGGTGTCTAGCTCGCTGCCATTACGGGGAATGCACAATTTCTGCCGGGCATAGAAACTAAGACGTTTTGAGCGTGGAGGACAAAAGTGATGCAAAATTTGGGACATGTAGTGGATGAGACTAGAAAGTGTAATTCCTTTGGGAGTTTGCAGAAGGAATATGGGGCAGAGAGGGGGATAATATTTGCGCACCTCCAGCTGCACCATTATGTGACATCATTACCACGCGAACATTTGATGGTGGAGAAGGCATTAGTGATACTACAGTTTTTCGATTTAGGGGAGCAACAAAGCCAGTCAGTCTCCGCCTACTATGCCAGACTGTGCAGAAAGGTGCGCACCCCAGATTTTTCCATATAGAACACAAATGGACAGAAGAGCTGGGGTTCGCAGTTCGAACGAGGGAAGTACTAGATGTGGTTAGGCGTATCCCAAAGTTGACACAGTCCACCAAGCTCAGGAAAGTACAATACCGCATGGTGTGCCAAGCACACTTCTCACCCCATCGAGCGCTGAGAAGTGGCCTGACTCAATATGCCAGCTGCCCAAAGTGCTTGGCAAGGATGGCTGGGTTGAGCCACATGTGCTGGCGGTGTAAGGCGATACAGAGGTTTTCGCAACAAATACACGCATACATTAGCCAATTGATCAACCAGCGAGTGGAGTGGACGGGGGCTCTTGTGATCTTTGATAGATTCCCCTCTCCTTTTCCCAAGGGAAGATGGATTAGACTTTTTGTAAGGAAGGCGTGTATAACTGGTAAACTGCCCATTCTAAGGAACTAGAGAAAGGATGAAGCGCCTACCTTATGGGAATAGTGGAACAGCCCCCATCAGTTAATGCTAATGCGGTGACTAGAGGCAAGGGACAACCTGAAGAAGTGGGTGAGTTCACACGAACCTGGGAGTAGCATATGTTTACCCTAGCGCCCAGAGCACGGAATACTCTCTTAACGATGTGACGTGATTTCGGGGACGGGAGAGTCCATTGAGGGGAGTTTCAAAAAGACAAATAGGAATGCAACCACTGAGGAAGAGCTTGTGCAAAGAAAGTCATTAAACAAAACAGTAGAAATTTGAGCCACTAGGTGGAGGTGGGGAGGTCAGTGGGGGGGAGCTAGGGGGAGGTAAGAGAAGAACATGAGTGAAAATTGTTAAAATCGTCGTGTTGATAAATGTTTGTGTTTATGACTCGGTTAGTGGTGTAAGTGTACCCATCACGAACCGAGATGTTATATGATGAATAAAGATTGTATTAAAAAAAAACAACTGAGGACTAGAGTCCTTTTCATGATTGAGTTATAAAATTTTTTCAATGGCACCTACCTACTGCTTCTTGAAGGAAAAAAACAAATTGAATATGTTGTACTAAGTTGGAGATATCCCTTAGTTATGCATAAACTGGTCCTAATTAAATTTCTACATATAGTAAACTCTTTTTATGATTGCACGTTTTGGATCTTAAAGAACACATCTTTAAATTGGTCTGTCCTAATCTAGAAACAGATCCCTTACGCAAACACTCTACAAAATTGTTACTTTTCTAGGGGTTATAATTTTCCAACTCTTCTAACTTGAATCCTTGGCAACGGTTGTGGAAAAATAAAAACAGTTGTACGTTATAAGTTTTAAAAAAAAGCAAACGCAAGCTAAAGTTGTTTAATGGTGTGTTGGAAAGAAACTTTAGTATGTGGGATTTGGAACAGGAAACCAGTTTAAGTGAAGCAAGCTGGCGGAGAGGGGATATGGAGCCAAACTCGTTCTGCGGAGCCCGGTGTACAATGCGCTTTTCCTGTACAAACAAAACGGGAAAACCCTTTAATTCATCTGGCCCAAATATATGTGTTTCCATGTATGTGCAACGGACTTTCAACATTGGCTCCCCTGGTAAAAGTAGGTCAAGGGGACAGATATTTTGCTGCTGACGTTTGAGTACAGGGGGGGGGGGGGGAGAGCTGAAAGAGAGAGCCGAAGAAGCCCCAGGCAGCTTTTTTTTAGAGTCCTCTTGCCAGAAATAGCAAATATTTGAAAAACAACAAGGCGGCCCTGGCTTTCTAGCCTGTCTGGAAAGGACAGGGTTAAAAGAGGCGCAGCAGCTGGAGAATCGGACCGTTAACGCGAGAATGCTCGGGACACGTAGGAGGAGATGCCCGAATTTAAAGTCCATTGGAGGTTGGGGGACTTTCAAATTTTGGCAAAGCTGACCAAAGAATTGAAGTGTCGGGGACTGATCAGTTCCAGATAAAGGGGAGAATCTTTCCCTTACCAAGCTTCAAACACACATACTGCTTTGACTGGTGAAAAGCAGTACATAAAACCAGCTAAATAAATAAATAAGCATATGAGAAACAGCGGGCATGACATAGGACTCACAGACCCTTTCGTTTATGCTAACAAATATGTTATTACGTTATTCCAGCTTAAAAGCTTATGGTCTTCTGGTTTTAGGGTTTGTACACAGAGTTTAAACACCAGTTCGCCTGAGCACCTCATTCACTGTCTTTTACTGGGTTGGAAGTAGGGTTCACTCACTAGAGGAACTCTCTGTTGCTTGTGATCGCTCCAGCAGCCTCAAACCCAGGGCCGTGGAATGCCTGTCCGATGGGGGTGGAGGGGTCAAGCTCTGCCTCTAGCCCCCCATGGCCTTGCCCTCCTGTTCTGCCCATGAGGATCCCATCTCCCATGGGCAGAAGAGAAGGGAATCACTGCGATCGCGGTAGACTCCTTCTGTCTGCCCACGGGAGATCGGATCCCTCTGCACAGGAACGGAAGCTCACCGCAATCACAGCAAAAATGCCTTCTGTCTGCCTGTAGGGATCTGCTGTAGACAGACAGGAGTCTTTGCTGTGATCATAGTGGCCTTCCACCCTGCCCACAGGGATCAGATCTCCCATGGGTAGACAGGAGTCTGCTGCGTGGATGGTGGGCAAAACTTTGCTGCGGCCAGGGGCCGTGTGGCACACCCCATTCCAAAGCCTATGGTCTAACCCAGGGGTCCTCAAACTTTTTAAACAGGGGGCCAGTTCACTGTCCCTCAGACCGTTGGAGGGCCGGACTGTAGTTTAAAAAAAAACCTATGAACAAATTCCTATGCACACTGTACATATCTTATTTTAAAGTAAAAAAACAAAACGGGAACAAATACAATATTTAAAATGAAGAACAAGTAAAGTTAAATCAACAAACTTACCAGTATCAGTCCATTACCAGTCCTAAACATCTAGCGACATCAACTTAAACACAAAGTTAAACCGGTGCAGTCTGCGGAGCCTTCACGTGCAACGGCGTCCCGCCCCCAAAGGAAGTAACTTTCTTTGCATACAACTTCCTTTGGGGGCGGGACGCCGCCGCTGCAACGTGAAGGCTCCGCAGTCTGCACCGGTTTTACTTTGTGTTTAAGTTGGATTATTTTTTTAGAAGTTGAAGTGAGGCGGCTACTTTGGGGGCAAAAATGCCGCCTTTGACATTTCTCCGCCTGAGGCAGCCGCCTCACTTCGCTTCATGGTAGAGCCAGGGATGGCCCAAGGGGGGTGCGGGGCCATGTGCGGAGACTCGGTGCGGGGCCTCATTTGCATCAGTGGCCTTATTTGCATAAATATTTGCATAATGTTACCATACACTAACTTTTAGTAAACATGTCTCTTAATGAGTTTATGGATAAAGAAAGACTAAAAGATTTCTACATTACTATAATCCAGTGCCAACTGCCAGGCACATTAGGAACTACTACAAACGCTGCCCATTTAGAACCCATAGCAAACCTGCCGTATCATGACAGCACTACCAGGACTCACAAAGCACAAGACCCTACCAATCAAAAGGCAACACTACAAATATTAAACCAATACATCTCAGAGAACACCAATACTGTACATCTCCTACTGGGGAAAGAGAACAAGTGGCAATGTCAAATAGGAATTACATAAACAGAATACCTCCGCTCAGTTACACATGCAGAACATAGACCAGGGGTCTCAAACTCAAATTGCTTTGAGGGCCAAATGAGGACTTGTAGAGTAACCCGGGGGCCGCACAAGACGCAGGCCTCATTTGCATAAGGGCATCATTTGCATAAGGGCATCATTTGCATAAATATTTGCATAATGTTACCATACACTAACTTTTAGTAAACATGCCTCTTAATGAGTGTATGGATAAAGAAAGACTAAAAGATTTCTACATTACTATAAACCAGTGCCAACCGCCAGGCACATTAGGAACTACTAGAAACACTGCTCATTTAGAACCCATAGCAAACCTGCCGTGTCCTAACAGCACTACCAGGACTCACAAAGCACCATACCCTAACTATCAAAAGGCAACACTGCAAATATTAAATCAACACATTTCAGAGAATAACAATACATGACCTACTCGGGAAAGAGAACAAGTGGCAATGTCAAATAGGAATTACATAAACAGAATACCTCAGCTCAGTTACACATGCAGAACATACACCATCACCAAACAAGGAATCACAATTTAGAAACAGGAAGACAATTAAACTGGGAACCCCAAAAGCCAAACTTAGAATGTACAACACTGTAGAAATAAAACTATACATTGATTTCCTCTTGTATTAAATAAAGTGCAGACGTTAAAGATGCACATTTCCAAGAGCTGACATATTTCAGTTAATAAATTCAAAATAAAGAGATATTTTTCTACCTTTTGTGCATTTTTTTTTTCAGTTGCAATTGTTCCATTCACTTTCTTCTGGTTTCTTTGTGTCTTCTGCTAACTCTCCATCGTCTGCTGTCCATTTGTCCTTTCTTCTTTCCTAGTTTTTTTTCCATTCTCTCTACATCTGCTTTAACATACTAATCATTCTCCTTTTGCTCTTTCCTCATTCCTATTTCATCCACTCAAATTTTACCCCTCCATCCTCAATCCCCACTTACTCTCCCAATACCCGGCCAATTGTAGATTTTTCTTCCCTCCCACACAAAATATTTCCCCTCTCCATTTCACTCTCCCAGCCCCATCCCATTCTAATCGTCCCCCAACATCAACTCCCTTCTAGCTCCTGCCCCACCCAGCATCCGCTCCCTTCTAGTCCCCGCATCATCAGCCCATTTCCAGTCCTAGCTCCCTCCCCTCACAGCCCATTTCCTTTCCAAGCCCCCTTCCACTCAGCCCATTACCATTCCAAGACCCTGTCCCCATCAGCTATTTGCAGTTCAAGCTCCCCCTTCTACTCGGCCCATTTCCAGTCATAGCACCCCCCCCAGTCCATTACCAGTTCTAGCCCCCCCCCAGCCCATTATCGGTCCTAAGCACCCCAACAGCCCACTTCCAGGCCTAACCCTTCCATCGCCCTATCTTCATTCTTAGCCCCCCCATAACCCCATTTCAGTCTTAGCCCCCTAATCAGACCACCTCCAGTCCTAACCCCCATCTGTCCATTACCAGTCCTAACCCCCATCACCCCATTTTCAGTACTACCCCCCCCAGCCACACATCAAGTCCTGCTCCCCCCCCCAGCCACACATCAAGTCCTGCTCCCCCCCGTCCTGCTCCCCCCCCGCCCCCCCCCCGTCCCTCCCCCCCCCAGTCCTGCTCTCCCCCCCTCTCCCCCCCCAGTCCTGCTCTCTCCCCCCCATCAAGTCCTGCTCCCCCCCATCAAGTCCTGCTCCCCCCCCCGTCCTGCTCCCCCCCCCCAGGTCCTGCTCTCCCCCCCCATCAAGTCCTGCTCCCCCCCCATCAAGTCCTGCTCCCCCCCCCCCGTTCCTGCTCCACCCCCAGGTCCTGCTCTCCCCCCCATCCTGTCCTGCTCCCCCCCCCTCAAGTCCTGCTCCCCCCCCCCCTTCCTGCTCCCCCCCCCATCAAGTCCTGCTCTCCCCCCCCATCAAGTCCTGCTCCCCCCCATCAAGTTCTGCTCTCCCCCCCATCAAGTCCTGCTCCCTCCCTCCCTCCCCCCCCCGGGAAAATTAAACTTTTAAAAAACCCAGCTTCTGCTGCTGCTGCTGCCGCCGCTGCCGTGGCCGGCAATAGCAGCAATATCGCAAGTCCCGCGGGCTCCGCTCCCCCCCCTCCCTTCCTTCCTTCCTTCCTGCTTGCCTGCCAGTTCTCCGCTTCGGCTTCGCCTTTCAGAGCCGCGAAGGGAGAGCTTCTCCCTCGTGACTCTGTTCAGCCCGCTGGGGCAGATGGAAAATTTCCCATCTGCCCCAGCGGGCTGAACAGAGTCGCGATGGAGAAGCTCTCCCTTCGCGGCTCTGAAAGGCGAAGCCGAAGCGGAAGCGGAGAACTGGCAGGCAAGCAGGAAGGAAGGGGGGGGAGCGGAGCCCGCGGGACTTGCGATATTGCTGCTATTGCCGGCCACGGCAGCGGCGGCAGCAGCAGCAGAAGCTGGGGTGTTTTTTTTTTCCCCCTATGCATTGCGGGCCGCACAAAGGTCTCTCGCGGGCCGCATGCGGCCCGCGGGCCGCGTGTTTGAGACCCCTGACATAGACCATCACCAAACAAGGAATCACAATTTAGAAACAGGAAGGCAATAGTTAAACTGGGAACCCCAAAAGCCAAACTTGGAATGTACAACAACACTGTAGAAATAAAACTATAAATTAATTTCCTCTTGTACCAAACAAAGCGCAGATGTTAATGATGCACATTTCCCAGAGCTGACATATTCCAGTTAATAAATTCAAAATAAAGAGATATCTTTCTACCTTTTGTGCATTTTTTTCAGTTGCAATTGCTCCAGCCACTTTCTTCTGGTTTCTTCGTGTTTTCTGCTAACTCTCCATCGTCTGGTGTCCATTTGTCCTTTCTTCTCTCTTCTAGTTTTATTCTATTCTCTCTCTCTACATCTGCTTTAACATACTAATCTTTCTCCTTTTGCTCTTTCCTCATTCCTATTTCATCCACTCAGATTTTACCCCTCCATCCTCAATCCCCACTTACTCTCCCAATACCCAGCCAATTGTAGATTTTTCATCCCTCCCACACAAAATATTTTTCCCCTCTCCATTTTACTCTCCCAGCCCCATCCCATTCTAATCTCCCCCAACATCAGCTCCCTTCTAGTTCCAGCCCCACCCAGCATCCGCTCCCTTCTAGTCCCCGCATCAGCCCATTTCCAGTCCTAGCCCCCCATCAGCCCATTTCCAGTCCTAGCTCCCCCATCCATTTCCAGTCCGTCCCTTCATCAGCTCATTTCCAATCCTAGCCCCCCATCAGCCCATTTCTACTCATTTCCTAGCCCCACCATCAGCCCATGTCAAATCCTAGCTCCCCTCCACTCAGCCCAATTCCAGTCCAAGCCCCCCATGAGCCTACTTCCAGTTCTAGCCCCTCCATGAGTCCATTTCAATCCAAGCCCCCACCACAGCCCATTTCCAGTCCTATCCTAGCTGCTCATCAGCCCATTTCCAGTCCTAGCTCCCTTCCCTCACAGCCCATATCCATTCCAAGCCCCCTCCCCATCAGCTATTTGCAGTTCAAGCCTCCCCTTCCACTCAGCCCATTTCCAGTCCTAGCAACCCCCCAACCCATTACCAGTCCTAGCCCCCCATCAACCCACTTCCAGTCCTAACCCCCCATCACCCCCATTTTCAGTTTAAGCCCCCCCTATAACCCATTACCAGTCCTAACCCCCCATCAGCCCACTTCCAGTCCTAACCCCATCAGCCCATTTCCAGTCAGCCCCCCCATAGCCCATTGCCAGTCCTAACCCCCCCCCCATCAGCCCACAGCCCATTACCAGTCCTAACCCCATCAGCCCACCTCAAGTCCTAACCCCTCCCCATCAGCCCATTTCCTGTCCTAGCCCCCCCATAGCCCATTATCAGTCCTAACCCCCCATAGCCCATTACCAGTATAGTCACTTATTCTATACTTGATGAGGGTCTATTTATGCTCAAAGTGTGATTGAGGCCAGTTGCTCCGTTGGTATGTAAGAATCTGACTTGTTCAGTTTTCCCAGTAGGTATTTGGATGTTCTGCAGTATCTATGGTGCTGCTTTTTTCTGGGTACACTGTCCTTGTTCTGTGAATTTTGGAAGTTAGTGCTCTTATGGAATGGTTAATTTGCTCTATAAGTCCTGTACTATGGTTCTTGGTGTTGGTTGGGGGATAGTGGAATAGACAGCCCCCATCAGCCCACAGCCCATTACCAGTCTTAACCCCCCCATAGCCCATTACCAGTCCTAACCCCCCCAACAGCCCACAGCCCATTACCAGTCCTAACCCCATCAGCCCAACTCAAGTCCTAACCCCTCCCCATCAGCCCATTTCCTGTCCTAGCCCCCCATAGTCCTTATCAGTCCTAACCCCCCCATAGCCCATTACCAGTCCTAACCCCCCCAACAGCCCACCTCAAGTCCTAACCCCTCCCCATCAGCCCATTTCCTGTCCTAGGCCCCCCATAGCCCATTACCAGTCCTAACCCCCCCAACAGCCCACAGCCCATTACCAGTCCTAACCCCATCAGCCCACCTCAAGTCCTAATCCCCCCAATCAGCCCATTACCAGTCCTAACCCCCCCAACAGCCCACTTCAAGTCCTTACCCCTCCCACTCCGCCCTTTTAGTGTACTAGCCCCCCCTAGCCCTTATCAGTCCTAACCCCCCCATAGCCCATTACCAGTCCTAACCCCCCCAACAGCCCACCTCAAGTCCTAACCCCTCCCCATCAGCCCATTTCCTGTCCTAGGCCCCCATAGCCCATTACCAGTCCTAACCCCCCCAACAGCCCACAGCCCATTACCAGTCCTAACCCCATCAGCCCATTTCCAGTCCTAGCCCTCCCCATAGCCCATTACCAGTCCTAACCCCCCAACAGCCCACAGCCCATTACCAGTCCTAACCCCATCAGCCCACCTCCAGTCTTAACCCCCCCATCAGCCCCTTTCCTGCCCTAACCCCCCCATAGCCCATTACCAGTCCTAACCCCCCCATCAACCCACAGCCCACCTCAAGTCCTAACCCCACCTCAAGTCCTAACCCCCTCCATAGCCCATTACCAGTCCTAAACTCCCCACATCGGCCCAGGGAAAATTAAAAAAAAAAAAAAAGCTGGCTGCTGCCGCTGCCGCCACGGCAGCAGCAGAATAGAGTGTCCCGCGGGGCCCCCTCTGCCCGGCTGAGCTCTCCCTGCCAGGCTGAGCCCCTCTGTGACAGCTTTCAAAAATTCAGATCCGCGAAGGGAGAGTGTCTCGCTCGCGTCTCTGTTAAGCCTGCAGGGGCAGATGGGAAATTTCCCATCAGCCCTTGCGGGCTTAACAGAGACGCGAGGGAGACACTCTCCCTTCGCGGATCTGAAAGCCGTCACAGAGGGGCTCAGCCGGGCAGGGAGAGCTCAGCCGGGCAGAGGGGGCCCCGCGGGACACTCGATTCTACTGCTGCCGCGGCGGCAGCAGCAGCGGCAGCAGCCAGCTTTTTTTTTTTTAAATTTAATTTTTAATGCAGAATGTTCTTTGCGCGGGGCCCCCTGAAATGCGGGGCCCTGTGCAAAAAACATTCTTGCTCAATGGACGGGCCGGCCCTGGGTAGAGCCGCTCCTGAGGACAGGCAGCGGCGGCAAAAACACCCGGTGGGCCGGATAAATGTCCTTGGCGGGCCGCATGTGGCCCGCGGGCCATAGTTTGAGGACCCCTGCTCTAAGCAATAGAAGAACCCTCCATGATGCCTGTGCTCCCTTCCAGCACTTCTAATGCTCCTTCCCACAGCCTCTGACCAATAGTAGAGTTCTGCCTTCTTCCTGTGCTCCTTCCACAGCTCCTGACCAATGGAAGAGGTCTCCCTGCTGCTTGTGCTCCCTCCTCCTCCTACCACTGCTGCTTATCATTTATATAGTGGTACTAGTCATACACAGCACTGTGCAAATACACATAAAAGACAGTTCCTGCTCCACAGAGCTTACAAGCTGCTAAGACAAACAGAACAACAGGGGACTGGGGAATTCTAGGGAAAACAATCAATACGTGTGGGTTAAAATGGGAGAATAAGGGAATCAGCGTCCAAAGGCTGCCTCAAAGAGATGAGTTTTCTGCCTGGATTTGAATAGGATCAGGGATGGAATCTGACACACCAACTCAGGTAGCCTAATGCAAGTCTCCAACAGCCTCTAACCCAGCGGTTCTCAACCCAGTCCTCGGATATACCTAGCTAGTTAGGTTTTCAAGATAAGCACAATGAATTTGCATGAAAGCAGGACCGTACCTAGCCCTGTGTGAGCAGTGCGGCCACACAGGGAGCAAAGGCTTAAAGGGCGCATTTCAGCTGTCTGCCGTTGCCTGTCACCGCCACTTTTTCTTCTCTCAGCGATGGCAGACAGCTGAAATGCGCCCCTTAAACCTTCTCACTGTACACTAAGCAGGTATGATCCTTCCCTCCTCTGACATAAGAACATAACATAAGATATGCCATACTGGGTCAGACCAAGGTCCATCAAGCCCAGTATCCTGTTTCCAACAGTGGCCAATCTAGGTCATACGTACCTAGCAGTTTCCCCAAAAGACACAGGTTCCACAATGCTTGTACTGGGTCAAGCATTGATATCCTGGGTCCCTTCTTAATAATGGTTTATGGACCTTTCCTCCAGGAACTTGTCCAAACCTTTTTTAAACCCAGCTACACTAACAGCCTTTACTACATCCTCCGGTAACAAATTCCAGAGTTTGATTACACATTGAGTGAAAAAATATTTTCTTTTATTAGTCTTAAATAGTTTACCCTGTAGCTTCATTGCATGTCCCCTAGTCTTTCTATATTCTGATAACGTAAACAGTCAATCTACGTTTACCCGTTCCACTCCGTTCGTTAATTTATAGACTTCTATCATATCTCCCCTCAGCCATCTCTTTTTCAGGTTAAAGAGCCCTAACCTTCTTAGCCTGTCTTCATAGGAGCATCCTTCCATCCCCTTTACCATTTTGGTGGCTCTTCTCTGAACCTTTTCTAATAACGCTATATCCTTTTTAAGATACGGCGACCAGAATTGCACACAATATTCAAAGTGCGGTCTCACCATGGAACGATACAGAGGCATTATAATATCCTTTGTTTTATTTTCCATTCCTTTCCTTATCATATTTAGCATTCTATTTGCTCTCTTGGCCGCCGCTGCACACTGGGCTGAGGGTTTTAACATGTTATCCACAATGACGCCTAAATGTTTTTCCTGGGTGGTGGTTCCTAATGTGGAACCTTGCATCGTGTAACCATAGTTTGGGTTTTTCATCCCTAGGTGCATAACTGCACTTGTCCACATTAAATTTCATCTGCCATTTTGATGCCCAGTCTTCCAATTTATCAAGATCCTCTTGCAATTTTCCACAATCCTCTTGGGTTTTAACAACTTTAAATAGTTTTTTGTCATCTGCAAATTTGATAACCTCACTCGTTATTCCACTTTCCAGGTCATTTATGAATATGTCAAAAAGCAGCGGACCCAGCACAGATCCCTGGGGTACACCACTATTCACCTTTCTCCATTGGGAAAATTGGCCATTTAGCCCTACCCTCTGCTTTCTATCTTTTAACCAGTTCCTGATCCACAATAGTACACTGCCTCCTATCCCATGACTTTTTAGTTTTGCCAAAAGTCTCTGATGAGGGACCTTGTCAAAGGCTTTCTGAAAGTCCAGATACACTATATCAACCGACTCACCATTGTCCACCTGTTTATTCACACCTTCAAAAAAACATAACAGATTAGTAAGACAAGATCTTCCTTGTCTAAAGCCATGTTGGCTGTCTCCCATTAGGCCATGAGTATCTACATGCTGAGTAATTTTATTCTTTATGATGGTTTCTACCATTTTTCTGGTACTGACGTCAGGCCCACTGGTCTGTAGTTTCCCAGATCACCCCTGGAACCCTTTTTAAAAATTGGTGTTACATTGGCGATCCGCCAATCTTCAGGTACTAGAGATGATTTTAATGATAGTTCACAGATTACTAATAGCAGGTCTGCAATCTCATATTTCAGTTCTTTCAACACCCTTGGATGTATACCATCCGGTCCAAGTGATTTGCTACTCTTCAGTTTATCTAATAGTTGTAATACATCTTCCCGATGTATCGATATTTCCTTCAATTCTTCCACACCTTTAAATACCACTTCAGTCATGGGTAACATCCCTACATCTTCCTCAGTAAATACCGAAGCAAAGAATTCATTCAGTCTCTCTGCTATCGCCTTGTCGCCTCTTTGTGGCCCCAGAGCATCAGACTTGGCATCAGAGCAGGGAGGGACAGATCTGCTTAGTGAGCCGGCGACTGCACATCGGTCGTGCCTCTTCTCTCCCGCCACCGTCCAGAATGTGACTGGATGGCGGGGGGCGCACGCCTGATGTGCAAGTCGCACAGGGCATGATTCACTCTCGGTACGGCCCTGCATGAAAGGGATTTGCATACATTTCTTCCACTGTATGAAAATTTCTCTCATGTATATTCTTTATGGTGATCCTGAAAACCTGAGTAGCAAGATGTGTCCCAAGGACTGGGTTGAGAACCCCAGCTCCAACCAATAGAGGAGCTCTCCCTGCTGCCTGCGCTCCCTCCCTCAGCCTCTGACCAATAGAAGAGCTTTCCCTGCTGCCTGGGCTCCCTCCCACAGCCTCTGGCCAATAGAAGAGCTCTCCCTGCTGCCTGCACTCCATCTAACAGCCTCTGACCAATAGAAGAATTCTCACTGTTTCCTGTTCTCCCTCCTACAACCTCTGACCAATAGAAGAGCTCTCCCTGCTGCCTGTATTCCCTTCCACATCTGCTGACCAATAGAGGAACTCTTCATGCTGCCTGTGCTCCCTGCCACAGCCTCTGACAAATAGAAGAATTACCCTGCTGTCCGTGCTCTTTCCTACAACTTCTAACCAATAGAGGAGCTCTACCTGCAGCCTGTGCTTACTCCAATAGCCTCTGACCAGTAGAAGAGCTCGTCTTGCTGCCTGTGCTCCCTCCCAAAGCCTCTGACCAATATAAGAGCTCTCACTGCTTTCCGGGGCCAGTGCTAGGGTCTCTGGTGTCCTCCTGCAACCTATAGATTGGCGCCCTCCTCCTTCATTACTATTAATGGTAGTTTGCACTCCTCCTTTACCAAAACTCCTTTGTGAACTCTGTTCACATAACACTAATATTTCTCCTTATAATCAACTGTTCTAAGAAGAAAATTGCAGTGAAGGGGCAAATGCGTAGCTGGAATGAAAAGAAGTACTGAGGAGTAAGTATTTAACATTGTATAAACAGGCTGTGATAGCAAAGGGTTAATGCGATCAAAGCAAATACAATCAATGTGTTATTTATTTAGCCAATAAAAGATCTACAAAAGTTACAACCACTTAGCTATTTCTGCCTCTTCTTCAGCCTGTTATTGTTGCTACAGATACTACCGCCGCTCTATCTGTATGCAGGGTTGCACAGCTCTTTTTTAAATCCAGCAAATATAGAGAAGGTGATAAAAGGAGTTAGTGTAGTTGGGCTCAAAATAGTCAGTAGACTTTTCTTAAGACAGACCTGGAAAAAAGCCACTGCTATCCCTGGGTGTAAGTGGCATGGACGCCGCAGTGAGCACCGAGAGGCAGGACTCAATCCCATAGCTGATGAAGTAAGTCCCGACAGTTGACGGTGGCAGTATCATTCTGAGAAACACCTCTTGGCTGGACTTTGGGATTTCTTTGAGAGCACTGCTTGGTGTTCTGCTTGTCAATCTATGGAACAGGCTGTTCCCGCAGGCATTGCACACTACTTTGCTACTGGCTGTGAAGAAGGCAGGGATCACGGAGAGCAGTGTAATGGTGGGCCGTGCCCATGGGAACAACCTGTCCCACTGACCACCGAGCAGAACACCGATATCCTGCTCTCCTCGATAACAGCCGTCTTCAGCCCACAGGACAGGCTGCTCTGAAATGACAAAAGATTTTAAAATGTCAAACTGGCAGGATCAAGAGCACAAAATTGTAAATCTTGAAGACAATCCATATTCCACTATCCCCCAACCAACACCAAGAACCATAGTAGAGGACTTATAGAGCAAATTTACCATTCCATAAGAGCACTAACTTCCAAAATTCACAGAACAAGGACAGTGTACCCAGAAAAAAGCAGCACCATAGATACTGCAGAACATCCAAATACCTACTGGGAAAACTGAACAAGTCAGATTCTTACATACCAACGGAGCAACTGGCCTCAATCACACTTTGAGCATAAATAGACCCTCATCAAGTATAGAATAAGTGACTACAAACTAAAAATAGAAATATGTTGACAAAAATTAAACTAAGACCCCAAGAAGGAAGCCACACCAGAGAAATAGTAAGATGCATGTAAGAGCCTTCTGCACTTATGCACCTGATCTATGGAATGCACTCCCCAATGACCTCAGAGAAACATACGACCAAACCAAATTCCGCAAAGAACTCAAGACATTCCTATTCAAAGAACACTTCAAGGACTAAATGGTGTGTCCTCATGGAGCAACAAAACTTGCAGATTATCCCCCTTTCAATAAGTGCTACCCTCCCACTTGACTCCTCCCTTCCACCCCCACCAACAATACACAACCTTTGTTTTGCATAATTGCTGTTATTTGAATATGTTAACGGTCTATAGACCAAATTTAATTGTTCTTTTCGCTCTTACTAAGGTTCTATGTAAAACAGTTAGGCAACATTTCCATAAGGCAGATAGAAGGGCAGCACGTGCTACCCCGCTGTCTGCTTTGCTGGTATTCTGCCTCCATCCATGAGTGGAGAATGGGAGGGGCATGGGTGGGACTGAGCCCCAGACATACAGGGCCGGTTCCGCTCACAGTCCTGTACGTCCAAGAGTCGCCGGGGGAACGGCCTGTTTATTCCATCTCAGATGTGGTATAAGTGCCGGCCACCCCCTGATCCCTCCTTCAGCCCTCCCCCTGGAGATCATCAGCATCCCCCCACCCCTGGAGTGTGTGGCAGGCCAAGGTGGGTCTCTGCTGCCTGATTGGAGCACTGGCCGTCCTCATTGGGGTTGGGCGGCGGAGTATCAGGGTCCGGGCGGCCATATGGCATGTCATGCCGCGGGGAGGACGTTTCTGCAGCGCTGCTAGGGCAGCCAGGCTGTCTCCAAAGCCCCAACCCTGCACTCACAGAAGTGTCTTGCTCCTGCAGTGCAGAATCGGGCGCTGATGGCCCCATCCTGGTCGGGGCATCCAGACAGCCCAGACGTGCCCCTTAGGGAATCGAGCTCCACATGTTTTGTTCCCTGTAAAGCACTTTGATTCCCAGATAAGGTGGTATAACCCCCCCCCCCCCATAAATAAATAAATGTAAAGAAAAAACATGTAAATTACAAAAATGGGCATATTCTAATTGGTAAATTGAAATTTTATTTTTTTTCACCTATGTTGTCTGGCCATCATATTTTTCTAGTCATGTTGGTTCCAGTCTCTGGATTCTGATTTTTGGCATCATCTCTTAACTTCTTCCACAGTCTCAAGTCGATCTGCTACTTCCACCTCTACATCCATCTCTGACACTGATCTTTTTCTTTTCAGCTTATTCTATGTATCTTTTAATCTCCTCTGTTTCTTACCATCTTGTCCTCAATCTACTACTTTACCCCCACTATTCCCCAGTCTCCTTGATTTACCCACAGCTCTCCCCTCCCTCTGTCCCCCACTGCCCATCTTCTCATCCAATCTCTGCCGCCTCCAGCCTCCTCAGGTGCGTATCCCCCCTTCTCTCTTCTGTCCAGCATTCCCGAGTTTCTCCCTGTTTCCTCTCATGTCTAGCATCTGCCCTCCGTCTCCCTATGTCCTGTCCAGTTGTTCCCCCCGTAGCTCTATGACCCTCCCCTGTGTCCAGCACCTTCCCTTCCTCTCAGCTCTCCCCTTGTACAGCATTTTCCCTCCACATCCCTGTTCCCGCATCTCCTGTGTTCAGCATCTTCTTCCCCTCTGTCTATGACCCCTCCCCATGTTCAGCATTCATCTCCACCTTCCAATTCCCACCTCCACCGCAGATCCAGTATGTCTTCGCGATCTCCTATGTTTCCTCCTCCCCTGTGACCAGTAGCTGTCTCAAGTCCTGGCCTCCAGGCTCCCTCTAACCCATCCTCTCTCTCCTGAATTTCCCTTACAATATTTCCCCTCCCCAACCAGCAGTGAACATCGCTGGCCGGCCTCAGACAGGTTCGGGTATGCTGCCTACTCCATTAGTGGCCCTGCGCCGTGCGTGCTAAAGGAAAAATCCTGCCACGGCTGCATCTGCTCAGCCACAGCAACAGCGGCTATACTGTTATTAACACGGTGCAGGGCCTCTTGAGACGCATGCGCACATGCTGGTTATGACCCCTCTAACGCATGTCTTTCACCCGAACATCTCTAGGGCCAGACCTGTTTCCTGTGGGCACTGAACACCATTTGTGCTGCACAGCGCAGTGCCCTTGTACAGTGGCGCCCTCCTGCCGCACTCACCCCGCTTGCTGAGTAGCGCTGGCCCTGCTGCTATCTGTGCTCCCTTCCATAGACTCTGACCAATGGGAGAGCTTTCCCTGCTGCCTGTGCTCCCTCCCATAGACTCTGACCAATGGGAGAGCTTTCCCTGTGCTCCCTTCCATAGATTCTGACCAATAGGAGAGCTTTCCCTGCTGCCTCCCATATCCAAAAATAGGAGAACTCTCCCTGCTGTCTCTGCTCCCTTTGACATCTCCTGATCGTTAGAAGAGCGCCCCCTACTGTCTATGCTTCTTGTGTAGCTGTGTGTCTTTTGAGTCAATGCTGACTCCTGGGTTTCTTGGGAGTGTGACTGGAAATAGATTTTTACTTTCCCTGCACCAGGTCGAGCATGCCCAACAATGCTGCTTTTCACGTTGTATCCCCTCAATTGTGGAACTGTCTTCCCCCTTACATATGAAAAACCTTATTTATTTTTTTTAGTACTGACTCAAGCAGCTTCTGGCAAGGTATCACCAGAAGTAGATTGCCAGCCTTTTCTTCCAAGGCAATGGAGGGTAAAGTGACTTGCCCAAGGTCACAAGGAGTGCCAGTGGGAACTGAACCCCTGATCTTCTGGGTACTAGGCAGTTGTGCTAACCATTAGGCTCCTCCTCCACTCCAGAGCCCTATTAAAGGCCTCTTTCTTCTTCCCAATGTACCCTGAAGGGTAAGTCTTCCTTCCGGTCAGTGGCAGTGGAATACTGGTCTGGTATCCGTTACCTTTTTTTTTTCTTCGTTTTCTCTTTCTGAGATGTATTCATTTTTCTTCTTCCTATCCTTTAAATACTTTTATTTTGTTTATTTATGTGACCCCCTTTCTGTGAGGTCCACGCAGACAAGGAAGTACACCAGTCCCAGGAGCCGTAATCCAGAGTGCCTGAATGTAAATGTATTAGGGGTTGGACTTGTAAGGGGGCAGGTGACCAAGCGGCAACACCTATGAAGAATTTAGCACCGTCACTCTCACATTCGCCCTTCTGAGTAGCTGTGTTCTACACTAGGAGTTTTACTTAAAATTCAGGTCACTGATAAACAGCTTTAACGCTTTGCACGATCAATAAACAAGAACTGATGTTGCAAACAGTTAACTCTTCTTGTGATGGTTGAGAATCTGTTTTTCACCTTTTTCCCTCCAGTTTTTATACACCTTACTCTTGCCTTGTGTTTTGCTCAAACCCCACTTAATACTTGACCAGTCTCTTGGGTCCCATGAAGTACCTTCTACTTTCCACCTTTGCACCCCGAAGTTCCTGAGTTTAGGGTTCCTATGCCACAGTTCCCTGGCCCTGTGTGCATACACACTCCGCCTTTCGGTACCACCGTGGTTTGTTTCTCTTATGCTGTTTCCGTTGGCCGCTGTAAATGCCGTCGTCTCAGCAATGCTCCTCTGTCCTTTGGAAGCTGAATTCTGCAAGAACCTTGTCCCCTTTGCCAGTGACTCAAAGCCTCTTTTATTCTTCTGGTCATGGGGGCCGGTTCGGTTTCTCCATAAACTGGCGTGAATAGTAAAAACAGATATATGTATCTTATCTTATCTGATGTTTTGTAGTTCTATGTAAACCGCGCTGATAATAAATAGTGCGGTATATAAAAATGTTAAATAAAATTAAATAAATTAAATAAATAGTGCTGGCTGGGTGTCAGCTGCTGCCCCTTTGGTGTAATGGCTAGAGGCCAAAGCTGGGAAAGTGCCTTTGGGTGTGGTTTTATAGTCTCCTCCTGGCCTGAAATGACTGGCAGAAAGAACCTGGAAAGGTATGGACCTTTCTCTCTGCTACTAGTAGGGACACTAGATGATGTCATTGCTCCTAGTGCAGCAATCCAAGCTGACTCGACATTTAATATTGCAAACCACATTGATGTTTTACCAAAGGTGGTATAGCAAGAACTGTAATGAAAGTTAATACAGGGGATGATATTCACCATCTAAACCCCACTCAGTCCAAGTGACACTGACCAGTTGGTGCCGCTGATATCCCCACTGACCATCTTAGATTAGAAAGGTGCGGTTTGTTTCGGGGCAATCTGCGGGTGGTACCGGTGACTATCCGATGCATGAAGATATTCAGCCATTGAGCAGATGGGCAAAGTGCATAAAATTAGGACAGGTGAATGGCTGTCCTAATCTTACATGGTTGTTGCTATCTGATTAGTGGTTGAATATTGCTGCTAATACCGGATATTCAGCGGCAGATGCTGTATAGGCTCCGGAGATGAATATTCAGTTTCATTTTTGCCCACAGAGGTCAAACGCTTTAGGAGCACTGACTGCTGTGGGCTGAATACTGACCCCATAGTTAATATGGAAATACAATGCTGGTGTGTTCTTGATCTGTCTATCCTAAACCTTCACTAACCAGTGCTACAAACTTCCTCCGATCACGCCCTTATCCATCTCTCTGAAATGAAATACTTTTATCAGAATTCCTTTGTCCAGTAACCCAGTCTCCCCTCTCCAGCCTTGTTGGTAGCATGACGTAGATGATCATTTGAGTACAATGGAGCTGAAGAGCCCAAATGAATATGGGGAAACAATGATTGGGTCGAGAAGAGACAAGAATTTTATCCTGGGAAGAAAGTTCTGGAAAGAGGAGTCACATTAGGAGGCCAAACTAGAGTGGGGTGGGCTCAGCAATAAAACAAGATGCCTTTGAAGCAGCAGTTTGCTAGGCGACAACCAGCATCGCAACGCAGGGAAACATGGGACACACATAGAAGATCCCTGTTGATAGGAAATTGAGGTGCTAAAATGCCCGTGATCCAACCGAAAAAGAAATGGACAATGTGGCTGTTTAGTTTAATCGTTTGAAATACCACCATTCTTTAAGCATACCATAGAGTTAACGAAAGAACAGAAATGAAAATATTGGGCTAACAGGGAGAAATCAGAAAGTTGAGGGGGGAAAGGACGGGTTAGTGATTGAAACTAGATGGGTAAAGAGAGATTGGGAATGCCAAACAGCAACAGGTGCAGTAAAACTGCAGACTGGGCACAATGGACAAGACCTACAGGCTTCCAATCAAGCTTGAAAAGAAGTGACTTGGTAAGGAGCACTGCTCCATCAAGAGGGGAGTAACATGCGTGAATGTTTTTAACCCTATAGAGAACTATTATTGCAGTGGTTTGAAGCAGCTGAAGATTTTTTTTTTTATAGAAGAGTTTCTGAGCCCAGAATAGAAGGAGTTGTGGTAGTCAAGTTGGTTGATGGCCAAAGTAGGAAAAGCTGAAAGATGTTCTTTGGCCTCCAGAAATGCCTGGCATGCTTTATCCACCATTATATTCCCTATTAAGTCAAGATAAGGGACGGGCAGCCCCTGATGTACAAAAGAATTAGCCAATAGCCACCCTGTTAAGGATGAGGAACATCATCTGACCAATGAGTCGGATAGCAGTCCCCTTGGGAACTGTCTCTCTTTCTCTGTCTATGCTACCTACATGGCCAGTGCTTCCATCAGGCGAAATAGGTGGTCGCCTAGAGTATCGATGTTCTGGTGGTGCCCCCTTGACACCTCTGCCGCCCCTCTCCAGGACCTACAGCAGCAGCAATGGCATTGAAAGTACAATGCAATGCTTACATGAACTCTCCAGTTCTGTGTCGCAGATTCTGCTCTCTAGGACCTGCCGTTTCCACCCCCCTCCAATGCAGACTTGTGAACCAGAAGTTTACATAAGAACATAAGATACTGGGTGAGACCAAGGTCCGTTCAGCCCAGTATCCTGTTTCCAACAGCGGCCAAGCCAGGTCAGAAGTACCTGTCAGGTTCCCAAAAAGGTACACAAATTCCACAGTGCTTATCCAGGGTACGCAGTAGATTTCCCTGGTCCTCTTTAATCCTTTTTTTTCATCCAGGAACTTGTCCAAGCCTTTTTTAAACCCAGCTATACTAGGAGCCTTTACCGCATCTTCCGGTAACGAATTCTAGAGTTTGATTACACTTTGAGTGAAAAAATATTTTCTCCATTTATTCTTAAATGTGCTACAGTGTAGCTTAATTGAGTATCCCCTAGTCTTTCTACTTTTTGAAGGAGTAAATAACCTATGTTTACCCGTGCTACTCCATTCATTAATTTATAGACCTCTATCATATCTTTCCTCATCTGTCTCTTTTCCAGGTTGAAGAACCCTAATCTTTTAAGCCTTTCCTCATAGGAGTATCCTTCCCATGGCCAGAGCTATCCGGTAAGCTGGGTAAGCATGGCAGGAGGGTGCCGTAATTAGCCGCCTGCCACCCACCGCTTCAGAAAAGAAAGCAGCTGCAGGAACATTTCTCTGTTCCCGCAGCTCTACTATCTTTTAAACTGCTAGACCATGGCATTTCCAGCAGTAACAAGCATTTCCTGTTTCTCGTAAAAAACTGGAAATGCTTATTATTGCCTTTCGAAACTCCACGGTCCAGCAGTTTAAAAGATATCAGATCCATGGGAACAGAGAAAAGTTCCTGCGGTTGCTTTCTTTTCTGAAGGACCAATCTGTGAGGGGAGGGAGGGCAGTTGATACAGGAGAGAAGGGAAGGAAAGGGGCCAGAAGGCAGCTGACACAGGGAGGCTGGATGGGAGCAGACAGGGGATGGGCTGGAAGGGAGCAGACATGGGGGGCTGGAAGGTGGCTGGGTAATAGGAGGGGATTGGAAGAGAGCTGACATAGGGAAGGTGGGGGCTGGAAGGAAGCTGACATGGGGAGGGGAGCTGGCATGGGTTGGAGCTGACATGGGGGGCTGACAAAGGGCTGGAAGGGAGCAGACACAGGGGGCTGTAAGGTGGCTGGGTAATAAGAGGAAGGTTGGAAAAGAGCTGACACGGGGAAGGTGAGGGCTGGAAGGGAACTGACTTGGGGGGGCTGGAAGGGAGCTGACATGGGTTGAGCTGAAAGGGAGCTGTCACTTGGGGATGGGACTGGAAGGTGGCTGGGTAATAGGGGGTTGGAAGAGAGCTGACATGGGGAAGGTGGGGGCTGAAAGGGAACTGACATGGGGGGAACTAACATGGGAGGCTGGAAGGGAGTAGACATGGGGCTGAAAGGGAGCTGACACATGGAAAAGGAGCTGGAAGGTTGCTGGCAATAGGAAGATGGGTGGAAGAGAGCTGACACAGGGGAAGGGCTGGAAGGGAGCAGACATGAGGGGGGCTGGAAGGGAGCAGGCACAGGGATGGGGCTGGAAGGTGGCTGGGTAATAGGAGGGGGTTGGAAGAGCTGGCACAGTGGGAAGGAGGGGACTGGAATGGAGCTGACACTTGGGAAAGGGTCTGGAAGGTGACTGGGTAATAAGAGGGGGGTTGGAAGAGAGCTGACACAGGGGAAGATGGAGGCTGGAAGGGAGCAGCATGGGGGGGGGTCTGAAAGGGAGCTGACACATGGGGATGGGGCTGCAAGGTGGCAGAGTAATAGGAGGGGGGTAGGAAGAGAGCTGACATGGGAAAAGTTGGGATTCGAAGAGAGCTGACCTGGGGGGTTGGAAGGGAGCAGAAAAAAGTGGAAGAAGGGGGCTGGAGGGAAGGTGGGGGCTGGAAGGGAGCTGACACCTGGGATGGGACTGGAAAGAAGCTGACAACTGGGGATGACACTGGAAGGTGGATGGAGAGAGGAGAGGGTGCACATAAGAACATATAAGAACATAAGATATGCCATACTGGGTGAGACCAAGGTCCATCAAGCCCAGTATTCTGTGTCCAACAGTGGCCAATCTAGCAGTTTCCCCAAGGGACACAGGTTCCACAATGCTTGTATTGGTTCAAGCATTGATATCCTGGGTCCCTTCTTAATAATGGTTTATGGACCTTTCCTCCAGGAACTTGTCCAAACCTTTTTTAAACCCAGCTACACTAACAGCCTTTACTACATCCTCCGGTGACAAATTCCAGAGTTTGATTACACGTTGAGTGAAAAAATATTTTCTTTTATTAGTCTTAAATAGTTTACCCTGTAGCTTCATTGCATGTCCCCTAGTCTTTCTATATTCTGATAAGGTAAACAATCGATCTACGTTTACCCGTTCCACTCCGTTCATTAATTTATAGACTTCTATCTTATCTCCCCTCACCCGTCTCTTTTCCAGGTTAAAGAGCCCTAACCTTTTTAGCCTTTCTTCATAGGAGTATCCTTCCATCCCCTTTACCATTTTGGTGGCTCTTCTCTGAACCTTTTCTAAAATCGCTATATCCTTTTTAAGATACGGCGACCAGAATTGCACACAATATTCAAGGTGCGGTCTCACCATGGAACGATATAGAGGCATTATAATATCTTTTGTTTTATTTTCCATTCCTTTCCTTATGATACCTAGCATTCTATTTGCTCTCTTGGCCGCTGCTGCACACTGGGCCGAGGGTTTTAACATGGTATCCACAATGATGCCTAAATCTTTTTCCTGGGTAGTGGTTCCTAATGTGGAACCTTGCATCGTGTAACCATAGTTTGGGTTATTCTTCCCTAGGTGCATAACCTTGCACTTGTCCACATTAAATTTCATCTGCCATTTTGATGCCCAGTCTTCCAATTTATCAAGATCCTCTTGCAATTTTCCACAATCCTCTTGGGTTTTAACAACTTTAAATAGTTTTGTGTCATCTGCAAATTGATAACCTCACTCGTTATTCCACTTTCCAGGTCATTTATGAATATGTCAAAAAGCAGCGGACCCAGCACAGATCCCTGGGGTACACCACTATTCACCTTTCTCCATTGGGAAAATTGGCCATTTAGCCCTACCCTCTGCTTTCTATCTTTTAACCAGTTCTTGATCCACAATAGTACACTGCCTCCTATCCCATGACTCTTTAGTTTTGCCAAACGTCTCTGATGAGGGACCTTGTCAAAGGCTTTCTGAAAGTCCAGATACACAATATCAACCGACTCACCTTTGTCCACCTGATTATTCACTCCTTCAAAAAACATAACAGATTAGTAAGACAAGATCTTCCTTGTTTAAAGCCATGTTGGCTGTCTCCCATTAGGTCATGACTATCTACATGCTGAGTAATTTTATTCTTTATGATGGTTTCTACCATTTTTCCCGGTACTAATGTCAGGCTCACCGGTCTGTAGTTTCCCGGATCACCCCTGGAACCCTTTTTAAAAATTGGTGTTACATTGGCGATCCTCCGTTCTTCAGGTATTAGAGATGATTTTAATGATAGTTCACAGATTACACAGATTTGAGAAACAAACATTTGCTTGAGAAATGATTCGTTTGGCTTGGAACATGAACTTGTCCACTAAACTAAGATAAGCCTACTATATATTACTTTAAGGAAATTTCATGAGGCAGAGAAACCTTGGTGGTACATATTTATTTGCTGGCACCATTTTTATCACATAAATATTTAAAAAAAACAAGAAGAGAGGAGAGGTGGTCTCCTGGTAGTCGTTGATGTGAATGAGGTAATACTCTTTTTCCACAGTGCATGTGGTGTAGAGTGTCCTCTGGTTCTGAGACTACCGTTAGAAGATTAAGAAAAGTTTTCATGCTTTTCATTTAAAGAAGATTGGCTGGCAATATAAGATTTGTTACATCGTAGAAATTTCACCTAGATATTAAAGTTATAATAGAGTATTTATACTGAGTCTAATTTAATTGCATACTCTGAGAAGACCGTTTTACATTCTTGCAATGGCACACAGATTACTAATAGCAGGTCTGCAATCTCATATTTCAGTTCTTTCAACACCCTTGGATGTATACCATCCGGCCCAGGTGATTTGCTACTCTTCAGTTTATCTAATAGTTGTAATACATCTTCCCGATGTATCGATATTTCCTTCAATTCTTCCGCACCTTTAAATACCACTTCAGTCATGGGTAACATCCCTACATCTTCCTCAGTAAAGACTGAAGCAAAGACTGGAAGGGAACTGACATGGGAGAGGGCACTGGGACTGGAAGTTTGCTGATACCTTGGATGATATCTGGACTAGAAGGGGCTGGATGGTGGGGAAGGAGAGGGACTGGAAGAGAATAGACACCACTGGCAGTGCTGGGAATGCAAGGAGGTTGACACTGGAAGGTACTGGGAGGGGAGGCTGTAAAGGGGGCTGATACTGGGGAGGGTTACTGGAACTGGAACAAGGCTGATGGAAGGAAATGAAGAAAGCAAAAGGAGAGACAAGAAATGGCAGAAGGTCTATAGACCATAGAAAAAAGAGCTAAGAGGAAAACAAAAACCTCAGATCAGGACCAGCATGATCAAAAATCGTCAGACAACAAAGGTAGAAAAATAATTTTATTTTCACTTTAGTGATTGGACTTTGCGCTATCTTTATATTTCACACAGTATGGGGAACTGCATCTCTTATCTGGTGTGGCACCATATGTGGACTCTGGCTTCTTGGGGTTTCATTTTAAATTTTGTCTACATATTTTTATTTTTACTTTAGGTTGTGGTCACTTATTCTGTACTTGGTGAGGATCTGTGTTCTGAGTGTGTGACCAAGGTCAGGTGTTCTGTTAACATGGAGTTTGTACTTAGGGATCTATACTGTAGTACAGCTTTTCAAATCGGTGTATGGAGGTTTTGGGTCCCATTGCAGTATTTGTAGTGCTGCTTTTTTCTGGGTAGGACCCTTATTGTATGAGTTCTGGAAGTGTGTGCTGGTATGGTATGGTAGATTTGGCCTTGTAGATCTTCAGTGACTTTTGTAGTGTTTTATATCAGTTCATAATATGCCTGGCACTGAAAAATGTTTATGTTGTTGTTAGTGAGATGACCAGAATCAGATTTTTTTTTGGACTATCACAGCCTGTTTGTATAATGTTAAGTGTTTACTGCTAAGTGTTTTTATTTTGGCTATGCATTTATTTTGGCTATGCAAGATCCGAGGCAACATGGTTTTACCGAAGGACGGTCTTGCCAAACAAATCTTTCTATGACTGCGTGACCAAGGAACTAGATCAGGGGCATGCGATGGATGTCATCTACCTGGATTTCAGCAAAGCCTTTGATACTGTTCCTCATAGGAGGCTTGTCAACAAGCTCAGTAGCTTGTGGATGGGTCCCAAGATGGTAAACTGGATTAGAAACTGGTTGACTGACAGATGACAGAAGGTGATTGTACATGGAGCTCACTCGGATGAGAGGAAGGTAATTAGTGGAGTGCCCCAGGGTTCGGTCCTGGGTCCAGCACTGTTCAATGTATTTGTGAGTGATATTGCTGAAGGACTGAATGGAAAAGTCTGTCTTTTTGCAGATGACACAAAAATTTGCAACAGAGTGGACTCCCCCGAGGGAGTGGTTAACATGAGGAAAGATCTACAAAAGCTGGAAGACTGGTCTAATGCTTGGCAATTACGATTTAATGCGAAAAAGTGCAGTGTCATGCACTTGGGTAGCAGAAATCCAAGGGAAATGTACAAGATAGGGGGCGCGAGGTTGGTGTGCACGGTTCAGGAGAAAGACCTTGGTGTGATTATCTCTGATGATCTCAAGGTGGCAAAACAGTGCGACAAGGCGGTGGCAAAAGCCAGGAGGATGTTGGGCTGCATACAGAGAGGGATTACCAGCAGAAAAGAAGAGGTACTTATGCCACTGTATAAGTCACTGGTGAGGCCTCACTTGGAATAGTGTGTTCAGTTTTGGAGACCGTATCTTGCAAAAGATGTAAAAAGACTGGAAACTGTTCAGAGGAAAGCGACCAAAATGATTTGGAGCCTGCGTCAGAAGCCTTATGAGAAGAGACTTGAAGACCTAAATATGTACACTTTGGAGGAGAGGAGGGACAGGGGAGATATGATTCAGACCTTTAAATACTTAAAGAGAAATAATGAACAAACAAACCTCTTCCAAAGACGGGGAAGCTGTAAAACTAGAGGGCATAACATGAAGCTGCAAGGTGGTAAATTGAAAGGCAATGTCAGGAAAACATTTTTCACTGAAAGGGTGGTGGATGCTTGGAATGCCCTCCCGAAGGAAGTGGTGGGGGCAAACACAGTGACGGAATTCAAAAAGGCATGGGACAAACACAGTGGATCCCTTTACAGTAACAGGATAAAAACAAAATAAACGGTACCATCTAACTTCTGAACCATATAACGTCTCAACAAATAGGGGTGTCCTACATAGAGTGGTGGGTTTACCCCTAAACAAAAACAAAAACATGGGGAGGGGTGGCCTGCACAGAGTGACAGGTGCACCTACTCTTGCCATCTTGCTGGGCAGACTAGATGGACCATGCTGGTCTTTATCTGCCGTCATTTACTATGTTACTATGTTACTCTTTCGCTGCAATTTTCTCACAAAACAGATTTGAAGGAGAAATACTAATATCGCTTGAAAAGAGTTCACAAATTGGTTTTGGGAAAAAGGAAGGTAGGGTGCAGCCAACATTAATAATAATGAAAGAGGGGCGCCAATTTATAGGATCCAGGGGGGCGCTAGAAACGCCAGCACCGGCCCTCATCCTTCCATCTCCTTTACCATTTTGGTGACTCATCTCTGTATGTTTTCTAATTCTGCTATATCCTTTTTAAGATATGGTGACCAGAACTGCACAGAATATTCAAGGTGCAGTTGCACCATGGAACAATACAGAGGCATTATAATATCCTTGGTTTTGTTCTCCATTCCTTTCCTTATGATACCAGCATTCTGTTTGCTCTCTTGGCTGCCGCTGCACACTGGGTGGAGGGTTTTAACATGTTATCCATGATGACGCCTAAATCTTTTTCCTGGGTGGTGGATCCTAATACGGATCCTTGAATCATGTAACCATAGTTTGGGTTGTTCTTTACTAGGTGCATAACTTTGCACTTGTCCACATTAAATTTCATCTGCCATTTGGATGCCCAGTTTTCCAATTTATCAAGGTTCTCTTTCAATTTTCACAATTCTCTTGTTTTTTTAACAACTTCGAATAATTTTGTGCCATCTGCAAATCTGATCACCTCACTCATTATTCCCATTTCCAGACCATTTATGAATATGTTAAAAAGCAGTGGATTCAGCACAGATCCCTGGGGATACTCCGTGATTCATCTTTTTTCCACTGAGAAAATTGGCCATTTAGCCCTACTCTCTGTTTTCTATCTTTTAACCTGTTCCTGACCCACGATATTACACTGCCTCCAATTCCATGACGTTTTAATTTCGCCAAGAGTCTCTCATGAGGGACCTTGTCAAAGGCTTTCTGAAAATCCAGATATTATATCATCAGGCTCACCTTTGTCTACCTGTTTATTCACACCTTCAAAAAAATATAACAGATTAGGAAGACAAGACTTTCCTTGGCTAAATCTATGTTGGCTTTTTCCCATTAGGCCATGACTATCTACATGTTGAGTGATTTTATTCCTTACCTGGTACTGACATCAGGCTCACCAGTCTGTAGTTTCCTGGATCATCCCTGGAATTCTTTTTAAGAATTGGCATTACATTGGCCATTCTCCAGTCTTCAGGTACTACAGATGATTTTAATGATAGTTCACAGATTATTAATAGTAGGTCTGCAATCTCATATTTCAGTTCTTTCATCACCGTGGGATGTATACCATCTGGTCCAGGTGATTTGCTACTCTTTATCAAATAGTTATAATACATCTTCCCAGTTTATTGAGATTTATTTCAGTTCTTCTGATACATCACCTTTAAATACCATTTCAGGGATGGGTAGATTCCCTACATCTTCTTTAGTAAAGATCAAAGCAAAGAATTCATTCAGTCTCTCCATTATGGCTTTGCCCTCCCTTAGTGCCCCTTTTACCCCTCTATCTCTTATAGACCAAATTGACTCTCTCACACGTTTTTTGCTATGAATGTACTTGAAAAAGGTTTTATTATGCATTTTTGCTTCCATCATAAGTCTGTGTCAGAGGGAAACAAAAGCGTCAGATCACAGAGGGCAGGAAATGCGATATAGCACCGGAGAATTCATGTAAGTGCCGCATCATGGTTTCAATGTCATTGCTATGACTGAAAGTCCTGATGAGAGGTAGCGGTTGAGGCAATGGGGGGGGGGGAGGGGAAGGAGCAGCAGGATTGAGGACCTGTTAGGGCACCTCAAATCCTTTCCACAGCACTGGCTACCTAATACATTTCTTCTCTGGTCATGCTCTGTGTGGCACATGGTCTGACTGGACTGAAATTTTAAGATTCTAATGATTTCTAATTTATCCATATATGGCATGATGTATCAGTATTGCCTGCTTGGGACTGTAAAGAAGAGGGGCTTTTCAGCTGTCCATGCTGTATTCAGGCTTTATGTGTAACAGTGTGATGCCTGCATGGTGCTCTGATAAAGAGCCGCTCCAGCTGTCAGTGCTGTATTCAGGCTTTATGTGCATCAGTGTGACACAAGTATGGGATTCTGATGAAGGTCTGCTCTTCAGCTATCAGTGCTGTAGCTATCAGAACTCTATCTCTTTCACATTGCCTGTTCTCCTTTTCAATTGTTCTTTGTAAAATGTTCTGTTTTATTCCTTGTAAACCGTTTGCCTCGTAGAAAAACGGTATATTAAAACCAGTTAAATAAATAAATAATAAAGGTTTTCTCTTCAGCTGTCAGTGCCGTATTCACGTGTTTTTTTTTTTTTTTGTAACTCTGTTTATTAACCACCAACATATTGTATACATCAAAAACATAACTACATACTGCCTCCGGGCAGGGCTAACTCTTATCCACCGCCCAGGAAGCATACCACCAGTCAACAAGTGGATTATAACATTTTGATTATCCCCTACACCACCTCCCCCCTCCCCTCCTTCCACTGACAACCTCCCCACCATCTCAAAAAGGGGCTCCTACCTTTAACCACTAATTCAACCCAGTTCCTAAACCGTCTTCCTATCCCCTCCTCCATACCACATATCTCACCCCACCCGCATTATTTCATTACGACTGCAAGGTCCCAACCTCTGAATATAAGGTTCCCATATCAGCAAAAAGGTGGAACAGCGACGGACATTACCCCGAGCTCCCCACCTCTCTGAAAGCATCAACTGATGAAAGCTGTTGCGCCATTCCCAAAAGGTAGGGGATACTTGTTCTCTCCATCTACGGAGTATCGGACCTTTACCCACCAGACATGCCTTTCGCACCAATAAACGCTCCCACCAATAAACGCTTCGGGTAAATTGGTCCAAGCTGATCCAAGACAACAAAGGACCCTCTCCACCGAAGCTTTTGATTAAGCAGCCTACTCAGAAAGGTACTGATCCGTGCCCAATAAGGGCGGAGGCTTTTACAACCCCACCACATATGGCTCAAATTGGCAAGAGGTTCAGCTCATCTGGGGCAGCTCCCATCGAGCGTCATATGACTTCGCAGCGCTCTCCTTGGGGAGAAGTGCGCCCTGGTTATACACTTAAATTGCACTTCCCTCCACCTCGCGCCTTCCACCAAATCTACTATCCGCTTTAAGGCATTCCTTACTGAACCTGATGCCACCGCTTGGCCTAGTTCAACCGCCCACGCTGTCTCCACCTCCGAATAGTCCGGCAATGGCCTAAAGCAGTCCAACCTACCCTTCAATGCTGATATGGTAGGAGAAGTTTCTCCTCCTAAGGCAAAAAATTCTAGGATCTGTGCCGATCGTTCCGCCTGTAACTCGGTCTCCGGAAGGGAGGCCACATAATGAGAGAGCTGAGCATACGCAAAATAATGACTGGGGCTCAAATCGTATTCCCTACACAGAGAAGAAAACGATTTACATTTACCTGATATGCCCACCACATGTCCGATGTTCTGAATTTCACATGCACGCCATTCCCGAAACGTTGCTGTATCTGATCCCGGAATGAAGTTAAGATTACCCTGTAAGAGCAGCCAACTCGAGACAGTCATTGATCTACCCCAATATACGTTCAATTGCCTCCAGGTACATCTCACTGAGGTCAACATCACATTTCCATTCAATCTTCCCGGTAAAAGCGAGTGATCCGAGTGCAGCACCGCCAACAATGTCTGAGGGGCTACAAAGGCTTCTTCCAAGGCCCTAGGTGTATAAACCTCCGTACCACCTAACCAGTCGCCAATATGACACGCTTGGCATGCTAATGCATATAACCCCAGGTCTGGAACTCCCATCCCTCCAGCATTCCACCTCCCCTTCAAACAGTTCATCGGAATACGCGCTCTGGCTCCCTTCCATAGAAACCCACGAATTTCCTTTTCCAATCGGTATAAATCTCGCCGTAGCAACCACACCAGGAAAGTCTGCATCCAGTATAAAATTTGCGGTAAGACCACCATCTTCAATGCAGCCACTCTGCCCAGTAATGACAGCGGAAGGGGGCTCCACGCTCTCAGCTGTGTCTGTAAGCGGGATAGAACCCTTTCAAAATTCCGCTTATATAACTCCTGTGGCTTTCACGTCAGCAAAATACCCAAATACACAAAGTTGTCCTCTGCCCATTTAAGTGCGAATGAACTTCCCCATGTCTCTTGAAGTTGGCCTGACACATCTAAAGACTCCGACTTATCTTTAAGAACATAAGATATGCCATACTGGGTCAGACCAAGGTCCATCAAGCCCAGTATCCTGTTTCCAACAGTGGCCAATCTAGGTCATACATACCTAATACTCCGCCCCGCAAAACTTCCAAAATATAAAAACTCCTCCATCAATCGCGGCAAGGACTCTTGTGGAGAAAGCAGGTGCACCAATATATCGTCAGCAAATGCCGACATCTTAAATCCTTGTCTGCCCAATCGCACCCCTCTAATATTCTGGGATTCCTCTATCCCCTTAATTAAAGGGTCTAAAGACAATACAAACAATAGGGGAGAAAGAAGGCATCCTTGCCGCGTGCCCCTCCCTAGAGGGAATTCCTCAGACAGCACCCCATTACATATCACTCCTGCTGTTGGTTCTGCATAAAGACTCTCAACCATTTTACAAAAAGTAGGCCACAGACCATAGTACGGTAGCAATAGCCTCAGATATTGCCAGTTGACCCTGTCAAATGCTTTTTCTGCGTCAAAGCTAACCAGCAGTGACTGCAGGTGACGATCCTGTACCCATTCCAACGATGCCAGGATTTTCCGCAGATTACGCACCGCATACCTCCCTTTCAGGAATCCTACCTGTGTATCATGTACCAGATCGCCTAAAACTCCCGCCAATCGATCTGCCAATATTTTAGACAACACTTTCAGATCAAAGTTCAGCAGGGAAATGCCTGTATGAGTCAGCCTGAACCGGGTCCTTGCCCGGCTTAGGTATTAAAATAATATGAGCTTGATTTTTCCCCCATCTAAATGTATCTTGCTCAGATCTTCTGCCATAGACCTCCACTAACGTAGAAGTCACTACGTTAAGCAATAATGTATAATTTATACTGATGAAGGTCTGCTTTTCAGCTGTCAGTGCTGTATTCACGCTTTAAGTGTATCAGTCCGATGCCTGCATGGGGTGTTGATAAAGAGCCACATTTCAGCTGTCAGTGCTGTATTCACGCTTTATGTGCATCAGTGTGACACATGTATGGGGTTCTGATGAAGGTCTGCTCTGCAGCTGTCAGTGCTGTATTCACGCTTTATGTGCATCAGTGTGACACATGTTTGGGGTTCTGATGAAGGTCTGCTCTGCATCTGTCAGTGCTGTATTCATGCTTTATGTGCATTAGTGTGTCACATGTATGGGGTTCTGATGAAGGTCTCCTCTGCAGCTGTCAGTGCTGTATTCACGCTTTATGTTCATCAGTGTGTCACATGTATGGAGTTCTGATGAAGGTCTGCTCTGCAGCTGTCAGTGCTGTATTCATGCTTTATGTGCATCAGTGTGTCACATGTATGGAGTTCTGATGAAGGTCTGCTCTGCAGCTGTCAGTGCTGTATTCACGCTTTATGTGCATCAGTGTGACACATGTTTGGGGTTCTGATGAAGGTCTGCTCTGCATCTGTCAGTGCTGTATTCACGCTTTATGTGTATCAATGTGTCACATGTATGGGGTTCTGATGAAGGTCTGCTCTTCAGCTGTCAGTGCTGTATTCACGCTTTATGTGTATCAATGTGACACATGTATGGGGTTCTGATGAAGGTCTGCTCTTCAGCTGTCAGTGCTGTATTCACGCTTTATGTGCATCAGTGTGTCACATGCATGGGGTTCTGATGAAGGTCTGCTCTTCAGCTGTCAGTGCTGTATTCATGCTTTATGTGCATCAGTGTGACACATGTATGGGGTTCTGATAGAGGTCTGCTCTGCAGCTGTCAGTGCTGTATTCACGCTTTATGTGTATCAGTGTGACACATGTATGGGGTTCTGATGAAGGTCTGCTCTGCAGCTGTCAGTGCTGTATTCACGCTCTATGTGTATCAGTGTGTCACATGTATGGGGTTCTGATGAAGGTCTGCTCTTCAGCTGTCAGTGCTGTATTCACGCTTTATGTGCATTAGTGTGTCACATGTATGGGGTTCTGATGAAGGTCTGCTCTGCAGTTGTCAGTGCTGTATTCACGCTTTATGTGTATCATCGTGACACATCTATGGGGTTCTGATGAAGGTCTGCTCTTCAGCTGTCATTGCTGTATTCACGCTTTATGTGTATCAGTGTAACACATCTATGGGGTTCTGATGAAGGTCTGCTCTTCAGCTGTCAGTGCTGTATTCACGCTTTATGTGTATCAGCGTGACACATCTGTGGGGTTCTGATGAAAGTCTGCTCTTCAGCTGTCAGTGCTGTATTCACGCTTTATGTGTATCAGTGTGACAAATGTATGGGGTTCTGATGAAGGTCTGCTCTTCAGCTGTCAGTGCTGTATTCACGCTTTATGTGTATCAGTGTGACACATGTATGGAGTTCTGATGAAGGTCTGCTCTGCATCTGTCAGTGCTGTATTCACGCTTTATGTGCATCAGTGTGTCACATGTATGGGGTTCTGATGAAGGTCTGCTCTGCGGCTGTCAGTGCTGTATTCACTCTTTATGTATATCAGCGTGACACATCTATGGGGTTCTGATGAAGGTCTGCTCTGCAGCTGTCAGTGCTGTATTCACGCTTTATGTGCATTAGTGTGTCACATGTATGGGGTTCTGATGAAGTTCTGCTCTGCAGCTGTCAGTGCTGTATTCACGCTTTATGTGCATTAGTGTGTCACATGTATGGGGTTCTGATGAAGGTCTGCTCTGCAGCTGTCAGTGCTGTATTCACGCTTTATGTTTATCAGTGTGACACATGTATGGGCTTCTGATGAAGATCTGCTCTTCAGCTGTCAGTGCTGTATTCACGCTTTATGTGCATCAGTGTGACACATGTATGGGGTTCTGATGAAGGTCTGCTCTGCAGCTGTCAGTGCTGTATTCACGCTTTATGTGCATTAGTGTGTCACATGTATGGGGTTCTGATGAAGGTCTGCTCTGCAGCTGTCAGTGCTGTATTCACGCTTTATGTGCATTAGTGTGTCACATGTATGGGGTTCTGATGAAGGTCTGCTCTTCAGCTGTCAGTGCTGTATTCACGCTTTATGTGTATCAATGTGACACATGTGTGGGGTTCTGATGAAGGTCTGCTCTGCATCTGTCAGTGCTGTATTCATGCTTTATGTGCATTAGTGTGTCACATGTATGGGGTTCTGATGATGTTCTGCTCTGCAGCTGTCAGTGCTGTATTCACGCTTTATGTGTATCAATGTGACACATGTATGGGGTTCTGATGAAGGTCTGCTCTTCAGCTGTCAGTGCTGTATTCACGCTTTATGTGCATTAGTGTGTCACATGCATGGGGTTCTGATGAAGGTCTGCTCTTCAGCTGTCAGTGCTGTATTCACGCTTTAAGTGCATCAGTGTGACACATGTATGGGGTTCTGATAGAGGTCTGCTCTGCAGCTGTCAGTGCTGTATTCACGCTTTATGTGTATCAATGTGACACATGTATGGGGTTCTGATGAAGGTCTGCTCTTCAGCTGTCAGTGCTGTATTCACGCTTTATGTGCATTAGTGTGTCACATGCATGGGGTTCTGATGAAGGTCTGCTCTTCAGCTGTCAGTGCTGTATTCACGCTTTAAGTGCATCAGTGTGACACATGTATGGGGTTCTGATAGAGGTCTGCTCTGCAGCTGTCAGTGCTGTATTCACGCTTTATGTGTATCAGTGTGACACATGTATGGGGTTCTGATGAAGGTCTGCTCTGCAGCTGTCAGTGCTGTATTCACGCTTTATGTGTATCAGTGTGTCACATGTATGGGGTTCTGATGAAGGTCTGCTCTTCAGCTGTCAGTGCTGTATTCACGCTTTAAGTGCATCAGTGTGACACATATTTGGGGTTCTGATGAAGGTCTGCTCTGCATCTGTCAGTGCTGTATTCACGCTTTATGTGTATCAGTGTGACACATGTATGGGGTTCTGATGAAAGTCTGCTCTGCAGCTGTCAGTGCTGTATTCACGCTTTATGTGCATCAGTGTGTCACATGTATGGAGTTCTGATGAAAGTCTGCTCTTCAGCTGTCATTGCTGTATTCACGCTTTATGTGTATCAGTGTAACACATCTATGGGGTTCTGATGAAGGTCTGCTCTTCAGCTGTCAGTGCTGTATTCACGCTTTATGTGTATCAGTGTGACAAATGTATGGGGTTCTTATGAAGGTCTGCTCTTCAGCTGTCAGTGCTGTATTCACGCTTTATGTTTATCAGTGTAACACATGTATGGGGTTCTGATGAAGGTCTGCTCTGCATCTGTCAGTGCTGCATTCACGCTTTATGTGTATCAGTGTGACACATGTATGGAGTTCTGATGAAGTTGTGATAAGGAAGCTTATCATAGCTCAGGAAGGAGCTATAGAAAAGGGGAAGTGTCTCTGAACAAGCAACCTGTCAGTGCTGGTAGAAAAGAGAAAACAGAATTTTGCCATAAAAGACTACCAGTCCCAGAATGCACCAGGTTTCCAACAGCCATGAGAGGAGCTGAAGTGAGAAAACGTGTGTTCGATCAAAAGGGCTATGAGGTAATCCCCAAGCACTCATTGCAAAGGGCAGGGCTTGATTCAGCACAGCTGCGCTGTGCTAGGATGAAACACTCATCTCAAAGGGCAAGGCCTGATTCAGCACAGCTGCGCTGTGTTAGGGAGGAGCACTCATCTAAGCAGAATAAGAGTAGAGTTTATTCTACAGATGACCATCTTCATGATCACCTTGGATATCCAGAGAATTATCCTCAGTTTCATCTGAAGGATCATCAGAAGCAGAAGCCAAACCGGACGGACAGAGAGGGAAAGAAGCCCTCTGGAAGAAAGAGGAGAAAAGCCTTTGAGAGGTCTAGTCCAAAGCAGTACGTATACTGGGAGGTATTCCAAGGGCCAGCATACACCATTGGACTGGGGAAAGCCAGAGGAATGCTGCTGCAGAGCTAGGAATCACCAGAGGCTACCTGTGAGGGAGACGGCTGCACGTGGAAGGGACTCTAAGACCTGTGCCAGAAGGTATGTGAAGAGAGATCCAGTGTCCAGGGATCTGGATTGGAAGGCTGGACATAAGAACTGGACTACATACTGGCCAGGCTATATAGAGCGGAACTCTAGCAGCAATGGAACTCAGGTATGAACACTGATCTATGCCCTAGCTATAACCTTGAAAGACAGCAGGGAAACAAGTATTCTCCTGAAAGTGCTCCATTGAAAGATTCATCTGTGCCAATCCATGATATTGAACCCATGCTTGTTGAACAAGGGGGAATAATAGCAGATGAGGATCCTATTTATATGGACTGTTCTCTGTCTAAACTCCGTTGGTAACTTTCTGTTATAAAGTACAGCAACCATCACAAAGAAATACAAATTTTGTTCTTTAATCTACTCAGAAAAGCTCCTGAAGCAGGATTTGACCCACACAGTGGAAGGCAAGCCAGCTAAGGGGTTTCAGCTGGTGACTGCTAGCAATTAAGCCTTACCTAATTGCTTGTGAGCTAGGGGGGTGAAAAGAACAGTTTGTTTCTTGCTTTGTGGCTTTTCATTTGTTGTTTTCCTGATTTTAACTTTGTTTTTCCAAGTTAACACTGAAAGCAAGTAACCTAATTTATGTGCTACCAAGCATATCTGTGTTGGGAGAAATAACCCCATAAATAAATATCTTATTGGCTTTACCCAAGAGCACAACTAAATTATTGTCAGCAGCTGTGTCTGGTGTGAATGAACTACATTGCCCACAATACATTGCAAATCATATAGATATATGCACTTGACAAGACTGTGAAGATTCTCACCCAGGCAGCCGTCTGACAAGGTCTGCTCTGCATCTGTCAGTGCTGTATTCATGATTTATGTGCATCAGTGTGTCACATGTATGGGGTTCTGATGAAGGTCTGCTCTTCAGCTCTCAGTGCTGTATTCATGCTTTATGTGCATTAGTGTGTCACATGTATGGGGTTCTGATGAAGGTCTGCTCTGCAGCTGTCAGTGCTGTATTCACGCTTTATGTGCATCAGTGTGACACATGTATGGGGTTCTGATAAAGGTCTGCTCTGCAGCTGTCAGTGCTGTATTCACACTTTATGTGTATCAGTGTGTCACATGTATGGGGTTCTGATGAAGGTCTGCTCTTCAGCTGTCAGTGCTGTATTCATGCTTTATGTGCATCAGTGTGTCACATGTATGGGGTTCTGATGAAGGTCTGCTCTTCAGCTGTCAGTGCTGTATTCACACTTTATGTGTATCAGTGTGACACATGTATGGAGTTCTGATGAAGGTCTGCTCTGCATCTGTCAGTGCTGTATTCACGCTTTATGTGCATCAGTGTGACACATGTATGGGGTTCTGATGAAGGTCAGCTCTTCAGCTGTCAGTGCTGTATTCACGCTTTATGTGTATCAATGTGACACCTGTATGGGGTTCTGATGAAAGTCTGCTCTGCAGCTGTCAGTGCTGTATTCACGCTTTATGTGCATCAGTGTGTCACATGTATGGGGTTCTGATGAAGGTCTGCTCTTCAGCTGTCAGTGCTGTATTCACGCTTTATGTGCAGTAGTGTGTCACATGTATGGGGTTCTGATGAAGGTCTGCTCTGCAGCTGTCAGTGCTGTATTCACGATTTATGTGCATTAGTGTGTCACATGTATGGGGTTCTGATGAAGGTCTTCTCTGCAGCTGTCAGTGCTGTATTCATGCTTTATGTGCATCAGTGTGACACATATATGGGGTTCTGATGAAGGTCTGCTCTTCAGCTGTCAGTGCTGTATTCACGCTTTATGTGCATCAGTGTGTCACATGTATGGGGTTCTGATGCAGGTCTGCTCTGCATCTGTCTGTGCTGTATTCATGCTTTATGTGCATCAGTGTGACACATGTATGGGGTTCTGATGAAGGTCTGCTCTGCAGCTGTCAGTGCTGTATTCACGCTTTATGTGCATCAGTGTGTCACATGTATGGGGTACTGATGAAGGTCTGCTCTGCCTCTGTCAGTGCTGTATTCACGCTTTATGTGCATCAGTGTGAGACATGTATGGGGTTCTGATGAAGGTCTGCTCTTCAGCTGTCAGTGCTGTATTCATGCTTTATGTGCATCAGTGTGACACATGTATGGGGTTCTGATGAAGGTCTGCTCTGCAGCTGTCAGTGCTGTATTCATGCTTTATGTGCTTCAGTGTGACACATGTATGGGGTTCTGATGAAGGTCTGCTCTTCAGCTGTCAGTGCTGTATTCATGCTTTATGTGCATCAGTGTGACACATGTTTGGGGTTCAGATGAAGGTCTGCTCTTCAGCTGTCAGTGCTGTATTCACGTTTTATGTGCATCAATGTGACACATGTATGGGGTTCTGATGAAGGTCTGCTCTTCAGCTGTCAGTGCTGTATTCATGCTTTATGTGCATCAGTGTGACACATGTTTGGGGTTCAGATGAAGGTCTGCTCTTCAGCTGTCAGTGCTGTATTCACGCTTTATGTGCATCAATGTGACACATGTATGGGGTTCTGATGAAGGTCTGCTCTTCAGCTGTCAGTGCTGTATTCACGCTTTATGTGCATTAGTGTGTCACATGTATGGGGTTCTGATGAAGGTCTGCTCTGCAGCTGTCAGTGCTGTATTCACGCTTTATGTGCATCAGTGTGACACATGTATGGGGTTCTGATGAAGGTCTGCTCTGCATCTGGCAGTGCTGTATTCATGCTTTATGTGCATCAGTGTGACACATGTTTGGGGTTCAGATGAAGGTCTGCTCTTCAGCTGTCAGTGCTGTTTTCACGTTTTATGTGCATCAGTGTGACACATGTTTGGGGTTCTGATGAAGGTCTGCTCTGCATCTGTCAGTGCTGTATTCATGCTTTATGTGCATCAGTGTGACACATGTATGGGGTTCTGATGAAGGTCTGCTCTGCATCTGTCAGTGCTGTATTCATGCTTTATGTGCATCAGTCTGACACATGTTTGGGGTTCTGATGAAGGTCTGCTCTGCAGCTGTAGGTGCTGTATTTTAAGCTTTGCACATACCAATGTGACAACTGCATGGATAACCTGATGACAATCAGGACAGCAGCATCCTCTGTTTACTTAGCCTCATGCATGGCTGGTCCAACCACTAGGCAAACTAGGTTGTTGCCCAGGGCAGCAGCTTTGGGGGGGGGGGGGGTAGTAAAGACCAGATACAATGAAAGCAAAGCAGTGGGTCCAGCCAGAATGAGCAGTATGCAGATTGTTCATTTACCCTCATAAGTAGCTTTTTGAAATCTCCCTCGTTATTTATTTATATACCGCCTTTTTCTGGGTCAAGGCGGTTTACATAGAACGGTTTACATACATTGTAACGGTGGCGAGAAACTATGTACAACATGCAAACCTAGGGGATATTAACCATCTACAGATTGTAATATTCATATGAAACTATATACAATAAGCAAACAAGATCCAGGGGGGTGGGGGGATGTTAACTATCTACCTCTCAGACTCTGTATAGGTTAATGCTGTCTATCATTTCTGAATCTTGTAAGGGAGGGGGTTATGCTGTTGTGCTGAAATGTTAAGTAAAAAGGTGTGTCTTTAGTGTTTTTGGAAAGTCTTGAGGTCGGCGGCAACAACAACACTCCCAATGTGTGGGTTCTCCTATACAACACCAAGGGGCATGTTTACTGAAGGTTAATGCACATTAAGTGCGGCAATGGCCCTTAGACATGAATGGACAGCGGCAGCACTTACCGCGCGTTAACCTTTAGCAAACAGAGCTCTCAAGAGTACAAAAACAGCACAAAGACAACATTTTATGAAAAGTTTTCCATTAGCAATAATTGCTCCTCGGATAAACCTCATTGGCTACAATATTGCCACTGAGCAAAGTTTAAAGTTTAATATTTAAAAGTGTGATGGCCAAATATGCGTTTTTATAGGATTGTTCTGGAAGGGATGGGGTGTGATGATTCTAATTGAGTTTAATCATCAAAATGTTTGGGGGGGGGGGCGGAGAATGCTAAGGATCTAAAATCTAATTTGCGAGGCAGCACAAGGCTGAAGTTTTGTTTCAGGTGCCTAAACCTTTTGTGATGGTTCTGGCTTCACGGCACTGAGAGGGGCTGAATAAGAGGAGCTCTTACCCAGTTTTAATAATGACTCTGATTCAGGAATTAGATAATAAAGAGAATTCAAAACAGGAACTGCAACAAATGTATTTGCTTTGACTACCAACCTAATTCCGTAAGCAGAAATGAATGTCAGGCAGTACTGTGGCTTTAAAATCCAGAATTACACCATGAAACCTGCTGAAAGTGGCAAAACTCCCTCAGACCGGTGACTAAGCACACATACAAATATCTGGAGTATGTTTTAGTTATGAGAGAGGTTTGGAGAGTCAGTGAGAGACAAAGAGGTGTGCTGCATTCTCCTGGGAAAGAGTAGAGGAAAAGGATGACATTCTTGGCCAAATAAGAGGGTGGCTCCCTGCAGAGCTGCAAGGCTACAGTGAGTGGGTGTGGTCCCTTTATCGCACAGTGGTAGGGACAATGGCAGCCTAGCTGCGGGGGCGGATAGGACAGAAAAGGGACTTATTCAACAGATCACAGACATACAGGGCTTTCTTCTGGTGTCCCTTCTAACTCAGTTGCCCACCTCCAGCAGCCCCCTGTCAGACCTTACAGCAAGGAATGGACGAGTAGCCTAGTGGTTACAGCAGCGGCCCATGACCAAAAAGGTTGGTGTTTGAATCTCACTGATATTCCTGGTGGCCTTGGGCAAGTCACTTACAATCCCTTGCCTCAGTTAGATTGCAAGCCCTCCCATGACAGGAAAATACTTACTGTAGCTGGTGGAGCCGGGGCTGGTGTTAGCATTAGGTGCACTAGGCAGTTGCTTAGAGTGATAACCCTCACCAGGACATCCCATGGCAAAGGTTCCCTTCAGCTGTGGCGTTCTTCCTGCTTCTGCCCCCCTCCAATTCCGCTTCCTTTTGCATGGGGGTGGAAGCAGGAGTGGCGCCACAATACCCGAGCTGAAGGGAACTCTGGCACTTCGGTGCCATTTTAAAAGCATTGCCCCCTAGGATGTGGCAGAGGAGCAGCAGGTGGTGGCAAGGGAGCGGGCACAAGGAATGAGGGAGCCTCGCTCCCTGGACCCTGATTGTAACTCACCTTGAGTGGGGACTAGAAAGCTCTGAGCTACATGCTACTGAATCCCTGAGGCCGCTGCCTCAGCTCTGTGCTCACATGAACCTGTTAACCCTTTGGGAGTGGCTGGGAAAGGAACCCAAATGGGCTGACCCATGCCTCGTTTCACCCCCTTGCCTTCATGGAGACAGGGAACTATGTCTCCCGACTTTCACTGTTGGTAAAACCAGGAATGGATCGGCCTCTGGGTTAACTGGCATGCTGTTCCCTAGTTCAGCTTAAAAGAAAGGAAAACGACTAGACCTTGGCCAGGGAGGAAGAATCTGCAGGACCTCGATGTTAAGGTGTAAGGCTGTAGTGTCCCTCCCCTGTTGTAATTCCGAAGGAAACCTGGAACTGGGGAATCAGCTCTGTTCTTCCGTGTGTCTCTCTTTCCCATTCCACCTGCCTGTCTGCCATCTTCTATCCCTCCTTCCCTCTCTGCGGTCTGTCTCTTTCTTCCCTGTGAGCCTCTGTGTCCCTCCCCCTCCTTCTTTGCCTATCTCAATCCCTCCTTCCCATGTGCCTCCCCCTCTCTCTCTTTCCTCCTCCTCTGAGGGCCTCAGTCTCTCCCTCCCTCGCCCTCCGCCTGCCTGTTTGTTCCTTCTCTTCCCTGTGTGCCACCCTCTCTCTCGTCCTCTTTACCCTGGTGCCTCCCTCTTTGTCTGTCTGTCTCCCATAGGTGTGGTTTGGCTGCTTACTGGGGTGGAAAGCTGAAACCACACCAGCACCAATACTTGTCCTGCCGTCCCTCCCCCTCCGCCCAGTGATTTCAGCTGAAGGGGCTCCATGCCGAGCTGTCTGTGATAAGCCAGTTTTTCTTGTATTAATAACTAAACTCAAGAATGGACAGGGTCCTGCGGAAATGGTGGAAGAGGGTGTGGAGGTCGAGGACAGTCGTGGAATATGACTAATTAGAAGCAAAGATGGCTGGAGGTGGTTAAAGAATAATCTGGACAATTCTGCAAGGTGACATTGAGATTGGACTCTGCCCCCACTCTGTGTGATCCTGGAGGGAGTTACTTTCTTTCTGTTTCACTTTGAATCCAAGCTCCACCCCTGACTTTTGAGGGGATCCTCGGAGAAGTCCCTGCTGAAAAAGCAAATAAAATATTAGGGATGATCTGTAACAAAACAAAGAATATCACTATGTCTCTGTAAAGATTCCTGGTGCTTCTGTACTGTGATGATAAGTTTATCAGATGTCCCCAATTTTCCAGGACAGTCCCTGATTCTGAGGTAGTGACCCAGACTCAATGGACTAAACGGGGTTACTTACCTGTAACTGGAGTTCTCCATGGACAGCAGGATAAGTCAGCCACACCTGGTGACGTCCTCCGGGCGGCGCCATAGTACGGAAGTGCTCTCTAGAGCTCAGAAAGATGAGACTTTCTGAGCCCACCCAGGTAGCCCACCTCACCACTCCGCCCCCTAGCCACCAGTACGTTCCAAGCTAGTCCACCGGCTAGGGAGCGGTCCCCTAGGATGGCCTCCTCCAGGGGAGGCGGGAGGGATTGTGTGGCTGACTTATCCTGCTGTCCACAGAGAACTCCAGTTACAAGTAAGTAACCCCGTCTTCTCCATGGACAAGCAGGATTGCGTCAGCCACACCTGGTGTCTCCCTAGCTAGATATGCTGGGGGGAGGAGGCCCATAGTTGGTGTATGGACCTGGAAGTTAATCAGATACTTAGTCCAACAAGATCAACAACTGTACGTTTATTCAAGACCAGAGGTGAAAGTGCAATAGTGCTACAGCAACAGATTTGCGCACCGAGGTGCGAGCAGCATAACAGTGTCAATGGTGCAACAATAACAACAGTGCAAAACAGTGCAACAGTGCAAACTGCAATCAGAGGCAGTGTAAACAGCATAGCAGTAATGTCAATTGTCCCGAGTAGCAGAGTGCTAGAGCAATTGTATACAGGCGACACAGCCAAGTGTCGGAGCTAGCTTCTGGTCCTCGTTACACATATTGGGCAGAGGCGGTGTTCAGTTGCGCCTCGTGGCCGTGGAGAGGACGGCCGCTCCGAGTGCACAGTTCTCCTGAGAGCGGAGGTCAAGGCAGTAGTGTCTCTGGAACGTGTGCGGGGAGGACCAGGTGGCCGCTCTGCAGACCAGTGGCACTGCGCGGAGATTGACAATCGAAGTGGCCAGAGCCCTGAGATGGCAGGGGCCCACTCTTGGGTGCTCACTAGTACCTGAAGGATCAAGGCAATAAGAGACACAGGCGGAGACCCAGTGGGACAGTGTCCTCTTGTTGACGGGTCTTCTGGGTCTGTTCGGATCGAAGGAAACGAAGAGTTGCTCGCCCTGCCGGATAGTTTGCGTTCTTTGCAGGTAGATCCGGAGAGCCCTGAGACAGTCGAGGGTGTGCAGGCGTTGTTCCTCGTCCGAAGAGTGAGGTTTCTGGAAGAACGATGGAAGCTCTATGGACTGGTTCACATGGAAGGCCGAAGACACTTTCGGTACGAACCTAGGATTGGTCTGCAGGGAAGCATGGCTGTGGTGCATCTGTGTGTAAGGAGGATGTGATACCAGAGCGTGTAATTCGCTAATCCTCCTTGCGGAAGTGATGGCCACGAGAAATAGCGTCTTCCAGGAGGCAAATTTCATGTCGGTTGACTGGAGGGGTTCAAAGGGTTCTTGTGTCAGGCGCTGCAGGACCGTGTTGAGATCCCAAGGTGGTACAGGTCGTCTGATTGGGGGCTTCAGATTCGACAGGCCCTTCATAAAGCGTGATGTAAGGGGCAGTGCCCCAATGGAAGTGGCCCCTGTTGGCGGTGAGTGGAAAGCCGCTATCGCCGAGAGGTGTACTCAGATGGACTGCGTCTGCAGGCCAAGGTTAGACAGGGACTTGAGGTATTGCAGGACGTTGGGAAGTGGGCATGTGGTGGGCTCCAGGCCTTGGTTTGCGCACCAGATGCTGAATCTTCTCCATTTAAGGCCATAGGACTTTCTGGTGGAGGGTCTTCTGGCCGCTAGCACCACGTCCTGCACTTCGGCGGGTAGCTGGAGATTGGAAAGGCTTAGCTGCTCAACCTCCAGGCAGTGAGAGATAGGGCTCCGAGGTTTGGGGTGCCGTATGCTGCCCTCATCCTGTGTCAACAGGTCCGGTCTGTGGGGTAGTCGCTTCGTGGCTCCATGCGCTAGGCATAATAGTAGGGCGAACCACATCTGGCGCGGCCAGTGGGGAACTACCAGGATGGCTTTGGCTTTGTCCTGAACAATCCATTGCAGGGTCACTGGGATGAGGGGCGTTGGCGGAAAGGCATACACCAGAGACCACTCCCCCCAAAACACATCGAATGCATCCGCCGCCAGCCTCCTGGCTGATGGGTGCCTGGAGCAGAACAGGGGGCATTTGGCATTCTGTTCTGTGGCGAAAAGATTGATGTCCGGAGACCCCCAATGCCGGAAGAGATTGTCGGAGACCTTCTGGTGCAGAGTCCATTCGTGGGGCTGGAGCTGTCTGCTCAGTCTGTCTGCCAGGATATTCTGATCCCCTGGGAGATATGACGCCCGAAGGTAGCATTCGTTTCTCAAGGCCAGGGTCCATATCAGTGTAGCCTTCTTGCAGAGGGGGCGTGAGCCGGTGCCCCCTTGTTTGTTGACATAGAACATGGCCACCTGGTTGTCCGTCTGGATGAGGATTGATTTCCCGTACAATTGTGGGAGAAACGCTTTCAGGGCATATCTCATGGCCCTTAACTCGAGGAGGTTGATGTGTAGACGCTTCTCATGCTGGGACCACTCCCCTTGAGTGCTTAGGGATCGCATGTGGGCGCCCCAGCCAGTGTTCGATGCATCCGTAGTGAGAACAACTTGATGATTGCGGGGGTGGATGTCTTTCCCCACCGACAGGTTGACTGGTGTTGTCCACCAGCGAAGCTGGGTATGGATCTGTGGAGTCATTTTGATTATGGTGGAAAGAGGTTGACAATGCTGGTTCCAGTGAGTGCATAAGTGCCATTGAAGTGGGCGCATCCGTAACCTCGCCGTGGGAAGAACTGAAGTGGCGGCCGACCTGTGTCCCAGGAGGCGCAGGATGGATCTCGCCGATGAAGTCGCTGCCTCGGTCGCCTTGCCCGCCAGCGCTGTGATGGCGGACAGTCTGCGTTCTGGAAGGTAGGCCTTCGAAATCTTGGTGTCTATCATGGCCCCTATGAACTCCAGTCTCTGGGCCGGCGAGAGGTGTGACTTGTTGAAGTTGATGACGAACCCCAGGGAGGATAGTAGTGTCATGGTTGTCTGCAGGGCCTCCTGTAGCTCCGGGGCTGAGGGGGCCGTGAGGAGCCAGTCGTCCAGGTACGGAAAAACCGCTATGTTCTGCCTGCGGAGGTGGGCGGCTGCCACGGCCACACACTTCGTGAAGACCCGCGGAGCGGGGGACAGCCCGAAGGGTAGGACTCTGTACTGGTAGTGCTGGCCTAGCACTTGGAAACGGAGGTACTTCCTGTGCGACTTGTGAATGCGGATGTGGGTGTACGCGTCCTGCAGATCCAGTGATGCCATCCAGTCACTGGTCTGAATCAGGGAGAGGATGGCGTTCAGGGAGTACATCCTGAATTTCTCTTTGCTGATGAACTTGTTGAGCCGGCAGAGATCTAGGATGGGACAGAAGCCGCCAGTCCGTTTGGCAATGAGAAAGTATCTGGAGTAAAAGCCAGAGTTCTTCTCGGGCGGGGGAACCTCCTCTATGGCCCGAGAGTGCAACAGATGTAGTAGTTCCGCGGCCATGGCCAGGCACAGCTGCTGGGGCGTGTCGCTGACTGGAAGAGAGTTCTGGTGGGGAGGGGCCACAAAGCGTATGCGATAGCCTTCCCGGATGACCCGCAAAACCCAGGAGTCAGAGGATATTCGCTGCCACTCTGGCAAAAAATAAGTCAGGCATCCCCCGATGCGGTGGGTTGCCCGAGATCTGGCGTCAAAAGGAGGGCCCACCTTTGTTGGTGGGCGCGCTGGTCTTCTTCTGTTTGCGGTCCCTCTGCGAGTTTCGCTGGTGAGGGAGTCCTTGGTAAGAGTTGCTCTTATATCTGTTGTTTTGCCATTTGTGATTGGAAGGGTACCTCTTGTTGGAGGAGTAGTAAGGTTTCCTCTGGAATTTGTTCCTCTGGGTGCCGGTGTGGCGCTCAAAGCCGTCCTCCGCCAGGGTCTGTAGCGTGGTACAATGTTCCTTCATATCATTGACAGTATCTTTTACCTTGTTGCCGAAGAGTGACTCGCCGGAGCAGGGCGCGTCCGCAATCCTGTCATGCGTGTCGTCACGCAGGCCAGACGCCCTCAGCCATGCCCATCGTCTTGCTGAAATGGCTGTCCCAGTGGTTCTCAGCGCTGTGTCGAAGGAGTCAAAGGTAGCACTGGCCAGGTGCTTGCTGTACGGACATGTCTGCGAGTGCCGTTGATGCCAAGATCTGAGATTCTTTCGGGAGACAAGTCATAGCGGCTTTTAGGTTCGCCATGCATGCATCTTGGAAGAGGACTTGTTGAAATTGGTGGGCCGCTATCTTCGTGTTGAGCATGGCTCCTTGATACACTTTCCTCCCGATATCATCGAGGAGCTTGTGATCCCGACCGGGCGGGCTGTTGGCATGTGTGCGCGAAGACTTAACGCACTTGAGGGCAGAGGACACCACAATGGATTGATGTGGCAGCTGTGAAGATGCAAATCCTGGAATAGGCTGCACCTGGTATTTTGTTTCCAGCCTCCTGGGAAAAGGGCGGCCAGATGCCGGGGTCTGCCAGAGCCTCAGATGACTGTCTCGGAGTGTCTGGTGGATAGGCAAAGTGAACACGGTTCTCGGGGTGGCTAGGTATTTCAAGACCTCCGGTACCATCTCCTTCTTGTCATCCCGGCCTTGTAAGGACAAGGTAGATGCAAGTTTGAGCAAAAACTTGGGATAGGTGAGATCCTCCGGGGGGGGGGGGGAGGTTCCTCTAGATCTGGGGAGCGTGCCCTGTCTGGGGTCGCCCCCTCACGCTCGTGGGCTGCCGACCCCACAATTGCCCCTCCGAGCTCGCCCCCTTCAGTTTCAGGGGGTGGGTCACTCGAGGGTCTGCTGCATGGTGAGGGTGCCCGGTTCTCCCCTATTGGCGGATCTGCCTCCCGGGTATTTGGCTGTGAGTCTGTTGGGAGTGGAGCTTGATGAGGCAGATGTGAAGGAGCTGCCATGGCAGACTGTTTTAAGAGCTGAGACAGCAGGCGTACCATGGAGCTGGAGGTTGACTTGCTCCTACGGCTGTGACAGGGGCTGGAGGAGGTTGAAGGGCTCACCTGGCTCCTCCTCCGTTTCTGGTGCCGATGCCCGCTGCGGCATCTAGACGAACGGCTGCCTCTGTGTTTGGTGCTCCGACGCTGGCTGGATGAGCTGCTGCTGCTACTGCGGCAGGAGCCGCGGTGGTGCTTGCCTCTATGCTTTCGACTCCGTTTCCGGCGTGAAGAGCAGCTGCTACTTGTGCTGCTGGAGAGGTCGTGCCTTGTATGCTTCCTCCCTTCGCGGCGGGGCCGTCTCTCGGAGCTGCTGCTGCTGTCATGCTTTCGGCGCGCGGGGGATCCAGCGCCGAGGAGAGAGGCATTGCCATGGCTCCCTGACGATGCCGAGCGACAGCGAGGCTCGTGGGCGGAGCTGGAGGACCGGCGCCGGCAGACATCGTTGGCTGCATTGCTTTCAGAGTCCACAGGCTTGCCGTAGGAGGGGGCGGAGCTGGAGGACTGCATTTCGGAGATGGAGGACCTGGACCGGGCGCCATCTTCAGCCACCACATGGCTCTCCCTAACTCGCTTCTCTATATGGGAGCTTGCAGGCCTCACCTCCCCCAACGAAACCACCGCGGGCGGCAGGCACGGCAGTGAGAGGCCAGATTGGAGATTCTCAGCACCGCGGTCATGGAAGGAGGCCGCACCAGGCGCATCCAGAGCCGGGGCATGCAGGGAGATGGCCGGAGCAGGAGCAGGTACCGGGAGGGATGGAAAACCAGTACGTGTTTTCGGAGAGGAATTCCTTTAGATTATGTCCCCGGATCTTCAGGGCTCTAGGGGACATTCTCCCGCAATGCTCACAGTCTTTGATTTTGTGGTCCGGCCCCAGGCAACGCAGGCAGCTGCCATGTATGTCGGTGATACTCATCTTCCTCTTGCAGAGGAGGCATTTCTTAAATCCCGGTTTAGTCATGATTTCACAAATCTAACAAAAATAACAAAAGTTTAGGAGAGAGAGCAGGGTCCGTCTTGCTGGCAAGGCGGAAGGAAGGATACTAGTGGCTAGGGGGCGGAGCGGTGAGGTGGGCTACCTGGGTGGGCTCAGAAAATCTCATCTTTCTGAGCTCTAGAGAGCACTTCCGTACTATGGCGCCGCCCGGAGGACGTCACCAGGTGTGGCTGACGCAATCCTGCTTGTCCATGGAGAATAACTATCTCCTGTCCCAGTTTCAGTGGGGACAGAGGAAAAGGACTTTGCTTCTCCTGCATATTTCTTTAATTAATTTATTTATTTAACAGGGTTTTTTTATACCGCTTTATCCTGTGGTCAAAGCAGTTTACATCAAAACAGGGAAATCAGCTTGGAGGGTTCATAACATAAGGGTTGAACATGAAGGGAGGAGGGTGGCCGTGGATATTACATGATAGGTGGTTATGTTATGTCCTTGGCGAAGCGGTCTATGAACAGGTATGTTTAGAGGCTCTTTCTGAATGTTGTTAAGTCCTTTGTAGCACGTAGGTTGTCAGAGATTGAGTTCCAGAGGGACAGTGTGAATAGGGAGAAGGCCCTCTTTGATGGATCTGGTGTATAGCGCTGGTGTGCCTAGTGTGTTGAGGCAACCAATTCATCTTTTTCGTTTTTTGGATGTCTTTTATATTAGTGATTAGAGGTGGATGGATGATGGGTCATTGATGACTTTATAGATTGTGAGGATGGATTTGTATTTTATGCGTTCAGCGATGGATAGCCGGTGTAGCTGTATGAGGAACGGGGTTATGTGTTCAGCTCTGTGGGCGTTGCAGAGGGTGTGGGCCGAGGTGTTGAGAGCAGGGTGCAGTGGGTGGATTGCTGACTTTGGTAAGCCTTGGAAGATGAGATTGCAGTAGTCAAGGTGTGGGAAGACGCGTGCTTGGAGAACTGTGCAAAAGTCATGATGGGTTCGAAACATAGAAACATAGAAATATGACGACAGAAAAAGACCACATGGCCTATCTAGTCTGTCTTTCCATATCAACAACTACAACAGTCCCTTTTTTTCCTTTAGAGATCCTCTGTGTTTGTCCCATGCTTTTTTGAATTCAGTTACTGTCCTCATCTCCACCACCTCCACTGGGAGACTATTCCACGCATCCACCACTCTTTCCGTAAAGAAATATTTCCGCATATCACTCCTGAATCTATCTCCCTTCACCCTCATCCCATGTCCCCTCATAGCAGAGACTTGCTTTCAATTGAAAGAGGCTCTCCCCCTGAACATTTATGCCACGGAGGTATTTAAACATCTCAATCATATCACCTCTATCCCGCCTTTCCTCTTAGGTGTACATATTAAGATCCTTAAGTCTGTCCTCATATGCTTTATAATGAAGATCACTAACCATTTTAGTAGCCACCCTCTGCACTGACTCCACATCCTTTTGAAGGTGCGGTCTCCAGAATTGCACACAATACTCCAAATGAGGTCGCACCAAAGACTTATACAGAGGCATTATCACCTCCTTTCTTCTGCTGGCCATTCCTCTCCCTATGCACCCAAGCATCCTTCTAGCTTTTGCTGTTGCCTTTTCTACCTGTTTAGCTACTTTAAGATCATCAGACACAACCACGCCCAGGTCCTGCTCTTCTTTAGTGAACAAAAGTACTTCACCCCCTATACTATTTATTTACATTCTCTTACATACCGTGCTATTCTGCATCAGTGTGGTTTACATTTAACAAACTGAAATTACATTGAGCAGGGCATTATAACTTGGAGATAACTATTTTACAGGGAACATGGGCTATGGAGGGTTAAGTGGCTTGCCCAAGACCACAAGGAGCACCTGTGGGACTAGAAGCCCCAGTCCTTCTGGCCCAAGGTTGCTGTCCTCTAGTAGGATTTGAACCCCTGACCTTCTGACCTGAAGTACCTTGCCCCAACCATTAGGCCACTCCTCCACTATATGGCTCCCTTGGATTACTGCAGCCCAAATGCATGACCTTATATTTTTTAACATTAAATCCCAGCTCCCAGATTCTAGACCATTCTTCAAGCTTAGCTAGATCCCTCCTCATGTTATCTACACCTTCCTTGGTGTCTACTCTATTGCAGATTTTGGTATCATCCGCAAAAAGGCAAACCTTACCCGACAGCCCGTCTGCTATATCACTAACAAAGATGTTAAAAAGAATTGGACCAAGGACCGATCCCTGGGGCACACCACTGGTAACATCCTTCTCCTCAGAGTGAGCTCCATTTACCTGTACTCTTTGTCACCTCCCACCCAACCAATTTCTAACCCAAGCAGTAACTTTAGGGTCCATCCGGTCAGTTTGTTTATAAGTCGCCTGTGAGGAACAGTGTCAAAGGCTTTACTGAAATCTAAATACACCACATCTAGGGCTCTCCCTCGGTCCAACTCCCTGGTCACCCAGTCAAAGAAATCAATCAGATTTGTCTGACAAGACCTGCCTCTGGTGAATCCATGCTGCCTCGGATCCTGTAATCCGCTGGACTCCAGAAACCTCATTATTTTCTCTTTCAGCAGCGTTTCCAATAATTTACTCACCACCGAAGTTAAACTAACCGGCCTGTAGTTTTAAACCACATCCTTACTTCCACTTTTGTGTAAAGGCACCACATGAGCCTCTCTTCATTCCTTTGGCACCACTCCCGACTCCAACGAGGCATTGAATAGGTCAGTCAGTGGAGCTGCTAGAACATCCCCAAGTTCCCTCAGTATTCTAGGGTGTATCCCATCCGGTCCCATTGCTTTGTCTACTTTAAGTTGAACTAGTTTCTCACTAGTTTTTCTGCGCATGAAATGAGAGTCAGAAGCTGTAAAGATGTCTTACACATTGGAACATGGAACGTACGAAGCATGAACCAAGGGAAGTTGGAGGTGGTCAAGAATGAAATGGAACGTGTACAACTTGATCTGTTGGGTGTCAGCGAACTGAAATGGACTGGCATGGGGCACTTTGCATCAGATGATCACATGGTCTACTATGCTGGAAATGAAAGACAAAGAAGAAATGGTGTTGCATTTATAATAAAGAAGAAACTTGCAAGAACTGTAATGAAAAGCAATGCAGTCAGCGAACGCTTAATCTCTATTCGTCTACGAGTAATGCCTATCAACACAACTATAATTCAAGTATATGCCCCAACAACAGCTGCAGAAGAGAATGAAATTGAAGAGTTCTATGAACAAGTACAAGCTGAAATTGACAGAACATGCAAACAGGATATCCTGATAGTCATGGGTGACTGGAACGCAAAAGTTGGCAACAAAGAAGAAGGCAAAGTAGTTGGAAAATATGGACTTGGCAACAGAAATGAAGCTGGAGAAAGACTGATAGAATTCTGCAAGACCAATGATCTATTCATCTCAAACACCTTCTTCCAGCAACATAAGCGGCGACTGTACACATGGACTTCACCCAATGGATTGTATAAAAATCAAATTGACTACATCTGTGGAAGTCAACGATGGAAAGGTTCTATAACATCAACAAAGACAAAACCTGGAGCTGACTGTGGTACAGATCATCAACTACTAGTATGCAAACTCAAGCAAAAGTTGAAAAAGAGCAAACCACTCATGAATGCAGCAAAATATGACCTTGAGAATATACCACTGGAATTTAAAGACTGCCTGCAAAATCGATTTGCTGCTGTAGATACAAATGACAGAGCTCCGGAAGAGTTATGGAATGACATCAAGAAGGTTGTGTTGGAAGAAAGCGAGAAGTCTCTACAAAAGGTGAAAAAGCAAAAACGGCCAAAATGGATGACGGAATAAACTCTGAAAATTGCCCAGAAACGCAGAGAAGCTAAAGCCAGAGGAGAAAGAAAGACAATCGCAGAACTCAACAGAGACTTCCAACGTGCAGCAAGACAGGACAAGGAAAAGTACTACAATGACACTTGCAAGGAAATAGAAGCAGAAACTATTAGAGGAAGAACAAGATCGGCTTTCCTAAAGCTACGAGAGTTAAAGAAAAAGGTCCAGCCTCGAATTGGAATGCTCAAGGTTCTATGTTGAATGATGCTGAGAAGATCAAGAAAAGGTGGAAGGAATATACAGAGTTTTTATATGATAAAGATCAAGTGGACCAACAGCCGTTTCAACCTGTACCTTATGATCGGGAACCATTGGTGATGAAAGAAGAAGTTGAATCAGCATTGAAAGCCTTATCAAAGAACAAAGCACCAGGCATTGATAGTATTCCCATAGAAGTATTGCAGCAATCTGATGCAGCTGTTACCGTACTCACAAGGCTCTGCCAAGAAATATGGAAGACAACATCATGGCAAACTGACTGGAAAGGATCTGTGTTTCTCCTAGGACAAGCAGGATGTGTCAGCCACACCTGGTGACGTCATCCGACGGCGCCATGACGGAAGTGCTCTCTAGCTCAGAAGCTTCTGAGCATGTGGGAGGTCCCACCTCCCCCGGCCCGCCCCTAGCCGACCAGTTTCCTTTTCTTCCGCCTTCCAACTGACTGTGGAAATTATCGCACAATCGCTCTGATCCCACATGCCAGCAAGATTCTACTGAAGATTATTCAAAAGAGACTACAACCATACCTGGAACAAGAACTACCTGAAGTGCAAGCAGGGTTCAGGAAAGGGCGAGGAACGAGAGACATCATTGCGGATGTGAGATGGATCCTTGAAAAGACTAAAGAATACCAAAAGGATATCTATTTGTTCTTTATCGACTATAGCAAGGCTTTTGACTGTGTAAACCATGAGAAACTCTGGGCCACATTAAGAAGCATGGGTATACCAGAACACCTGATCGTACTCTTGCACAATCTGTACATTGATCAAGAAGCAACAGTTCGAACGGAACAAGGAGAAACAGAATGGTTTAAAATAAGCAAAGGTGTAAGACAAGGCTGCATACTTTCCCCCTACCTGTTTAATTTATATGCAGAACAAATCATCAGAGAAGCAGGATTGTATAAAGACAACAAAGGTGTGAAGATTGGTGGAAGACTCATCAACAACCTTCGTTATGCTGATGATACCACATTACTGTCTGAAAGTGAAGATGATCTGAAACATTTGCTTCTCACAATCAAAGAACATAGTCTCAAAATGGGCCTGCACCTTAATGTAAAGAAGACAAAGATCATGACAACTGGCATAATCAACAGGTTCATCGTTGAAGGAGAAGAAATTGAAATTGTGAACAACTTTAACCTACTTGGATCAACTATCAATAAAGAAGCAACAAGCAGTCAAGAAATCAGACGACGCATTGCTCTTGGCAGAATGGCTATGAAAGACCTAGATAAGATTCTGAAGAGCAGAGATGTCTCTCTCCATACAAAGATTCGACTTGTTCAAGCCATGGTATTTTCAATAACATCATATGGATGTGAAAGCTGGACAGTGAAAAAGATAGACAGGAAGAAAATTGATGCCTTTGAATTATGGTGCTGGCGGCAAATACTGTGTATACCATGGACTGCCTGAAGAACAAACCAGTCGGTACTAGAGGAGATCAAACCTAAGCTTTCTTTAGAAGCTCAGATGACAAGACTTCAACTTTCATACTTTGGACACATCTTGCGAAGAGAGAGATCATTAGAGAAAGACATCATGCTTGGCAAGATAGAAGGTCAACGCAAAAGAGGAAGGCCAGCGATGAGATGGATCGATACAATAACAGCAGTTACGGGTACCAATCTGTCAACAATGAGCCGCCTGACTGAAGACTGAACACAATTTAGGATAGCTATCCAGAGGGTCGCCAAGAGTCGACACCAACCCGACGGCACTTAACAACAACAACAACAGTTTCTCACGAACACGGTCTTCTGAAAATTGTTTGAGTTGCTGGACTGTCTTGAACTTGAAGTAGATGCTTTTGGTGATGATCCTGATGTGGGATGAGAAGGAGAGATGCTGATCCAGGGTGATTCCTAACTAAGGCACTTCTTCATGCTTTACTAGTAATTGGATTGCATTGATGGTTATGGTGGCAGGCAGGGTGAAGCTGCTGTCCCTGGTAATGTTTAACACTTCTATTTTTTTTAAGTTTATAGTCATGTTGTGCTCTGTCAGTCATTGATTGATGGAGGTGAAGCATTTTTTATGTGGTTGATTGCTGGGTTAGTTGTGTTAATGGTAGTGTATATCATAACGTCATCTGCGTACATGTGGCATAGGATGTGTGTGCCTGTATAACTCTGCAGAGTGGCTGGAGAAAGATGTTGAATATTAGGGAGGAGAGGGCGGAGCCTTGAGGGAAACCTTGATGTTGTATGTATGGTGCTGATTTTGTGGTGCCTACTTTTACATGGAGCTGTCAATCCAATAGGAAGTATTTGAACCAGTTCAGTGGGATGTCACCTAGTCTGACTGCTTGAAGTCACTGAATGATTAGGTTGTGTGGTACCGAGTCAAATGCCGCCTTGATATCAAGGAAGATCCGTGTAAATCCAGGGTTCGGTTTGTCAGTGCCCTTTGTTAGGTGGACCACTAATTTCGTCATGGTGGAGTCTAAATCCATATTGCTGGGGATAGAGTGGAGAATGTGCATTTACGTGATCCTGGTGCTGTTGCTGTATAACCTTTTCTAGTACCTTGGCCATGAATGGGAGGCTGGCTATGGGTCTTTAGGAGGTCGTCTGGCTTATGTAATTAGCTGTTTCTTTTCTTACTGGGCGAATGGAAGCCACTTTGAGTTCCGGGGGAATGTATCCTGGATGCACTGATAGCTAGGTGATTTTGAGTATTGTTGGTGTTAATTCTTGTCTGGAGGCCTTGATCCAGCTGACTGGGCATGGGTCGAGTGGGGAGGTGGTTGTGTTGATGCTTCTAATTACTCTTTTAGGTGTTCGGCTAAAGAGTTCCAGATGTTCTTAGGCTTTGTCCATTGTTGGATCAGTGAGGGCATTTGTGTTGTTGCTGTGGGATGAGGTCAGGATCTGGAAGTAGTCAGCCATCATTTGTGGGGTTAACTTGTTTCTTCTCTTAGTTGAGTTGTGTCCTTTGTTAGAGATTTAACCACTCTGGAAAGTTCTCGAGGGCGGTTTCGTGTATTATTCCTTCTTTGCATTGTATGTGGCCATCTGGTATTCATGTCACTTGAGCATGTAGGAGTTTAGGCCGTCGGGCGATCTGTGTTTCTCCACTTTCTGTCCATGGCTCTGAGAGTGTGCTTCATGTCTTTTAAGTGTGATATCTACCGTATTGTTGCTTTGTGTCTTTGGTGATCTTGGGTGTGTGTGGCTTGTTGCTGTATCTAACGCAGTCTTCTCAATCCTGGTAGGAGAAGATGTACAATTTTCCTTGCTGCAAAAAGAGGAAGACTTTTAGACATACATAGAATATTCATCTATATGTATATAGTAAAGTTTAAGCATATATATATGTATGTATAACTCCAGAAGGGCTGCTATGGTCTTTTTTTTTAACTTTTGAAATTCCTAAATGCTACTTACACTGGTCATTTCAAAATATATGGGGAAAAGATGTCCGAGGAGGGAGAACCCCTGCTCAGATACCCCATATTGGCTCTCCAAAAACCTGGGAGTCCTACTTGAGGATCGAGTGCAGTTCTGGTCGCCCCATCTCAAAAAAGATATAGCAGAACTAGAAAATGTTCAGAGAAGGGCAGCAAATGGAAAAGACAATGCCAGTTTGCAAAGAGCAGCAGTATGACTGTGTCAAGCCCCCTAGAAGAGTAGACAAGACCAACCAACATGAAAGAGCAGCAGATGTGGGGATGGGGAGTAGTTTCCTTACCTTGGCTATAGACCGGCTTGGCTGTACTTCCCAGATAGGGAGACAAAATGAAAAGTGAGCCAGTGACTATAGTGTATCTGGATTCTCAGAAAGCCTTTGACAAGGTCCCTCATGAGAGACTCTTAAGGAAATTAAAAAGTCATGGGATAGGAGGCAGTGTACTATTGTGGATGGGGAACTGGTTAAAAGATAGACAGCAGAGGGAAGGGCTAAATGGTCAATTTTCTTGGTGGAGAAAGGTGAATAGTGGAGTACCCCAGGGATCTGTGCTGGGTCCGCTGCTTTTTAACATATTTGTAAATGACCTGGAAATGGGAACAATGAGTGATGACACAAGATTATTCAAAACTGTTGAATCACAAGAGGGTTGGGACAAATTGCAGGAGGACATTGAGAAATTGGGAGGCTGGGAGTCCAAATGGCAGATGAAATTTAATGTGGACAAGTGCAAAGTTACGCACTAAGGAAGAACAACCCAAACTACAGCTACATGAGGCTAGATTCCACATTAGGAGTCACCACCCAGGAAAAGGATAGGGGCGTCATCGTGGATATGTTGAAATCTTCTTCTCGGTGAGCAGCGGCAGCCAAGAAAACTAATAGAGTGCTAAGAATCATAGGGGAAGGAATGGAGAATAAAACAAAGGATATTATAATGGTGCAACCACACCTTGAATATTGTGTGCAGTTCTGTTCGCTGCATGTGAAAAAAGATATAGTGGAACTGGAAAAGTCAGAGAGAAGGGCAAACAAAATGGTAAAGGGGGTGGAAGGATACCCCTATGAGGAGAGGCTTGAAAGGTTAGGGCTCTTCAGCTTGGAAAAGAGACAGCTGAAGGGAGATATGATAGAGGTCTATAAAATAATGAGTGGAGTAGAATGAGTAAACATAAATTATTTTTTATTTCTTTAAAAAGTACAAAGACTAGGGAACATGCAACGAAACTACAAAATAGTACATTTAAGACTAATCAGAGAAAATATTATTTCACTCAATCTGTAATTAAGCTGTGGAATTTGTTGCCAGAGGATGTAGTAAAAGCTATTAGTGAAGCTGGGTTTAAGAATTGCTTAGGATATATTCCTGGAGGAAAAGTCCATAAACCATTGTTAACATGGACTGGGGGAAATTCACTGCTTACCTCTGGGAAAAGCAGCAAAGAATTTGTCTACCTTTTTTGATCCTGCCTGGTACCTGTGACTAATACCGTCCCATCCATTGTGTGGGAATGTTGCCTGAACATGGCCCCGCACCTCCCTGACCGGCTTCAGAGGGAGCCGGGGAGGCCCGAAGCCTGGCACCCCAGCTCACCTCTGCAGAGCCGCGGCTCTGTTAAAGTTGAACCTGCCGGTGCACTGAGTTTCAGGAGGCTAAACGGGGTCATTTTCTGTCTCGCGCAAGACAGGAAATGCCCCCGTTTAGCCTCCGGACACTCAGCGTGCAGGCGGGCTCAACTTTAACAGAGCCGCTGGATAGAAGGAATGCATTGTTCTTTGTTGCGGCTCTGCAGAAATGAGCTGGGTCGCTGGGATTTGGGTCTCCCCGATGCCTTCTGAAGCTGGTCAGGCAGGTGGGGAGCTAGGACTGGAAATGGGCTAATCGTGGGAGAGGAGGCTGAGATAGGAAATGGGCTGATGGGGGGGGGCTACGACTGGTAATGTGCTAATCAGGGGGGTTAGAACTGGTCATGGGTTGATGGGGGGGGGGCTAGCACTAGAAATGGGCTGATAGGAGAGCTAGGACTGGAAATAGGCTGGGATTGGAAATGGGCCGAAGGGGGTGAGGGGAGAGTTGCTAGCCCTGGAAGAAAACTGGGGGCTAGGCCTAGAAATGGGCTGATGCAGAGGGATGGGAAAATGGGACTGGAAGGGAGCAGAGGCTGGAACTAGAAGGAAGCAGATGTTGGGGGAGGACTAGAAGGGGAATGGGGCTGGCAAGAGAAAAAAAGAAGCTGGGGGAGTGAAGCTGGAGAGGGGAAAAGATATTTTGTGTGGGAGGGAAGAAAAATCTATGATTGGCTGGGTATTGGGAGAGTCATTGAGGATGGAGGGATGAAATTTGAGTGGATAAAAAAAGAATAAAGAAAGAAATGAAGGAAAGAGCAAAAGGGGAAGATCACTATGTTAGAGGCAGATGTAGAGAGAGAATGGAAAAAACTGGAAGAGTGAAGAAAGGACAAATGGACAGCAGACAACGGAGAGTTAGCCGAAGACACGAAGAAACCAGAAGAAAGTGACTGAAGCAATTGTAACTGAAAAATAAAATGCCCAAACAACAAAAGATAGAAAAATACTTCTTTATTTTGAATTTATTAACTGAAATATGTCAGCTCTGGGAAATGTGCATCGCTAACATCTTAGCGTTTTGTTTAGTACAAGAGGAAATTCATTTATAGCTTTATTTCTCCAGGGCCCGATTCTGTCCCGGACATAGATCCCCTCGGTACATCCGGTCTGAACCAGACATACAGAGGGGCTCGCGATTCTGATCCTGCAGGGAACGTCTAGTCCCACGGGATCAGAATCGAGAACAGTCCTGCATGTGCAGGCTGGGACCGCGATTCAGTCTGGCCTGCAAGTGCAGGACTGTCCCCGGCTAACTCAGTCAAGGCTCTTCAATGGAGCTGCGGCGTCACGGCGTCATGTCACCATGGTACCGCGGCTCCATTGAAGAGCCCCGACGTCAGCCGCCTGAAAAAAGTGGTTATGCCCTGAAGCCCGACCCCTGATCTGGCCTGCTAAGGCTAGGATCGGGCTGTAAGAAATGTCCCCTGGCCCTCCCTACCCCATCCGCGTCCTGGCATGTTAGAAAAAAAACAGGTCCAGGGACGTTATTCCATCTTGTAGGTGGCTTAACTTCCCCGAACATGTCGCTGGCCCTGGACATACAGAGCCGACATTAGAACTGACCCTCTATGTCCAGGGCCAGCGACTGCCCACTGCCCGCCCAGACTCTGCCCCCATGCTGCCCATTCCCCACCACCATCTAAGTTCTCCACACAACTGGTGGGGAAGTTATTCGGGGGCAAGAGAATGGGTGCCCATCCTTGCTATTTGTGGCTCAGAATAATCCCCCCAAGTGTTGTTGTACATCATAAGTTTGACTTTCGGGGTTCCCAGTTATTGTCTTCACATTTCTAAATTGTGATCCCTTGTTCTATGTTTGGTGGTCTATGTTTTGCATGTGTAGCCGAGCTGCAGTATTCTGTTCATGTAGTTTCTATGTGACACAGTCCCACTTGTTCTTTCCCCAGTAAGAGATGTATTGGTTTAATATCTGCAGTGTTGCCTTTTGATAGGTAGGGTTTGGTGCTTTGTGAGTCCTGATAGTGCTGTTATGATACGGTGGATTCTCAATGAGAAGGGTTTATAGTACTTCCTGGCAGTTGGCCCTGGAGTATAGTAATGTAGAAATTTAGTAATCTTTCTGTATCCTCACTGCCCATGCAAATGGTATTCGGACACTCATTAAGAGGCGTGTTTACTAAGAGTTAATACGCATTCACAAATATTGATGTGCGTTAAGTGCAGGAACATCCATTTATTTCTACTGGGACAGTGGTACTTAACGAACATTAATGTTTAGTAAACATGCCCTTAAGTCATTGCTAGGATAAAAAAGAGGCTTATGAAGGGCTCCTTTGAAAGCCACCTAAAATTTTAGATGGGCAACATATACATTTTAAAATAAAATAAATAAAATGTATGCAAATGAGGTCCAGTGGATATGCAAATGAGGCCCCACAATGTGTCTCCGCATCAGCCTTGGGCCGCCACTGACTGTGACCTGGATTGGCCACTGTTGGAAACAGGATACTGGACTTGATGGACCTTGGTCTGAGCCAGTCTGGCAAATCTTATCTTCGTATGTTACGTTTGTATCCTGAAGTTGATCCGACGTCTGTGTGAGTCTCAGCCAGAGCAGTGGGCAGGGAGCAAATGAACAGATCGAATGGGCCAAACAGGTTTTATCTTCTGACCTCTGTCACATGACTCTGTTATTCCATCACACACCGTGTGACCTTGAGCAGGTCACTTAACTCTCCGTGCTCAGACTTGCTCTGTAAGCTCACGGGGCGGATGCCTTGCAAGAGATCTCGGGCAGCAAGGACAGAGCTAATCACGTATTATTTTGAAATATTACATTCTGAAGCACGCCGTACTCCTCTTTTCTGACAAGAAGGTCTGGACCACTGTTCCCTGAGTCTAAGCTGTGCGCGTGTGCGCGCGCACACACCTCGCCGAGCGAGCGCACATACTTTACATCAGAGCGCACAAAAATTACGGTTCTGATTCTGATAGAAAACAACACAGACGTCTTAAAATTTAAAAGTTGTTGTGTATTTACGGTTTTCACAAGTTCTACAATATTTTCTAGTGCAATCAATGTGGTGTACATACTGTATTCTGACGTGTAGTCAAATTTTAAAGTATATAACTCTGAGTGTTGTTATGTAGCGCACAAACATTTAACCTTCCTTCAAAAGCTGCACAGCTGATATTTTATGCGCACACAGCCTACAGAAAATTAGAGGGAACATTGGTCTGGACTACAACTAACAGATGACACAGAAGAGCAAAACAGGCCTGCCCCATTCTCTTCAGGGAACGGACTGGCTGGAGCTAGATTCAGGCTCCTTGTTCCACTCCAGACATATGATTTCCCCTCCCCCTCTTGTCAGTAGGATCTGGAACAGAAAGCGAGTAGTGGAGGAAATATTCTGCCTGCTTCCCAGAGCCTGAAATAACCACAGGAATTCAAGAACGCCATATTAAAGTGGGAACGTGGTGTGTCTGCGTAGGCACGTCTGGGGCACCTCGCCAGACTATCCTGCCTTGTTCCTGAGGGTTGTTACACTGCTACTAGATGTGAGCTGTGCCGCACAATGGTGATTAGTAGCCAGGGAGACTAAGTCCCTGCATGCAAAGCTGAGAGCATAGCCGGCAGGGGTAAGGGATGTGGGGGTAAGACTGCCCAGGACTCTGCAGGCAATATCAGATCAGTCGTGGCTTTGTGACAGCCTGCCTCCCCTCCCTCTATCCCCAATGCATTCTGTAATCTTTACTGACTGACCTTTAAATAGAAGCAGAAAGTACTACAAACCCCACAGTGCACTGGGGTTGTAAACTGAAAAGCAGGACTGGCCTGATGCCTTTCTCTGGAAAAGGAGTTTGAACTAGAAACAAGAAAAGGAAAATAAAGAAAGGTTTGTAATTTTGTTGCTGCCTGAACTATTTAGAAAGTGTTTCCAGGGGCTGTTGGGGTCACCAGAACAGAATACCACAGTTTGGATAGGCTGAGCCAGTCTGGTTTTATCCCAGCGCATGGAAGGGCTTCTTCTTCCTCCTCTTCATAGGGCAGGGGTCACCAACCTGCGGCCCGCGGGCCGCATGCGGCCCACGAGGTCCCTTCGTGCGGCCCGCGAGGCTCTACCCCGGTTAACATTACGTGCGGCCCGCCAAGGATTCCCGCCATTGTATCCACGCGCTCGCAGCTCACCGACGACCACCTGCAAGCGTCCCTTCTCCTGTCAGTGTCATCTGTGAAGCCGGACTTTAAGCGTTTGTCTGCTAGCATGAATCATCAGCCATCTCATTAAATTCAATAAAGGTGATCAGCCATTGTTTTCATAATTTTGCGTTTGTTGTTTTTTTTCGCGGGGGCGGGGAGAAGGGGGGTGCGGCCCGCGAGGCTCCCGGTAGTCGGCTGTGCGGTCCGCGGCCCTCTGGAGGTTGGTGACCCCAGTCATAGGGGAATCAGAACTACGTCTCCCTGCATGCAATACTGCACAACAAGGAGTGTATCAGCCTTTTTTGGTCGAACTAGGAGAGGTGGCAACCCAGGTACCACAACCCAGCTAGGAGGAGTGGCCCAGTGGTCTACTGAATGAGGAATACTGCAGTAAAGTTAAGGGTTCAAATCCTGCTGATGTTCTCCTTGGGCAAGTCACATACTCACTTAGATCAGTAAGTTCTTCTCATGCCTGAATGCTTATTATCAAGTGCATCTAGCAGTGTTGTGAAATCTGCTGTACCAGGCAGAAAAGGAATATCTTTCCATTCATCAACCATTTCTTCAACAACTGCTCCATGCGATTTACAACATATAAGAAAATAAAATGTCCCAACACAATACAGATTAAAACTACAACCCTTATTCCTGTTTTAGCTAAAAGACAATCTAAACATCCTTGTCTTCAATCCCTTCTTAAACTCCCAAAATGCCACTCACCCCATAACTCCCTTGGCAAACTGCTCCACTATCCTAGTGCCGCATCTGAAAATGTTCTATCATAATATCGGCCCTCCTCATCTGATGTATCCCTGGGACGCTTGAAAGATCTTTGTTCTGGGATCCCTACCCAAATGCATAATCCTAAACGTTCTCTCGCAAGCTTTTCAGACCTTGTATATTCCTGGCCTTAAAGACCAACATCAATATTTAAAAAATATTTCCTACAGAAACCCAGGCGTTACTTCAATGCTTAGTTAAACAGAACAAAGATATACTCGTATATACACACCACACCATGGCCAAATAATTTTGCAGTAGTTTCCTGTTTTATGGTGGCTGGATCCAGGGATGGAGAGATGTCTGTTACTAGAGTCCCAGGGACCTGTATTTGTTAGTGTTTCATGTGTCCCTACTAAGAGGGTCGTTGCATCAGAGCCGTGGTAAAACTGGGTTACTTACCTGTAATGGGAGTTCTCCGTGGACAGCAGGATAAGTCAGCCACACCTGGTGACGTCCCCCGACGGCGCCGTATGTGGAAGTGCTCTCTAGAGCTCAGAACCTTTCTGAGCATGAGCCAGAGGCCCAACCCACTAGCCCGCCCCTAGCCATCCAGTGAGTCACAAGCTGTGCCCGGCGTGTCCGTGGCTAGGGGCACGAGGAGGCTGACCTAGGCCCGGGGAGGTGGGCGGGAATGTGTGGCTGACTTATCCTGCTGTCCACGGAGAACTCCCGTTACAGGTAAGTAACCCAGTTTTCTCCTTGGACAAGCAGGATTCGTCAGCCACACCTGGTGCCTCCCTAGCTGCGCGATAGTGCGGGGCAGCAGTGGAGAGAGAGGCCGAGACCAGGTGAAGTCAATTAGTGTTTATTTGCACACGTAAACTTTTACACTTGACAGGTTTGCAAATGGCAACTGCAACAAGGTAACTAAGTAGTAACTGGCTGACATGGCCGTACGGAAAGTAAATGGCCAACATGGCCCAAAGCAAGGCCAATGTGGCCGGAGTCTAAGTCTCAGTCATAATGGCCGACATGGCTGGAGTCTCGTCACTGTTGTTGTTGGCGGTGGAAAGGACTGCCTGGCCAAAAGCACAGCGAGCCTGAGTGTCCAAGTCCAAGCAATAGTGTCTTTGGAAGGTTTGGGTAGAGGACCAAGTGGCGGCTCTGCAGATGTTGGTCAGAGGAATGGAGCGCAGGTTCGCAATAGTGGTTGCCAGTACCCTGAGCTGGTGTGGTCCCATGTTCGGCGCCGCCTGTTCGTGGCAGAGGCAGGTACAGTCTGAGATCCATTGGGCCATGGTGCGTTTTGTGACCGGGCGCCCTGGTCTGTTGGGATCGTAGGATACGAATAGCTGAGAGCCCTTCCGGAGAGGACCTGTCTTGAGGATATAGGCTCGGAGGGCTCTGGTGCAGTCGAGGGTGTGTAGCCTCTGCTCCTTGGGGGAGGAGTGTGGCTCAGGGTAGAATGTGGGCAGCTCGATGGTTTGATTGATGTGAAACTGCGAGGTCACCTTTGGGATGAACCTGGGGTGAGTGCGAAGGACGCCTCTGTCCCGGAGGAGCTGGGTGTACGGTGGGTGCACCACTAGCGCCTGAAGCTCACTGATTCTTCGTGCGGAGGTGATGGCCACCAGGAACAGAGTTTTACAGGTTAGATGCTTCACTGAAGTTGCAAGTATAGGCTCGAAGGGGGCCTGAGTCAGCTGCTGCAGAACAATGTTCAGATCCTACGCCGGTGCTGGGGCACATATTGGAGGTTGTAGGTTGTTTAGACCTTTCATAAAGCTCACCACCAGGGGTATGGAAGTGATGGTTCCGTCGCCCTCGCGATCGTGGAAGGCCGCAATGGCGGATAGGTGCACCCGGACAGAGTTGGTTTTGAGTCCCTGTTCGGAGAGCGAGGCAAGGTACTCTAAGATAGACGGAATTGGGCAGCTGGAGGGGCTTAGCCCTTTGGCTGAACACCATACGCTGAACCACTTCCACTTGAGTCCATATGATTTTCTGGTGGATGGTCGTCTGGCTGACAGGATGATGTGTTGCACCTCCTCCGAGATGCTAAGTGACGCGAGGGTCAGTCGTTCAATCTCCATGCCGCTAGCACCAGGGCCTTCAGGTTGGGGTGCAGGATGAGGCCGCCATCCTGGATGAGCAGAGATGGCTGGAGCGGGAGGTGAACAGGCTGCTCCTGCGCGAGGCGTAGTAGAGTTGGGAACCACATCTGTTGGGGCCAGTATGGGGCAACGAGGATGATCTGTGCCTTGTCCTGGACCACCTTCTGCAGCGTTTTGGAGATCAGGGGGGTGGGTGGGAAGGCGTACACAAGAGACCACTCCCCCCAGCATACGTTGAAGGCATCCGAAGCCACGCTGTGCGTTGACAGGCGTTTGGAGCAGAACAGGTGACACTTCTTGTTCTGGTCTGTCGCAAAGAGGTCGATCTCCGGTTAGCTCCAGCGGCGGAAGATGTCTGCAGTGGCCTGGTGACACAGGGTCCACTTGTGTGGGCTCAGTTGTCAGCTCAATCTGTCCACCAGGGAGTTCTGTTCACTCGGGAGGTAGGATGCTTTTATCCAGCAGTGACTCGCTAGGGTTAGTGCCCAGACGGTGAGCACCTCCTTGCATAGGGGTCGTGAGCCTGTCCCTCCTTGCTTGTTGATATAGAACATGGCCACTTGGTTGTCTGTCTGCATGAGGATGGACTTGTTCCTGATGTGTGGTTGGAACGCCTGCAGTGCGTACTTTATGGCTCTGAGTTCCAGAAGATTGATGTGGAGGTCCGCCTCTGTTGTTATCCAGGCCCCTTGCGTGCGTAGCTGACCCATGTGGGTTCCCCAGCCCGTCTGGAATGCATCGGTAGTGATGGTCTTACTGTGAATAGATTTCTTATCTTCTTTCTTCTCTGGCTGGTTAGGAGAGCAGGAATCCACGTGTGTATGGCACGGCGGAAGAAAAAAGACTGGCTGGCTAGGGGCGGGCTAGTGGGTTGGGCCTCTGGCTCATGCTCAGAAAGGTTCTGAGCTCTAGAGAGCACTTCCGCATACGGCGCCGTCGGGGGACGTCACCAGGTGTGGCTGACAAATCCTGCTTGTCCAAGGAGAAATTATGCGCCGTTTACCTATGTGAATCACGTCTCCTCAGTGACTTGCGTGCGTGAATGGCCACTTACATGCGTTCCCAAGGTGGTCGTTCTTCTGCAAGTACATGCTTGGGGTTGATTGCTTGTAGTTTCACGGCGGGGGCGTGCACATAGGTGGAGCGTGAGCAGGGTGCAAATTATAAATTTGGAGTGGAGGAGTGGCCTAGTGGTTGGGGCAAGGTACTTCAGGCTGGAAGGTCAGGGGTTCAAATCCCACTAAAGGACAGCAACCTCAGGCTGGAAGGACTGTGGTTTCTAGTCTCACAGGTGCTCCTTGTGGTCATGGGCAAGCCACTTAACCCTCCATAGCCCATGTTCCCTGTAACATAGTTATCTCCAAGTTATTATGCCCTGTTCAATGTAATTTCAGTTTGTTCAATGTAAACCGCAGTGATGCAGAATAGCGCGGTATATAAGAGAATGTAAATAAATAAATAACATACTATAGTTTACATGTGTTCTTGAACAATCTAGGGACAGGCATTTACACCTAGATTTAACACAGCACGTTGACTACTTGCACCACTGTTTATAAAGTATGTACATACTGGGTCTGTGTCAAATAGGTGCTAGTGATGCACATCAAAATGCGAGCTGATAAAATGACCCTCTAATTGACTTAGTGTGCCTTAATTTGTTTATTAGTCTGCGTTGAAGCCATTTAGTACCCACGAAAGCGTCCCTATCAAAACAAATGTGTGGAATGAACTGGAAAAGAAATACAACTTGGGGAAAGCAGAAATGTTCTTGGCTCTGCAGCCCCGTCCTGCGTGGTTCCCTGGGAGCACTATCTTCGGCAGCCACTTGCCTCCCAGAGCCGGGACTCCCGAAGCCTTTGCTCTTGTGTGGCTCAAGTTCAGGCGGATCCCTTTTGGTGTGCGTCTGTGGCTTTAAGGCTGGCAGAGTGGCGTCAAGCCAGTCCCCTCCTGCTCTCCTCCCCTCGCTGGGGATATTTGAGCTGGGATGCGGAGGAGCCTGAGTCACACAGAGCAGAAGCCAGGCGGGGAGGTGAAGGAGCCGAGTAAAGCGCCTCTACGCACCAGCAGCACCCTCACCGCGCGCTATGGATACTCCAGGGCAGAAGCGAAGCACCCGCAGCGGGCACAGCGGCACCCCGCTCTCGCCCACCCGCATCACCCGGCTGCAGGAGAAGGAGGACCTGCAGGAGCTCAACGACCGGCTGGCCGTCTACATCGACAAGGTGCGCTCCCTGGAGTCCGAGAACGCCGGCTTGCGCCTGCGGATCACCGAGTCCGAAGAGGTGGTCAACCGCGAGGTGACGGGCATCAAGGCGGCCTACGAGACCGAGCTGGCCGATGCCCGCAAGACCCTGGACTCGGTGGCCAAGGAGCGGGCTCGCCTGCAGCTGGAGCTGAGCAAAGTGCGGGAGGAGTTCAAGGAGCTGAAGGCGAGGTAAGGAGCGAGCTGGCACCGAGCCAACACCTGGAATGAGAGGCTAAAGTCTCACTTTGCGATGACCTTGGCTTTGCTTTCTATTAGTGATAACCTGCTAGGCTGGGAGGGGTGACGGATAGTTCCCTGTTTACTGGCCTGTCCGGGGAGACTCCCTCCACCAGCCTCCTTCTCCCTGTGACCTTGAACGCGGGTCCTTAACCTTCCCGCACTCTAATCGGGATGGAAAGGTTCTTTAGGTCCACTACCCTGTCGCCAGACGGTACAGCTCTGTGTACACAGTTGGCATTCCGGAACCAGCGCATTTTTTTTCTCCTGTCTCTTGTTTATTTTTTAGACATGTTGATGGGAAAAGATGGAAGAAAGTAAAACGTGTATGTGCCACTGGGCAGACCGGGCGCTCGGCTAGTGTTCATTCAGCACATGTGATGTGACTGTTCTCCCTCCCTATACCCATGATGGCTGTCAGCGTTAGGAAATCCTATTGTTTAATGCATATAATTTCCTGACATTATTTCTCATTTATGTGTTTTATTATCTCGTAAACCACTTTGCTGGTTCCCGAAAGGTGGTACACCAAGATCCTGAAAAGATAAACGAAGATTTCACTCCTTTTTCCTGCCGCACTTAAAAGTTTAGCCTGTCTTTGCAAATGATGCTCCAGCATTCTTTGAATTTAGGAATGAAAAAGCCCCCTCCCTCGAGAGCTTACAGTCTAAGCAGGCACCTGAAGCAATAGCAGGTAAACTGACTTGATCGAAGTCCCAAGGAGCGTGAGCGAGGGCAAAGCACGATTTGAACCCCGAGCGCACCAGCCCACCCTTGCTCAAACAGCAGGCAGCGAAACTGATGGGAACTCCGAGCCGGCTGCGTCACGTTAGACTGATCTTACTGTACTTGGGTTTGCGGGCAGACGTAGAAACCCTTTTCCTTTAGATGCAAGGTGGGGGAAGTCCCTTTAGTACATTGGCAGACCTCGCAGAGAATTGCCGAGAAGCGTGAAAATAGAAAGTCAGGCTTGGAGTGGGCCGGGGGGGATAAATGATCAGCACATATACCAGGTCTGCCGTCAGGAGACTCCAGGCCGAAAGACCAGAAGGAGCAGTTTCAATGTTATTTTTTGCCAATTACATTTAATTATGGCTGAAACAGATACTGTGGTAGAAACATAACAGGATATTATCTTATAATCAGTTTGCATGTGAATATGTTTTTTTTTAAATTCTCTCTTAAATTGAATTTGCTTTCATATTAGTGAGCTGTTTTTATTCCTTTGGGGTATCTAGAAACTGGATAAGAGCATAGGGAAGGTCCTGGAAAGAGGCAGCGTTTGTTACCATTGGGGGCGGGGGGCTGTTTGCTGTGATTTGGGGGTTTTGGCTTTGTGGTACTGCAGGGGTGGAAGAAGATTCAGAGTATCCCAGCTGAGCACATGGCTGGAGCTTGGACTCAGGAGTTGATAGATGCATGCCCTCCTCGGATAGTTTAATCGAGGTCTTTTCCAACCCACTGGCTTGCTTTATAGACTGTGTTCTAAGACTTGGCCCCTGGGGGAGTAACCCTTTTAATATGTCTGGCCCCTTGAATCATCAGCCCATCCATGGGACCGAGATTCAGTGCTCACCACCGCTGCACCTGCCTGCTTAGTGTTTATGCCCAGGTGGGTTACTGAAAAGCCCTCCGTTCATGCTTTCCATCTAAGCTCTTCGTCACAGGAACCTTGTGGAAGCGTCCTCTTCTTCAAGAGAGGGATGAGTGGACAGGTTGAGTGAGTCTAAAAATCCATAGTTGTTAGCAGTTCCTGTGCTATATTTGGTTTCTCAGACAGGGCCGGTGTTAGGAGGGGTAAACAGGGCAATTGCCTTGGACCCGCATGCCACAGGGGGTCCCAAGTGTACCTCAAGCTGAGGGAGACTTAGCCTGTAGGTGAGCTTTGGTGTCCCCTACACCAGTTTATGCCTCGGGCCTTTGCATGTCTAACACTGGCCCTGGTCTTGGGACACTTGTAAACATGGTACCGCTTTAGGATTACTACAAATGCCACACCCAATGCGATACCCACCAAGTCAGGAAAAGCCCAGGGCAGCGGGTATTCAGAGGGTTGCAGCATACACCAGGATAAGGTGAACATGGTAGTATTTGGGGATTTAAAAATACTTTCTAAAGGATTGAGAGATATAATTGTATCCAGAAAACCTCAAACATAGGTATACGTCCCTGGCGTGGTGTTTACTAGATTGCAGTCACCCCTTGTGCCAAAGCACAGCGTAAGAGGTCTAGAGGAAATTGAGCATATATCTGATGCATAGGGGGGGGGGGAGGGGCTGAGGCCAGCCCAGCAGTTGAATTAATAGTGACAAGGTGAGATCTTGCCTCACCCCAGCTCATCCCATGGGATGAGATCACTAGGTATTGCGTAATCGGTAGTTTACTATGACATCACAGCAATCACTTTGTGGTACCCCACATCCGAGATTAAAGGCCTGGCCAGGTCAACAGAGCACAAGTGAGCGGTCAGAGGCTTCCAGAGCGAGGCAGTAGGAGATGCTTTTGAGATCTAAAAATTCCTACAGCTCATTGAACTCCTAATGTCATGACAGTGGGGTTCGCCAGCCGGCTCAGAGTTTTTGCTTGGCTTCAGAACAGACTGATCCAGTCCTAGATGCCCTCTGCCCCCATCTCTGTGCATATCTGAGGTAAAGAAAGCAGAATCGGTTGCCCCTCACACTGTGGTGGTGAGTGAGAGCTGAGGAGCCACGCCCGTATAAATCTGTACCACTTGTGGATGGTGCCAGTTTAGGGCACATATAATTTTCACTGACATATTGGATTACAGAGTTGCAAACTCTCTCTGCCTACTAGAGCGGAGCAAGAGGTGGGATATGTCCAGTGATATCCACGGTCCTTTCCACTGCTCAGTGAACTATGAGGTCACTTGTGCTGCCCTGAGGAGGGGGAATTGCTTGATGTGTTTAGTAGACCGCTGGTGGGTTTTAAGCTGTTGCCACTGGACCAAGTCCTGGAAAACTGTGAATTGCACTTTGCTTGTGTTCAGAGCCAGCCCAACCACTAGGTAAAGTAGGCAGTCGCCTAGGGAAACTGCTTTTTTTTGGGGGGGGGGGGGGAGCAAAGAGCAGCTATAGTCAAAGCAAAACGATGGATCCCGACAGCTACACAAATGCAGTCAGCAATGCCTACATTTACCTGCAGGAAAAATGGGCATTTTACAGATAGTCCATTTACCCTTGTCGATGTTATTTAAAATCTTGCTCATTATGTTTATATTTACAAAACAAAGTTTAATAGTTACAAATAAGATGTCCAACTATGCTTCTGAACAGGGATAGCGTTTAGATGATTACAATTGAGTTTAATAATCGGAATCTTGGGCGTGGCGCTCAGGGTCTAAAAACTAACGCTGAGGTGGCACAAGGCTGAAGTTTCGCCGAGGACATTGCCCCTGCTCTGTTCCAGTAATTCTCAGGTTAGTCAGAGAACTTCTTATCTTTAGAAGAAGTCCCTTCAGACCACTTGCATGTCACAACGCAACCAAAACGAATCCAGAAAGCTCGGAGCTCTCAAGCAATCAGATAACTAGTTTCCTGCTGCTTTTTATTATCTGCATCAAAGCTCTATTATTATCAAGGCTTTATAGTTTCAATTCCGTTGGCAGATCCTGTTTAAGATAAAGCATGAAGGAAATCAAAATAAAAGAATGGGTTAGTGCCGAGGAGGAGTGTTTGGGCAAGAAAGACGTTTTTATGACCCCCTCGCCAAGCCTTAATAAATCTCAGGCTCGTATCTCGAATTTGCTGCACGTCTCAGTACTGTGCCTGGCCTGAGCTACTGGCCAACCTCCTCCATGTCGATTCTTTTTAAAGATGTTTTGCTGATTTTAGTGGTGCATTTATCCTAAGTCGCTGGGTGCTGGTGGCAGAGGGCTCCCTTATCCACAGCGTGCTATTTTTGGTTGCTTTTAATAAGAGAAGCCCATTTGTACACCCGGCGCAGACTAAGGGACACACCATCGGTTTCCCACTGTCTGAGACTGGTACTGAGAGAGAAAACAGCCACTTGATGAAGCCATTCCTTGAGAGCACAAGCCACGAAACGCGAACAGAGACCGAGGCGAATAAGAGACTGTCCCAGCTATGGATGTCTATATTATTTCTATTCTGGAAATAGCGATGGAAACCGCGACCAATGGGCGTGCAGCGATTAGGATAGACTTCTTTCTGGTCGGATGCTAATGCCTTCTGTTCCAAACTCGCATCTGTGAGCATCGCGGGTGAGGGCAGACCTTCAAAGAAAATACTGCCTGCGAGCCGTTTTCTTTGTTCACGGATTTGCAGGCATGGAAATCTTTTTTTTATTTTTATTTTATATTTATTCCATTTTAACATTGAATACCTAGGAAAATGTTTGCCCAGGAAATAGCACCGTGATTGGCCACATTAAAATGAAAATGCCAAAGTGAAAAAAAAAATCCCCACTGGCCTCTAAGAACAAAAACCTGGTTAGCTGAGCTGACTTAAAAACGGTTAATACTTAACAAGACACTTACCTGAAGCCGGCGAAGGGCACCCAACTGTGGCACACCAGGGGGCGCGTTTACTAATGCGTGCTAACCATTAGTAGAGGGTTTGCTGTGCAGTAAGTCTGGAGCCCTGTGGTAAAAATCCCATGCTGATTGGGCAGCAAAAAATTGGGTGCGGACTAGGTGGGTTAGGGGTGGAACGTGGACTCGGGCAGTGCATCATGGTTAGCGTTGATGCGTGTAGTGGTAATTGCAGCCATGTACCAGTTAGTATGGTGTGGCACTGCCACACTACCAACACACTATCGGCAGGGGATGGCCACACATACCCCCAAAGGTTAGCATGGACCTCTGCGCTGGTTTATGCGCCACAAACCTGCATTACTGGCACACCCTGTAGTAGACACCCCCAGATCTCCAAAGCAAAAATCTTTTCCTTCTAACTTGGGCTGCCTTAGTAATGTCAGTAGGGCACTTTCATATTATAAAACATCTCGTCCTTATAGCGGAAAGAATATCTAAGCAAAAAAATTTTCATCTGAATCTACTATGAAACAGGTAAAAAGGCGGACAGATGAACTTCAACTTGAGACATCTAAAGCATTTCTGTAAGATTCAGTGGCTTAGGTACATGTTCACTTTTCTCAAAGAAGGGAGATAACATACCCTAGAAATTAAAGGGATCGCTTGTTTTTGCTTTCTTAAAATCGCCCACAGATATTTTTTAAAGACAAACTCCATTTAAATGCAGACAAATTTATTGGTTGGACCCTCTCCAAAGCGTCCAACTTATTTTGGAGAAACGAGTTCCCCCTTCACCAAGGATATATTTGCATTCTTGAAATTCGCTGCTGACAGTTCTTAGTAATAGTGTCCTGTGACATTGTTATCTGAAGAAACTCGAATGTGCTTAGGCAGCAGTAACATTTGCCCAGATAAGAGCCCGAAAAGTCTCCCAAATAACCTCCAAAGTAATAACTTGAGGCACAGGCAACCTCAATACGGAATAGTCTAATCGGAGAGCAGATAATAATTTCAGCTATTTTATCTTTTCACAAGTCACCGACCTCCTGCCTCTACTCTGTACTAGTGAGCTGTGCACCCTTCTCTGTCACCCTCCTCCCCTGCACCCACCCACCGGCTCGGCCTTCACCGTGATCTGTGCTTGGCCTAATGTAAGAACATAGCATTAGAACTACCATGCTGGTTCAGACCAAGGGTCATCAAGCCCAGTATCCAACAGTGGCCAATCCAGGTCACAAGTACCTGTCAGGCTCCCAGAAGGTAGACAGGTTCCTTGCTGCTTGTCCCAGGGGTAAGCAGTGGATTTCCCAAAGTCTACCTGGTTGATAACAGTTTATGGCCCTTTCTCCAAGGACTTGTCCAAACCTTTTCTCGCTCGTCCCCCAGCCGTGCTCAAGCTTCAGAGACATTCTGTTTTTCAGCTGCTGGCTTGGGTCGGAGTTCATGCAGCTTGGGGCTTAAAGTTTTCTTGAGATCCAGCTTACCTCCTCCTGCCCCAAGCCCCACCGCACTGCATCGCGGACTGCACGGGCATCTATCAGGCCAAGGGCCAAAGACAATGCCTGCAAAGATTTCGTTTGGCCTTCTGCTCCCACATTAAAAACAAAACAAGCAATATATTTAAGAAGAAATGAATGGCAGGAATATGGATAGACTCTGTCTGGCTGCAGAGCGTCCCAGGCACGTGTCGTCTTGGTACCTCTCTCCCGGAATTGTTTTCCTTTTTCCAGCATACCTGGGCTCTTGCAAACTAGATAAACCTGAAATATCTTCAGTCTAGCATTTTTTCACCTTCTGTTGTACATAGCAAAGGATTGCAAACTATTTCATAAGAGGTTTGACTGTGGCACTTATCTTTTGTGTTCCCTTCCACCCCCCCATTCCCCCAGATCCAAGCCACACCTTCTTTGGGTATTTATTTCTCAAGGGAATTTTGTACCAAAAAAAAAAAAAAATTCACCGAGGGCTCTCTATGGCTTCCATATAAATTGGCGAGTCTTGAGAAGGACCTGTTGGATATAATTAGGGCTTCCAGGTTTTGGTTATAACTGATTAGCAATGATAAAACACCCCCCATGCTCTAATCATGACTATCGGTTATAACCGATAAACCCCAATTTTTGTGGTTCCCCGTGGCCATCCCCCCCAGACAGAAGTGCTACAAAAAGCCACGAGACTGGCAGAATCTGTCCGCGGGAGATGGTACCCCTGTGGGCAGAAGGGCTGCTGCAGCCAGAGCCTGCTGCCCCCCCCCCAAAAAAAAATCCCCTTTTGCGCACAGATGCTGAAGAAATTTAAAGGAGCAGCAAGTTAATTTAATAAAGAACAGTGTGTGTCTGTGGTGTGTGGTGTGTGGTGTGTGTGTGTGTGGATGGGGGGAAGAGGAGAGGAGTTGAGTGCAAGGGCGGGAGGGAGAAGGGGGAGGGTCTGGGAAGGGAAAGAGAGACTTAGGAGGGGGAGGGACAGCAGGAAGGGGTTGGAGTGGGGGGGGGGAGAGGGGAAGTGTGCAAATGGGTGGAGGATGAAGAGAATAAGGCAAGGGAAGTAAAGGGTGCAATGGGCACTCGTCTCCCTCCACACACCTTATATCATTAAACCCAATCCACCGAAAAATCCACTAACAATATTTTTTATTGTCACAAATTCACCAATAAACCCCCATTTTTCCGCCCCGGGAAAGCATCAAAAATAAACCCCTAAACTAGTGTCGATGCATGCCTGTATACTGTAGATGTGCATCTATCGCAAGTCTACCCCAGTCCTGCCCCATCTGTCGCCAGGCATACCCACTTGCAGAGCACCTAAAAGCAGGGGCGGCCCCAGGCCGATGTGGAGCCATGGGCGGAGACTCATTTGCATAGCCACCAGACCTCATTTGCATAAATGGATGTGGCTGCACTTAGCGCACATTGACATTTGTGAATGCGCATTAACCTTTAGTAGACGTGCCTCTTAATGAGCGTCTCAATACCACATGTTAATGTGCGCTAAGTGCAGCAACACCCATTTATTGCTATTGGCGCAGTGGCACTTAACACCCATTAATATTTAGTAAACATGCCCCTAAGTCATTGCCAGGACAAAAAAAGAGGCTTGTGAAGGGCTCCTTTGAAAGCCGCCTAAAATTTTAGATGGGCAACATATACATTTTAAAATAAAATAACTTAAATGTATGCAAATGAGGCCCTGCAATGAGCCTCCACACATGGCCCCACATCACCCGTGGGCAGGCCCCGGGATGGGCCAGCCCTGCATAAAAGCATTCATTATCTTCCTGCGGGTATACCCCTGTGCAATTTTATAAAAGCCCTTTTCTGCACGTAAACAAGCTTCATACATTGACAAAGCTTTATGAAATGATCCCCGACGATGGCAGTTTTCAAAAGTATTAAGCTTTACTTATGCCACTTTGGGAATTACTTACGTTCAGCCAACGCAAAATTTACCCCTGCTTAGTGGGCACAAAGCCCACATGTATGTCACAACGTGAGGACTTCTACTGAGGTAAAAAAAAATAGATGTTATTGGGAACATGTCTTAGTCATGGATCATAAGTCATGATGAAAACTCTGTGTGCATATTCAAAGATCTGATATATGCAAGGAACGTTACCTATGTAAGTCAACTCTCAGAAGCAGAGGACCAAATGCACATGGGTCCTTTTACCCTCTTAACTTTAGGTGGATTTTCAAACAGAAATTCAGATTGTGTTTAAAAATCCTCCTAAGTGAGGAGGACAAAAGGACCTATTTATTTTACATACTGAGTTTTGGAGAATTGTCCCACTGCATGCTTACTTGTGGATATGTGGAGTACCCCAACAAAGCCACCTTCGTAGAGTGGCAAAGACACCAGTAGGTATTTATGATGCTATGGGTTAACCCTTTCAGTACATTGACTGGTGTATGGTTGAGTTCTCTGTGGCTCATTGGCAGTCATGAAAGCGCTGTTGCTGGATAGAGCTGCCTGTCGTGTGTTACCAGCCTCATGTAACAGAATCCAATGTAGATGGTTTTCTATCGTTTTCATGAGTCAACCATTTCTCTAAACTCTGGTAAAGTCCCAGAAGTCAGTGTTGGAAGGCTTCCCCCATCGTGTGGTTCTGGTTCTGATCTGAGGAATGATCACGTGTCTAGTTTTTCCATAGCAACACAGTGTTTGTCGGTAACTGAGGACCAGTTGATCTGCCCAGTGGCCCCCACTAGCCTAACTCTGGTTATCAGAGTTCCTCTATGACTCACTGTAGGAAATGGATGTAAAAAGCAGATTTGATGAGGTTTAAATTCTGCCTCTTTTAGGGAAATAACGAGGAAAGCAGATAGCTCAGCAATCCATAGTGCACCATGTGCTTTATGATTCAACTTCTATAGTACGTTAATGGTTTAAGCTTAAAATAGTCTGTCTATTTGGAGTGACCACTGGGAGCTATGTCTACTTCCACATTCAGATTGACAGAGGGTGGCAAGCAGTCCCCAAACCGTGATCAGCTGTGGCAGTCCAGTCCTGTCCAGAAAGTGTTTGCTGAGTATCATCTATGTTTCATAGACACGCCGCTGCTGTACTACGTAGCTTTCGCCCTGCACCTTGTCCAAAATAAAACTGGAGGGCAGTGATGAAAAAGTGTGTATTCCCAGTCCCTCATCTTTATTTGTTCTCGTCCTCTATAATTTTCCAACTGAAGCCTAACACTTAGTTTCTGATGAGGTGAGAAGGTGTGACAGCAAACCCTCTTGAGTTTTCCTCCCTCTTCCTGCAGCCTGCCACTCCGTCTCAAACGAGTTGCCCAGCCTGCATTACAGCCGCCTCCTCCCCCAGCCCTCCAATTCCCTTTCACCCCCTCAGAATGCTTCTCCAGTCCCACTTTCCTTTCACATGTATTCCACTGTCTTGGCTTCTGAAGCCAAAGTTGGAGAACACACAGAGGGTGATATTCAAAAGGGTTTAGCAGGACCCAGCTAAACCATGGCGCTCCCAATATTCAGAAGCATTATGGGTTCTGCTAAATATGCCCACAGACTGAAGGAAGGATGCCTGGTTCCATCCGGGCCCGTCTTTGAACAGAGTAGGGGCAGTATCCAGTTAGTAGCTCAATATTGCAGCTGACCGGATAGCGTCCGCGATGGCCGGCAAAACCAAATGTTTAGCCTGAGATGCTGGATAGGTTCTGGTGCTGAATATTCCATTTCACTTTCAGCGGCAGGGACCAGGCTCTTTAAAAGTGCTGAATGTTGCCTTTGAACACCATCCCCGCAGTTTTTGACGTCATGTACCTTTAGATTGAGGCAACATTGTACCTCCCAGATGCGTCCTCCTGCAAATGAATTTTCAACAAGCCCAATTCAGTGCCCATAGACAGTGACAGTGGCATCTTGGTGAGAAATGCCCATCCTTGCCATGGTACCTCAGTGTCTCTAACGCTAATACATTTCGAGGGGGCTAGTCTCTTCAAGGCGGCATTGGAGAGGGGGATTTCATTTTAATTTTTTTCATTTTTCACAAGAGGGTGCAACTGATGTGAAAATATACTCGCACCGTGCTGGAGGAAAGGTCGTGGATGTCGTAATCGTAAACTAGAAAATCACACTGGCGCACAAGCTGGGCAGTGGGTTTCTTGTCGGTGTGTCTTGAGGTCTGTAGGAGTCCTCGATCTTGCCCTGCAAGCCTTGAGCATGAACATTTTGTGCCGTGTTTTAAAATTCTTTCAAGTCTGTGCTATTTTATCACTCCTCTGTCTATGGGAAAGCGTCACTCAGACCTGCCAAGTGTCCCTTAGTTGAATGACAATGTTTTCCCCTTATTGCATCTGGCCAGGTCAAGTCACCAACTTCTCATCTTTATTTAATCAGTAGTGGTAGTGGGGGGGGGGGGTCTTTTCTTCGTGCTCTCCCACCCCCTTGTGACACGATTGTACATTGGATAATGTGTGGACTGAGAGCGATTATTGCTTGCGTGGATGGACTCTGTTCTTGACTGGGACTGCTCTCATGAGGATTGCAGTGCACAGCACTCTTGGAGCTCTCAAAATGCAGGAAGGGTTTAAAGTAAAAAAGGAGACTTTGCTGTGGAGAATAAGAAATGATTGACTCCTAAGGAAGCATCTCTTTGTTCTTCAGATACCAGTCAGCTGACTTGTGTACTACTGGCCAATCTGTGCCAGAAATGGACTACCGTCGTGGTTGATTCCGATTGGTGGTGACGCTGTTTTATTGCTGGAGAAGGGTATGGAAAAGTGTGTGGGCGTATGTATGTTTGAATTTAAACAGACGGTTGCTTTGATTTAAAAAAAAACATAAAAGGGAGGTTGTGTTCATAAAAACAGATTCAGTTACGCTGGGTCTCCTTGGCAGGGACGTGAACGTATGCAAATCTATGACTCATGTCTGAAGCAACCAACACCCTTTTCCCTCTTTTCCAAACTCCCTGTCTCAAGCACTCTGCACACTAACCAGAGTATTCAGTCGATTCCTGGAGACACCAAAGTAAGGGATTCCCTATCAGTGCTAGCAAAGAGAATCCACTAGGCCCATCTTTCCCTCTCACATATGCACCAGTTCACCCATGTGCACGTATGACAGGTATCCACAGTAAAACCTGTGCACACAGAAGAACCGTGAGAGCAGATTGCAATGTCTCAATTGCAAAGTTCCGAATACATACAAGGCCCAGAATTTGTGTCCTTCATAAAGAGGTTTCTTTTGTTCAGTCTCTGTATAATATGTAAGTGAAAAAACACCAACATTTAATATGGTGCCGCTTTATAATATGCTGTGTTGAAATGGTTTAGGTAGGTAGGTAGTGATTCCCTGATTAATTCCAGTTGCATTGAAGGAGAATTCTTGTGCTTGGAATGGCAATTGGCTTATATTTCAGGCAGGCGCACCAAACAGGGTCACATCAAACTTACATTTACTAGGAGCACCCCGTATGATTTTGAAGCCAAGCAGAGGTGCGACTGCAGCCTCTGATCTATGGCTACCAGCATGACCTGGATAACTTGACAGTTGTCTCCAATGCAAGCTAGCTCAAGGACCTTTTCCATTCCCACCTTCCCCGGCGTGTTCTCCAGATAATTCCATTATATGCTGCAGAACCCATGTCAGGCTGACAGTCTATGCGTCATGGCTGTGGGCAAGGGCAGTAAGAACAAGTCATTTGTATGAAGGAAAAGCAGTTACCTTGCTAATCCAGAGCAGAAATATTAGGAGAATAAGCCCCACACATCCTCCATGTATTTTCATTCTCCTTTACTGTGATGGACATTTAATTCTTGTGTTTATGGGTCTTCTGCAGTTTCTAATTTAAGCCATGACATGGATCGTGCATCGTCATGTCCTTGCTGCAAGCTGGTGGCAGTGTGCAGTTCAATTCATAGATTTTGTGGGAACCTTGAAAGGGGAACTGCAGCATAAACACGTCGGCTAGGGTCCTTGGCCCTGGACTGGGGCCACCATCTCATGTCCCACTGCCCACAAATGTCCCTGCTAACCTGAGCTGGGTTTTGAAATGGTCATGTACAGATGAAGGGATCTTCAACACTGTGACAAGTCTCCTCAGCTCTCTGGATGATACATACAGTACATCATATCCCACTGGCTGGAATTGGGGACATGCCTCTCCGCGCTTACAGAATCCCAGTGTACAGATCACCTCATTCATACTCTTCTAGCCACATCCCAAAAACTGACTGGGAGAAGGGGTGATATCCTACTACATTTCTAAAGCTCACAGCTGGGATATGCTCTTACCAGCATAAACCAGAAACACTAGACTGGTTCCATTTGTTCATTAGCTGTTGTCCCCTGCTGTGTTCTAGTTTATGTTATATTATATTATTAAAGAATATTAATCTAACATAATAATAAAATAATATTATCTTTCTGCCTTGGGGTGTTTTGGTCATATTTCACAGCAACGGTAATATCTTTCCTATATGACAAAGGAGCCCAGGACTCTCATATCCCTGTGGCATGAAGTTATTTTGCACATCAGTCAGATTAAAGTCCCCACCTGAAGGATTCTGGAAACTTGATCTGTAAGAGGAGAGCTAGGCAGAGTCATGTTGGCTATTGTATTTCTTGCAGAGTAGCAATGGTATCTTTTTGGCTTGTCCTTTCTATTTGGTGATGAGATGCCCCACAATGTGATCTTGTTGGGTGAAAAGAACACGTTCTTGCATTGCCTTTCCATGTTGCTGGAGGATATGGTTGATCTAACCACCACCATGTGTGTGCTGGGTGCTACCAACAAGATTTTGGAGGGGGTGATTCAGTGATTAGCTCTGAGGGTTCCTCAGTTGTTAAGGTATCCCTACAGATAGTTGGGGGGATGTGCATGTCGTGTGTGAACCCTGGTATGGGATGGGTGAGTGGCAGGTATGCAGGTTGTATGGGAATCATGGTATATGGGTGGGGGTGCCTAGAGGAGCAAAGCTGAGTTCCAGAAACCCGACTGATCTGGTGGGCTCGGAGTGTGCAATTCAGGAAATAATAACCAGTCGAGAACACAATAATGAATTGTGTCTGGTTCCTGTTTAGCAGAAAAAGACAGAACTTAGGCTTGCTGGGTTTTTGTTCTCCTTTCCTTCAGCTCATCTCACTGCGTTTGAGCGAGGACTCAGGGGGAGAAGGGAGAGAGCGGGGGCAAGGACTTAGGGGGAGAAGGGAGAGAGCGGGGGCGAGGACAGGGGGAGAAGGGAGAGAGTGGGGGCAAGGACTCGGGGGGGGAGAAGGGAGAGAGCGGGGGCGAGGACACATGGGGAGAAGGGAGAGAGCGGGGGCGAGGACTCAGGGGGAGAAGGGAGAGAGCGGGGATGAGGACTCAGGGGGAGAAGGGAGAGAGTGGGGGCAAGGGGGGGGGAGAAGGGAGAGAGCGGGGGCGAGGACTCAGGGGGAGAAGGGAGAGAGCAGGGGCGAGGAGGGAGAGAGCGGGGGCGAAGACTCAGGGGGAGGAGGGAGAGAGAGAGTGGCAGTGAGCTGTGTTTTTTCCACAAACTCAAATGGAAAGTAGGAAGCCAGTGCTAGCTATCCGATGGCATTTTACTGCATATTTTGTAGAGAAAAAAACCCTCTTTTCTTAGTAAAGAGATCTTTCAGCACCTGTGAAGTTTTGGGGTGGCGGTAGTGGGGGGGGGGGGGGGAATGGTGAACACTCAACCCTTCCTCCGTCTCCAGACTCCTGTAGGTGTCTGATCTCTGACGGATCCTGCAGATAAAATAGTGCATGAGGATTGGAACTAGGGACGGGAATGCAAAGGAACTGAAAAACCAAGTAAAAATAATCCACAATAATTGACTCTAACGTTTTCTTTTTGAAGGTGCAGGATTTTTTTAAAATCCTGGTAAGAAGGAAGGGAAAAGAGGGGGGGGGGGGGGGTTGTGCGTGTTCTTTTTCTAAGGGCAGCTAACCTAGTTTAGTCAACCAAGAGCAAATGGGCACAGAAAAACCAGGGCAGGTTTTATTTAAAGACATTTTTTTGCCCCTTTGAGTTCTCTTACCTTGAAGCAGCAGAGAAACGCAAAGAGGCTGATTTGAAACTTCCACTGTGGCACTTTTAAATGTAACAGGGAAGCCGTCAAAACATAACTTACGGAAACCAGATTTCCAGTTGATTACTTGAAGATGGGACTGGTACTGGGGAAGGGAGCGCTAAAGAGACACAGACCAACGTTTTAGCAATAGAGGGGGCCAGTCTGCATCGGACCTCTGCTGTACCCCAGTAAGAACCTCTGCCCTCTCCTTGTTTCACTTTTCGTTTTTAACCATGAAGCTTCCTTGCTTTTGTACCAACCATGGCTGCCACCTGTCCCTGACAGCCGGTAGAGGATTCTCTGCAAGAATGAAGCAGTCGGTAGAATCCTTTAGGAGAATGACACTCGCCCCCATCTCCTCCCTTCACACCAGCAGCTACAATAGTGTCGTAAGCCCACCCAGTGCAATGTTAGATGCTGTAGCTTCAGGGCCCAGACTCGAGCAACTGCAGAGGGGCATGAGACTGGAGTTACATTTCATGAAAAAACAAACCAACCCTGCCATTTCTTTTATTAGCTGATCTGTCCACAGCTGTTCTTCACACACTGGGTGCGTTCTACAAATGGCCCTCTGTGTCCTCCCAGTTGCTGTAGTGTCTCGTTCGGGATTAAGATTGTGGTGGGGGTGACACTCTCTCTAACTCCTTTCTCTAAGGCTCTCCTTGTATGCAGACATTTCCAGCAGGCCTGGTTTTTTCGGGGTACCCCTAGTGTGTGTTCATTGGACACAGTTGTGTGTATTTTAGTCTGAGACCTACGTAAATTTTGTGTAGCTCGCAACATCCATGTGCACAGCTGTGTAAATATATGAAAAGGAAAATTACAGACAAATGAACACAAAGGCCTGGAGGTTCCTATCTCAAGGGTTTGCAATCAACAGCTCAATCCGTACAGTAGGGGTAAGTTTACCAAAGGAGTTAGCGGCTATTGCAGCGATAATGCGGGATATCACACCTCAGTAGCAGCTAATGCAGCAATTTTCGGCGATGTCTGCGTTTGCGGTAACTTCAGGCCTCGGTGGGAAGTGGGTGGGATTATGGTGGAGAGTAGGCGTGCCCGCATCACGTAGTTACCAGGGATGCAAACATCACATGGTAATTACAAAGTTGCAGTCACCGCGGGTGCACCTAATGTCGCCTCGATGGGTGGCGATAGCTGCATCTGTGGTGCTTGCCGGACGCAATCCTGCAGTTTCCCCGTGGGATCTGCTGGGGAAATGCTGTAAACACTCACAACAGATAAGGCACGACTTTTCCAACTAGCACCCGGCGAGAGCTGAAAAAGCCGCTTGCGCTTTAATAAACATATCCTTTAGTTATCATTTTAAATTCAGGCAGTGCGCTGACCCTAAACCGGGGGTTCTCAACCCTGTCCTCGGGACACAGCTAGCCAGTCAGGTTTTCGGATAACCACAATGAATATGCGTGAGAGAGATTTGCTTACAGTGGAGGCAGCGTATTCAATGTGGTTATCCTGAAAGCCTGACTGGCTAGCTGTGTCCCGAGGACTGGGCTGAAAATCCCTGCCCTAAACTGAACCCCTTTCACAGTGCACTTTATAGTATCCTGTGTTGGAAATAGACGGTATGCGCAGTCATTTTCAGACTGAATGATTTGGCGGCATATTTTTGGAACCCCTGACCATGCAAACGCTTTCGAGAGGTTAGGAACAGGGAACAGTCTTTATTTCTGTGCTACCCACTTTACAGAAGTGAAGAACAGGGTTGATAAAGTGACTCACCCATGGCCTCAGAGAATCCAAAGAAGAAATGATGTTTACCACTTGCATCCCAAGAGCTCTCCTGCCCTTGGAGTTGAAAACTGGTCAGATCTGTAAATCCTCTTCTCTCCTGAAGATAACTAATAGGAATAATGGGAAGATAAGTAATAGGAATAATGTATTAGCTGTTACCACACCAGTGCAGAAACGTTCTCTTGACTAATACTGTATTTGTTGAAAAGAATAACATTTGGTTCTCAGCTTTTTCAGTATCTTATTCAGTTTTACATCTCTCAGCTGAGCAGGAGCAAGAAAGTAAGTTAACGAGTTGAGAAGGCAGTTAGGAGCTTTTCCTTTGCCTTAGGATCTTCAGTAAGTTTGTTTTCCCAAATTTAATTTTACTGGTTCTTGTTAAGTCCGAAGCATAATGTTTCCAAGGCCTGTGCATTAGCACCTTCTAAGAGTGACAGAGTTTTTAATGAGGAAAGGGCACTCATTTGAGTGAGGAGCTGACACCATTGTTCCCTGCAATGAGGGAAAGCAGCAGTGCCTGACGGTTGGAGAATAGCAAGTGGATCTCTGCTTACAGCTTGGAGTTGGGTTTTTGTTAATTATCATTTCTCTTATTAATATTATATTCATCATTGCATTGCATTATTCATGCAATTGTATAGTCATTTTGTTTCCAAACGATCGTTCGTCATTTAGTAAGAGGTTAAGAGGTATATAATATTGTGTGTATTTTGCATTCTCTCAATTGCATCCATGAAGGTCTGCCCTAAATCTGGTGCTGCAGACAGCTTTCCAGCCCTCTCCCACATTCTTACACTACTAGATGGCAAAAGATCTAGTACCCGGTACACCAAATGTGCTCTGGGCATGCTATATACAGTGACGAGCGACTTAAATGCAGCCAGTCATGGAAGTGATGAGCTAGCAAACCTGCATTTATTTTGGTGTCTGGACTGCATTCCTTCAAAAGGGGAGTGGGGCGGAGTTGAGGAGATAGTTATTCCCGATAAATCGAGGCAAGGCAGTGGGGTAGAAAGTAGAGAAGCTTCTCCATGGGGCTACAGGGAGCCATAGCCCTCCCTCTCTGTTGGTTCTTGGAGTCGGAGAAGCCTGATCAACACCTTATAGGCTCTCCCGTTAGGGACCAGCAGATTTTAGTACGTGGATCATGTGGTTCCCCATGTGTGTAACCTGACATTCACTGGATGTAAATACACAGCAAAATCTTTAGCCCCCTTCATAATCTGGTACCTGCGGATCAAGATGCTGATTCAAATTCAATTCTAGATCATCAGCCTGCCCTTTCGAATGGTGCTCGAGACAGCCTGTCACATTTTTAGAATTTAGATACATAAAGTCCTCTCCACAAAGAGCTTCAAATCTCAAAATGGCTACCTGAGGCAACAGGAAATAAAACAACTTACTCGAGGTCACAAGGAGTGTCAGCCGGGGAAGTGGGATTCGAACCCTTGCCTTGCTCTGCACCCCAGCCCATCGGGCTAACCACCAGGTCACACTTTCTCCTTTCTCTTAGTTTTCTGTACTGTACAGGATTAAAGGCATTTTTCGGGGTGGGTGCTGTTGGAACTTTTGGAATCTTGTACAATAAGGAATTCTCCTGGATTCCCCGCCATTGAACTATTGCCTCTCTTTCCCGCCCCCTATGTTTACCTCAAGACGAGCACAAAACATTTCAGGCCTTATGAAGCAGAAACGAAACTGTACTTTTCTGTCTTCAAATGCTTTGAAGTTTGCCCTTCCCTGACGCCCAAGACTCACTTTCTTATGTCTCTTTTGCTAAAAGCTTTCTTTGGGACAAACGCTCGCAGTACACTTTCCTCATATAGCAGCGGCTGCGCCGTCAACAGTATATAAATATGGTAATTGCACATCTGAAAGTATTCCCAGGAGGTTCTGGGAAGTGGGCTGGCAGCACATTATTTTTTTTGTACTCATTTTTGTTTTTTCCTCTTTATTTTTTTCTGTGTTCCTTCTTTTTATAACTTTTTTAAGTGCCATTTTTCTCTGCTCTGCCTTTGCAACGGCATGGCTCGGGTTTTGATCGTTAAGTTATCTCCAGGAAGCAGAAGTCCTTCTTGGACCTGATTATGAAGCCAAAATACTTCAAAGTTGGTAGTTTGTTTTTCCGTAGTGCAGAAAAAGAGACTTCAAGGTTGGGGGTTTTCGCTTTTAAAGCAGAATTTTTGGTGTTGTGGCTTCTCCGCTGTTGGTGAACGGCTTGCACTGTGCCAGGGGCTGAGAGAGAGACCATCGAGGATGGGATGATTTGGGGGAAGTCTGGAGAACCATCAGGCTGGGGTTACCTAATACCTCCATATCACATGGACGGATCAATTCAGTGCTCGCTCCCCGCCCTGTGACATCAAAATCTATAGAAGCCAGAGAGACATCCAGTGCTTAACCTGCCCTTGATGTCATGAGGTCATTTGCTAACCCTCTTCTTTAAGGGTGCATTTTTAATTCTTCTCCCCACTTAGATTTTTAGTATCAAAAGCCAACGTTCATAGGGAAATGTTAAACGTTTGTTAGCCGTCCCCATAAGAGATCCTGTGTTGTGCTGTTGCACATTTTTAGACCTCAGCTGTTCCACAGACTTCTTGCCATTTTCAACTCCTTCAATTCATCCGCGTTTGCACACTGTAACTCATTCCAACCTACCTCTGGAGGAGCGAGAAAAGCATGTTTTACCATAAACGGTCAATGTTTGCCGCCACCCTCTAGATTCATAGTAAGACAGTACATGATGGCAGATAGATATTGAAATAGCCCATCGGATATTTAGGGTTCTAGCTGTTGACTTGTGCAGGCCACCCCGCTGCCTTCTTGAGGGAGCGCTGCTGTCTGAAGCTTAAGTCCTGTTCCCTGCAGGTTAGCCCGACGCTTTCTCGTGGACTGGATGGAATCCATGGCGCTGCGTTTTTGGTCTGGAACTGTTGCACCGTGCAGATTAACCCAATGCACCTTTTCCATCTCTCGCCACCGGGGATTCTGTATTTACCCCATGACCTTTTTGAATTCCAGCATACTTTTTGTCTCTACCACTTCCTTGAGGGGGGGGGAGAGAGGGGGGCACTGGAGGCATCCACCATCCTCTCTGTGAAAAAACGTTTACTGATGCGACCCCCTCCACCCCAAGTTCTACCATCTTGCAGCTTCCTATCAGGTCCCCTAGTTCTGCGGCCTCCTTTCCTTTGGAAAAGATTCCTTTCTTGTGCATTAAATATCTATATCGTATCTCCCCTGCCTCTCCTCTTCTCTAGGGTATACATGTTTAGGTCTTATAAGGTCATTGGCCCTTGAGGGTCACTGCGTAATGAACATTCATCAGATGCTTCTGCGCACGAGAAGGCCGATTTTACATATCGCGCTGAGACTGGAATTGAGAGGCCGATTTTGCAGCTTCCGCGTGCAACTGGGCCATTTTGCAAACCAATTCATAGAAGTGTGGCTAATTAAGTCGCAAGGCTACAATTTTTTAAAATATTTTTTCAGTTTGGAGAAGGAACTAAGTAATGAGGGATTCAGGGGAATGACTCCCTTAGTCCCTCGGGTAAAGCCCTGGCTGAAATGAGCACTTTTTAAAAATCTGTGCCTGCTTCACAGCGCGTGTAAAACCCCACTTGGACATTTTTAGACATCTATGTGAATTCCCTTTTACAGAAATGAGATACACATGTACGTTTCTGGCCTGTCCGTCCCATGCCCAAACCATAGACCGCTGCAACTTCTGTGTGGTGTGGAACCTCAGGTGTAAATTGCACCTTTCCAAAATTCACCTTTTACACGAGGATGCGCTCTCCAGGTGGAAATGCCAGTATTTCCATGCGGAAAAGGAGCATAAAGCAGCTAAAATAGCCCCCAGTGTGTTCCTTCCCCAAAAAAGAATGAGAAGTCACATGATGGATAGGGAGCTGGGAGCCGGTGCTGATCCTCGAGTGCAGAACGGCCCTTCACCCTCTATTACAGAATCGGGTCATGAATGGTAATGGTGAGAACCAGGTGAAATCTTATCTCTTGGTTTTCCGTTTCACTGCCTTGTTTTGTTTTCATGTCACCTGAGCCCCCCCCCCCCTCCCCCCGGATATAATGAAACCTGTATCATGTAATCCATATGCAAACAGTCACTGGGGTGTGCTGATATCACCACACCTGGAGTAATGACAGTACTGGGTGTGGTTGTCACTAGCAGGACAGCACCGCTTATTCCCATATAGTTACCTGAATGAATTATCTTCCTTCACCAGTAGCCAAGTTAGGCAATACCAGGTGCAAAGGAGAGCTTCTGGCATCAGAGTCAACTACCCAGGGTGTTTTCCCCTTCTGTTTTTATATCTTCTGTCCAGCTCAACCCAGTGACAGTCCTTGGCTAGGGTTCTATAGACTCTAGATCTCTCCGGGACCTAGCTGAGAACACTAAGCTTGACCACTAGGTGTCGCTCTTATATAAAAGCCAAGGCTCCCCATTTGTCCTTCTTCCATGGCGACTTCTAGTTCCAGCTGATCTGGAGAGCCCAAGCCAAGCCCAGAAATCATACCCAGCTCCAGCCACATGACAGTGTCACCGTCAATATGATAAAGAGAGCGAGTTTTTCAAATGCCGTAATATCTCCTAGAAGAGGCAAGCAAAGGGGCCTACAGGGATAACAGGTCGCCTAGGTTCAGAGGGTAAGAAAGATGTCTATTTTTAGCCTATTTTATAAAAACACATGGGTGCCTATGAAATACTAGGGGTAAATCAGCAGAAACTGTGGCTAGATTTATGCCAGCCCGGGAACTGAGTGCACACATTCTGCGCCTTCATGTGCATTTTATAAAGTCCAGTGGTACTTTGCAACTCTGCTTGCGCTTCGCCCAAACTCCGCCCTGGAACACACCTACACTTGCGTCGTGTAAAAGTACGCATCTTCTTCTCACTGCGTGTACTGTTGTGTGCATAACCTCTGCGTACATTTTATAAGAACCCTTTCGCACGTAGAACGGGGTTTTATGCGTGGTAACGTTTACTAAATTCGCCTCGATGTTTTTTGCTGAGGGTTGTTTTTTTCTTTTTGCATTGATTCATGATGTCATACACTGTACCTGATGACATCATAAACCTTTTTCTCCAGTCTTGGTATCTGTAGCTTCTGCCCTAAAGGACTATGGTTTGGTAGTTTTTCATGCTGCCGATGGTCCTCTTGGCAAAATGATGTGAGTTGTGAAACCCAGTAGATCTTTAGCTTGTGCCTTGTCCCTTGATCCTTGGCTGCGAGGTACCCTGGCACTGGTTGAACTTTTCTGGCTGAGAGAAGGGAGGCTGTTAAAGAGACTGCTGGCAGGATTGGCAGTAGCCGCAGGCTTTGCTGCCAGCAGTGGTTAGTTGGATGGAGCAGCCGAATGCCTGCGTAGAAAGGAGATCAGAGTTAGCCAGACATCTCCGTCTGCAGACTGATAGACAGACAAGCCCTTCCCTGCAGTCAGCCTTACCCCTCCCACCTGGATTTACACAAGCTTCTAGTGACATTATTATAGATGTAGCTATGGAAACTCTGTACACAAAGATCTCCTGCTCGATAAATATATAATTCCTAGAACCACGCCTGCCTACTACGCCTGTGTTACTTTTGCTTTCTTGGATTGGAGAAGATCTGTTTGCACCACGCTTGGCTTCCTCCTCAGCTGTCTAACACGCACCTGCACTCTTTTGGATTCTGGAGACTTTGTTGGCCTGACATGGGCAGGACACCTTTCATAGCCGCTTATCCGGGAAAATGGCTGTCTCCTTGCTGAAGTTCTAAGTTAATGGGGCTCCCGTATCCTCCACGAGCCCTCTTTCCAGCAAAAATCTGCCTGCAGAGAAAACAAGTGGCAGAGTCCACAGGTCCTGCGACACTATGAGTAATCTTCAAACAGAAAATGTGTGGACACATTTCCTCATACAGTGGTAAAATATGACAGTGACATAATACCACAAAGTAGGAGAGAGGCGTACTTCCTCTCTCCTTCCCTCTACCTGTTTCTGTGTCTCAGGCTTTCTTGCCACTGTCTCTAGTTTTGCGATTACATTTGAGGTTTCACCCACTTCCCCCACCACACCGGCAAGAGAACTTTCTGCTGGGCTTCTACATTGCCCTTCAGACAGATTGGGAACTCCAAGGTCCTCTGTACCTCAGTGGCCCTGAAATGGCAGGGCTCCCAGCCAGTGCACACAATGTGGTAAAACAGGGAATGGATTCACTTGCTGGAAAAGTGGAGCCAGGTAGCAAGCCTAGATTCAGAAGGGCTTGATGATATCAGAGGAAAAGAGGGACTTTTCCCATCTGATGGGTCTATTCCCCACAGACTGGCCAAGGTATCGCCCATGGTGTTTGTGTATCAGACTTTAAAGCCCACTGCAGTCAGAGATGCAAGACAGGGCTGGCGGGACGGGGAGGGGGAGGATTACAAGGGGTAGACTGATACTAGAGGCAGGATCTGTGTTATTGGGTCCCCTTTCTCTGGCTTAACTCAGGGGGGGGGGGAGGCAGCAGCTTTCAGGTCCAAAGACTAGGTTTTAATTCTAATTCGGACCCCAGTGTTGTATCTCCTAATGCCCAAACTGCCTAAGATGAATACTAGTACTGGCCAGTTAATTGTCTGTTATTTTGGGTTTTAAGATGACCTTAAGGGCTGTAGGCGGCAGAACCATGGCCCTATCAATAGTGTGGACCAAGCCTAATCTAGGGATTTCTCAGCTGCTCTGGGGATTGGAAGGGGTTTTCATTGTTTGGGTGATGCTGATATATTCATGTAGGGGGGGGGGGGTCTGTGGATCACTCCTGAGTTAGGCTGTCAGACTTCATGTGGGCCTCTGGTCTTCCTGCCTAACCGCGTATGCAGCTCAGTATAAAGATGAGTGATATTATAGAGGGGTGTGCCTGTAAACTCCTTTGAAATATAATTACATGGATCATCTCTGTTGGTTCGGTGAAGAGAGATTTTTGGCTGGTTTTATAGGGAACCAATGTTAGTCATCCTATCAGTACAATACACTATATATCTCTGTGACGCCCTCCTTCTAAAGGGAACTTGGAGCAAGTCAGAATACAATGAAAATACAAAACAACCCCCCCCACCCCCCGCAAGCCCAAACCCTCTTTTCATAAGGGGCACCCTGAACCACTACCCCCTCCACCCCTCACACATACTCCTATTGATGCTACTCCTACCGTGGTCACAAACCAGTTTGATCTGCAGGGAAGGTTGCTGCAGTGTCTGAGGGTGACTGGGGGGGGGGGGGGCAGTTTATTTAATGATGGCAATCCCCCTGGAAATCAGAGCTCTCTTACCAAGGGCAGTCAATGGCGGCTGACCTAGTGTCCCTCAGAGAAACCAGAACCCGTAGCATCAGGCCTTTGTTGGTAGCTAATCACTGCCGGGCTGCTCTGGTACTGCTGGGTTTGACCCATTGCAGCTGTTCCCTTCCTGGCCTCTCTGTTTAACTGTTTAGTGGTGTGGCTTCTCTTAATTTTAAGTGTCTCTCGCCATCACTTTACAGCTTTTGGGCAGAGCTGGAGCTGTCTAAACATCCGTCACTGGCGAGGGGAACCTGAGGAAAGCTTTGGGCCCTTCCTAAGAACAGGACAGGGCAGCAGAGCAGGAAAGGGTGAGGCTGGGAACCAAAGAGAGAGCCTTGACCATTCCCTACAGAGACCTGAGCGTTGTGCTAAGGATCACGGAAGAAGCCTTTGCCTTGGAGTCTGTGTTGGGCCTCAAGCTCAACACAAAGATGAGACAACGCCAAGGCTTCGGTGACGTCACCCTCTTAAGTATCTCCCCCCTTTCTCATTCGCAGACTTCAGTGGTATCCTTAAAAGCAGAATTCTCCCCCTCTTACTAGGGAGAGATGCAGAAATCTGTGGTTCATCAGGCTGAGAGGTGGGCAGAATCTATGTCCGGCTCGGTAAAGTGTACCCCCAGCCCCCCACCCATCTACATCAGAGAGCATTGACCAATCAGATCATGTGTGTGCCAGCCAGTCTTCTCAGTCTGTCCTGTGCAATGAAAAACGTAATCTGTCACATCTCTCTGGTGCCTTCAGATGTGGAGAGACTCTGTCCTCTTCTCCAAGAAACCCCAGCTGCTCCATGCCTGTGGTTTTCTCCGCACAGGTGGCCTAAAGCGAACCTCCTATCTGTCTCTCATGTAGGGTGCCAGCTGGCTCTGGACTTTCAAATCCATACGATCTAGTTCTGGTTTTACTCAGGGCCAGTGCAAGAATATTTGGTGCCCTAGAAAACGTTCACATTTGCACACCCCTCAATCAAATTGCAGGCCCTTAGCCAGGTGGTTCTCAGCCTAGTCCTCTGGGCACACCCCATCCAGTCGGCTTTTCAAGATATCTACATTGAATGCGCGTAGGACAGATTTGCATACCAAGAAGGCAGTGCATGGAAGCTATCTCATGCATATTCATTGTGGATATCCTGAAAACCCGAATAGAAGGAGTGCTCCTCAAGGACTGGGTTGAGAACCATTGCCCTAGCCTGAGATTTTAATAATGAAACTCAATAGTCATGCTTATCCCAACAGTAACCCTCCCCGAATGATTCCATAAAAGTCCATAATTGGAACTCACACTTTCAAACTTTGGTGTGTGTGTGTGTGTGTGTGTGTGTGTGTGTGTGTGTGTATATATATATTTTATATACACAAAAGATTTTCTTCAACATCCCAGATGTCTTGCAGATTTGCACCGAAAGAGACAGAGACTCCATTTTTACATAAAAGGTCTATTGTTTATTCATTTGGGCTTTTAGCGCATGTGTGCAGGGGCCAGACGTTTGTCTTTTGAATCTGTCCCAAAATAGCTGAGCACTGAGTCACGCAGCATCCAGCTAAAGTCCTAGCTCTCTTTCCCCTTTCACAGCCTCTCTGCTGAAAAATGTTTGGGGGTGTTTTTTGTGGTTTTTTTTTTTGTTGCTTTGAGTCAGTTCTTCCAAACTCTTCTGCATTTTTGTAGTTGGGAAACCACGCCGTGTTTTTCTATCACAGGGCTCATGAGAGAGGAAATGCCCTCTGGAAGGGGCAGCTCGCATCAGTGAGTGAGCCAAGGTTGGGTTTCCACTGCGAGGAAGAACAAAAGCAAAGGCTGGCTGACGCCCGCCCAGGGCTTGCCAGCTCAGGCGGGGGCACAAAGGACGATGTGCCCATGACTCATGCATTGCTGGGTAGGGAGAAGAAGGGGCTACATAGATCACTGCATAGTAGCTGCTTCCTCCAAGCTAGCTCCACCCCCTAACACACTATGAAAATCAATCTGGTTTTAAAAGGTTGGCTGACTCCACAGGCTCTTTGAATTTTTTTTGTTGGTCAGGACAAATTGATCCATTCTGGTTTTAGTTGCAATGCACGCAGGGAGTTGTAGTTCCTGCTTTTCTGAAGGAGATCAGAACTACATATCCCTGTATCATGAGGGAAAAACCAGGACTGGAAAGCCTGTTTGGCTGACCTGTGGGTGAAGTGACCACTATAGCAGTGCAGAACACATTTTCTGGTCTCCCCCGTGCCAAAACACAGCTGGGTCCTGACAAAACCAGGGTTTTTTTTTAAAGCTTTCGGTGGTTAAAAAACACTTTGTAAATTAACCAGTGGAGGAGTATTCCTGGAAGGCAGAAGCTGAGAGGAAATATATCCTCAGAAGGTGTAGCCCACGTTAAGAGAGAGGGGTATATAAAAAAGATTTAGTAAGAAGCAAAGTGGAGAGTTCTGGTGGACAGAGGAGGTCCAGGAGCCCCAAGGCCTTCACTGGGTGACTGCAAAACCTCATAACAACACTCAAAGGTTGTGACAAAAGTCACAGGCACACCTGTGGCAAAAGATCTCTATCCGGTGATGCCTCAAAATAAAGTGTATACAGAGTGAAAAAGCAAAACAGGAAACACCCCCCCCCCCCCATCACTTATTAAAGTCATGAGAACATGAGCAGGCCCCATCTTTAAACTCCTCTTCTAGAATCCTCTTTGGGGTCCCAGGAGGAGTACCCAAGACTCTTCTAAATGGTCCTGTAAAGCCAACTCTCAGGAAATCACCGTCCTTCCAACATCAGCGCTTTAGCACCGGACGTGTCAAATCTCTGGACACTCACATTAGAAAAATCCCCAAAATACTTCATAAGAAATACATCCTTTGGGAGACAGAAAAACAGGGGAAAATGACTTCCTCAAAACACCTTTCCCACAAAGGTCTCTCCTGGCTGAGTGCTCCAGATGTACTGGGGAGATTGGTCCTGGACCCTCGCAACACAGAGCCGGACGTCCCAGGGGCTGAGATGAGACGCACCTGTCAGGTTCTGCTTGCCTTCTGAGGAATTCTGAAACAATCCCTCTTTCACCTGGACCCCTTCAGGACACTTGGGTTGATGTCCCTAAGTCTCCGCTGCTTCCCAGACCTTCTCTGCACTCTCCTTCATTGGTTAGGCCTAGAAGATGTAGGGAAAACAAGTCTCCCCGTCCTGTACAACCTAGCGCATATTAATGGAAATGCCAGAAAGATTCTGGTGTCTTGCTACATGGGGCGTTCACTGTCATGACATCTCTGCATAGTGCCATGATGGTATTGCAGTTCTACATAGCAGTAAATGGCCTCAACTAGGCCGAGTGTCTTCTTATGTTGTGTACGGATTGCAGTTCCTCCAGGTTTTCTGTCTGCTTTCTCTCCTGCTTTTGGCTAGAGAAGACTTTGGTGAATTCTTAATTTCAACTAAAGGTGTTTAGCCAGAGTTATTCCTCCCTTTCCCCCACCCCAATTCTGTCCTTTCCTGTGGTTTTCATCCACATCACCCAGGACTGAATAGCTTTGCTCTCTAAAAAATGAAGGGTCCTTTTGGGGCAGTTTCTCCAAATAGGTTAGTTTTGCGCATACCACGACAGTCATGAACCCTTTATAAGGATTCACATGTTGCAAATGTTAGCAGATGGTTTCCGAGGTGCCCTCATTCATGGATGGAGGGAAGGTGTCGGTCCTCTTTTAGCTGTTCATAGAGGTATCTGAACTGATAAACAGCACAGCAGCACCCTTTGGATTCTGCTTTCAAAATGCTGCCAGTGGCTGGATGGATGGGTTTAAAAAAATGTGAATGACTAGGAAAGAAACAGAGGCAATGGCAATTTTGGGTTCAACAGATGCTTGAATAATTTAAGAGCCTTGTTGATACTTGTGGCTTTAACTGTTCAAGCTGGATCTGTTGAAACCTGGGGTTGTTGTTGTTAAGTGCCGTTGACTCATGGCATCCCCTCTGGATAGTTGACCTAAACCGTGTTCATTTGTCAGTCAGGCAGCTCATTGTTTTATTTAACAGGCTTTTTATACTGTTTTATCATAGCAGTTTACATTATAACTTAAACTTGATAATGTACATTAAACAGGGGCATTGATAACTTGGATTTTTCTGAGACAACGGAGGGTTAAGTGACTTGCCCAAGGCCACAAGAAGTGCTAGTGGGAATTGGACCCTGGTCTCTTGGTTCCTAAGCCAGTGCTCAAGCCACTAGACTACTCCTCCATTCTGTTATTGGCAAAATGGCTTCCACAGCTGCTGTTATTGTATCGATCCATCTCATTGCCGGCCTTCCTCTTTTACGGTGATCTTCTTCCTTGCCAAGCATGATGTCTTTCTCTAATGATCTCTCTCTTTGCATGATGTGTCCAAAGTATGAAAGTCGAAGTCTTGTCATCTGAGCTTCTAAAGAAAGCTCAGATGGTTTCTGCACTTATATGCCTGCAGGATTTAAGCCTTCAGCCTTTCACTGCCGAGAGCTCCTCACTGCCAACTTTACCCTCGCCGCTGTGTGTAAGCTAGTTTTGTGCGCGTTATATGGGACACTGCTCTGAAACGTAGCCCATGTGCTGGGGGCCTCCAGACATGCTTTCCTGCTGATATAGTTTCCATTTTTTATATCATAGCAGATGTAATACCTCCCTGGGTGTTGCCGAGTTGCTTTAAAAAGCCAATAACATATTTTTCAAATGATACAATCCAATCATTAGAAAAACATCTTGTCAAACAACAAATATAGGACTGTTTACCAATGTCTTGAGCAATGACAGCTTCTGGTTTAAGTGTTGTGTGTGCCTGTAGTGAGCGTGGGATTTGAATGTGTGTGTGCAAGCACATATTTCCAAGCACAGTAGCTCGAGGTGTGTGGCATTGCTGCGGGCTCCGATTCTCTACCATTTTTCATTTTTTCACCCTGTGTAGTCTTGAGCGTGTGCTTTAAAGTCCTTTGTCTAAAGTGCATTCTCGCTGAATATTTTTTTTACAAATTTCTTTAAAACTAAAATTCTAATCTTTAGTGACCTAATGTGTAATACTCAAATGTAGGAGGGACTTGGGACCGTGTCCAAAATCACTATTCCCAGCAGCGGGTTCCCCTTGGAGATTGTACAGGAAGCAACACTGTGTGTTACTGTCTTCTTTAGAAATGTGTTTCCTCGCACTGTTTCAGTAACCTCCTTTTTTTGAAAATGTAAGTCATGGAAACTTGCTATCGATTTAGCTAAGAGTAGGGCTTGGATTCGTTCCCAGGGCAGCAGTATTTCAGTTTTGCTTCTCCGTGACATTAAAGCTAAAAATAGTAACTGTGTGTCTGAGGCCTAGTGAGACTGAGGGTTTTCTCGCTGGACGAGTCGACAAAAGAGTCCAATCGGATCAGAGTAAGGTGGGGTAGTGGTGGGTCTATGGGCCATCTCTGGTATGGGGAACACCTACCACTTAGCCATTCAGAGCCAGGCCAGATGTCCAGCACTGTGGTAATGGTGTCCACTGTCCAGCTTTGATCATTTCTGCAAATGGGGATCTCGATTAGTGATGTGCGGGGCGACTGCACCACACTCCCTCTATGTCTCTCTCCGTTTTTTTTTTCTCTTGCCCTTGATCTCATCCTGCGCAGCAGTCAGAAATTCATGAATAATTTACCACCCAGCAGTTTTTACTGTGCCAGGGGCAAGTGTTTAACCAATGTCACTTACTGGGTGACAGTCACCTGTGAACTTTGGGACCCTGCATTCTGTGTCTATGCCAGAAATAATCTCTTAAGGGTAAGCGACCCCCTTCATAGGGTTGATCGTTTATGGGTTCTCTTGATATACTGCCTTTAAAACAGCAAAGCGGTTCACAGACACAGACAAGAAAGTCAATAATAAAAAAGGAAAAAGAAAAGGAACGACAATTAATGCATAGGTCAGCCGGACAGGAGTTCTAAAGGCAGGGCAGAGCTAGTGAACAAAACTAATCAGGTGACTTCATATCACCGAGGATAAGCGGAGCCAGTCCTAGTTTCTCCCCATGGTATGCATGCTGTGAGGGTAAAACCAGGCATGGATCAGCCTGCCTTAGCTGAGATGGAGTCATTGGGTAGCCTTGCACTCCTGGCTAGTTTGGCAGGCACTCAAGAGATAACTATGGGGCGTCACACCTTCTTGAAACTGGGAGACAAAGGTAAGGTTACCAAATGTTTTGCAGGTAAATCTGGGTCACGTATTTAAAAAGTGGAGGGGAGGGAGAGGGGGGGGGGAACACCTTAGTTCCAGGTATGAGGAACAAAACATGATAGAGGGAAGAGAAATCATTACCTTACCCCCCCCCCCCACCCATCCAAGCCATGACAGCAACAATTTCACTTCCAAGCAGACAAATCGACAGAGAAATAGAAAGATTGGTGCATTTCCCCCGTACTGCACAAAATCTAAAGAGTCCGATATTCAGCGGGCAGCAATTTCAGACCTGGATATTCAAAGCCGGGCTATATCCAGCCATCAGCACTGAATGTCGGGTCAGCCGGATAGGGATGAAGCTAACCAGATAGCGGCTCAGTATTGCCGCTCTCTACTTAGCTTCTGTGGCAAACGTTAGGCTAGCTTTTAAAGCACCTGACTTGTTCCACATAGCGCTAACTCGGCAGTATCTCAATATCACCACAGTTCAGTTGTTGCCAGGTGTTGCCTCTGCTCCGCCCTGGCTCCTGCGCTCGCCGTCATGGGGTGTTCGTGTCGCTGAATATCCCAGTCAGCGTGATTAACGTGCTTAGCAGGTTAACCACGTTAATCACTTTGAATATACCCCCAAAGATAATAGATGTAAATTTGAAAAACTGACATATTCCAGTCACTAAACTGAAAATACATTTTTTCTACCCGCTCTGTCCTCTTTACTGGAATTGGGGACAGGAGGCGGTCAAACAGGTGAGAATCCTGGACACTGCTCTGAAACAGGGGGACGGTCTCCAAAAATTGGGGACATCTGGTAACCTTAGCCAAGGGTAACATACTGATTGGTTCCAGGGCTGAAAGGTCAAAGGTCTCAGGCCGCCATAGGCCTCTCTCCAGCGTTCCACCATCAGCGATGTCCACCACGTTAGGCTTTGTTGTCAGATAGAGTCCTGGACATTACATAACCTCAACGCAATGCTTCTTTCTATTTTCAGAGTTGCCAAATTACCCAGTTCCAGGAATGCAATTTTAAGCCGGTCCTGGATTTCTGACAAGCTCATCCTGATGCATTATGGGACCTACAGCACTGATTCCAATGGGTAAAATCAGGGACTACAAATTTAAAGCCAGAACTGGCAAAAAAATCTCACTCCTGGAACTGGGTAACTTGGTAATTCTGTATTATGAGCTTGATACAGATGAAAAAGACTGACAAATGTTATAAAAGGTTTTATTCACGTCCCACTCCACTCTCAAAAGTTGATAGACATGGGGGAAACGACACGAGGTGAGGTCTCACTAGTGACCTTCTCCCTGAACACAGTACGTGAGGTAAATTCTCATTAGTGGCCCGTAGAAAAGGAATGCTTACCCATTTATTCATCTGCTAAGGCGCTCGAGTACTCTGTACGCTGTCCCAGTTGCTTTAATATATCGCGTGTCTAGCTTAAGGTCATCTGAGGTGATTAGTCCTGGATCTTTCATGTTATGAGTTTTCCGTTGTCGTCCCTTCTAATGGATATTTGGCTAATGGAGGCTTGTGTCACGACTATCTGATTTCACATTTTCTTACACCATAACTCAGGGCTACTCAAATCGTGGACCGCTGTCCGCAGTCCGGACCGCGGAGGCTTTCTGAACGGACCGCGCCGAGGTCCAAAAAATTGGGGGTCAAACTGCTCTACACCAGCCTGGTGCTGGTGGCTTCTGCATCCGTGGCTTCAAGAACGGCTTCGGTAATAGCGGGAAGTGCACCGACAGCCTCGATAACAGCGGGAAGGGCTCCAATCGCTGCTGCGGCTTCTCTCACCTCGATGGCGCTGAAGATGAGCCGGAGACACCAGTGAGGGAGAAAAGGAGACTTCCGCAGCGCCGGTTAAAAGCCAAACGAAACCTGAGAGGCTGGGGGAACTCCTTCTGCAGCAGCGCCGAGGAAGTGATGTCAGAGGTGGCGGGTGCTGCAGAAGGTGTTTCCTCATGGAAATTATTTATTTACTATAAATAAAATACAAATAACTGAAAAAAAACGCTAATTAATTTTTTATTGTAGTGTTCTTATTTAAATTACTATAACATTATGACAAGGTCTATATATAAATTTGTGAACTGGTTTGCCAAGGTGTTGATGTCAATTAACTTGAACCTTTTGGTTTGGACCCCAGTCGTGTCTCTGTACAAATTTCCGGACCGCCACACAAACAATTTGAGTAGCCCTGCCATAACTCATTTTCCAACTCTTGACCATTCTTCCAAGTGTTTCAAGTCCCTTCTCGTTATTTTGTGCCTTCTGACATGCCTGTTCAGCTCCGGACTTTTTGGTCACTAGCAAACAAGCTTAGTTTTCCCTCAAACCCCTCACAATGTTGTTCGTAAATTGTTGAAAAGAAGCGGCCCCAGTCCCAAGCCTTGGGCACCTCACCGATTTCCTCACTTTCACCAGAGTGGAGTGCCGCACTCTGCAGTCCTGCTTAGGTTTACAGGATAAACGTGGACGTTCCTGGGGGTGAAGAAGGGGCGGAGCTGGGCCGAGATTGACACTTATTCATGCATCTTACAATCTATGGGCCCGATATTCAGCGGTGGCAGCTGGCATGATTACAGCAGCAAGCCTCTGCCACTGAGCACTAAACCCGGATAGTCAGTGCCGGGGGCCATAGGCAGCCCCCGGCATGGAATATCGGGTTCACTGCTGAAGCAGGAAGCTAACTGGGAAACACCAATATTTAGCCACTGTGCGTTTAGCTTTGGACGGCCTTTTCTGTGCCTAACTTTCACCGCCGAGGGATAACCGGTCGGCAGCTGAATATCGCCACTAACCGGTTATCCCGGGGTGCGCTAACTGATTAGCATCGGGATGGTTAACAGTGGTACCCGTGGATCTTCAATGGCTCTAACCGTGTCAGAGCCGCTGAATATTCCGCTTTGTGGCATTTACACGGCTCGCAGGTCTGCAAACCATGTAAATGCCTTTGAATATTGGGCCCTGTAGGCATAAATGCCAATTCGTACTGACATGTGCACACAGACAATTACGCTTGCCTCAGGGCATCAGCTCTCAGGGAGGCTGTTGTATGAAGGCACATAGAGGCAACACATGTGCTTATGAAATGTCTGCAGCATCTGTGCCTTTCCAGCCTACGCGCCCTGGTATAAAATTCCCCTTTTAGTCTCTTTCCTGAGGTCCAGCTAAATTAGCATTTCCCAGTTCCCTGCATAAATGGCACTGAAAGTGGTGTCTTCTTATATACATAAGTGTATGCTGCAAGTCTTTGTCAGCACAATAAAACCTCTCGATTGTGACATCATAATCATGAATTATATATTCCTTTTTGCACTCTTCTTTATTATTACGAGGACATTTAGGCAAATATCAAAGCAGTTTACAAATCAAATTATACTTTGTCTGTTTATTGCATGGCAAGGAAGACCGCCTGACCCATCTGGCCTGCCCATATCCACTGGGAATAGCGCAGACCCTCCCTCACCTCTTCCCTTGCTTTCTCCATCTTCGTTCTGATCCCTACTTTCATGCTTTCGCGTTGTCACAACATTGCCGCCGGTACTATTTCCTAGGAAGCTGGTCCACTGAAGCAGAATCTCCTGGAGACGCCGCAATCGCTGCCCTTTGTTCCCTTCCTTACCAGTAATTTAGAATGGGCGTGGATGTGTGTGGGGGGGGGATGGTGGAAGGGGCTTTGCCCAGTTGCCAGCAACATCTGCTCTTCCTGCAGCACAATAGCTGCTCCCAGCAAGCTGTTCTTACCCTGTCAAAAATGCCACCTGCCCAAAGCCATCATTCTTCCAAGCTTCAGTTTGGCTGTGGTGACAGAGGGCCTAAGATTTTGCCCAGATAGCAGCACAATGGCCATGTTGTCTCTGTGGCGGGAGGCAGGAGGGCAGTGCTCAGACTGTTTACTCTTCCCTGGTAGTATGGTTCTTTTATTTCTCTCCTGTTCTGTTATCAGTGGAATCCGTTTGCAGAACGAGTTGGTGGATAATGCGTCTGGCCCAGTTGCTATGTTGCATTGGCGGCTACTATGCGTCTATTATCCGTAGGCTTGGCGCAACCCTATGTACCTTGGAGTCAAGATACCACCATTGGTTCTTTATCTTCCAGCCCTGCATTAGGTCCATGCATGTTCTGTTTGAGCTTGTTGGGTCGCTGGGAAGCTTTAATTAAGCACAAGGCTTGCATACAGCAAATAGTCGCTCAAAGAGTACCAATTTGCAAAATGATTTCAGCTGAGATTTACACTCCTTTGGGTAATAATGAAACTGTAAACAATCCCCCTCCTTCCCCAATATGTCAGTCTAGCAACTAGGGTGTTTCAAAGTCTGTATTTTGGGGAGGAGGGGGACCTTTATAATTGTAGAGTTTGCCATGGTAACAGGGCTCTCTGAAGCTATCATCATGTGTGAGTGTGTGTGTGTGTGAGAAAGAGAGAGAGAGAGTGTGCATGTGTGTGTTTGTGTGGGGTGGGGTTGGTGGTGGGTTGACCTTGGGATAGGTCACAGCTTTTAGGATCTCTTTGTGCTCTCCTGGTTGGATGTTCAGCTGCTTGAATAGCATGTGCTCCATTGGGCCACCTTGTTTGCTGAAGCTGAAGGGGGATATGTGGCCGGATTTTATCCATGTCTCTTGTTTGCTTAGGCAATGACGGATATTTGCATACTCAAATTGTCAAGGCAAAGCTTGCAGATGCATACAAAATACATTCAAGGTGAATAATCCTTTTTCTGATTTGCACGCATATTCAAGGACTGTTGCCCAGATCTTGTGAGAGTCAGGCCTCTATGCTGGCTGATGGCCAGTAGGGAAGACCCTTCTCAGGCCCACTTCAATACTGTGTGCCTGCGGAGTCTCTTCCATAGCTGTAATTAGCCTCCTCAAAGCCCTTGTCCCTGGGGTATTCTATTGTAGAAGACACTTGAAGCCAGTTGTGAGAATGGGGCTAAATCTTTGTCAGATTCTCAAACCTGGCGCTAGACACACTGAGCCCAGGCAGAAACCAAGGAATGGGCCCGGTCAGTGCCAACCAGTCTGAATCTCCATCTGAATTATATTTTTCAGCTTCACCAGGTGGTGCTGGGGCCTCAGACAATTGCCTTGCCTGCTGCACCCTCTTCCAAAATCCAGCCCTAGCCAGAGGTATTTGGTAGTTTCCTTTGGTTAGAGCATCTGTAGGATCAGATATACAGGCTCCTTCTACACTTCCTACAGAGAGGAATTTACTGGGCCCAGAAAAAAGGGAATTGCTTCCACAAGACAAGATATGCTGAAGCTTCGGATTAAATCATTTTATGAAGGATGTAGTCACTACAATTACTTCTAGAAATGTTACTAGGCTAGAGAAAGTATATTGTTTCCATATGGAATCCATATGGAATTTAAATTGTGTACTGAAATAAGGGGGGGTTTTTTTCCAAACCACAAAACAAAATATCAAACAGAGCTTAAACATTTCAATACGATAATTCTGCTGTCCTTTGAAGGAGTTGCTGGCAAGCTGCGTTTTTATTTGGTGAGCGGGTGGTCCCAGGAGATGTGATGCGAGAGGTCCTAGTGACTGAGTGATGCATGACATTTGGTAACAGCCCCTGGTTTCTCTCAAGACCTTGTTTTGCAAAGTCTTTAAGACTAATTCAGCTAGTTTTCAAAAGTTAAACTGTCTGTAGTATATACTGTGTAGTTTTCCACAGGATAGAATCTGTTATTAACAAGTCCATCTGTTCCTTGTAAAATTTGTACTCGGAAAGTTTTCCCCCTTCTGGGAACTCAGTCTTCCACGCATTGTTTGAAGACGGCAAAAGGAACTTGCTCTTGGGTTTATTATGTGTGGTGACTAATGAGCAGGCCAGCAGAAACTGAATGCATTTGTATGGGCAGAAAGATCATAATCATCATTTAGTTGTTGCCAGGCTTCAATGCTAAATATTATTATCCAGTGGAAAGAAACCAAAGATGGATCCAACATGGAAAAAACAGCAACTAAAATCGCTAGACCATACTACAGAGCTATCAGCAGTCATGAGCTGCCCTCTAGTGGTGAGAGATGACCGCTGCAACTACCAGAGGGCTACTGATACTTTGTAGAAAGCTTTCCTTTCAGTTGATCAATGGAGCCCCATTCCTTGGTATAGAGGTCACATGTATTAGGTCCTGACTGAGAAATTTGGGTGGTAGGGGAGAGCAATTTTGAATGGTTTGTAAATGGAGTGGAGGAGTAGCCTAATGGTTAGGAACACTGGCTTAGGAACCCAGAGACCAGGGTTTGATTCCCACTAGCACTCCTTGTGGCCTTGGGCAAGTCACTTAATCCTCCACTGCCTCAGAAAAATCCAAGTTATCAATGTCCCTGTTTAATGTACATTACCAAGTTTAAGTTTCAATGTAAACTGCTTTGATTGAAATGATAAAGCAGTATATAAAATAAAATTGTGTTCAAAGTGTCTGATCCAACCTATCTGTACCAACAGGAGGCTTTAGTGAAAATTCCAATTACATGTTCTTTGGGGAACAGGGATTTCTCTTATCCATAAGAACATAAGATATGCCATACTGGGTCAGACCAAGGTCCATCAAGCCCAGTATCCTGTTTCCAACAGTGGCCAATCTAGGTCATATGTACCTAGCAGTTTCCCCAAGAGACACAAGTTCCACAATGCTTGTACTGGGTCAAGCATTGATATCTTCGGTCACTTCTTAATAATGCTTTATGGATCTTTCCTCCAGGAACTTGTCCAAACCTTTTTTAAACCCAGCTACACTAACAGCCTTAACTACATCCTCCGGTAACAAATTCCAGAGTTTGATTACACATTGAGTGAAAAAATATTTTCTTTTATTAGTCTTAAATAGTTTACCCTGTAGCTTCATTGCATGTCCCCTAGTCTTTCTATATTCTGATAACGTAAACAATCGATCTACGTTTACCCGTTCCACTCCGTTCATTAATTTATAGACTTCTATCATATCTCCCCTCAGCCGTCTCTTTTCCAGTTGCAGTCAGTCAGGGCACGTCATATGTAATAACTCTGCCTTTTCATAATATCACATTTCATTATCTCAGCATGGAAAAGAGACGGCTGAGGGGAGATATGATAGAAGTCTATAAAGTAATGAACGGAGTGAAACAGGTAAACGTAGATCGATTGTTTACGCCATCAAAATATAGAAAGACTTGGGGACATGCAATGAAGCTACAGGGTAAACTATTTAAGACTCTGGAATTTGTTACCGGAGGATGTAGTAAAAGCTGTTAGTGTAGTTGGGTTTAAAAAAGGTTTGGACAAGTTCCTGGAGGAAAGATCCATAAACCATTATTAAGAAGGGACCCAGGATATCAATGCTTGACCCAGTACAAGCATTGTGGAACCTGTGTCTTTTGGGGAAACTGCTAGGTACATATGACCTAGATTGGCCACTGTTGGAAACAGGATACTGGGCTTGATGGACCTTGGTCTGACCCAGTATGGCATATCTTATGTGCTTATGTTCAAGTGCTACTTTTTTGGCAAAGTGTTCTCCAGTAGCTCTCGCTGTCAGGTGCCTTCATCTCGGCATCTCCGAGAGCATGAGGAGCTCTTAAGGAACATTTTGTTAGCGATCTGCTGCTGGTTTTGCTGGGGACTCAACTCTGAAAAGGCTGGCAATGCCCTATAACGTGGAGGAACCAAAAATGCCAGGTCAGGAAACGCAGGCTACCGGGAAGGCAGTGGCTCGCAGCCCTTATTACCAAGAGATTTAGTGAAATAATGCACGAGGAAGGAAAGGGATTGTATTTCTTTAAAAGCGACAATCAACGAGAAATAATTGGCGATCTTATAGAAGCTTGCCAATTTCCTGCAAGCTGCCCCTGAGGAAGAAATTGAAATCCAGAATGGCGCTACAGTATTTAACAACATGGGTGTGGGGCCTGAATGACAGCAATTATAAACAGTTAAGGATGAGAAAATTCTCAGCTGATTTATTTCCGCTATGAGTCACGGCTAGAAACAATGCAGTGGAGATATATATTTAGAAAACTCTTGGTGTATTTTTCTTTTTCTGTTTTTATTCCAACATTTTACTTTCCAGCCTTCCAATGAGGGGGAGGGGGAGGGTGTGGCAACTGACTGCCATGTCATGGATGCTCTGGTATCTGTAAGGCATCAGCGGCCCCCAGTTCCTTCCAGATTAGCCTTAAAGAAACGGCCTTGTATTGAAATGCCGGTCAAAGAAAGCGTAAGAAGTATTAGCCACAAAGCATTCCCTAACCCTGCTCATTGCTGGTTTTTTAATAGGGGGGAGGGGTGGCTGAGTTTGCTACCTGGGCAAGTGGAGTATGGCTTTCTCCCATTTTTCAGATTCTGTCGCCCCTTCCATCCGATCTGGACATTGTAGTAGCATGATCTGAGACGCAGGGCCAGGATGCTCCCCGGAACCTGTGACCAATGGCTGGCTCCTCCCACTCCAGGGGGCTTTAATCATTGTCTCTGCAGCATCCTCTGCCTCAGAAAATGGCGTCGGGTCTAGAAATTAAGTCTAGATTTCCCATATGCCTCCGATGGGCCATCAGTCTGGTCCAGTTGGCTGCCTTCAAGATAAAAATACTAGTATACAGACACAAATTGTGTCACCGCGGTAGGACTAGTAAAGCACTATTTCCTTCTGAATTATTCCAAATGACTTTTAATAGAATAGCCCTCCAGCATGAGAAGAATGGGGGGCCTCGTATTCAGCCCAAGGTGGTAAGCGTTAGTAAAGTGCCTGGCTTCCATAAACAAAAGCGAAACCGGACAGTCAGCGCCAGACGCCGGATATCCATTTTCTCTGACGACTTCCATTGCTGTCTGATCGGTGGTGATATTCAGCTGCTAACCAGATAGTAAAGCTACATAAAGTTCGAAGAGCCACACGGGCGGACCACTCCAGCACTATCTGCCCTGGTCAGTTAGTGCTGCTGGATATCAGTGTCCGCGGCGGTTATACAGTTAACAAGTCCTGTCAGCTCTGTAAAACCTCTTGAATATTCATCCATGATTTTTCTTCACACAGTCATGGAAAACACTGGGGCTCCGTTACTAAAGTGCGCTAAGGCCTTGCGCTTATTGCATGTTTAAAGCAAAAGCTACCTTGCGATAAGTGCAACAGCCCCACGCTGTTGGGGGTGTACCCGGCAGGGTCCCCGCAGTTCCCTAAGACTCAGCAGTGGCATTTGCAGTTAACACAGGTGCTCTTTTGACATCACCCAGGTGCAGAAGCGTGAACTGCAACATTGACAATGAGCACGTGTTACTTACCCTCACTCTCCCCCCCAACCAACCCAGTCCTCGCCCTACTGCGCTCTAAGCAGTTAGCAGAGGGGTTTTACCATTCTGGTTGCTTTAAGTGCACAGGTAGTTCTTCCCAGGGCCAGTGTGACCATTATGCAGACTAGATGTCCGCCTATAATGTCAGCGGTCTGGGGTCCTGCAGAGGGGTGGCAGCAGTGGCAGTAGGGACCGGGACAAGGGTGGAAACAGGAATAGGAGCCGGGGGGGGGGGAGCGGGGGCACAAGGGATGAGGTTTGCATAGAACACCTCATCTCCTTGTGCCGGCCCTGGCTGTTACCTTGATCCCACATTAATGGTTCCACGATGCAAGGTTTCACACTAGGAACCACCACCAAGGAAAAAGATTGAGGTGTCATCATGGATAATACGTTGAAACCCTCGGCCCAGTGTGCAGCGGCAGCCAAGAGAGCAAATAGAATGCTAGGAATCATAAGGAAAGGAATGGAAAATAAAACAAAGGATATTATAATGCCTCTGTATCGTTCCATGGTGAGACCGCACCTTGAATATTGTGTGCAATTCTGGTCGCCGTATCTTAGAAAGGATATAGCATTATTAGAAAAGGTTCAGAGAAGAGCCACCAAAATGGTAAAGGGGATGGAAGGATACTCCTATGAAGAAAGGCTAAAAAGGCTAGGGCTCTTTAACCTGGAAAAGAGATGGCTGAGGGGAGATATGATAGAAGTCTATAAATTAATGAACGGAGTGGAACGGGTAAACGTAGATCGATTGTTTACACCATCAAAAAGTAGAAAGAGTTGAAGACACACAATGAAGCTACAATGCAACCTGTTTAAGATTAGTAAGAGAAAATATTTTTTTCACTCAACGTGTAATCAAACTCTGGAATTTGTTACCGGAGGATGTAGTAAAGGCTGTTAGTGTAGCTGGGTTTAAAAAAGGTTTGGACAAGTTCCTGGAGGAAAGGTCCATAAACCATTATTAAAGAGGACCCGGGAAATCCAGTGCTTGCCCCATTACAAGCATTGTGGAACCTGTTTGTCTTTTTGGGAACCTGCTAGGTACTTGTGACGTGGATTGGCCGCTGTTGGAAAGAGGATACTCTCTCTTCATCGTGTCCTTCTCTCCTCATGCTTCTTCTCAGCCTCTGTCAAATGCAAAATCAAACATATTAACCCCTGATGCACTTTGTTTTCTGTCTCAATGCCAGTATCATGGTTGCAGTTTTTAATTTGTTTAGCCTCAGACTTTCTCTTTGGTTTTATGAGTGTTTTCTGGTTGTTGGCTTTGGGCCACAGGACCTTGGAGTACACCTGCTGCTTTTTCTGTGTAGACACTGGTGTTTGTCCATGTCTTGTTTAGAAGCCCAATTCCATCAACTATAAAAAACAAATGAAAAATAAGAGCATTGTAAATTTCATTCCCATTCCAGTCACAACACAGAAAATAACATCCTTTTCTTTTAGAGTTTAATTATCCCTTTCAAGTTGTGCACCATCCTGGAAATGTGGAGAGATTTGCCACACTCCTGTGCCTGATGGTTACAAAGGGCATCTCAGTACATGTGTGTTCAATAGGATTCACGCTCTCTCTGTTTGTGACATGCTCTTTTCTGCCTTTTTGTTTGTCATAACTGATCTGGAGTGTCTTGCTTTGTCTTCTGCAGGAACACTAAAAAGGAAGCAGATTTGGGAGCCGCACAAGCTCGCCTGAAGGACCTGGAAGCACTGCTGAACTCTAAGGACGCTGCTCTCACCACCGCGTTAGGGGAAAAGAGAAACTTGGAGAATGAAGTCCGTGAGCTGAGAGCACAGGTTGCAAAAGTAAGCCTCGTCGTTCCCTGGATGGTGCTGCACACAGGCCTTACAATATTTCTATATTTTACATATTAGGGATTAATTTTGCTAGCCGGGAAGTCTGACAATTCTTCTCCCCGCAAGGCCTTCCTCTTCAATGCCCTCTCATGTCTCTCACGGCCAGTCTTCATAGTTCTCATCTTGCAAGGACATATGCCTGGAAAACGCTTCCTGAGCTGGGACAAAGATTGTGTACAAAATCACACCTTTCTGAAGCTGCTTTGAAATCTTAATCTCTGCTTCTCCCTGACAGTAGGGTGTTGATTCAAAATCCATGTCTGCAAACCTCTTGTTTGTTTTGCCAGTGCAAGCTGACTGCTTTGTAACCTCCTCTAAGCAGGACCAGCCCCAGCGTTGATTCTATGTGTTGGCGCCTAGGCAAACCTTAAGCCTTACACCCACCCCACCCCCTCTCCTCCTGCTATCAGAATTTATTGTTTAGCTTTCAATGCCACCCCCCAAAAGCTTACGCCCTAGGCCGCCACTACTTTGCCTAACAGTTGGGCTGGCCCTGGAGTTCAGGATTTGCCCAAGGCCATAAGGAGTGTCAGTGGGCTTGAGATGTAGCTTTCATGGTTCCCAGCCTGCTGCTGCTCTAACCACAAGGCTACTGTTTACCTGTTGCTGACTCATCTTGAGCTTGGGTTGACAAAGGCAGATGATCAAATCCAAAATCCACATAGTAGTAGGAATAATTTACAGCATCCCAGTTCTTCCTTCCCCCATTGCTCCCCCAAAAATCTCCCCGGCTGAAATAAAGCAGAGATGACCCGGAGTCTCTGGCATTGTAATCTGGGCAGAAGCAATTTGGAACATACGGTTCTAGGCTCTCTGCCATCAGGTTCTAGGTTCCAGGTTCCTATGTAACACGTTGAGCTCTTAATCTAAAAGCTTCCGGTTTTCCCAGATTGTCTAGCTCTCTATGTCCCTTTTAAAGGCAAAAAAAAAAAAGCAGGGGCCTATTTACTAAGCTTTGTTACTTGTTAGTGCATCCTATCGGCCATGATATTGGGCTGCATTTACAGCGCAGGGAAAATGCAGATAGCCAGAAAATTGCACTGACTGCCAGAGTGGGCGTGTCTGCAACATGCTGTTACCACGGACATCAAAAGCGTGCAGAAACCGTCAGAGTTACAGACAGCGTAGGAGAACTAGCACCACCTCAGTGGAGGCTTTATGCGCATCCGCGGTGCTGCCAGGCCGCGCTCTCTGCACATTCTGTGCGTTATGTGCTGGGGAAGTGCTGTGCACGTCCCCAACAGATAGTGCTCAACGTTTGCAGCTAAAGCGCTACAGTGTGTGGTTTATCATTGATGTACTATACTGTCTCTCAGTAACCAGGCAAGACGATTTACAATAAAATGAAAAGGAATAGTTGAAAGCTTTGAAAAGAACACCATTTAAAATAGGGAGGAAAGGGTACAGGACTGGAGGTGGTGGGCGAGGCCAACCAATTCCCAATTAGGGCTGCAAACTGGCTCCAGATGCATGCAGCCGTCTTGATCCAGGCCTGGGTTTACCCCATTGCATGCAGGGACTTGTAGTCTTGCTTTTCTTATGGCGTGCAATAGAGAAATCAGAACTACATATCCCTGCATGCGAATGGGGTAAACCTGGGACTGGATCAAACCCTATTCCCAGCCAGCCATCATAGGTCTTCATAGGCCTATTCAAACAAGAGGTTTTGAGAGCAGATTTAAATGCTTTGAAATTCGGCTGAAGAGGTAGGACTGGGACCTTGAAGAAAAAAGCTGCGCATCCAATAGATTCTAACCTAGCATAAAAACACAGCGTTAGTTGCAAAAGCCTAAGGTGCTGTACTAGACACACCCCTTAAATGCAGGAAAAGTAAGATTAAGGAGACCGGAGGGCAGCTGGGACCAGGTGACCTTTCTTTAATTGCTTCCTGTTTCCTCTTGATGAAGCCTGTGATAAAGACAGGGCTACTTGAAACAGAGTTTGGCCCAATGAAATGAGAAGAATCAGCTGTATTGTTACCACAAATTGAGATATTGGAGGAGGTGGAATGGGTGGTTGATGTTTTCTGCCTTCAGATCCGTCCTCCGCCAATGGGATGTGCTCTAGGGCGCATTCTCTGAATGTTTTATATTAAACCTTTTCCTCGGGCTGCGTCTCCTTCCCCCTGGCTGCCCCTTCATGTTCCCTCTCTTTCCCTGCTCTCCTGCAGCTGGAAGTTGGTCTCAACGACGCCAAGAAACAGCTCCAGGATGAGATGCTGCGTCGCGTCGATGCTGAGAACCGTCTGCAGACGCTGAAGGAGGAGCTGGATTTCCAGAAGAGCATTTATGGCGAGGTGGGTCCCAAGGGTGCGAGCATGCTCTGTGCGTCACCTGTCTGGCCGGCACGCCTCTGCAGAGGAGATAATTCATGCCTAGTCAGGCACCTTAAAAGAAGACTCAGACAGGGCACCAGGGTGAGGGGTGTGACCCGCCAAGGCAAACTCACACCGAAAGCCCCGTTGATAAAACAGTTTTAGGTAATAGCTGCCAGTGGTTTTCTTAAAGACCGGCCATAGCGGTTAAAGAAAATATGTGTATTCGGCACCATGGTCAGTGCTGAATTTACGTACCTATACTGCTGTGAATGCCAAAGTTATCCAGATAGCAGCAATATTCAGTGCGTTAGTCAGGCAACTGTCTGCATAATTTTAGCAGCTTTATTATCCAGATACTGCACTGATTTTGTCACTATCCAGATAATTACCAAAGCTGCCCACACTCCACCCTGTCACTATACAGTCAGCTTAGATGCTTTTAAATACTGGCCCATTTGTTTTCTGGAAGTTGACACACAGCCATCTCTGTGGAGGATGACCTGGAAGCACACGAGACGGGTACGTCTGTGTACTCCTGAGCAGGTAATGCATGGTACCATGCGTACACTTCAAGTCTATTTTATAAAGTAAAGTGTGTGAGTACTTTGCTTTAGAAAACATGGACATATGGACACGCTGAAACCTAGACATGGCAGTTACGCCTGCCTGAGAGCTGGTGTAACTTGTTGCATCTAGATCAGCGACTTGACATGCGTAAATCATAGTATTTTATAACTTACGTGCATCAGTGGAGGCCGCATCTATGCTCCACAGAAGTATCACCACTTTGCACTTACGTGCACACTTACAGGGATCACTGTTCTGTAAGTGTGATGTATGCACCCTTTTATGTGCCTAAATCCTACAAAATAGGGACTCAGGTCTCTTTCTCACATGTAGCGTCCTGAGTTTCTAACGGGGCAGCCAAGAGTGGGGTCATTGTTATTATCACCAGTTATAGCTGAGTAAATGTAATCACATAGAAACAGTGAGTAGCCCAAAGTCATCCATATAGACAGTCATCATTAGGGCCAGGATTTGAATTCAGATCTTAAGAGTTCTCCAACTTGTAACTTTGTAATTGAGCCACAGAATCACACCAGTTCCCATCCAGGGATTGAATGAGTCCGCCAGAAGCTCACCCCATAGGGAGAGATGAAGCACTAACAGATTTCAAAAATAAGGTACCCGTCAGAGGGCAGTCGCTCAAATGGTAGAGCACTCACTGAGCATATGAGAACTATTGGAAGTAGTTCCTGGATCTGTCAGTCTGTCAAGACGTTTCCACAGAAAAATCCATCAATGGAGATTTCCAAAAGCAGGCTGGACAGATGTCTCTCTAAGATCTTACCTGGAGGATGGAATGGACCGTTGTCCACATGACTCTTTGAGGCGCTTCCCAGTGCCATCGATTGATGATTCAATATTGCCACCTAAGCTTGTGCTTAGATGCAGTTTTAACGCTGAAGATGACTTATCCCCTAATTTGCTCTTGGTAAATAGGAACTCCGGGAGACAAAGCGCCGCCACGAGACCAGGCTGGTGGAACTGGACAATGGACATCAGCAAGACTTTGAGAGTAAGCTAGCAGAGGCCTTGCAGGACCTGCGGGCACAGCACGAGGGGCAGGTGAAGCTGTATAAGACAGAGCTGGAGAAGACATACAACGCCAAGGTAATCTGGGAGTGAATTTTTCTGATGGCAAATGCTTTTTTTAGGGTGTCATGGCATATTTCTTTGTAGGCATGGGGTAGAAGGGAACGGGCATTTTTCCTGTCTTCAGAATATGATCACTCTGTCTGAATATTACACCAGGTTCAAGAGCCGGTCGCTCTCTTTACCACCATCTGGGCTTTTCCTATGTATCTTTCTCTGTTTTTCTCTGAGCAGCTGGAAAATGCCAAGCAGTCCGCAGAGAGGAACAGCAACCTGGTGGGGGCTGCCCACGAGGAGCTGCAGCAGACCCGGATCCGCATCGAGAGCCTGTCGGCCCAGCTCAGCCAGCTGCAGAAGCAGGTAAGAGGGGTCGGGACAGGGACTGGTCTGTCCTGGAAGCTGCTGTAACAAGAGGATGTGAAATGAGGGCAATATTTTACCCCTGCCCTCCGGTTTTGTAACCTGCCCCATGGGATTGTGGGACAGCAATGATTAGTCAAGAATAACAAAATAATTAATAACTTTACTATGGTATCCTGATGACGCTCTTGCAGATTTACAGAAAAATGATGAATGCTGTTAAAGACAGCTCTTACGTTGTATTTGTCCTTGAGTTACTGAGCATCTCTTTACAGAAGCCACCAGCATCTTTCACTTACCAGTTTTTCCACTCCCGCTCTCCTCAGCCCAGAGTCATTTGGAAATTTATTTCTTATACTTTGGTCTAGTGCTGGCTGTGTACATAGCACTGTACAAGTGAAAAGATGACATGCTTTGATCCAGGGGTGCACTGAATTATTTGCCCAAAAACATTGAGCACTTATAGGCTAGGGGCTCCCTTCCAGTGGGAAGAGGGCTATCGTATGGGGCGGAGTACCTAATTTGAGGGGATAATCCTACAGGCATGTTTTATGAACAGACTATGCCCAGTTTTCAAGGAGAGAAATAGGTGCGTCTATAGGTCACTATCACGTCTTAGTTTTATCGCGTTCTGACTTTTTCTAGCTGGCCGCCAAGGAGGCAAAGTTGCGCGACCTGGAGGAGGCGCTGGCCAGGGAGCGAGACAGCAGCCGCTGTATTCTGGCAGATAAGGACCGGGAGATGGCAGAAATGCGGGCCCGGATGCAGCAGCAGCTGGACGAATATCAGGAGCTTCTGGATATCAAGCTGGCCCTGGACATGGAGATTCACGCATACCGCAAGTTGCTGGAGGGAGAGGAGGAGAGGTACTGGGCGTATGCAGTTCACAAATACATACAGCTTCTCTAAGCCAAAGAGCTTACAGGTGGAACGAGCGTGGGGAGTATTGCCTGTGTAAATCTAAAAAAAAAAATATAATTGTACTGATTCTTCATGCAGTTTTTAAAAAGGCTGTTTTTTAAATATTTTAACAAGTTTACATTTTGAAAAGGAGGAAATTTTGCAGGTGCTCTGGGTACCTGACTGCTTCCCAGCCAGGAAGCACTGAGTTTTCGGATTCGCACAACATGCTTGAAACCTGAGTCAAATTGGCACAGTTCCTTTAGGGTCAAGGCAGATCGGTCTCTCAGCATAGCACAAATCTGATAGCCAGCCAAAGGCAACTGTTTAGAACAGCTCTGGCTACCGATTTTTATTAAGTGAAGAAGATCAGGATTTGGAGGGACCACTGCTTCTCTCTATGACTTTTCAGAGTAACTGAACAACATTTCTTCAGAAGGTTTTGTTTTTACAATATCTATTAAAGTAAATCAGCTGATGAACCCAGCATTGTGTGCATGTGAAAAGTGTGATTTTGCAGTTTATGCACCTTAATTGCAAAAATCAACAGACGGTAATTGGAAAACCAGACTTTTTAGATCTGCTGCCATGAAATTGCCACAGAGAGAAAAGTTCACAAATGCAGGGCAGATAAGACGGAATGGAGCTAGGTTCGCCCCTTGAAGCGCCATTAGCTGCTCTGTCTTATCGGCCATGATAGCAGTTAAAGTGTGGTAACAACCTCCGCGTTAATTCTAAGGAGTAGTCCTCGCCCATTCCTTGACCATTTGGCGCGCCAAATTGGCATTTCTGTGTTAGCTGTTGAATGCGGCAGTTAGTGCTTGCCAACAGTTAACACCAGTCTGAACTGTTACTGCAGAGGAATTCCCGCATTAAACAGCTAGGGCGGCGTAGCAGATAAGCCTCTAAGGGAAATTCATGGCAGTGGCCAGTCTTTGGATATATAGTAATCCCTGAAAAAGACCTCATTAATTGATTGGGACTCAAGAGAACTGTTTGTGGTAGATTTGCCCTGTTGCCTGCAGATATATCGTCCACGTGGGAACGTCTAGAATCACGTGGCAACGTTAAGAGAGTGTGTTTTATGGGGGCACATGTTGCAGCCATAGAATTCTAGAATGTCTTTTCTTCTTTTCACTTTTTGTTTTGACAGATTTTTTATTCATTTTGTATTTTTGCCTTTTTTTATTTTTCTTCCTCTAGTTCTCTTTCCCTCCACCATTTCCCTCTCAATCCTCACCGCTCTCTCAACCCCAGCCCGTTCTCATCTGCTCAGCTCTTACTTACCCCCCTCCCCCCCTCAAGCTGATCTTCTACCATTCCCCTCCTCACCCCAGCTGATCTCCCTTTTGATTCTCTAACCCCTCCTCACCTGCCAGCCCTTCACCCCCATTGTTGATCACGTTGGCAGTACACGGTAGTGATTGGTCCATATCCTCCTCCATTGTCACTCAGAGTCTGATTAGCACTATCAGCTGCGAAGGACTCTGTACTGCTGTATGGTTCAACATGAGCCTTGACCCCCAGGTGGCAGGGAAAAGGATAGAACCTGATGCACCCCTGTCTCTGAGCAGCAGTCTAAGTAGTGGCAGTAGAGCCCTTGGCAGACCACTCCAGTGAGTCTCTATCCCCATCACTTCTGTTTCTGCTTTGAGTGCCTGTGACATCTTGTGTTGCAGATGGACAAACCAAAAATATAACCATAAAATGCACTATAAGACTGTAAAGTCACGTGATCTGTGATGTGGCGCTGATAGCAGGAGATGTGTAGAGCACGTCAGCAAAGTAGGCAGGGCAAAGGGCAGGGAAGATGTTCAGCACCACCTTACCTTCTCCTCCTTTTTCAGGCTGAGGCTATCTCCTAGCCCCTCCTCTCAAAAGCGGGGCACCCGAACCAGCATGGGCCAGACATCCTTCTTGAGTTCTGCCAAGAAGAGGAAACTGGAGAACGGGGAGTCGCAAGGAACCAGCTTCTCCCACCATGTCAGGACCAGTGGGCGTGTTGCCGTGGAAGAGGTTGACCTGGACGGGAAATTTGTCCGTCTGAGGAACAAGTCCAGCGAAGTAAGTTCAAGATAATTCCTCTGAAAGAGGTGGAGTGTACCACTGGCAGTGTGCTCCAGGAATGCCTGCTGGTGGTAATCGCTCTGTAGAGGATGCTGATAGATTTTATGTAGAGTATTGTCATTCTGGAGGCCATAATACCTTCAAAGAGTATCAACAGTCCAGAAAGGAGCTACCAAAAGGGTGCAAAGCTGGTGCAAAAAGACCTAAATCTGTATAGTCTAGAGCAGGGGTTTTCAACCCAGTCCTCGGGGAACCCTAGGCCAATCAGGTTTTCAGGATTCCCAGAATGAATATGCATGAGAAAGATTTGCATGTTCTGCCTTCATTGTATGCAAATCTATCTTATGCATATTCATTGTTGGAATCTTGAAAACCTGACTGGCCTAGGGTTCCCCGAGGACTGGGTTGAAAACCTATGGTCTAGAGAAATGGGGGGATATGATACATATTCCAATACCTTAAAGGTACAAATAATAAGACTGGAGAAGGGGCAGACTTGGAAAGAACTTTAACAGATAATTCTCTACAAAAAAGCAATGGATGTCTGTAACAGCCTCCCAGTGCAGGTGGTGAGAGCAAGAATTTTGCTGAAACTCAAAAAAGCCTGAGATAAGCTTAGGGGATCCTCAAGGTGGGAGGGGGGAGCATAAGAGAAACAAAGAGAAAGAAGAGGTGGGCAGATTGGAGGGGCCTGGAGATCTCTTTTCAAACAATACCAAGAACTGGGCTAGTGACTCATTGGCAAGAGTGCGGAGGACCTGGATTTGATTTCCAGGTTGATCAGAGCTGGAGTGCTGCAGAGACAGGATTCATAGCCTCAGGAGGACAGGAAGTCAACAGTGCCATCTAGTGGTTAAATTTATGATTATATTCGCTACATTCTGGAGGGAGCCAAGGTTTGTGTTGTGATGGCTAAGTGAAGTTAGGTGAGTGATATCAAACTAGGGAGGGAAAAGGTATTTGCATATTTAGCTAAATTAATTTAATTCAAATAGAGGTGATGTGATAACAGTGTCCAGTACATGTGGGAATTATGCATTGGCCGGTATCTTGGTTAACTGGGGTTACGAGGTATAGCTCCCTTGAAGGAGTCTGCAGGAGAAAAGCTGCTCTTGTTGGGAAGGATTATGAAATCGTAAGTATTTATCTGCTGGTAATTTCTCAGACTCTTCGGTTAAAGTGAACCCTTTGGGTTTAAATTGATAAAATCTCTGTCTACTTTAAAGTTCTTTATTTTTTAAAGTAATACAGGACATTGCTTTATTTACTTATTTTTCTTATATACCGCGCTCTTCGATATCAGTGCGGTTTACATGGAACAAGGAGAGTTTACAGTGGGGGGTTACACCGTAATTACATAGAACAGGTAAAATAACTTGGATAACAGTATTAACTATTTAGCAAGTCAGCTTCTTACTAAAAAACAAACTCTAAGACTCGGTCAGGGCTCTGTGTTAGAAAGTTAACTTCTGTTAAGTGTTTCTTTCCCTCCCACCCACCCCAGGTATAATCTTGGATTTATAAACTCTTACAGCCTTACAGGGACAGAAGTAGTCAAATTCACTTTTAGTTGTAGCTGGTTATCCTCATCAGGTATAGTTTTAAGTAAGTAAACAACTTAAATATCCTAACAAAACCTTAAAATTAAGATGCAGACAGCAGTCCAGCAGAGAGATGGGGGCTATCCAGTCTTTTGCATTGAGTGCCACATGTATGATTTTCTCCCATTTGGTGAGGGGTCTTACATATGCACTAGATGTAAGGAGCTCTTTGCTCTCAGGGAACGGGTCCAATCTCTGGAGGCTAGAGTAGCGGAGGACATAAGGAAGACAGAGAGGTATAGAGACGAGACCTACAGGGACATAGTACTGAAGTCCCACCTCCAGTCTGACAGCCTCTCTGTTGCCATGGAGGGGAGAGGTCACATGAAAGGAGAGCATCACCCTGATGTGGTAGGAAATGATTCTGTAGCTAGGACCTGTCCTCCAGGTGACGTAAAACCCTCTCCCTTCGAGGAGGTTTCTCCAGGAACATGTACCCATGAGGGAAGGGTTAAGATGGCCATTATAGTTGGTGATTCAATCATTAGGTATGTAGTTAGCTGAGTGGCTGGTGGATCACCTGGTAAATTGCCTGCCTGGTGCGAAGGTAACAGACCTCATACACCACCTAGACAAGGTTTTGGATAGTGCTGGAGAGGAGTCTGCTCTCTTGGTACATGTTGGTACCAATGACATAGGAAAGCATGGTAGGGAGGTTCTGGAGGCCAAATTTAGGCTTTTAGGTAGGAAGTTGAAATCCATATCTTCCAGGATAGCATTCTCCGAAATGCTTCCCGTTCCACACGCAGGACCCAAAAGGCAGGCAGAACTCTGGAGTCTCAATGCGTGGATGAGACAATGGTGCAAAGAAAAGGGTTTTTGGATTTGTTAGGGACTGGGCAACATTGTGGGGAAAGGAGGGGCTTTTCTGAAAGGATGGGCTCCACTTTAACAGGGATGGAACCAGGCTGCTGGCATTAATCTTTAAAAAGGAGATAGAGCAGCTTTTAAACTAGATACTAGGGGAAAACCAAGAGTTGCCCAAGAGAGTATGGTTCAGAAGGATGTATCCTTAAAGGATACTAGCAAAAGAGGGAAGTTAGGGCTTTTTCGAATTATGCTCCTAGATGTTGGAACAAACTCCCTCCCAATATCAGAGCAATTAAAGACATCAAACAATTCAAAAAAGCCCTTAAACACCACCTTTTCATCGCACACTTCAAACACCTAAACACCCCTTCCCCTCCCCCATTCTTTTAACCTCATACCTACCCTAACTAACTGTATAGATTTTATATATCTCCAACATGTATTTTCTAGAAATATAAACGATTTCCCTGTTTACTTCCATGTTAATTTTCCTGTTACTTGTAATAGGTCTGTTATATCTGACCAATTGTTGTATTGTTTCAATGTAAACCGCACTGATGACAAATAGTGCGGTATATAAGAAAATTAAATAAATAAATAAATAAATCTCAACAGAGGGGTTCCAACAAAGATAAGTTACCCAGATGCCCTTAAGTACAGAGCTGAAAGATTCCAAATTACCCCTTTCAACTGATAACCAGATTAATATGAATAAAATAAAACCTCTAAAATGTCTGTATGCAGATGTTAGAAGTATAAAAACTAAGATGGGAGAGTTAGAATATATAGCTCTAAATGAGAGGTTAGATATGATTGGTATCTCAGAGACCTAGTGGAAGGAGAACAACTAGTGGGACACTGTGATACTTGGGTATAAATTGTATCGCAATGATAGAGTAGATCAAATTGGTGGAGGGGTTGCACACTATGTTAGAGAGGGCATTGATTCACATAGGATTAAAGTTTTGCAGGAAACAAAATACACTGTAGAATCTCTATGGATAGAAATTTGAAGTAGAAAGGGGAAGGCAATGGCAGTGGGGGTGTACTACCAACTGCCTGGCCAGGATGAACAGATGGATGATGAAATGCTCAAATAAATCAAGGAAGCTAACAAAAGTTACAACACAGTAATAATGGGTGACTTCAATTACCCAGTATCAACTGGGTCAGTGTTACAGCAGGACATGCTCGGGAGATAAAAGTTTCTAGATGAAATAAATGACTGCTTCTTGGAGTAGCTGGTTCATGAACCGACAAGAGTGGAAGCCATTTTGGACCTAGTCCTTAGTGGAACACAAGATCTGGTGCAAGAGATAAGGGTATTGGTAATAGTGATCATATCATGCTTGCATTTGATTTAATAAATTAAGGGAGGATAGCAAGGAAATCCACAGTACTACCTTTTAACTTTCAAAAGGAAGACTATGATAAAATGAGGAAAATAGTTAAGAAAAACATAAAAGGAGCAGCTGCAAAGGTTAAAGATTTACATCAAGCATGAGCATTGCTTAAAAATACTAGCTTGGAAGTGCAGACTAGATGTATTCCACGCTTTAAGAAAAGTGGAAGGAAGGACAAAAAACTGCCAATATGGTTTAAAGGTGAGATCAGAGAGGCTGTTGTAGCCAAAAAAGCATCTTTCCAGAAATGGCAAAAGGAGCCAAATGAGGAAAACAGGAAACACATAAGTACTAGCAAGTTAGATGCAAGGCATTGATAAGATAGGCAAAGATAGAATTTGAGAAGAAGCTTGCTGTGGAAGCAAAACCGCTTAGTAAAACGTTTTCAAGTACATTCATAGCAAAAAAAACTGTGAGAAAGGCAATTGAACCATTAGATTATCATAAAAGGGGGGTAAAAGGGACACTAAAGGACACTAAAGGAGGACAAAGCCATAGAGACTGAATGAATTCTTTGCTTTTTTTTACTGAAGAAGATGTAGGGAAGTTACTCCTGCCTGAAATGGTATTTAAAGGTGATGTATCGAAAGAATTGAAAGAAATATCGATAAACCGGGAAGATGTATTAACAACTATTTGATAAACTGAAGAGTAGCAAATCACCTGGACTGGATGGTATACATCTGAGGGTGTTGAAAGAACTGAAATATGAGATTGCAGACCTACTGTTAGTAATCTGTGAACTATCATTAAAATCATCTGTAGTACCTGAAGATTGGAGAATGGCCAATATAATGCCAATTTTTAAAAAGGGTTCCAGGTGTGATCCGGGAAACTACAGACCGGTGAGCCTGATGTCAGTACTGGGCAAAATGGTAGAAACCATTATAAAGAAAAAAATTACTATACGTGTTTATTTAAGGAAAATCTTGTCTTACTAATCTGTTATATTTTTTTGAAGGTGTGAATAAACAGAAGGATAAAAGTAAGCCAGTTAATATAGTTTATCTGGATTTTCAGAAAGCCTTTGACAAGGTCCCTCATGAGAGACTCTTGGCAAAATTAAAAAGTCATGGGATAGGAGGCAGTGTACTATTGTGGATCAGAAACTGGTTAAAAGATAGAAAGCAGAGGGTAGGGCTAAATGGCCAATTTTCCCAATGGAGAAAGGTGAATAGTGAAGTACCCCAGGGATCTGTGCTAGGCCTGCTACTTTTTAACATATTTGCAGTTGTGGTCAACAGTATTGGCACCCTTGCATTTTAGGTATGTTTTGTACAATATCTTGAGAAATAATTGGAAATATTCCAACTGTATGTCATCATAATATTTTAATAGTGCGTTCAAGGGAACCAAAAAAAGATGTCTGTGGAACTTAGACATAGTAATTTTTGATAAAAATACAAAATATGACCTGGACAGGATTAATGGCACCCTGCATTAATATTTGGTTGCACGACCCTTGGCAATAACAACAGCCTCCAAACATTTCTTGTAGACATCTATAAGTTCCGTACATCTGTCTGCTGGTAGTTTCTCCCACTCTTCAACTGCGATTTGTTCCAGCTCATGAATGTTTCCAGGATTCCTTTTACCAATGGCAGATTTCAGCTCTTTCCAAAGGTTCTCAATTGGATTGAGATCAGGACTCATTGCTGGCCAGTTTAAAACAGCCCATTTGTTCATTTTAAACAACCTTTTGTAGTTTTGGATATATGTTTTGGGTCTAATCTAATATAACAGAGATTTTTATACCGCAACGATCCCAATTAAAAAAAGATTCTGTGCGGTTTAACAGAAAGAAAAAAATAACATTTAAAAAGAAACAAAGAAGGACACTAATCCCTATTAAATAACCAAGATTTCAAACCTCTACGGAATTGACATAGAGAAGGGATACAATTCAAGGCAATGTTATGTCACCATGAAAGGGATCGTATCCATAGCGCCTGATTTACATCTCTACACGGGGAGGGGGGGGGGGAGGACAACAGCAAAGTATTGATTGATTGTAGGCATTTGGATTTACATATTGCTAACAGAAGTAATAGGGAAGAAAAATAAAAATAAAAAGTTTAAAACGAATCCAGTTAGGGACTTTCAACCAATGCAATTTGTGAAGTAAAGGGGTTGTTGCCATACACCGTGAAACACCAAAGATAAGGCGTGCAGCTGTGTTTTGATATTATCTAATCTGATATTGAGAGCAATTCAAAAATAGTAAATTTCCATAATCCAAATATGGTAAGATAGAATTTTGCACCACAAGTTGAAAATGTTCTTTAGAAAATAAGCCTTTCAGCCTACGTAATTGGCGTCATCTATAAAACGTTTTTGAGACAATTAAGCTTAGATAAGCTTCAAAAGTTAAATCTGAATCTATCAAAACCCCTAAAATTTTTAGAACTGACTTTATCTTAAGATGTAACATGCACAGTAAAGATTCCAGTAACAGTTTAATGTTGCTAAAACATATGGCCTTTGATTCTGAAATATTAACTTGTAGCTGTAATCACTTTGCGCAAACTTCTAACTGTGCCAAATCAGTGTTAATGTTGAGTAGTAGTCTATAGAAGCTGGAGAAAAAATAACTAACGCTGAAATGTCATCAGCATATGAATAACGTTTTTAATTCAGTTGTTCAAAAGCACATCCCAGGGTTGTCATAATTAGGTTAAAAAGGATGGGTGACAATGGGAATCCCATTCAGAAGACCTATCTTGACCTATCTGTACCCAATATCTTCTACACTTCAAAAAGCCAAAAAAACAATTTTGCACTGAACTTGTAATCCCTAGATACTCCAAAAGGAGCATTAACACATGATGATCTACTAGAGCAAAGGCCGAACTCAAGTCTAATTGCAGAAGGACTGCAAAATGACCCTTTGCCAATACTATATTTAAATCAGAAACTAAAACCTTTAATAATTCAGTACTGTAAGCCTTTCTAAACCCAAACTGGTAAGCCCTCAAACTATCAAATTTGTACAGATAAGAAATGAACTGATTCACCACAATTGTCTCATATACCTTAATCCCAGATCTAGCTTTCTGATTCTAGGTAGTACATTTTGCTCCAAAATACCTTGGTAGTCCTCTGACTTCATGATTCCTTTTATATATTCCAGGCCTCCAGTTCGTAAGAGGGCAAAACAGCCCCACAGCATTATGGAACCTCCACCATATTTACCTGTAGGAAGGTTTTTTTTTTTCCTTATAAGCTTCATTTCTTTGCCTGTAAATGTATCGCTGGTCTGCATTGCCAAAGAGCTCAAGTTTGGTTTATCTGTCACCAGAACATTTTCCCAGAAAGACTGTGGTTTCTTAAGGTAGATTTGAGCAAAGATCAGGGGTGCCTTTTTATATCTGTCTTTGGGCAGTGGGGTCCTCCTTGGCCTTCGTCCATGAAGTCCTTCTTTGTTTAGTATGAGGCGTATGGTGCAAGTTGAAACCCCACTCCAGATTGCTCTAGGTCAGCCTTAAGCTTTTTGGATGTTGTATGTGATGTTTTTCCAGCAGTTCACACTAACCTTCGAAGACTTCTTGGATTAATTTTCCTCTTCCCACCATGTCCTGGGGGGTTCTTGACAGTTCCATGAGCAGAAAACTCTTAATAACATTGAGAACTGTAGACACAGGAATCTCAGGATCTTTGGAGATGGCCTTGTACCTCTTTGAAGTTTGATGTTTGGTGATAATGGCTTTTCTGGCAGTCTCAGGCAGCTCTCTTGTCTTCACCATTGTGAAAATGGAAATGGGGGTGAATGTGGCCATTTTAAACATTAGAGCCATCATTTATTGGTTAATTCAAGTTATATGAGTACTGACAATTGATCACAGGTGTGTCTAATTTTACTGCAGTATGAATGTGGTTCTTCTGTTCAAACTGATTTGAATTGTTTATAAGGGTGTCAATAATTATGTCCTTCAATATAAAAAAAAAAACTTAAGCCCAGACCACTAAATTGAACACATCCAAAGATCAGGCTAACGAGCAAAGAGCACAATGAAAATATTCACAAGCAAAAATGATTTATTGTCGGACTCTTTGTTTAGAAGGGCCGTAGCCACTCCAACAACAAAGTTTCCTTTTTTGGTATTTAAAGACGATGAAGATCACCACAAACTGTGTAACACAAATCACTTAAGGGAAAAGTAAACGTAAGTTGTTTCCTCAACGTCCATTCCTCCACGACTGGGAGGGTACCAGCAGGTACTGGCTGTACAGATCCAGGTAGTTGGAAAGCAAACCCTTGCAACTGAAAGCGACCCAGAACTGTTTCCAGCTCCTGCTTAATTTCTTGAGCTCTGCTTCAGGCTCCGTAGAACGAGGGTTGTAGGCCCCAAGGATCGCTGGTGATCATTCACAAAGACAGTCAGCTGGGGAAGGGGGTTAACCACAGCTCTTTCATAGTGAAAACAACTGACGTCACACATCAAAAAATCAAATGCAATAAACTGGGGTCATTACTGTCTGACTAAAGCAGACTCCACCAGTGACTCTCCATGTTTAAACCAGAAGGATGAACAGTCTTCAACTTATAAATCCAAAATGGCTCCAAAAATTGCAGTCTGAGGATTATTGGGGAGGGTTGTATTTTGGGGCATGCTGGTCTGGGTTTATTTTTTTATATTTATTTTAATGGTGTTTTATGATGTAGTGTTTATTTGTTGTACACTGCGCTGGGCAGTGTTCCGTTGTGCGGTATAAAAACGTAATTAAATAAAATATGTGTACTGCGGCTTTCTCAAGTACCTTATTGTTGTGCCGATAATTTCACATGTTCGACCTCAGTGCTGGGCCTCTTTACCAAAAGCTGTCTTTGGCTTTTTAGGACCAGTCTCTGGGGAACTGGCAGATTAAACGCCAGAATGGCGATGAAACACCCATCGTATACCGCTTCCCTCCAAAATTCAATCTGAAGGCTGGTCAGATGGTGACGGTAAGTGGGTGAACTTATGCCCTATTCAGCGGGGGTGAGTGGGAAGGCACAGGAAGGGGATTTCTTAGAGGCTCAGCCTTTCAAATCCAATGGCCACTGGCTATGTGGAAAGCTGTGGAAATAGAGCGTTGAGACCTTTCTGGCCATATTGGGGCAAGAAGCACAGGCACATCCCAATGGAAAAGACCTTCACGTGACCTTGTCCTCCCAACGGCGCTTTCTCCGACAGTTTAGTATCATCTTTTATGTACCTCCTTATCCAAATATTAAAAAAAAGAAAAGTTAAAGACATTAAATGAGGGAGGATTGAATAAGTCATGGAAAATAGTATAGAAAAAGCATTTATATATCAAAATAAAAACAAAAAAGGGAGAGTGCAAGCACACCATATCTTAGCTCATTTGATCAGGGAGGTTATATGCTACCTGGAAGTAATATGTCTTAAGGCCTTTCTTGCATTTTTTAGAAAGGTTCCCCCTCTAATGTACGGTGGGAGGGTGTTCCAGAGCTGGGGAGCTAGAAAATAAAGCATAGAGAAATGGGTCAGTTCCAGATGTGCCTGTCGCTTGGTGGGGATAATGAGTAATTGTGCATTCTGGGATCAGAATATGGACTCAGCTGCACAGCTAGGTATGATCAGGGCCAGCCCAAGGGTTTCTGTGACCCTAGGCAGGCCTGCTGCGTTGCGCAGCACACCATGCCGCCGTCCTGCCTCCCGTGCTGTGCCGCCCTTGGCATCCAGCTTCCAGCCTCTCACCTGGGGGAGGTGGGCAGCGTGGCAATCGCTTTTTGCTTCTTTGCACCATGGAAGGCCTTAAAGCACCAGTGCCCGTGCATGCCCTCACGGTCTGCCATTCCTGTGCTTCTGATGCAACTTCCTGTTAGAGGGGGCAGGAACGGCAGGCCATGCAGGTGCTTCAGGGCCCACCACATGCTGAAGTGGTAGCTCAGCTGCCACTTTGAAGAAGCAAGAAGGGATCGCTGTGCCTCCCCCCAGGGTCTGTCGCTCTAGGCAACTGCCTAGTTTGCCCAGTGGACAGGCCGGCCCTGGGTATGATGGAGCCCCAGAATAGAAAATCTTGTGAGCAAATGTAAGTACCTTAAATTTCATCCTGTAGGCAATAGGGAGCCAATGGTTTTTCAAGAACAGTGGATGCATTGTGGAGGAGTTATTAATATGATGGAGTGTGTTCCGATGTGCATTAGCATTATCAGTGAAAATAATTTTGCAATAGTCAATATGTGACGTTATTAGTGTTAGAATGAGGGTGTAAAGCATTTTTTAATCGAGTGAATTTTTCTGAGAGTAAGAGAAGATGATTTCACAACTGCAGAAAAAGGGGATGTAAAGGTCAGTTCGGTTAGTGATTTTTATTGCATTTACAGTAGTTGGAGAACAATTGTCTATGACCGGGGTGATTGATGGAGAGGAAGACAGTCCTGTAATCCATATTATTTCAGTTTTGCAGTGATCTAGTTTTAAGTGGTGTTCTGATTGCACTGAGGCAAGAATTAAGACAACTTTGCCTTAAGGAAGTAAGATCCTGCAGATTTCATAAGTGGAGGACCAATGGTGTGGGGAGAAGGGGAGAGAATCAAGTGTGTAACCAGTGTTTATTTCCCTAGATCTGGGCATCGGGAGCTGGAGCTACCCACAATCCTCCCAGTGATGTGGTCTGGAAGGCTCAGAGCTCCTGGGGCTCTGGGGATAGCATTCGCACTGCCCTCATTACTTCCAACGGAGAGGTGGGTCTTCACTCTTTAGCAGACGTTTCACCTTAATCCTGCCCTGTGCTTATTTTTACCAGGTGGATGGACTGGTTGGCCTAGGGTGGGAAAAAAACAGTCATTCTCTCTCCTATCCTGTTGCATATGACTGAGAGGGGCCCCCTTCACTCCTGTTACCATCAAAACATCTGCTATCAATCCAGTCTTTGGGTAAATTGGGGACTAGCTCGGTCAGCCCTAGATGATATGTGTCTCTCATGGGAGGAGAAGGATTGGCACGCATGGGCACTGGGCAGGACCATTGGGTACATGAATCCTCTCATCTCTCATGGCAGGAAGGCAGATCACTCGATACATGCCTGACCACTGGAGACCTGCAGGAGGAGGTGGGAATTGTAGCTGCTCTTTCTTCACATCCTCTCTCGCTTATCGCCCCCTCCTGCCCTCCCAAAAATGATAGGGGCTTAAGCCGAGAGATGTTCACACGTCACCACAACAAGCCACAAACAGTGAGATGTGGGGGGGTATTAATTTTTGTCCACTATTCAGCATCAAGTAACACTACACTCACCATCTACTTGCGCATACTACGATGAGAGGACTAAGATGGGATATTAGGGGAGGACGTCCAATGCCGCCAGTTCCAACCATACCCCGATGCCGTGAACCCTTCGCTCTGGGTCTTCTCTGAAGTCCTGCAACATGATTGGGTCTAAACGGTAACCCTCTGTGTCTCGTAGGAGGTGGCTATGCGGAAGCTGGTGCGCACAGTGGTGGTGGATGATGAGGAAGATGAAGAGGATGACGACGAGAATGAAGTTCTGCATCATCACCACGTAAGCCTCTCTGAGCTCTCTCGGGGCGTTGCGAGCAAGCCGCTTGCCGGAAGTGAGATGGAGCCTCAGCATTGGGTGGGAAGGGAGAGGGAAGTGGGAAAACCTGGTGCTAGATTTGCACGTCAGAGCTGCCTGGATGTGATGGAGAGATAGTCTTTCTCGATCTCAGTGCTCGCTGCCATTCTCTCCATTACATCTCGGCCATTTCTCAAACATTCTTGTTTTGTCCTCACGTGCTCTCCTTGTCCTGGGTAAAGAGGAGTCGATCAGGCAAAGGGGGCCGCTCCAGAAGCAGAGGCCTTTAGCGGCAGTGACGGGGTTTGGAAGCTGAGGAGACCGAAGGTTTCTTAGATTAGTCCTTCTCACATAGCTGTATTTTCTCTTCTTGCTTCCTCATAGGGCACTCACTGTATGACCGGCTCTGGTGACCCCGCAGAGTATAACCTGCGCTCACGTACCGTGGTCTGCGGGGCATGCGGCCAGCCAGCTGAGAAGGGCGTTGGTGGTACTCCAGGCACTATGATGGGCTCCGGCTCCTCCTCCTCCAGTATGACCATGTCCCGCACCTTCCGTAGCGTGGGAGGCACCACCGGCGGAAGCACCCTTGGCGAGAGCCTAGTGACCCGGTCTTACATTCTGGGGAATGGAAACCCTCGTGGCCAGGTTAGTGCCTTTGGGATAATTGTATAGTAATAGCATAGCCAGAATTTACTAGCCGAGCACCTTTTAACACATGGAACCACTTTGTCTGCCTTGTAGCATGGTCTGAAATATCTCTATTGGCCAATCTCTTGGTTAGCTCTCACCCCTAGGACTCCTTTAAGCTTACACTGGATTTCCTCAAGTTTGAAGCCAGTTCTTGAATAAGGAGCTTTACCTTGCCGTTGACTGGTGCTCTGTTAAGGCTGCAGTGAACATCCTTTGTGGGGGCAGAGGGGGAGGAGTATGATCATATTATCCAGTAATTTTATTTCTGTGCCAGAAATTTCAGATCCAGCAACCTTTCTCCCCCCCCCCTCCATTCCATGAGTTACAATTAGCAGTTGCTGAAACTGTATTAACTGACCTGTACATAGCTCACCAGTGACACTGATACAAGTCCTCAGCCTTTAACTTGTTTTTTTTTCTCTGCTAAAGAGATTGGTGTATCCCCCCATTGTAATACGACTAAACAACTTATGGGAAAAGGCTGTAGTGTGAAGAAACTTTTTGTTTGCTTTTTTGATTTTAGCTCCATGCCAAGTCTCATTTTCTTCTCTTAGAGGGCAGTTCCAAATCTGGTTTTGCCCCATGGCATGCAGGGCTGGCCCAAGGGTGACTGTTGCCCTAGTCAGACCTTCAGCCATGGCCCCTCCCCCCATGATCCTGTGCCCCCCCCAAGTGGCCTAGGGTCCTATCTTCCCACGCATAGTCCAGCACCTCCCCTCCCCCAATATCCAATATCTCCTCTTCCTTCCCCCTTACGCAGGTGTCCAGGACAGGAAGAGAGTGACGGACCTCAGGGGACCTCTCCACATCCTGCAAGACAGTGGCCGATTAAGCCGATATTGGGTTTTGAAGCACAGTCACGTGCACACACTCATAGCCTGCTGTTCCCGCCCCTTTGACAGGAAATTTGCATCATAGGAGGGAGGACTGACAGGCCGTGAGTGTGTGCGTGCGCATGTGCGCCAAGACTCGACGCTGAGCTGACAGCAGCTCACCCTGCCACTGTTTTGCAGGATCTAGAGCGGCCATGATGCCACCCCCCAAGGTCTTCAGGCCTAGGTACCATCTAGTCTGCCTGGTGGAAGGGCCGGCCCTCTTTGCATGCATTGAATTGCAGTTCTGATTGCACGTAGGGAAAGCAGATGCTCCGAGTCCATGCATGCAGAGCATATGTTAAAACCAGGGCTGGAGGAAGAGGAACGGAGCCAGCTGACGGCCCTACCTAAAGCAAAGCGTATCTGTCTATCTAGATGATCCTTTTCAATCACACATTTGCAGGGGAATCTAATGTAAAAGGTACCACTGAGAGCTAATACTCGAGATTTGAAAAAAAAAAAAAGTCTTCTTTTTCACCTGGGTGGCTTTAGAGACATCAGGGAACAATTGTATTCTAGCACCACAAAAATGGGATTCCTTAAAATAAATTTTCAGAATTAACACCTTAACAGTGTCTTTGGCAAAGGAAACCCCTAAGGCTTCTCTAGTGCCAGTGACATCCTGGGAATCTTCTAGGAAGGCAGAGAGACTCAGACCAGGTCTTTCGACCAGAACATCCTCTCCCTCCCGCCCAGAAAATGTCCTTACCACTTCATCAGGAACAGAATACAATTTGGACAGTAAAATGTCAGCACTTGAAGTATTTACGTACAAGCATCTCTGATGAAAGCAACCAAGTAATGGGGAAATTCAAATACCTCTCATTTTTACTATGAAGGGAATTTTCAAAGGATTCCAATTTGTGGTGCATCATAAGGCTGTCCTAAATAGAGGACACTCCTACTGCATTCAGAGAGGTCTCCTGGGTGGCCAGTATGGAGACCTTTTCCCCCAAGATTTCCAACTGGACATCCACCTGTTTAAACTTTTCCACAGCTTCCTGGGAGAAATCGCAGAATTGCGAAACAATAGTAGACAACAACTTCTCAGTATGCGACACTATTTGCTGTATTTCTTGTAAAGAAACCTGAGCTCCACCAGGCTGAATAAAACGAGGTTACTTACCTGTAACAGAATATACCTTATCAGAATATAGAAAGACTAGGGGACATGCAATGAAGCTACAGGTTAAACTATTTAAGACTAATAAAAGAAAATATTTTTTCACTCAACGTGTAATCAAACTCTGGAATTTGTTACCGGAAGATGTAGTAAAAGCTGTTAGTGTAGCTGGGTTTAAAAAGGTTTGGACAAGTTCCTGGAGGAAAGGTCCATAAACCATTATTAAGAAGTGACCGAAGATATCAATGCTTGACCCAGTACAAGCATTGTGGAACTTGTGTCTCTTGGGGAAACTGCTAGGTACATATGACCTAGATTGGCCACTGTTGGAAACAGAATACTGGGCTTGATGGACCTTGGTCTGACCCAGTATGGCATATCTTATGTTCTTATGTTCTTATGTTCTAACAGGAGTTCTCCGTGGACAGCAGGATAAGTCAGCCACACTTGGTGACGTCATCCGACGGCGCCGAGACGGAAGTACTCTCCATAGCTCAGAAGGGCTTTCGCCCTTCTGAGCTTGAGCCAACTGGCCCTACCCCCCGGCCCGCCCCTAGCTAGCCAGTTCATCACTAGCTGAGCCTTAGCCACTAGGAGGCAGGCACTGGTCAGAAGCCGACCCTTTCCCAGGGGAGGTGGGCAGGTATGTGTGGCTGACTTATCCTGCTGTCCACGGAGAACTCCTGTTACAGGTAAGTAACCTCGTTTTCTCCTAGGACAAGCAGGATGAGTCAGCCACACTTGGTGCCTCCCAAGCTGTCATGCAATGTGGTGGAAAGGGGGAGGCCGATATCAGGTTCAGGGACACCTTATCAGGACTGGATGTTTTAATGTTGTGCCCTGGAACACTTTGGAATATCCTTGTAGGGCAGGGCAATGCCATAGTGTGCCTGGTGGCACTACCAAACATGCAATGTGCACGCACACAGTACAACGTGCAGTGTGCAGTGTTAATGAGTGTGCGCCCATGAGATGCCACATGTAGTGATACTGAACGTGTAGACATGCAGGCCCACTTTGCGCAAGTATGGTAGCAGCGGGAGTATTTGGTCTCCATGGGCAGCCGCAGAGAGAATGGTCTCAAAAGGCAGCCGCAGAGGTGCAGTAGTAGAGGGAGTCCCCTCGAGTAATAACGTTGAGTTAACGACTGTGGGCAAGGATAGCCACGGCATCAACATTGGAAGTGCTGCAAGAGTGTTGCGAGATGGACTCATTAATGCAGCCGCGGCAGTGAGGTGGTTACTGCGAGCAAGGCTAGGACCAGCAGCAATATTGACAGTGCTACAAGAATGATGCAACTAAGCATTAACACCGTCTGTTACCAGAGTGATACCGTAGAGGACATGAGTCGTGTCCAGGCAGGAGGTAATGGTGTAGGCCTTGAGACTGCTAGTCGATGCGTTTGTCCATGTTGCCAAGCGACGTGTTCGTCCATGTTGATTGGAGTGGGCCACAGGCTGTCGATGGATCCTTCGGCATGGCTAGAGTCCTGTGTTTGGTTTGAGCCTCCGCTTGTGCCAGGAGGAGGGGCATGTGGACTTCCTAGAGGTGGAGTATGCTGGGACCAGTTGGGTCCCTGGTTGGTGGTGCACTGTTTCGTGTATGTCCTGGGCATGTAGCTGCATAGGGCTTTGATGATGTCCAGAGTATGGAGTGTCTCCAGGGAGGTATTCTCCAATCCAATGGCCTGGCGGCCATGGTGGCATTGCGTGCATGGCAGTGCCCTAGGCATGGCTGGAGCACCTGCTTGGGTCCCTGGTCAAGGAGAATCCCTGGTAGAGGAGTACACCGGGTTTTTGGAGGTCTCATACGAAGAGTTGTGTCCCGTGTTGCTGGCGTGCCGTTTCGCGTACATCCTGGGTGTATAGCTGCTTAGGGTTGTGATGATAGGCAGGGCGTGGAGTCTGCTTCTCCCGAGAGGGATCTTGCATTCTGACGGCCTGGCTGATGTGGCTTGGTTGTGGTAGCGTAGAAGGACTAGCGGTTTGGAGCGCTACTCGAGATGGCATCAGGATTAGCAGTAATCTTGCTGGCAGTCTACCGCAGTTCTGTCTGCGGTGGTTCTGTCTTCGGGATGCTCACCATGTAAGCCAGTTGAGTAGTGTGCCAATGCGGCTGCCGAGCGCAATCGTCGGAGGCTGCAAAGCCAGGGAATTGGGAAACCTGTCTGGCACTTGTGCCAAGCGCTATAGGACTTGCATGATGATGATGCAAAGGCACAAGTTTCATTCATATCGCATTGGTAAGTATGAGGCCAACAGAGTCAGGTCTGAATTACGACCTGTTGAGGATGTCTTGGGTTCTGTCCATTCGTAGCAGTATAAGGTCGATCAGTGGTCAGCCCCACTATGTAAGACAGAGCTGATGCCCTGGGTTGAGAGTCCCACCTGTAGGTATGTCTGGCAGATGGGTGTACCTGTTAGCTGTCTCTGGGAGGGCATCTTGCAGTTAGCCCTGCCTGGAAGGGTGGGTACTGCTTGCAGTGGTAAGTCAGGGTTCAGAGTGGTAAGTCCAGAGTTTAGAACTTAAATTAGAACCATCCCTATTTGCTTTTGATCTAGTTGTCACTCCTGCGCAGTGAACACAAACCCATCCTGCTTGATGATTAGAAGTCCCAACTCAGGAATTGAACCAGGTACCTTCCTAGGATGGTAGACAGTGCTTATTATCAGAGCCTCCAGGCCAACTTTCCTGCAACCTTTCATCTCGTAAGGAAGTGGGAACCTGTTCCCTTTGTGTGTAGGTGTGGGACTATGACCACCTTGTTGACAATCACGCCTTAGAGAGAGGAGCCGTTGTGGCACTCTGGAAGTGTGTTCTAATGCCCAACTGGGCCTGCAGCCAGGTCTTGAACCTGTGATGTTTGTTGATATGGATCTGTGCTTGTGTGTGTGTGTGTGTTGCAGTGCTGCACCTGGGTTGATCATAAGTAGTATCCCTAGCCCGGTTATCCCCCGACTGGCCTTGGGCCCTGCCACCTTGGCCAAAGCCTTGGTGCCACATGGTTCTAGGTTTTAGTGCCACAGAGCTCGCTGGGGTTCCTGTGTAGGAGTTGTTTAGTAGGGAAATCTTGGTGGTAGCCAGTTGTCCCTGTATCTGAAGGACTGGTGATAGCTTGTTGCTCCCGTTCTGGAGCACTGAATGCAGCCTGGGGATGTGGGTCTTGGTTCTGCCACTGTAACTGTGAAGTCTTCTGGGCTTTGCACGGCAGCTGGGTAGTTTTGCCAGAGGTGCAGGCTTCGCACGGTAGGCCATGATAAAGTAGAGACATGTTCTGCAAGATCTTCAAAGGAGAATTGTGTCTCTGTTCTAAGTACCATGGCTGTGTGTAGAGTACCACACTGTAACCCCACCCGGGTTGTCCCGCCAGTGTTATGGGAGGATTGCTGTGGACACGGTGGTGTTGATGTTAGCTTAGACAGCAGCCAGTCAATGTGAGGCTTCTGGTGGTTCACCAGGGAGTCCAGGTATGGTTTGCTGAATCGTTCCCTGTGTCCGGGGAGGCACCAAGAGATGTTGTTTTATATATTTATTTATTTTTGAGTCTGTTGCCACCGCACGGCACTGCCTCGGGCGAGGGTGTGAGGTGGTCCCGGCAGAGAAATATGAGGGCACGAGACGCAGGCGAGCATATCAAAGCAGTTGTCCCTTGGCCGCAAGGGCAGCGCTGCAGAGTCCGAGGTGCTGCTGGGCCCAAGGGACCGTAGGCAGATCTCCACAAATGTTGGCAGAATTGCTTGCCTCAGGCGCTCCCTCTCCAGGGCTGCTTCGCCAATTTTTTTTTTTTTTTGTATTCGTGGAATGGCCGTCTCACCTTTCCCTTGGACAGCCTCAGTTGTCTTACCCCCGGGAGCAGAGGCTGGTTGCTTGCCGGTGGTGGTGTACAGAGACCTAAGACATCTGTGGAGCCGCCACCCTCCATCTTCTTAGATGTAGCTGGTGCATGTGAGACTCCTCGAAGTCTGTCCAACCCTCGCCCTTAGGCTGCTCTTCTAACCTGGCATGCAGGCACTCAGTGTGCCGCATTCGTCAGAGGGGCTGTGCGTTTTATTTCGAAGACTGAAGCTTTTCTTTCGAAGACTGAAGCAGATGTGAAGCCCTGTAGGGGTGTTTAATGTTACGTGCAGGCCCTGTACTAGTATGTGGCCAATTGGTCATTCAGAATCTGATCCTGGGCTCCTTCCGCCTTTGTTTCGAAGGGCTGCTGGAGGAGTTGATGGCAGGAGCTGCCTGCTCTAGTCCAGATCCTGCCTGCGGGTGGCTGTGTTGATGCCACGGGTCTGTTCTGCTGACCACCGGAGCTGGCTGCTTTAGTTTTGACGCTACCTGAGGACCAAAGCGGGCTGTGTCGATGCCACGGGTCGATTTGCTGATAGCAGGAGCTGCCCGCTTTAGCATTGACCCTGCCTGTGGTCCAAGGAGGGCTGTGCTGATGCCACGGGTCCCGTACAGGGACCTGGTGGTGAGCGTGCCCCTCTGATGGCCGTTTTGCCCGTGCTCTGAACATTAGGCTACTGCTCCGCTCCACTCCACTCCAGCATGCCGGAGGCCCAGCAGGAGAGCCGTGAAGTAGCTATTCTGCCTGCGGAAGGATTTTCCCTTGTCTAGTTGCGGTTCAGGGTACCAAGGATTCAGGGTACCCCTGGCAGGCAGTCTGTTGTGCTAAGGCACAAAGAGTCTTAATAAGCGCTATGCCTTGTTTGCAGGGGCAGAGTGATTTTAGGGCGACAGTCCAGCGCCATAAGGAAAACTTTCCCTCGACAAAGGGCTTGTGAAGAGGAGTTCCCTCCTCCTCAGAACCTGGAGGATGCCTGGACAATGCTCCTTATTCATGCCAAGCTGCTGCCTCACTGACTGGCTGGACCGGGAGTCATGATGACATCGGTGTCGAAAGGGGGAAACAAGCGCACAGCGCTGATGCCAGATGAGATCGCTGTGCTGATGGGAGTGATGCCATTAACGGTGCTGTGGACTCTGCTGAGGCTTTCCTGCTGTTTCGTCAGCACGGCGCTGTGGGAAGGGTTCCAGAAGGTCCTCCCTCTGTTATAGGGGCCCAGGGCAGGGGGCTGGAGCGAGGGGGGGGGGGGAATCCCGCTGGACGAAGGAGGAAAGAATACCTGCTGCTAGTGCCCGGAGCAGAGCCTCCTATTCTTCAGGGATCTTAGCATCAGCCTTCTTGCAAGGCAGTCAGCATAAATATGCATGCAGCCAGAGTTAGTTTAGAGTAAATCCCTCAGATTTTCAATTAGCATATGAACTGCAGCGGACAGGAACTGTAACAGGCAGGCAGAATGCTTGCTGCGATTGCGATTGGACGCCCCAGCTGCTGCTTCTGCTGCTGCCGTTTATGATGCTGCTGCTGCTGTGACTTCTGCGCCAGCGTCCAGAGGGTCGGCGCGGTCCTCGGCGATGCATCCGCGCCGAATGGGACCATCGTGGTGGGAGTGTCTCCTGTGCAAGCGGCTCCTCTTTCTCTGATGCTTGGATCGGCGCCGACCAATGGCGCCACAGGGGGAGGAGCCGGGAGCCGTGATGTCATCAGCCAAGATGGCCACCGCCATGGGAGCCTTGTGGCCGGTCGGATCGGAGCTGCAGAGAGCTGCTTGGGCTGCAGAGCAGGCAAAATGGAGGGTCAGATTTCCGCGGCCGGGGATGGAGGCCCGGGGGCGCATCCTCTGCCATGCAAGTCTCATAGGCTAGACATATCCAGGGAAGAAGGCCTTAGGTGGTGGGCGACGTGACCGGGGATGGAGGCCTTAGAGGCACATCCCATGCGGCAGTGGCTGCAGCAGCAGCAGTGTCCGTAACCCGCGTGCATTCAGAAGATCTTCAGAAACAGTTTATCCGTAGCGGCATCCGCAGGCTGCGAGCACATGGCCGGCAGGCACAGGGATTCCAGCCATCTCCCCTTGGACGGCAATGGTAGAGATCTGCAAACAAAGGGAAGACTCAGAGAAAGTGCTAAAGACATTGTTAAACGGAGTAGGTAAGGAGGAAGGGATTTCCTCTTCAGAATAGTGTAGTATTTGGTAATTTCAGTTGGAGAGTAGAGAGGTCCGTCTTGATGGCAAGGCGGAAGAACTGAAACTGGCTAGCTAGGGGTGGGCCGGGGGTAGGGCCAGTTGGCTCATGCTCAGAAGCCCTTCTGAGCTATGGAGAGTAGTTCCGTCTCGGCGCCGACGGATGACGTCATCAAGTGTGGCTGACTCATCCTGCTTGTCCTAGGAGAACAACCTTATCTAAAGCATACACTACAGGTTTAGGACAAACGGCAATACTCTCACACCCTACTCTTACAGCCCCTGACTCTACAATGACTTCCCAAGGACTAGGTAGCAAAAACGGACAAGGTACAGAAGGCAGATGCTATTCGAAGGAGCTTAAAGATGGTCCTTCCAAGGACGCCTGCATCTTATCTATATCTGGCACACTGTTCAGGGGCACCAAATGCTTGTCCATAGGACCCACATCTATAGCTGTTTGTTTACAGCCCTTTGGCTTCCTTTTCCCCGGCATCTCACAGCCAATTGTACCACAAACTTGTTCACCACACCTCACTCCTCAGCTCCTAAGGGGCTCACAAGGGGCAGATGATGCCCTTTGTTGCACGCCCCTTAGTGCATGCCCCCGTCCATATGCCAACAGCCATGCTCGGGTGGAGTCCAGCTGACCTCAGCCGTGCCGGAGTAGCAGGCAGGCAAATGACACACCTTCACAAAGCAGCTCCCCTTGCCTATTTTATAAATTCACAAATGCACATGCTTAACTTTATAAAATAAGGGTGTAAGCAGTGGGATACGTGCGATCACTTCCATCGACCCTTGGGCTGGTGTAAACACTGTGCCTAGATTTTTAAAGAATGTGCATACATGATAGTATTTTATCATTTATGTGCATTAATTTGCACTCCGCTCATGTGCACGCTCATACTGAAAGTGCGCGCTATCAGCCGGATACATGTACTTACAGAATAGTAACTGGTTAAATTGCACATGAATCACTGGAAATGGATGATTTACAAACGTACATTGATAGCTCCTAGTTTTATGTGGCTCCTTATGTAATAATTTCTGAAATGGCTGAAAACTCATATTTAGCTAAGTTATAGGCATGCATTGGCCACCAGTGAACATGTGAGTCTACTGGAAAATTGACCTGTAAAAGCCTAAAAGTGCAGTGGGACAAAGCTAGCTCAGCCTATTCTGATGACATAGTTCTGACAATTGCAGAAACATGGTGACAACAGGCAGGAGTTTGGTGACCTCACAAAGGGGCTATTACTGTATGGGTGTGACATCATAAAGCTGTCTTTTTGGGCCAGTCAGGCTACAGCTTAATTCCGTCAGTTCCATGCTCCAAATCACATTCTAACAATTTCAATTTGTTTTCATTTTTTGTGTAACTTTTAGGTACCACAAAACTGCAGCATCATGTAACCACCGGGGCTCCGACCAGCTCCGAAGCCTTACCCAGAGCGAAGAAGCTTCTCTCTTTTCCCTTTTTGAAACCAAATTGTTCTTGTTTTTATTTTATACAGCAGGAATTTTATAAATGCCAAAGATATGTCATGGGGAATTGCTTCCGTTTTGTTTAAGAAAAAAAAATAGTTTCCCGCTTGTGTTTTCTAGAAATAACGCTGCTTTTTTCCCTTTTTATAAACAAAACTTAACCAAAAAAAACTGTGGTAACCAAAAAAAAAAAATATATATATATATATATACACATATTTTGATAGCGTTATTTTGCAAGCTTGTTTTGTATAGGAAAGCCAGCAGACTTGAAGTTTTAATAGCACTTGGGGCATTTATGAACCTTGTTTTAAAGATGGCTTGCATAGAATTTGATTGATGTGTTTTAGCATTTTCTCTGCTGCTTTCACTTTAAAAAAATTCATTGAATGCAGCCCCGGATGTAAATTTTACCCCTATTCTGGACATCCCTCCAAGGGTGGGGGATGTCAGTGGCAACAGCTCCTCCGTTACTGCCAGCCGTACCCCGACCTTGGATGCCCACACATGGAGGTGACCTGTCTTTTGATTTGCACAATATTCGATATCCATTTCTTACAATCTTTTTGTTAAATCTTATTTGAAAGGTAATCTTAACAGGGGTTCAACATGTTTTATAGCAAAGCGCTGTCCACTGAACTTAAACATGTGCATGTAAGGGTTTTTGATGTCATTTAAAATGAAAACAAGGTTTTCTGGTTAATTGTGAAATGATTTGCAAATTGGGTAGAATTAGCAAATTGAATCCAATGCAATTCCTGATTTGCATGGGATCCATGCTCCGAGAAGCAAACCCCGCTCAAAGGCCATTTTCATGCCCTCTTCCCTATGAGACTGAAAGCAATGCCTCTGTTCTGCCTTAGAGCCTGTGTTGGCCATGCCTGGGATATATTTTGCTAATTTTTGCTAGGTAGAGTTGTGTGGACATTTGCTATGTTTTGCAGAAGGTAGGTAGGATGATTTAAATTGCGGGTATAGATGAAAAGAGAGATAGGGTTTGATAAAGAGACCAGGGTTCAATTCCCACTAGCACTCCTTGTGGCCTTGAGCAAGTCACTTAACCCTCCATTGCCTCAGAAAAATCCAAGTTATCAATGCCCCTGTTTAATGTACATTACCAAATTTAAGTTACATATAAACCGCTTTAATTAACATGATAAAGTGGTGTAAACAAACCTGTTAAATTAATAACTATATATATAGAGCTGCCCAGTTCCAGGAGGGAGATTTTAAGCCAGTCTTTGATTCTTGACAGCCACATCCTGATATATTATGAGATCCCTCAGCATAGATTTCAATGGGGAGTATCAAGCACTACAAATCCCATACTGCTTTGAGATGTAAGTTCAAAACTAAGACTGGCCAGAAAGTCTCCCTCCTGGAACCAGGTAACTTGGCACCTCTGAGTATAGAGGGAACCAGCCTGGAGAAATTAGCCATTGGCCTATAAGATCCAGGCCTAGGTGGCTTCTGACTTTTACAAGGGACTGGAGAAGACAGAAATAGGGGCTGAAATCTATCTTACACTCCCTAAAGGACAGTTTCTGGTCAGGTAAGACTATAGTGTGAAGAGGCTGACTGTCCCAAAATGTAAAATCCTGGTATTACTACAGCGTCTGTTCAGAGTTGTAGGCTTAAGACACTAGTTTCTGAGGCAAAGAGTCCATATTATGTAATATAGCAAGGAAAAAAACTAATATTCTTATATTAACAGAACAGTCATTTCTGCTGTAATGGAAGTATTTTGGGTCACTACAGTTCCAACAGCGCTGGTAAAATCAGGACTTGTGTACTGAAAGAGCTCCGTTGGGTAGGTGGTCTAGTTTTGTTGGCCACGGTAGGGTCAAAACTCCATTATGGCTTGAGTACTGTAAGGTTCACCACTGTGAAACATAGTAGAAATTTTGCCTTTTCAGGGGAGGGCACTGACGGGTCAATAATATAGTATCATTTCAGCATAGCAGGCTCACTAATCTAGTGTTGGGCACCCATGGTCAAGTCAATACTCTAGTATTCATAGAGCTTCTAGGATTCACTTGGATGCTCCAGCACTGGTTGAATTTTTTTGGGAGTCACCATTGCAGTATTGTGTGAACTAGAGCCAGCACCCCAACAAGCCAGTGGGTTAGACTCTCTTCCCTGGTATAGAAGGAGCATTGCCGTGAGCTGTAAAGGAAAACACTATTCTATTACCAAATGTTCAACACAAAATGTTGCTTCAAAATATTCTGTGTATTTTTTTAAGTCACAAAATCTATGCAAAGAGTGTGGAAGAGCCAAGACGGTTCTTCTAGAGGGAGACGTAACAGAACCACTATTGGTGCCTTTTTCCTGTTCAGCACGGACCTGTTGGGCTGAGCGGTTGTACCGTGGCCTCATTGCCTAGCGCTGCTGGCTTCCTCTGCTCGCCTTCTGTCGCTTGTAGCTTGACTGCCAGTATTGTACTGTAAGCGGGTTTAGCGAGCAGTGCTGTAACCTGAAGACTCTTATAAACCAATACAAGGAACCAACGGAAAACCTGTGTCTTGTGTCTTTTTTTCAAAGCCCGTCCCTTGTCCGTGACCAAGTGGCTGTAGTCAGTTAAGCCAACTCCCACCTCATTCACAACAGATGTGCTACAGGACCCTAGCTACATAGTAACAGACAGGCCGATGCAGAAAAGCTTAGCGCAATAGTTTCTGGCGCATTTCCCGTGCTAGGCTTGGTCTCTGATGCAGAAAGCAAGCTAGCACCGGAAAAACGCCCCAAAAACAACCGCACTAAACTGCAGCGCACTTGGCATGCAAGTAATATGCAAATCACTGCATAAGTAATTGCACCTGATGTAGAAAACTGCGCTGAAACTTAGCACAGTTTTTTACATTGTTGTTTAACACTGGATCTTCAGGCCAGCTTCAGACAGGCGTAAAGATCCAGCCGAGAGCAAAGGTATCATCTGAGGTGAAGTCTGACACTTCACCTCAGATGAGCAGATATCAGGGAAAGTTCCTGATGCCATCAGAGTACTGTTGGGGGCCAGTGCCCCCAACACCGACCCCCCAACAGAAACCAAATCCCCGGTGATCCTGATACCCATCTGCCCAATAAAAAAATTCCCTGGTGGCCCAGAGACTCTGATCCTACCCACAAAAATCCATGGCCCCCAAACCCCCCACCTCCCGGTACCTTTCATCTAGAGCAGGAGCATTGCCCACATGCTCCCGCCCTTGCACCATCATCATGCCATGCAGTTTTGTAATTGGGAGGGTGGGATCAGTGCCGCTGGACCACCAGGGATTTTTTTTTGTGGGTGGGTGGGGGGATGCACCAGGCATGGCCATTTTTCAAAATGGTGTCACAGGGACGGGAGTGTGTGGGAAATGCTCCTATTCCAAATTAAAGTACCGGGAGGGCGGTGGGGGCTTGAGGGCCAGTGGGCTACCTGGGATATTTGTTATTGGGTCAGTGGGATCAGGGCTGCTGGGCCACCAGGGACTTTGTTTCTGTCTGGAGGTCGGTGTCCTGGGGGAGCACCAGACCTCCAACAGTATGCTGATGGCATCGGGGGCTTTCCCTGATGCCAAGGTCATCTGAGGTGAAGTGTCAAACTTCCCCACAGATGCCAAACCTGCCTGGCTTTTGTGCGCATGCGTTTGGCTTGCTCTCCCAGTTTAATGCTGACTTTTTGCGCACTGGGTAATTTGAATATTGCATTCCAGCTCACTCAGTCAGCGTTCTAATCTAAATCTAATCTAAAATGTGCATCTATATTGCTACTTTCCCAACAGGATCAGTGCGGTTTAACATAAAAATATAATATAAAGGTGCAATGAATTAAGGAAAAGAAAAAAGATATAATGAAAAGTCTATGAAGAAAGCAACCATGTTTTCAAGTCCTTTCTAAAGAACATAAGCGATGAAACCCTTTTTAATTTCACCGGTAACTTGCACCACAAATCCGCTGCTTTACATGGTAGAGTATAAGTGAATTTCTTCTTGTTATTAATCCTCTCATTAGATGGAAAAAGAAGGGCTTGTGACTCCTGCAGCTGCTTGGACTTAATCATTAACAAAGGAAGAAAAAGATCTGAAAAACGAACTGGAATTAAACTATAAAAAAATATGTATATAACAACATATAAAATGTAAAAAGAACCATTCAGATATTCTAAGCCAGTGTAATTTGTTAAATTCGCACTATGAAACCCTGCGCTAGAGCTTTAAGTGCTGGGCTGTAACGCAGGGTTTCCCGATCGGTCTGATAGTGTATGACGGCAGATAAAGACCGCAATGGGCTATCTAGTCTGCCCAGTAAGGTGGCTAGATTAGGTGTACTCACTGCTCCGTGCAGGTTACCCCCCTCTATTTGCTGAAGTAGAAAAGATAGTTACGTTTATTTTGATTTTATCTTCTTGCTAGTATATTCTGAATTCTGTCACTGTATTTGCCCCCACCACCTCCAGTAGGAGGGCATTTCAAGTATCCACCAATCTTTCGTTGGAAAAGTATTTCCTGACATTGCTTTTAAGTTCATCTCCTCGCAGCTTCATGTTACGCCCTCTAGTTTTACAGCTTCCCCTTCTTTAAAAAAAGTTTGTTTATTAATACTCTTCAAGTATTTAAAGGTCTGTATCATATCTCCCCTGTCCCTCCTCTCCTCTAGCATATACATATTTAGGTCTTCTGGTGCAGGCTCCAAATCATTTTGGTTCCCTTCCTCTGAATTGTTTCAAGTCTTTTTATATACTTTGTGATATATGGTCTCCAAACCTGAACGCAATACTCCAACTGAGGCCTCACCAACAATTTGTACAGTGGCATTAGTACCGCCTCCTTTCTGCTGGTTGTACCTCTCTGTAGGTAGCCCAGCGTCCTTCTGGCTTTGGCTACCGACTTGTCACATTGTTTTGCCACCTTGAGTTGCTCAGACTCCTACACAGAGTCCCTGCAGATATGGGACAGGAATGCCTATCCCTACCAGCATAAACCCTCAACCAGGCACAAAATCCTGACCAACAGTTGAAAAATCTATTAATACATGAACACTCAACTCTGCCAAGGAATCACTGCTGTCACTTGGAAAGCATTATAGACATGTTCAGATGTTGTACAGAGCAGGGGAAGGTGGTGTGAGCAAATGAACAATTTATCTATAGACTATGAGTTCAAATCCCACTCTGTCACTGACGTGAATTTAGGGGCATGTTGACTAAGCCCAGTGCTGTAATGTGCACGTGCTTATGTTAACAGTGTGGGGCTTCTGGCTAACTACAGGTGGGCATTTACATCCATCCCCTGCTGTTAGCGCATGAAAACCACACAGAAGCCAGACTGTGGCTGCAACTAACATCACCCACTGAGGTGGCGTTAGTTCCACCCACACTATGCCAAGCATGGTTAGTGTGGGCCACTAATGCCCACGCTAGGTGCACTGTGCTGGGGATGCCCATATCCCACCCAGCCCCCCCTGACGCTCGTTGCTGGGGTAGCAGTGGGGTCTTGTGCTACTTTTTACGTGGTGCCAAAACCACATGCTAACCCCACATTATCCTGGTAGTGCATTTTAGTAAACACACCCCTTAGTGTCACCTATCTTCCCGATGTTTGTCAAAATGTAACTGGGTCATTGTGTACCTTTTGCTCCTTGGAAGCCAAAATGCGTTCTTTTACGCATCAAAATGAACAAAGAGACTTTCCACCACAGAGACGGCTCTGTGCATTTTTCTGAAACAAAAATGTAACGTAGCTTGGAATCTGGTTTGGAAGAAAGTACCCGAGTGATCTGTGTTTTAGTAAAAAATTACTTTTGTGTTATGCTGATGAATATATAAAACAGGATTTCTTGCCTGGAAATGAAAGAGCACCTTTTAAAAATAGCACTCTGCCCCCCCCCCCCCCCGAAACCTCCAGCAGTAAGTGGCAAGATCATTGTTAAAGAACGCAAAAAGGTCATGAACTCTAATTCTACGACATTTCTGCTTGACATATGCGTGATACTGGCCATACAGGACAAGCAAATAATTTAATATTCCAGAGAAATAATTTATTTTTTAAAAACTAAGATGAGTCACAAAAAATATGGGGGGGGAGGGGGGTATTCAGTATCAGTAGTTAGTACTGCTAACGCAGCTAGCCACCAGCGCTGAAATTTAAACCTGGATATTCAATGCCAAGGTCCTCTCCAGCCCTATCCTTGAATAGCGGGTTTGCCGCATTGCCACAAGGCTCACCGGGCAATAGTGATATTGAGCTGCCGCCCGGTTAGCTAACGCTGTGAAAATCAGACCAGGGTTTCCTGTGCCTTGTTTTTGCCACATATCGTTAACCGGACAGCGGAAATATTGAGCCGCTGCCCAGTTATTGATGGGCGCTGCCATCACGCCACTTAGCATCGGGATCTATAGTGGCAGGACCCGGGGATATCCCGCAGAATGACATTTACATGGTTTGCAGTTCTGAAAACCAAGTAAATGCCTTTGAAAATGCCCCCCACAGTGACAGGGAACCTTTTCGTTAGGGATTTTAGGGATCTTGCTCCATTTTACCCCTCACTTTGTACTAGCAAAATCTGGGATCATGACGAGAGAACCCCAGGGCTAACACATGAACTAGGCAGTCGTCTAGGGTTAGTCCCAATGTGCCGCCCCCACCGCACCATGTGCCATTGCCACCCCACCCTCGACATCCAGCCTCTCACTGGGGGTTGATGGGCAGCATGGCGATCACCTCTTTGACGCTGTGGCAGTCTTTACAGTGTGCGCATGCATCCTGCGACTCCTTCCCTCTCCAACAGGAAGTCGGAGGGGGCAAGAGCAATGATGCATGGATGCACGCATGCATTTTAAAGCCTGCCACAGTTTCAAAGAGGCGATCGCCATGTCGCCCATCAACCCCCGGTGAGAGGCTGGATGTCAGCAGCGGCTGCGAGGTGATGAGATGGGGGTGGCCCATCAGACCTGCTTAGGCGACAAGAACCTTTGGGCCGCCTCGGGATAACCCTTCTCCTACGGGGAAAATTCCCCAAATTTAGAGTGGTACAAGGCTATTAAATGTTGTAATGGAACTTCGCCTTCTGTTCCCCTCTTCCTCACTCATCTCTCATGCGTCTAGGCCCTCTGAGATTCTCATAATTATGTTTATTATGTTTATGTTTATTAGTTTTGATATACCGCCATTCAAATTATAACATAGCGGTTTACAAAGTAAAATACGAAAAGGAGGCCAGTAGTCCGGAAAAGAAAAGGAAATTACAATGCGACAGGAAAGCACACGAGACATTTAACACACGTGACTGAGAGGAAAGGGAGTGAAAAAGAGGAGGAAAAAAGTAATTTCACACAAAAGGAGAGGGGAGGTCAAAAGCAGTGGAGAAAAGGCGGGTTTTCAGGTCTTTTTTAAATGTGGTAAATTGCTGTTGGAGTCTGAGAGAGGTGGGGAGGGAGTTCCATAGTGCAGGACCGAGAAAGAAGAAAGCGGATGAGCGGGTGGTTTGCAGGTGGGCACGAGCGGGGAAAGGGAGGTGAAGATGATTGACGTGCAGTGACCGGAGCGAACGGCTAGGAGTATGGGATTGAATAAGGTCTGCCAGGTACTGTGGTGTGTGAGTGTACATGACGTGACGGACCAAGGTAAGAATCTTATAACGTATACGAAATTTGACAGGAAGCCAGTGAAGGTGAATCAAAAGGGGGGTGATGTGATCCCGGTGAGAAGAGTGAAAGATGAGGCGCGCGGCTGTATGCTGAATGTGTTGCAAGCGATAGATTTGCGAGTGTGGGAGACCGGCCAGAACTGAATTACAGACGTCAACGTGTGATATGACCAGAGAAAGGAGACGAGTGGTGAGAGCCTGTGTGGCGAGAAATGGGCGAATGGCGCGAATTTGACGAAGCAAAAAGAATGAGGTCTTGGAAACATGAGAAATGTGAGCCTGGAAATTGAACTCAACTATCATGATTATCCCAAGATCAGTCCAATCGGTGCAATCCTGTAAAATGCATAGATGGACACCACACTTCTAAACATTAAACTTTATTTTGGATGTACATATGTAAGGAGGGCAATTTGCAAAAGTTATTTAGTGGGGGTAAACAGTTATTTATCCAGGTAAATGAGCTATTTGAAGATTACTCAACTCCTTGCACGTGACAGTACGTTCTGATGGCTCTCTGAGATTTCTGACCTTCAGGAACTATTACTTTGCAGCAGCTCTTTGTCACTTCCCAGAAGCTGGCTGAAGGGGGTTTGACGCTCTAGGTGAACCTTTAGCTGTGCCCCTCTCCAAGGCAGCTCAAGACCTGGGAGCACAGGCCTGGGTTCAAGAGCTGCTGCATCCTGCCGCCCTTTGACATAAACTTCCTGTTGAGTGCAGGTCTGTGCTTCAAGGCCCCGCACCGTGCCGATTGACTTCTTGCGTCTTCAGGCGTGGGAGAGGCGGGGTGACGGTGACGGTGACAGGATTGGCAGCAGGAAGGAAAGAGCTTTAAAGTACTGCCCTTGTGTCATGCTGCCCCCCTTCTGCAGGATTTCACCCATCTCTTCACAAGCAGCCCCGTAGCAGACACATGAACCCTTGGCATGACCATAGTGCACACCCTGCTCCATTGGTCAATGATGACTCCTACAGTCCACACTTAGGAGCACGTTTACAAAGTTGCGCTATTGTTTGCAGGTATCGCGCATTGAGAGCAGAAATCAGTTCACGGTACATGCAACAGTCGTGTTAGGAGTGTGTACATCATGTCCCCAGCAGATGCTGCACTGATTCAAACCCTAACGCTTGCCAGCAGCATTCGCACTTAACGTGAAATGTACTTAACACCACTCATTGAGGTGGCAACAAGCGCACCCATGCTAATTGCAACATCGATGCACATATTATCAACCCTTGTGCAAACTGCAATGTGCAATCGCACTCACTCTACACTCCAACTCCGCCCCTTTCCCTCCCTGTCGCATGCTAAGCAGATAGTGTGGCATTTACCACACGCTGTCTATTTTGTGTACACGCTGTTAGCACAGCTCCATGTATGCTGGTTAGCGTGCATGCAACAGCTCAGCTTAGTAAACATGCCCCTTAGAGCACAGGTGTACCACTTCTAAAGGGGGCCAACCCTGCAACGCTAGGACTAGATAGAGGTTTATAACATAGGGGGAAACTTCCCAGGCAGTGGCAAATGAAGGCTCATGCTACCAGATCCCAGCCCTGGTTCCATCTGAAACGAAAGCCCTAGAGGAGCAGGCCGAACGTGCCAGAAATCTCCATAATCATCATTCTTCCACTATCTTTAGGCATTAATCTCCTTTGCTAGTTTCTGGCCCTACCTGCTTTGGGGGTCTAGAGGAAGGATCTGCGCTGGCTTAATACTGGAAGGAAACTAACACGTCCAGGGGCTTTTAAGTAATTATCCATTTAGATATTTATGGAAATTATCTTCTCTTTTCCTCTCCCTCCTAAAAAAAGCAGTGCACCCAATATTACAAAAAACTGGCCTCCTAACTTTAATAGCCTATATTTATGCCCTATGTTTAGTCAAACTTGGCATCCTAAGTTTTCAGCTGAAAATTCATCTTAATTTAGGAGCATAAAAGTTATGGGGGGGGGGGCATATTCAAGCCACATAACTACTGCTCACTGGGATATTTAGCTGACTAGCCCCTCTGCCCAGGTTAATGCTCTGCTGCTATCTTGAGGCCACCGGGGCGTTCCATGGATGAATGGGGGCCAGCACTAGTGGCTATCTGCTCAGTAGCGATTTTCATCTGCCAGCCAGATAGTCAAAGTCCATAAAGTTAGGACAGGTGAAAGGCTCCCATCTCTATGCAGTTCTGCGATCTGATTCGCAGCTGAATATCATGACTGACCAAACTGTAAAACTGGATGTGCAACCGCTGCTGAATATCTGGTTTTGATTGAAAGTGTCGGTGGCCACCACAGCTGAATATACCCCCCTATGCTTATAAACTTTGGCCTGCCTACATCTAGGAGTCTAATTTATGAGCTTAGTACTGAAACTCACTGCTAAACCCTAACTTTTCCCTGCCATAAATCTGCCCCTATTGCCACCCACTTTGCATGCTCCTAAATTTAGGTGTTTGATGAAATTTTGAGTATAACGTTACGCACTCAGTCCCAGTAAATTTTCAAAGACGCCATTTGAGGAGCCTAAGTAGCAAATCCTTTGAATATTGAGTCTAGTGGGCCTGATATTCAGCAGTGGTGGTCAGTGCTTCTAAAGCGCAGAGCCATCGGCACTGAACCTTAACCCTGGATATTCAACGTCGGGCCCATATCCGGCTACCAGCATTGAATAATCATGTCTGCCATACGGCACTGCGTGACACAGCTTTTCCCGTGCCTATCTTTACCCGTGGGTCACTAACCAGGCCGTGGTTCAATATCGCCGCTGCCCGGCCAGCGATGGGCGTTGTCTCTGCCGCGCCCCGGAACACCCACGATACGGCCCAATCACAGTTAGCATCAGGGCGTGTAGCGTTGGAACTATCCCTTTAAGCGGCATTTCCACGGTTTGCAGGTCTGTAAACCATGTAAAGAATATCGGGCCCAGTGTTTCCATCCTGAATTGACACTGAATTTGACAAAACTCTGGTTGTTAGACTAAAGTGCTCCAGGCTTATTTTCTAGACTTCCCAGCATTGACGGCAGTTGCTTTTAAACAAGGTGACTTACAAATGTGACTGAATAAATAAATAAATACAACAGATTATCACTTTCTTTTATTGCTGTTTGCCTTTGAGTCGTTGCCAGCTCCGGGTTTTCTTGGCAAGGGGCGACCAGCAGTAGAGTTGCAAGCTTTTCTTCTGCGCAGTAAACCTACAACACCTGGTCTTCCAAGGATATCCTTGTTTAAATGAGAAGTGTGATCTGAGACATGCATTTTCCTATTGTTTCCTGGTGACCCCCTTGTCTCTCTTCTTTTTAAATTAAAATTTTACTGCAGGTGGGCATGAGGAGAGAAATGCTTTGATGCTCCATTTGGATTCCAGAGACTGACCCTTGCAAATGTCAAATGAAACGTAGAAAAAAATATCCCTTCTTGTCTCATCCACACTACAAAAACAGAGAACATCCAGTTCAGCAGCAGCCTTGATTGTGTTCCAGTTCAGACCAGTGCAGCTAGGGGGCGCTTTAGTACAGTGAAGATTGGCATGAAAAGAAGGTTGGCAGAGAATAAAAGAGGGGGTGGTAAAGATGTTGTTCTTTTTACTTTAAACTATGAGCTGAAGGGTCTGGAAATCACTGCATTTGTCCTTCTGGTTTTAATCATTGGAGCCTGCTGGGACTGGAATCCATCCACTGGCTGGAATCAGCAGGCAAAAAAGGAAGGAGAGGCAGAGTAGAGGGGCAGCTCGGCAATGGGCTTCGGGGTGGCAGCTGGCAGGACAGGGCTGTGACTGCATTTCTCTGCAAAAGGATTTTATCCATTTTGTATGCATGGGAAAAATAGCTTGGAATGTCTGGGCCCCTTAATGTGCTGCTTCTGGTTCTCCTTGTTGACTGACGTTAGCGGAGAGAGCTGGGAGGCTCGTGGTAGTGCTTATCCAGCCTTGACAGCACCCTAAGCTGCTTTCCTCCTGCCCTCCCACTGCATTAAGAGGGCTCCAAGAAGTATTAACCTACCTAACCTTCCCAGGAAGTCGACCTACCCAGCAACAGCCCAGCGAGCTATGTCGGGACGCATCACCCAGCCAGGAAAAGCGTAAGTACGTGGAGCTGTGCTCCTCTTCTTGCACATCAAGGACATTTTTTGGGATGTGCACACTAGGATTTCTGTGGCCATAAATGTGTACCAAAGGTATGATGCCAGCTATTACATGGCTCGGGTACTCAGCGCACAAGTAGGGCCACCCCCAGAGTTGGTTAAAGGTGTTGACACCCTATGCCCCCCTTGGCTGTCAGAATCTATGGTTTAGCTTTGAATGCCCTGCTTTTTGCTGAACCCCAGAAGCTGCCACCCTAGGTGACCACCTAGCTTGCCTAGTGGTTGGCCTGGCCCTGAACACAAGAAGGACTTTGCCTGACTCATTGATGAAGTCTTCCTGCCCTATGGATAGAGAAATAGTCAGGAGAGTCTTGGATTTCAGAGGCTCTCAGGAGCGCCTGCGTCCCTCGGGCCACTTTACACTACCCGTCTATTCCTCTGGGGGGCTGTGAAATGCATTGTCATTGTGCCCGGAGATGGGAGCAGGGGAGATACCCATGCATGCACTTATCTGGGGATGAGGTAGGGGTTAGTGCACCCCTGTGCATAGCCTGGGGGTCCTGCTCATGAGAGGCACTCATGCAGTGGTGCTGAGTATGCACATATGCCTGCGATGTCCTGCTGTCCTCCCACACATGCAGTGCATAGCTTGTGGCCAGAGTAGCAACCAGGGGTTCTCAACCCTGTCCTTGGGACCCACCTAGCCAGTCGGGTTTTCAGGATAACCACAATGAATATGCATGAGAGAGATTTGCATACACCGCCTCCAATATATGCAAATCTCTCCCGTGCATATTCACTGTGGTTATCCTGAAAACCCGACTGGCTAGGTGGGTCCCAAGGACAGGGTTGAGAACCCCTGGGTCACTTAACTGGAGATTAATGCCTATGAGGAAAGTCTTAGCGCGGTCTACATTCTAAGATCCAAATGGAGAAAGGTGAATAGTGGACTACCCCAGGGATCTGTGCTGGGCCCACTGCTTTTTAACATTTATTTATTTATGTGGTTTTTTTATACTGCCTTTTAACACTGGATCATAGCACTATACAATTAACCAACTTAGTCACATCAAAAAGGAACAGGTTGTGGATATAACATTTACAAGGAACAGTGAACACTACATTGAAACATGGTAACTGTTAACATATTTAGAAAGTGGCAACTGACACAAGGATTTTAACTATTAACATATCCACAATGTAGCTGCTGCTACAAGGTGATAAAGTTATGACCTGGAAATGGGAATAACATGTGAGGTAATCAAATTTGCAGATGACACAAAATTATTCAAAGTTTTTAAAACCCAAGAGGATTGTGGAAAATTGGAAGACTGAATGTTCAAATGGCAGATGAAATTTAATGTGGACAAGTGCAAAGTTAGGCACTTAGGGAAGAACAACCCAAACTATGGTTACACGATGCAAGGTTCCACATTAGGAACCACCACCCAGGAAGAAGATTTAGGCATCATTGTGGATAACATGTTAAAACCCTCGGCCCAGTGTGCAGCGGCGGTCAAGAGAGCAAATAGAATTCTAGGTATCATAAGGAAAGGAATGGAAAATAAAACAAAAGATATTATAATGCCTCTATATCGTTCCATGGTGAGACCGCACCTTGAATATTGTGTGCAATTCTGGTCGCCGTATCTTAAAAAGGATATAGCAATTTTAGAAAAGGTTTCAGAGAAGAGCCACCAAAATGGTAAAGGGGATGGAAGGATACTCCTATGAGGAAAGGCTGAAAAGGTTAGGGCTCTTTAACCTGGAAAAGAGACGGCTGAGGGGAGATATGATAGAAGTCTAGAAATTAATCAACGGAGTGGAACGGATAAAAGTAGATCAATTGTTTATGCCATCAAAAAGTAGAAAGACTAGGGGACATGCAACAAAGTTACAACGTAACCCATTTAAGACTAATAAGAGAAAATATTTTTTCACTCAATGTGTAATCAAATCTCTGGAATTTGTTACCGGAGGATGTAGTAAAGGCTGTTAGTGTAGCTGGGTTTAAAAAAGGTTTGAACAAGTTCCTGGCGGAAAGGTCCATAAACCATTATTAAAGAGGACCTGGGAAATCCAGTGCTTGCCCCATTACAAGCATTGTGGAACCTGTGTGTCCTTTTGGGAACCTGCTAGGTACTTGTGGCCTGGATTGGATACGGGATACTGGGCTGGATGGACCTTGGTCTGACCCAGTATGGCATATCTTATGTTCTTATGTTGCCTCGGCAAGGTTCAGTCCTTTCTTCACTTTCTGGCAAGTTAGATTTCTAAACTCCTCCAATTGAAAAAGTGATGTGGGGAAAAATCTGAGGTCCTGGACTCCGCTTCCATCCATCACTGGCTTATAATCTGTTGAGTTTGAATTCTGACATATCCACTTCACCTACAGAATTTGTTTAGGGGGTAGGGTTCATAGCCAAGTGGGAAGCATACAATGGAGAGATCCACACGGCAACACAAAACAGAAAAGACAGACTAGATAGGGGGACAGGGTGTGTACATAGGCCTGGGCACGTGTTAATAATAATTTGAGGAATTTTTAATCTCACGTTTCCAAATTATGCTTATTAGCATTTTTTGTAATTGAAATATGAGAAGTCGCTTTCCAAATGAGTTGATAATACAGGTAGATACCCGAGGGGAGAGATGACTAGATTTACTAGGCTGTGCTAGCACGCATTAACGCGGGATAGCTTTACTAGTAACGACTGCTGAGGCGGTAGAGCGCTTTAGTAAATCCGGCCTGAAGTAACAGAGGGATCTGAACCCCTAGGCCACACTTTCTCCATCTTTATACTTGGGGAGAGAGCGATGCCCAAAGCGCCAGCCTTCCTGACTCACAAATGAAAACATGACCCCGTCTTGAGTGACATGCTATCACAGCAAGTGGAAAGCATCCCAAACCAGCCCCATCCTGCAGCCCCCTGCAACCCTTTGATAAACGAAGCTGCTCTCGGACAAACCGCCTCCTTCTGTGTGATGAGTTCTGCACAGTTCTGCTCTCTTCCCTGGGTTAGTGGCTGGTTCTGTTTGACCCGAGGAAGGGAGAAGTAGCTCCCAAAAGCTTAGTCAACAAAAGTATCGAGTAGTTAGTGCAATCAGTAGGTATCATCTTATTTAGTTTTATGCATTGAGCTTTACTTCTGTGCATTCAATAACAATCATACTGCTTTTGACAAATGTAGCACGGTGAAGGTTTTATATTCCACTTTTAGCTGTATATCTGGTGTCCTGTTGGGGTTCCTTCCCAAGCTGTCGCAGCAGGCGAGGACAGGACCTGGAAAGGGAACCCTCAGTGGCCAGAGGTGTCAGGAAATGCCATAAAATGAGCCCTTCAGATGTCTAGCCCTCGATTCTTCGGGATGTGGGCGCTTTCCTGTTTGTGCTTCCTACTGGGCAATCGCTCCATGCTCCAGGAAGCCTTACCTTCCCTGGCAGGACTGCATGTGCCACACAGAGCTCTGGGACAAGAAGGCACACAGAACGTCTACCATGGGCCTTGCAGAAATTTGTGGTAGGGCCAGGGCAAGCTTCCATCTGTGGCATCTCTCAAGCAACGTTCCCACCAGGCTGCATGGGAGTCTTCCACCAACCCTGCTCCTCACAACTGAAAATGCTATATCGAAGTATCTCCCTATACCAGCAGTAGTGCATCCGGAGGACTCTCACTAGGGTGACCAACTCCTGAACAGCCAATTTCAGGATATCAACCTTAAAGAATAGGGATGCAACCAAAAAAATCTGGATTTTTTTTCATTGGTTCATCAGATGACAAAATACCTTGTGATATACAGAGTGTGATCGAAAAGTCTCTCCGCAGTGAGAGCTGGGTTTGGAAAGGCAGCGCGCTGTGCAAGAGAAAATGTAGCTGCGAGCCAAGAATGGGAACCGCTATCCTCACTGCATGGGAAGCCTTCCCTGCTATGCTAAGGAATGTTTGGAAGCTAAAGCAGACCCCCTTTTATTTTTTTCATAGTACCCGGGCATTATTAAAGAAGACTCGCTCACCGATCCGTGGCCTGGGAGCGTCGGCCTGAGCTGCTTCCGTCTCAGAGTTCCAGAAAGCACCACGCCAGTCCTAAAGCCTTTTGTCAAAAAGAGTCACTGCTTCAACAGCGCTACGGCCACAGCAGCCTGTTCCTGGAGCGCTGAGACAGGAAAATAAAAGGGGGTCTGCTTTAGCTTCCAAACGTTCCTTAGCCTAGTGGGGAGGGCTCCCCATGGAATGGCGATAGAAGTCCTCGTCATCGGTTTGCGGCTACATTTTCTCTTCCTCAGTGGGCTGATAAATTGGGACAAATGGCAGCTCGCCTAGGGTTCCCTCAGGACGCCTCTAATGAGAGCCGAAAATTGGGATGTCCCACAAAATTCAGGATGGTTGGTCACCCTAACTCTCATGCAACTTGACAGGACCGCATTGCCCACTCTATTTTCCACTTTCTACTACCAACTTGGGAATTTTTTTTTCTTTTTCCAACATGTAGGAGGCAGTGAGGGCTCTATTCCTTGCATCAACTCCCCCCCCCCCCCCCATCCCCAGTTACAGCTTGTTCTACTCTTCTAGCCAGAAATGACAAACACAGGCACGGGATGGAGGACAGATATGCCAAAGGGATCTTCAAGCACCAAGGATGGAGGTAAATGGTGGAGAGGAGAGAGTTAACATGCAAAAATGCTTTGCAGGCTTTTTATAGCTTTAATCTGGCTCTGAACCTTTCCTCCCCCCCCCCCCCCTTATTGGTTCCAGGAGTTGACAAAGAAGGATCTTCTAGCTAAAGCAGTTTCCGCTGCCGATGAATCGCTTCTCATGCCCTATTAGGAACCTGAAAGGACGGTCTTTTCACTTTCTGACCTGTATCCCTAACCCCACAAGACTGCAGAGATGCCAAATTATCCATTTCCAGGACGGAAACGTTTTGGCCAGTGCTGGTTTTAAACTTACACTCTACAGCAGTGTGGTATTTGTAGCTGCTGATTCTACTCACTGAAATCAATGCTGCTGGTCTCATAACGCACCATGGTAAGACTGTAAAAAAAAAATCCAGGACTGGCCTACAATCCCCCTCCTGGAATTGGGTAACTTGGAAGCTCTGCTGCTGACCAAAGCTGTCTATCCATGATTATAAAGTGACTTAGTCCATGCAAATATGCAGTGGGGTGACATGCTTTAATACATCTGATACTTGGTTACAAGTCCACTTAAAAGAAAAGACCCTAATAGGAAGATTTATAGGGGGGAAAATAGCAAATTGTGTCCTGTGATGGGCACAAGAATGACCCAGTGGGTAATGCTGGCTCTTTGCAGGCAGCAGCGCGATACCCCCTCCCCCCCCCCCCTCCCAGGATCTGATGGACTAAACAGTTTCCTTATAGCCAGAAAATGAGAGAAATCCTTTATTGGATGAGAGTCAAAATTTCCCATTTCTGTTAGTATGCTGTGGACAGACCTGTTCCTGCCTCCCTGAACACAAAGTTGCCAAGTTATTCAATTCCAGGACTGAGATTTTTCTTGTCAGTTCTGGTTTTAAATTTGCATTGCAATGCAGTCTGGTATTTGTGGTCCCTGATTTTACCTATTGAAATCTGTGTTGCAGGTCCCATAATGCATCAGAATGAGATTGTCAGAAATCCAGGACCGGCTTAAAATCTGACTCCTGGACCTGGGTAACTTGGCAATTCTGTTGAACACCTGACACTGCAAAGCCTGAACCCAGCCAGATCCTTCAGAACGATCATCTTTTCACCCTTCCCTGGCTCAGGTCATCTGAGGCCACTTTTTCTTCAAAGCCATTTTTGTTTTATACGTTTATGAGGAGTGGGAGAATAGAAACGTAAATCTCTTATTATGGGGAAGAAAGGGTTTAGGATGGTGGATTTATGTGCAGCTCTTCATGTAAGTTGGGAATAATGGCATGCACTCATGAGTTCTTTCCACACTCCTGTCAGAAGAACCCCGCCCTAACACGCACATCCCTACCTACAGAGGTAAACACCATTCTGGCAGTGTGAAGAGTTTAATCATTTTGACACCTAGTGCTAGACTGAAGTGTTCAACCAGGTCATAAAAGAACAAGCTAATCCAGGCCTGGTTTTTTCTCTCCCCCCCCCCCATTGCATGCTGGGGCTTGTAGTTTTGATTGTTCCATTGCGTTTGCATAAGAGAATTAGAACTGCCAGTCCCTGCATCCATCAAGCTAAAACTAGATCTGGATTAGCTTGCTCCTTGTGAGACAGAGTGAGGGAAGGCCTGCACTGTGAGCGCTGTTTCAGGAGCTCATTGTCTAGGCTAGGGAAAGAGAATCAGGAGAGATCTGTTTTCAAGTCATGTGCAAAGAGGTTGTGGCGATCAAAGGGTTGCTGTCTCCAGAAAGAATGGAGGCCAAGCAACTCAAGCCTTGGGAAACTTTTGGATGGCTGTTGAGAAAGATGTGACCTCACCAAAAGCAGCTAAAAGCTGCTTTGGCTCACTTACAAACTTCTATGGATGCAAAACTTTCAAAATTATGTTTCTACTGAACACAGAGTTGCCAAGTTACTCAGTTGGGTGCACAGGGAGAGGAATGGCCCACAGGAAAAAGGAGGTGATTGTATCTTTGTATAAGTCTCTAGTGAGACCTCATTTGGAGTACTATGCACAATTCTAGAGACCACGCCTTCAAAAGGATATAAACCAGGGGTGTACAGACCAAAAATGTTATTTAGTTTTAATTGAGTGTGCAACAATTGTTTCCGTTTGTTTTGTTGTGTTTTTGTTTTGTCACTTCTCATTTTTCGTTAATAGTGTGCACTGTCACTTAATAGTATGGACACTACAGAGCAATAATGTGCCTTACTGTGCCCTAATGCATCCTGTTATGCAATGGAGCGTGCTAAGTATGCACGAGTGAATAGTATGCATTATTGCTCACTAGCACACTTTTAAGTGATGGTGCAGCTATTCATGAGAAATGGTGAAGGTGATAAAATATTGGTATTTCCCGTTTCATTTCAAACGAATGCACATCCCTAATACAAGCAGGATGGAGTTGGTCCAAGAGGCGTCTTCTAAAATGATCTCCATAAGACATATGGACATAGGCTTAAAGACCTCAATATGTTTACTGTGAAGGAAAGGCGGGCAATGGGTGATATGATAGAGACGTTTAAATGCCTCTGTGGAATAAATGCACAGGAGTAGGCCATCTTCCAGTTGAAAGAAAGCTCTGGAAGGAGGGGGCATAGGATGAAGTGAAAGGGGATAGACTCAGGAGTAATCTGAGGAAATATTTCTTTACAGAAAGGATGGTGGATGCATGGAATAGCCTTCCCGTGAGATGGTGGGGATGAGAACTGTATCTGAATTTTAAAAAGCCTGGGATGAACACAAAGGATCTCTGGAGGAGAAGAAGACATTGTAAAGCCTAGTATTTTTTCTGTATGGGCAGATCGGATAGGCCGTATGATCTTTAACTGAGGTTGTTTTCTAGGTTTCTAAAATTCTTTAAGAAGCTACTTGTGATTCCACCCGCTTCCTCTGCTGCCCGAAGCTGTCACTGAATCCCTGGGGTGGGGGCGGGGGGTGAAGGCAGCCAGGAACCTCAAATGATCTCACACTCATTGGATCCAATTGGTTCTGCAGCAATTGTGAGGTCATGCATGACATCATAAACATTGTCCAGAAGCAATGGGATTCTGTTTGATGCCCCCCCCCCTTTCCCTTTTGGGCTCCCGTGCTTGCAGACTGATTCAGAAGGGCCTGGCTTGGCACCCTGGGCAGTTCCCCTGCTTGTCCACCTCTTGTGACAGTCCTGCAGCTAGGGGACAGGCAGCTTTCTTTGACATTTTACTTCATCCATTTCCTCCTCCGCTGCTCTGTCTTAGCCAATGACCGGTGCCCTTCACCACTGGCATGAAGTCATCTGCTACTGACTGGTTCTGAAAGTACGAAGTGGTGAAGAGAAGCCAGGCAGAGGAAATTTTGAGATTTAATTTGAGGAAGTTGGAGGAGAGAGAAGAGCTAAACCTCCAAACTAAGAAGGAAGTCCTGGCAGGCCAAATATTTATTGACTTTCCTTTTTCTGAGCAGCTGAAATAGTTCCAGTAAACTCGCTTTCCAGAAGGGATATTGTGAAATTAGGCTTCCATCCATCCACACATGCATCTAGACAAAATGACAGTTCCACAACGGTAGCACCTCCCAAACCCATAGCCAGCTGGATTTTCAGGAGATAGAAACATAGGGCCTGATATTCATCTCAGTATGCTGCAACGGCGCATAGCCCTATCCGCTGACCCCTAACCCCGGATATTCAAAGCTGCGGTGATATTGCATAGCTACCCGGTTAGCATCCACGGCTAAAACTAGGCAAGCCAAAAGCTGGCTTTATTAGCTGCAGATCGCTAACCGAGAAGCAGCGCAACATCGCCGCTACCCGATTAGCAGCAGTCACCACCTCTGCTTCGCTCCACCCCTATTGAATGTCCCCATTTAAGGCATTTACACGGTTTACTGGGTTTTAAACCGTGTAAATGCCTTTCGAATATCGGGCCCACGGAAATAAAGTAAAATGACGGCAGATAAAGACCATACTTCCTATCCACTCTGCCCCTTCTATTCCAGCTCCTAAGCTTTACAGCCCCCTTTTCTTCCCCCTTAAGATGCTCTTTGTCTCGCGCCTTCTTGAATTCAGATATAGTCCTCATCACTGCCATCTCCACTAGAAGCTGGTTCCAATGCATCCACCACCCTTTCAATAAAGAAATACTTACTGGGATTACTGAGTCTATCACCTTTCACTTTCATCCTAGGCTCCCTCATGCATTCAGCTGAAAGAGGCTCTCCTCCTGTGCATTTATACCACAGAGGTATTTACAGGGCAGGCCCCAGAGTTGGTTCAAGTTGTCAGAATCTATTATTTAGCTTTGAATGCCTTGCTCTTTATGGTTCCCCAGAAGCTGCCACCCTAGGCGACCGCCTACATAGAAACATGACGGCAAAACCCCAAAAACAAAACGCATGGCCTATCTAGTCTGCCCTTCCATATCCAATACTAAATGCCCTTATTTCCCTTTAGAGATCCTCTGTGTTTGTCCCATGCTTTTTTGAATTCAGATACTGTCCTCATCTCTACTACCTCCACTGGGAGACTATTCCACGCATCTACCGCTCTTTCTGTAAAGAAATATTTCTGCATATTACTCCTGAGTCTATCCCCTTTCACCTTCATCCTATGTCCCCTCATAGCAGAACTTGCTTTCCATCAAAGAGGCTCTCCTCCTGTGCATTTATGCCATAGAGGTATCCAAATGTCTCAATATCACCTTTGTCCCGCCTTTCCCCTAAGGTGTACATATTAAGATCCTTAGGTCTGTCTTCATATGCTTTATAACGAAGACCACTAACCATTTTAGTAGCCATCCTCTGTACTGACGCCATCCTGTTTATATCCTTTTGAAGGTGCGGTCTCCAGAACTGCACACAATACTCCAAATGAGGTCGCACTAAAGACTTATACAGAGGCACTATCACCTACTTTCTTCTGCTGGCCATTCCTCTCCGTATGCACCCAAGCATCCTTCTGGCTTTTTCTGTCACCTTTTCTACCTGTTTAGCCACCTTAAGATAATCAGAAACAATCATGCCTAGGTCCCGCTCTTCTTTCATAGACAGAAGTACTTCACCCCCTACACTGTACCGCTCCCTTGGATTTTTGCAGCCCAAATGCATGACCCTGCATTTTTAGCATTAAATCTCAGCTGCCAAATTCTTGACCATTCTTCAAGCTTAGCTAGATCCCTTTTCATACTATCTAGTCCTTCCTGGGTGTCTACTCTATTGCAGATTTTGGTATCATCTGCAAACAGGCAAACCTTACCCAACAGCCCTTCCGCAATATCACTAAGAAAGATGTTAAAAAGAATCAGACCGTGGCACACCACTGGTAACCTCCTTCTCCTCAGAGTGAGCTCCGTTTACCTGTACCCTTTGCCATCTCCCACAGCCAATTTCTAACCTAATCATTTTAGGGTCCATCCCTAGGGTGCTCAGTTTGTCTGTGTGGAACAGTGTCAAAGGCTTTACTGAAATCTAAGTACACCACATCTAGGGCTCTCTCTTGGTCCAACTCACTGGTTACCCACATTTGTCTGACAAGACCTACCTCTGGTGAACCCATGCTGCCTCGGATTCTGAAATCCACTTGACTCCAGAAACCTCACTATCCTCCCTTTAGCAGAGTGTCCAATAGTTTACTCACCATGGAGGTTAAACTAATCATCCTGTAGCTTTTAACTTCATCCTTACTTCTGCTTTGGTGTAAAGGGACCACATGTGCCTCTCTCCAGTCCTCTGGGACCACTCCTGACTTCAACGAGGCATTGAAAAGGTCAGTCAGTGGAGCCACTAGGATTTCCCCTTCTGTATTTTTGGATGTATCCCATCTGGTTCCATCGCTTTGTCTACTTTAAGTTTAGCTAGTTTCTCACAAACACAGTCTTCTGAAAATTGTTCAAGATGCCCCTCACTTCTGTTCCTCTTTGTGGGTGTTTTCTGAGGTCCTGCTCCTGGCCTTTCATCTGTGAACATGGAATAGAAATATTTGTTGAGCAATTCTGCTTTATCCTCATCAGCTTCTACATATTCCTCCCCTTCATCTTTGAATCTGACAATACCACTTTTGCCTTTCCTCTTCTCACTAACATATCTGAAAAATATCTTATCCTCCCATTTTATTGCATTGGCTATTTCCTCCTCTCTTTGAATCTTTGCTTTCCTGACTACTTTGCTAGCTTCTCTAAGTTTTTCGAAATATAGATGCCTGTCTTCCTCCCTCTGTGATCTCTTACAGTTCATGAAGGCCTCCTTCTTTTTCTTCACCTTTTCAGCTACTTCTTTCGAAAACCATAGCGGTCTCCTTTTCCTTTTACCTTTCTTTACCTTTCTAACAAAGAGGTTTGCTGCCCTTAAAATATCCCCTTTCAGTTTTGCCCACTGTTTTTCTACATCCCCCAGCTGTTCTGCTAACGACTCCCAGAGGTATTGCCTAGTTTGCCTAGTGGTTGGGCTGGTCCCGCCTTTCTTCCAAAGTATATCACATGGAGATCTTTAAGTCTGTCCCTATATGCCTTATGATAATGACCAGCTTCTCCTCCTCTTTGAACTTTCTTAAGAACTCTCAAGCAGAGAATTTGTATTAATATCCAAAAAATGACCTTGCTGAAAATGGAGCCCCAAAGAACATGCATGACATATCTCACTGAGCCCAAGGGTATGCAGATATTTCTCATACATATTTATTGGGGATATCCTGAAAACCTGATCCGCTGGGAAGATCCCAGGACAGGTTTAGGAAGCCCAGCTTTAAGGGACAAGCTGAGCTAATCTTGATTTGTCCCTAGTGCGTTTGGTTCTAATGTCTCTAGGGCAAAGTAGGAGCCCACAAGATCCCAAATGCAGGCTAGGCCCAGTCCAGCCTGTCCCTCATGAAGTGGAGATTATCTGGTCATGTTATGACAATTTTTCTATTTGGCTGTTCCCCCCAGCGCCCCCTTTCCACACACATCCTTAGCACCTCACTTCATTTTTTCAGTAAATATCCTACAGAATTCTCCAGCACATCTTCGCAAAGTCTTGAAGCTGGTTGCAGAAAGGAGAGCACAGCAGGTCATGGATCTGGGAATCCCAGGATGGGGGTGGGGAAAATCTGCCCTCAAATTTGGCAGTGAACGACTTTGTCAGTTGTCTGAGAGCTAAACCATCTGCATGGATTGAGAAAAGGGCTTGGATGAGTTCTTGTGCCGGGCCTACAATCTTAGGCCTTGATGCTCAGTCTTTTCTTGGGGAGGTGATATGAGTTACCCCAAAATCATTCCCATAGTTGCCAAGTTACCCAGTTCCAGGACTGAGATTTTTCACCAGTTCTGGTTTTAAATTTTCATTGCAGTGCACTGTGGTATTTGTAGTCCCTGATTTTACCTGTTGCTGCAGGTCCATAATGCACCTGGCTTAAAACCTCACTCCTGGAAATGGGTAACTTGGCAATTCTGCATTCCTGGATTTCAAGATACAGAACAAAAACCAGTGTCTCCCTAATTCAACGCCATGTGTTCTCTGACATATCAGTCCATCCTGGGTTGCGTGTTGTCCATTAAAACTTACCAATGGACTGGGTCTCGGGATCTCAATCATAAGCCCCATTGTTTACAGCCCAGGACCCAAAAGTAGGCAGGAGAAAAAATCCCTGCAGAACAAAAAATGAAAAAGATTCAGAATAATGATGAGTAGAAGAGTTCATTCTAACACGATGCGTGAACTAGCTGTATTCTTCCGGGTTTTCTCAAATGGGAGGGTGGCTGTTTTCATCTAACTATCTGGACAGAGAGATGGGCAGTGGGGAGAGGCAGTATGATAGAGATGTTCAAGGCAAACCTCCTTCAGAACAAAGAATGTTCTAGAACAATGGTTCCCAAACTTGTCCTGGGGGACCCTCGGTCAACTGAATTTTCAGGATATATGCTATGAGAGAAATCTAAATGTGCTGTCTCTATTGTATGCAAATTTACCTCATGCATATTCAAAGTGTAAGTCTGGAAAACCCGGGATAGGCCCCAGAAGACCTCTAGTGGCAAAGCGGTGAAGGGAATACCTGACATCAATGATCAGACCGGATGGGCCTCCTGGCCCTCACCTGCGTCCTATTCTGTTTGGTGAGTACCCAGGGACTGTGCTGGCTCTGAGCCGTCACTTCACTTTAAACAGCTGCTTTCCAATGGAAAAAAAAAACAAGTAGCCTGAAACAATTAGATTGTGAGCAGGTACCACGGACCTCGCTTCCCACCGCCCGGAGCTCTCTTTCCCACATAAAGAACAGCTGCCAACAGCTGGAGCCAGTGACTGGCAGCAGCAGCTGTCAGGGAGGAGGTAGAAAGCAGTCGCCAAGGCAACACGAGGGGGATCTTCAGGAAACAGAGGCTGCCGTCAGAGCCTCTCCTTTCTGCCACGGATGCTCGGAATCACACGGAACCTGGTCCTGGGTGGGTGGCTCCGTTACAGGTGAGCAGCGCTTGGTTTCTCCGCGTTGGCAAGGTAGGTGTGGGTTGTTGTAAGATGGAAGCCGCGTGGAAGGAGGTGTTGCAGGAGGATCCCTCAGAGCCAAAAAGGGATGGCGGGGGGGGGGGAGGGGGGGCTTCCACGTTCATTTAAGATTTATGGAGCTGGGAGGATTGAATAGATCCATTCAGTTACAAGGACGAGATGGGAGGAGATTTTGTTTGGCTGGGTAAGGTGAATAACGAATGGGCTTTAACGCTTTAAAATCCCCCTTTTCTGGGTTATTCTTCTGCTCCCCACCCTATAAAAAAGGGGCTTGTCGTGGTTTTGGCTGGAGATAAAGCACCTTCTGGCTGCTTCAGAGCCGGCAGCTGTAACCATGGCATTAAAACTGGAATGGACTTGGAGTACATACAAAGAAAATGCATGGGGGTTTTTCTAACATTTTTGATTTTCCCATCTCCAGCCTTCGACATCTGGGAGGGGTCTAGACCAGCTGCATGCCCTGAAGGCTGTGTTTGGCTTTGCTGAAAGCCTGGGGAGTCTTAAGTTTACCAAATTTAAGTCCATTTACTTTCCTCTGTTGCACATTCTTTTGGCTTTCTTGTCACAAGCAGCATCCTGGAGCAAAGACAAAGATGCCGAGATAAAATGAAGACCAACAGTGCCCCTAGATTAACCAAACCTGCTGGTACAGTTTTGTCCCCAGTGCATGTAGGGAGATGCAGTCCTGGTGTAGTTCTATAACAATGAGAGGGAAAAAATCAAAGCTGTATATCTTTGCATGCAAAGGAGCAAAACCAAGATCGGATCAGTCTGTTCAGTAAGCCCTATATTATCATAACATCTTTGGCAGACATAGTGCAGTAATAGTCTTGCTGGGAGACTACACCCTTACAAATGCAGGTTACTACTATTACTTATCATTTATATAGCGCTACAAGGCATACGCAGCGCTATACAGAGACATGTAAGAGACAGTCCCTGCTCATAAGAGCTTACAGTCTAGTCAAGAGAGACAACACAACTGGGGATTAGGATACATCTAGGGGAATGGTAAGGACATTCATAGGAGGTGAACAGGAGACTAGGGGATCAGGATCCAAAAGCAGCCTCAAAGAGGTGAGTTTATGCTTGAACGCAGAGGTGCACTCAGCCATGGATGGTGAAAATTATGAAACTTTCATCTAAAGCAGGATTTCAATGAAACTTGTGATGTCTTGAGATAAGTAATTTGGTTTCAACACTTTATTAAACTGAGTAAAAAGGAGCGTTCACAGCGAGACGGTGTTAATATTTTCACCCCCTTTTGTGAATTTTTTGCTCCGACAAAAAGAGAGTAATTTTGCTGCTAATTTCATGTGGCCAAGTAGGCAGAGCATGGGTCGCGCCAACACTGTGTGATGGTGTTGCACCTCGGTGGCCAGGGTCCTGTGGCGATCTGCCCTGTCTAGGGGAAGAAAGGCCCTGGCCTGGAGAGTGTCCAGATGAACTCCTATGAACTCCAGATCCTGCATTGGAGTGAGATGAGACTTTGGGTGATTTATCACGTACCACAAATGCTGCAGGACCTTGATGGTGCGGGCCATGGCTTGTTGCTTGTTGTGACCATATCCCCCTTTAAAAGTCAGTCATCCAAGTATGGGAAGACGAAGGCCCCTTGGAGATGGAGGTAGGCAGCCACCACTGCCAGGTGAAGACTCTTGGAGACTAGGCTGGAGGGTAGTATCCTGTACTGGTAGTGGTCGCCCCCAACCATGAACCTTAAGTACTGCCTGTGACTGCGATGAATAAGGATGTGAGTGTAAGCATCCTTTAAGTCCATGGAGCATAGCCAATCTCCCTGTTGGAGGTAGGGCAGCAATGTTCCAAGGGAGAGCATCTTGAACTTCTCCCGCACCAGGAACGTGTTCAGGTTTCACAAGTCCAAAAATGGGCGTTAGGCCCCCTGTTCCTTTTGGGACCAGAAAGTAACAGGAGTAGGGATGGAGGGGTACTGGTTCCACAGCTCCATCTCTGATGAGGCCTGCGAGTTCCTGCAGTAGCAGGGCCTGGTACAGGGAAGTCCGAGGGGGTTCTCCTGGAAAGAAAGGGGGAGGCGTTCAGTCCAAGTGAAGGAGGTAGCCTACTCTGACCACCTGGAGGGCCCAGGTGTCAATGGTTTTGGCCGGCCGCTGATGGGCAAAGTGGATCAGATGCCCCCCTGTTGGCAGCTGCTTTCCCCCCCCCCCCTAGGTAGGAGAGGCTATGCTCAGGGAGTCAAACCCCCAAACCAGCCTGGGCAGGAGACAGTGTTTGGGGCTTAGAGCCCTTAGGCCTGTGTTGGCCTTGACCTGCTACTTTGCCCTGGAGATCCTGCTGCAGGATCTGGGGGGCCTGGTATTGGAGATAGCCTCAGTAGGACTGGCCTTTTCTGTGAAAAGGGGGCCTCTTTCCCAATGTTTTTTTCTTGGGAAGGGTGGAGATCTTCCTGGAGAGCCGTCTTCATGACAAACATGGTCTCAATCCCCACCGCCTTATCCTCCATTGGTTTGCCGAAGAGGTTTTTAACAAGACAGGGGACATCAAGGGGTTTTTCCTGGACCCACTGCTCAGGTCAAATGCCTGGAGTCAGGCCTGGCATCGGGCAACAATGCCCGCAGCAGTCACCCTCACGTTGGACTCAAAACCAACGTAGGTGGCTCGAGACATGTACTTTGAGCACTCCCCGATGCACTTCATGAGGATTTGGAATCACTGGAGATGATCTCCACTGGGATGCACTGAGAAACCTGCGAGTTCTTTTGCTAGGTCTTGGAGATACATGTCAATATACAGCTGGTAAGCTTGGATTTGGCAAACCAGCATTGAGCCCTGATAGCATTTGCATCCAAGGCATCGAGGGCACAGGGCTCCCTGCCTTGGGGCATGGAGGAGTGAGTCTTCAGACTTTTCTGTCAGTGCATGGTCGATTCTACCACCATAGAGGTGTGAGGGAGTTGTGCTATCTGAAAGCCGGAGCCCTCCTAGAGCCAATACATGGTGTCAAGGTATTGGCAAACTATTGGCACCAACATCAGTGTCTCCCACATCTGAAGGAGGAGTCAACCATCAGAGCCTCCTTCGGTGGAGCCTCATACTGGAGGATTTTAAGCTCCTCCATGCAAGGGCCCTCCTCCAACTCTGTGGTAAGAGAGAAGGCTTTCACCATGTCCTGACCAAACTCAAGGAATGATGTGTCTTCGGGTGGAGACCGGTGCTGTGATGCCAGGGGAGATGGATCCAAGAGGAGATTGCAGTGTTTACACATCTCTGGGGAAGCCTTGTCCTCAGTATGAGTAGTCAGTCAAGGAGTCAAGGCCTGATGGCACTTGAGGCATTGGGCTTGGATTGGGTCCTCGATGACCCATGGTGGCTGCTTGGCTGGAGCAGAAGTGCTTGTCGAGGAGGATCTCACTCCCAAGGACCAGCAGGATCGAGATCCTTGCTGAGGATCGGCTCAAGGTTTGGGGTTCTCAAAGATCATCTCAGTCGCCCGGGGAGTTCTCAATATCAAGGTCCCTGCTGTCTTGGCATGAGCACCAGTGGGGCCAGGCATCAACACTTGTTGTAATGCAAGGAAGGCAGTGACACTGCATTCCAACACCATCATCCTGGCTTCCCACTCAGGAGTTGCAGCCTTCAACGTGGACACTGGGGTGACTGGATCCAGCATAGGTGAGGAGAGGGAGTCTTTGATGAGACAGGCCTCAGGGATCCATGACCTATCACCAGAGGCTTCAGTGTTTGTTCTGGGCACCTTTGCTGGCCACTCCCACTCCAACTCCTCAGATACCCTCCAGGGACTGTGGGACCTGGCATGGGACTTGCCATGTGTGTCCGATTCCCAGGATGAGGTCCTCAAGGATTTCTTCTTCTTCTTGCACTCATGCTCCAGAGAACCCTTGTCTGAGTGTCCGCGGACTCGATCTGGCACCATGAAGGCTTTATGTGACTCCGTGCGAGGCCTTAAAGCACAAGGCTACCGGGAATACCAGGGCAGAATCTGACTTGTGGAAGATGTTGTCTTACTTCTGCCAACGACTTTGGATGGCCTTCAAGGGGATCTTTTTTGCACAGGGCGCAAACCTCTGGGTCATGGTCGGCACCTAGATACCAGAGGCAGCAGTAGGGTGTATCGTTAGGGACATGTTCTTTGCACACCAATCACACTTTTTGAACCTACTGGCCATTGGGCAAAAAGGACCCCTGCGAGGTCGAAGACCCTCAACACAGACAGCGGTTAGAAAATGGTGCAAAATCGCACTAGAAGAAAAACTAAAAAACGATTCCGAGACTCGATGCTGGGGCTTCCTTCCACTTTTCTTAAGGCATGGCATACAGCTGGTCTGGGCTTCCAAGATAGCATTTTTCAACAACACCCAAGCTTGATGTAAGTCTTTAACCTTTGCAACTGCTCCTCAGTTTTTTCTTAACTATTTTCCTCATTTTATCATAGTCTCCCTTTCGAAAGTTAAAAGGTAGTACTGTGGATTTCCTTACTATCCCTCCTCCACTAATTAAATCAAACACAATCATGGTATGATCACTATTGCCAAGTGGCCCCAACACCCTTATCTCTTGCACAAGATCTGGTGTTCCACTAGGACTAGGTCTAATATGGCTTCCCCTCTGGTCGGTTCATGAACCAGCTGCTCGAAGAAGCAGTCATTTATTTCATCTAGGAACTTTATCTCCCTAGCATGTCCTGCCGTGACACTGACCCAGTCGATATCGGGGTAATTGAAATCACCCATTATTATTACTGCACTGTAACTTTTGTTAGCTTCCTTGATTTCTTTGAGCATTTCATCATCCATTTGTTCATTCTGGCCAGGCGGTCGATAGTACACCCCCACTGCCATCGCCTTCCCCTTTTTACATGGAATTTCAATTCATAGAGATTCTACAGCAAATTTTGTTTCCTGCAAAACTTTAATCCTTTCTGACTCAATGCCCTCTCTAACATAGAGCGCAACCCCTCCACCAATTTGATCAGCTCTATCATTACGATATAGTTTGTACCCAGGTATCACAGTGTCCCACTGGTTGTCCTCCTTCCACCATGCCTCTGATATTCCTATCATAACTAACCTCTCATTTAGTGCTATATATTCTAACCCATCTTATTTTTTAGACTTCTAGCATTTGCATACAAGCCTTTTAGAGACTGTATTTTATTCATATTAATATGGCTATTGGTAGGCATGGGTAATTTGGGATCTTTAAGCTCTGTCTGCTCCATACTCGAAGGCATTTGGGCTACTTTACTCTTTTTTGGAACCTCTCTGCTTTTGGTAGTATCCTTCAAGGATACATTCTTCTGAACCATCCGCTCTTGGGCGACTGTCGGCTTTCCCCTATTATCTAGTTTAAAAGCTGCTCTATCTCCTTTTTAAAGGTTAATGTCAGCAGCCTGGTTCCATCCCGGTTAAGGTGAAGCCCATCCCTTCGGAAGAGCCCCTCCTTTCCCCAGAATGTTCCCCAGTTCCTAACAAATCCAAAACCCTCATTTCTGCACCATTGTCTCATCCACGCATTGAGACTCTGGAGCTCTGCCTGCCTTTTGGGTCCTGCACGTGGAACAGGAAGCATTTCAAAGAATGCTAACCTGGAAGTTCTGGATTTCAACTTCCTACCTAAAAGCCTAAATTTAGCCTCCAGAACCTCCCTACCACATTTTCCTATGTCATTGGTACTGACATGTACCAAGACAGCAGACTCCTCCCTAGCACTATCTAAGACCTTATCTAGGTGGCACGTGAGGTCCGCTACCTTCGCACCAGACAGGCATGTTACCAGGCGATCCTCACGTCCACCAGCCACCCAGCTATCTACATGCCTAATGATCGAATCACCAACTATAATGGATGTCCTAACCCTTCCCTCATGGGCACATGGCCCTGGAGAAACTTCCCCGGTGTGAGAGGATTTTACATCACCTGTAGGACACGTCCTAGTTACAGGATCACTTCCTGCCACACCAGGGTGATGCTCTCCTGTCATGTGACCTCTCTCCTCCATGGCAACAGGGATGTTGCCAGACTGGAGGTGGGACTTCAGGACTATATCCCTGTAGGTCTCGTCTATGTACCTCTCTGTCTTTCTTATATCTTCCAAGCCTGCTACTCTAGCCTCTAGAGAACAGACTCATTCCCTGAGAGCAAAGAGCTCCTTGCAACTAGTGCACACGTAAGACCTCTCACCAACTGGGAGAAAATCATACATGTGACACTCAATGCAAAAGACTGGAAAGCCCCCATCTCGCTGCTGGACTGCTGTCTGCATCTTAGTTTTAAGCTTGTGTTTAGATTTTTAAGTTCTTTACTTACTAAGGGTTGCTATGGATATTTATACTAATAAAACTGTACCTAATGCGTTTAATATACCTTGTTCACCTGAAGCTTAATTAATCTCAGGTCTTTAGTGTATGACTGATTTGGATAACGAGCTTCACCTGAGAGCACCTCCTTTCCTTTAAGATATGTAAGTACTTATAAAGCTATGATTATCCCAGGGGTGGGTGGGTGTTGGGGAGGGAGGGAAATAACACTTATTAAAAGAGGACTGCTATATAGTACCCTGTCCTGTGTTGCTGAGGTATGCTGTGACCAACTTCCTGGGTGATTAACAGTACTTGCTTGGATAGAAGGAGTCTTTCAAAATGGCCTTTTGACCTGCCACCTGATGTTAACACCTATTGAAAAAGTTTCACAGGTCTCTTGCCCCCTAGGTAGAAGTCCTATTTGTAAAGGTCTCTAGAAGACTTTATTTGTTGCTCAAAGAGTACTGACCCTGTTTTGCCTTTTATGCTAAGTTATATTCTGATGTGATTTAAATTACAGCTCTTTGCTGCTGCTAGGCTCTGACTTACTATGAAATTTAAATTACAAGATCTCTGCTGGGTTCTAAATTTAACCAGAAAGCTCTCTTCTGTGTTTTAAATTTAAACTAAAAGTAGAAAGGCAAAATACCCAAGAATGGCATTGCTAAGAGAAATGTTGGTACCAAGCAACAAATCTGTATTAGGTATGGAAAAAGAGAAAATCTTCAGCTAAACAAATGCAATGGGACTCCACAAAAATATGGCAAAAAGATGCAGAAATTGTCCCAATTATATTGTACACCTCTGATTTAATTATAACAAATTTCAAAACACACCTTGATATGTTGCCTCTACATATTACACCCTGCAAAATCTCTTTGGCACAATGCGCCGAGAAGAAATTTAGCATTAAACCTGAGAGACTGAAATAATCTCCAAAATAATGGGGGTTATTTTTGAAGCCCTTTTCATGCTTGGGATGTCTGAAAACCAGCATGCAGATGTCGAAAGCCCAGAGATGTCCCTGGAGGCATTTTAGAACATGATTCTAAGGATGTTCCTGGCGTGAGGACGTCTGAGGCTGAATGGGGACATGGAGTAGGCATGTCTGGGGGGTTCCCAAGTACCGTATTTCCCAGATTATAAATTGCCCCTGTGTATAAGTCGCCAGTAAAACCGGATTTATTCTGTTTCACTTTCGCTTTACAAAAGCACTCGTTCCACATCAGATTTGTTCTGTATCACTCTCGGGAAAGCCGTTGAAGTCCTCATCTTCGGAGTCACTGTGAACTAATTCTGCAATTTCAGGTGCCAGTTCATGTTCCTTATTGTCTTTTCGTGTCTGTTGGTTCTAATATTTATTGTTCTAACCCCCTTTTGATTGACCGTTCTCCCTAATAGGATGTTGAATGTTAAGGGAACCTTGTCCATTTGATTATGAAGTCCAGTGTCACTGTGTATGTGTTGATTTCTTTGTTTACGAAGTCCCTGAAATTCCGTACTTTATCCAAGAAACCAGCGGGGAGCTGCTGACACATGGTGGTTCTTTGTCTAATCTTTAATTTATTTCTTATCATAAATCAATAGCACTACGAATGACCAGCCTTGAATCCCTCGCTATTCATTTCCCTGGCAATATGAACTGCTTTGAATGGCACCTGCACAGTGAACAGTCCACGGCCCTGAGTCCTTCGCTCTATGACGATCTGAAGCAGATGTGCTTCAAATTCAGACCACCATCCTTTGCAGCCGTGATTTGCCTTCTTGCTGCATTTCATCAAGGTTAATTTTCCCTGCGTCTTCTTCCAGTCTCTAACTAATTTCTCTGTTGCCATGTTCTTCTGTGTAATGAATAACTTTCAATTTGAATTTTGCGCCTTCGGTGTCACCATTTTCTGTGGGGTTCAAAATAACATTTGTGTTGTAACTGAAATTCCTCTGGTATGCGATTTTGAAAGCTATTTACAAGTACGTACCAGTCTGCTGATCGGAGGGTCTGCTTTAATACGAGGGCCGTTTTTTTTTCAACCTCCGATAGGCTATAAATAAAAGACAAGTTCATATAAAACAATAATTTTATTACCAAAAGATTGGTACACTTACGGTTACTTTTCGACATAATCACCGAAGAGATTGAGACATTTGTCATATCTGTGGACAAGCTTTTCAATACCCTCTGCAAAGAAAGTTGCCGCCAATGAATTCAAGTAGTCCTTGACGTTGGTTTGAAGGTCCTCATTGGTTTGAAAGCGCTTTTGTGGCCGTCCGTCAACATTTTTGGGACCCAACGTGCACAAAGGTTTTTGTAGCCTAACCGTTCAGTAACAATAGAGTACAAAACAGACCTTGAAACCTCTGGAAATTCCGTAGACAAAGCAGTAATGGTGAATCTGTGGTTTTCTTTAACCATTCTGTCAACTCGTTGCACCAGGTCATCTGAAATGACAGATTTGCGTCCTTGGCCCAACACCATCACTCATGAAGTTTTCCCCATACACACGACTCATTCTCCGATGGATTTCTGCAGCACTATGGCCTTCAGCCTGTAGAAAACGAATCACACTTCGCAATTCACACTTGGAGGGAGCATCAATCATGGTGGACATGTTTACGTGGCTGTAGCACAATGCTGACTGACGCCTGAATGTCAACAATGGCGGAGTGTGTAGTGCAAGAGCTGCGCAGTCGCCTACAGCGCATGCCCGCTTTCTGCTGCCCGCGTAGCGTCTGCACGGAGCGATCGGAGGTTGAAAAAAAAACGGCCCTCGTAGTAAAAACTACTATTAAAGCTTTGGAATTACAGAGCTTAAAAGGGAGAGAGGAGGCATTGTGGGTTAAACTAGAAAGAGGGAAAGAGAAATCTATTTGCATTGGTGTGATATACAGACCTCCCTCACAAGAGGAAGAGGTGGACAGAGAGTTAATTGAAGACATATGCAGCATTGCCAGGAAAGGGGAAGTGCTACTGATAGGAGATTTCAATATGCCAGATGTTGATTGGCACATTCCTGCTGCAGTATCATCTAGAAGTAAGGAGATCCTGGATTCTCTACAGGGAGAACTATTCAGGCAATTGGTAACAGACCCCACACGTGAAGGGGCCATACTGGACTTGGTGCTTACCAATGGTGAAAGTGTTTCTGATGTTGTAGTGGGAGATCATTTTGCATCCAGTGATCACCAGATGGTGTGGTTCAGTATTAGGACTAGGGCTGTTAGAATCCATTCCAAGGTGAGGATCTTAGACTTTAGGAAGACTAACTTTGCGAAGATGGGCCAATACCTCAGGGAGTCGTTAGTGGGATGGGAACAGCTGGGGGATGTAGAAAAACAGTGGGCAAAACTGAAAGGGGGTATTCTAAAGGCAACCAACCTTTTTGTTAAAATGGTAAATAAAGGCAAAAGGAACAGGAGACCGCTATTGTTTTCTAAGGAAGTAGCTGAAAAAGTGAAGAAAAAGAGGGAGGCCTTCATGAAATACAAGAGATCACAGAGAGAGGAAGACAGGCATCTGTATTTGGAAAAACCTAGAGAAGCTAGCAAAGTAGTCAAGAAGGCAAAGATTCAAAAGGAGGAGGAAATAGCCAATGCAATAAAATGGGGGGATAAGACATTTTTCAGATATATTAGTGATAAGAGGAAGGGCGAAAGTGGTATTGTCAGACTCAAGGGTGCAAGGGGGGAATGTGTAGAAGCTGATAAGGATAAAGCGGAATTGCTTAACAAATATTTTTGTTCTGTGTTCACAGATGAAGAACCAAGAGCAGGACCTCAGAAAACACCCACAAATAAGAACAGAAGCGAGGGACATCTTGAACAATTTTCAGAAGACTGTGTTCGTGAGAAACTAGCTCAACTTAAAGTAGACAAAGCAATGGGACCGGATGGGATACACCCTAGAATACTGAGGGAACTTGGGGACGTTCTAGTAACTCCACTGACTGACCTTTTCAATGCCTCGTTGGAGTCGGGAGTGGTGCCAAAGGACTGGAGAGAGGCTCATGTGGTGCCTTTACACAAAAGCAGAAGTAAGGATGTGGTTGAAAACTACAGCCGGTTAGTTTAACTTCGGTGGTGAGTAAATTATTGGAAACGCTGCTGAAAGAGAAAATAGTGAGGTTTCTGGAGTCCAGCGGATTACAGGATCCGAGGCAGCATGGATTCACCAGAGGCAGGTCTTGTCAGACAAATCTGATTGATTTCTTTGACTGGGTGACCAGGGAGTTGGACCGAGGGAGAGCTCTAGATGTGGTGTATTTTAGATTTCAGTAAAGCCTTTGACACTGTTCCTCACAGGCGACTTATAAACAAACTGAGCACCCTAGGGATGGACCCTAAAGTTACTGCTTGGGTTAGAAATTGGTTGGGTGGGAGGCGACAAAGATTACAAGTAAATGGAGCTCACTCTGAGGAGAAGGATGCTACCAGTGGTGTGCCCCAGGGATCTGTCCTTGGTCCGATTCTTTTTAACATCTTTGTTAGTGATATAGCGGAAGGGCTGTCGGGTAAGGTTTGCCTCTTTACGGATGATACCAAAATCTGCAATAGAGTAGACACCCAGGAAGGTGTAGATAACATGAGGAGGGATCTAGCTAAGCTTGAAGAATGGTCTAGAATTTGGCAGCTGGGATATAATGTTAAAAAATGTAAGGTCATGCATTTGGGCTGCAGCAATCCAAGGGAGCAATATAGTATAGGAGGTGAAGTACTTTTGTCCACTAAAGAAGAGCGGGACCTAGGCGTGGTTGTGTCTGATGATCTTAAAGTAGCTAAACAGGTAGAAAAGGCGACGGCAAAAGCTAGAAGGATGCTTGGGTGCATATGGAGAGGAATGGCTAGCAGAAAAAAGGAGGTGATAATGCCTCTGTATAAGTCTTTGGTGCGACCTCATTTGGAGTATGGTGTGCAATTCTGGAGACCGCACCTTCAAAAGGATGTAAACAGGATGGAGTCGGTGCAGAGGGTTGCTACTAAAATGATTAATGGGCTTCATTATAAAGCATATGAGGACAGACTTAAGGATCTTAATATGTACACCTTAGAGGAAAGGCAGGATAGAGGTGATATGATTGAGATGTTTAAATACCTCCATGGCATAAATGCACAGGAGGAGAGCCTCTTTCGATTGAAAGCAAGTTCTGCTACGAGGGGACATGGGATGAGGGTGAAGGGAGATACATTCAGGAGTGATATGCGGAAATATTTCTTTACAGAAAGAGTAGTGGATCCATGGAATAGTCTCCCAGTGGAGGTGGTAGAGATGAGGACAGTAACTGAATTCAAAAAAGCATGGGACCAACACAGAGGATCTCTAAAGGTAAAAAGTGGACTGTTGTATATGTTGTTATGGAAGGACAGACTAGATAGGCCATGTGGTCTTTTTCTGTCATCATGTTTCTATGTTTCTATGCTTGCCAGCGTTGGGTATAGAGCGGAGGGCCCAGGGAGAAAGACCATCCACTGCACAGTTATAAGTATTTATATCCATTTCAAGGGGCGTGGCCCACTGCATAAATTTATTAGATAAGCCGCTCTGTTGTATAGGTCACGCCATAGGTTTCTGATGTAAAAATCCCGCAACTTATAATCTGGGAAATACAGAACTTGGACATCCTCGCTCGATTTCAGAAATGGCCCGCACTTCTCGAAGCGCATCCAAGTGTATACCCGCTCCAGGGCATAAATAAACACCGGAAAAGCTCCCGTTCTGCCATCCAGACACCCAGAGGGCATGGAGAAGAGTGTACTCTGACACCCCCTATGTTTTTGCTGATAACTAGGGCCCTTGATTTTGCATGGGCACATTCATGCAAACCCCTGTATGCAGCTTGAGCTCAGTATGCCCTCGAGCCTGGCTTTTCCAGCGCGCATGTCTATGTGGCCATCAGTATGGTCGTCCTTTTCAGGGACATCCTTCTTTCCAAAATCAGCCCGACACTTAAATGTCCCTGACCTTTTTTGGATGTTCGGCCCTGGATGCCCCGGATTTCATATAGACGTCTTTTCTAAAATACCACGTCACATACCTTCAGTTCATTCATAACACAGTATACATTTCAGCACTGCTGAAGCTCTCCTGGTCAGCTGTTCCCGCTGAATCCCCGATTTATGTGTCAGTGTGATGCCTGCGGGGGCTCTCATGACTACTGGCACTATCCATTTTTTTAAATAAAACCTTTAAACAAAAATGTTTCCTTGGAGATAAAATAAAAATAATAAAATAAAAGCCTGACTAAATTCTGGGAAACCATATGGTGCTGGTGCTTCTCAGATAACTGTGGGTGGCCTTTATCTGTCACTTCAGTCTGGAAGTTCTAGTAGCTCTCACTATTGCTAACGCACTCCGCCTTCTTAACCATAAGAGACATCCTCAGACAGTGGAATTCAGTCAGGGGTATTCCTTCCTCCTATTAGTCATTCCTATAGTGCTACTATTGTATACAGTGAGGTATAGATACAGATAAGGGATGGACCCTGCTCTGGGAAATTTCCAGTCACGATACACAGACAAGCAAACAGTTTCAGGAGTGGAGGAGTAGCCTAGTCATTAGAAGAGTGAGCTAAGAGCAAAGAGAGCCAGGGTTAAAATCCCACTGCTTGTCCTTGGGCAAGTCACTTAACCATCTATTGTCTCAGGTAACTTTTGAAGACAGGGAAACAACTGAATATAACTTACCTTGAGTTACTACTGAAAAAGTGTGAACTACATAAAAAAATCCATATTATTCATATTCACTGATTCACTACAAGTTCTCTATAGGGTCACATACTTAGGTTCCACCATCACAGACAACCTTCCCCTTAAAATTTATTTATTTAATAGGTTGTTTTATACTGCTTTATCATTTTAGTCAAAGCAGTTTGGATTGCAACTAAAATTTGGTAATGTTCATTAAACAGGGATATTGATAACTTGGATTCTTCTGAAGCCCTAGAGGGTTAAGTGATTTGCGCAAGGTATGCTAGTGGTCTCTTGACTCCAAAGCCAATGTTCTAACCACTAGGCTACTTCTCTACTCCACTTGAAATGGAGTTAAATCTATGCATTGCAAAAGCGATGACCACTCTGTAGGCTTATAGGGTCTGCAAGAACCTCAGTCATACGGATCACACCAAAATCAGTGTTTACAGTTTCCACATGTTCCATCTCCTGAAATAATCAGACTCCAAAGGTTCAGATTTGCACTATCTGCTGAAATAGAGGTGCCAACAATGGCTCAGAAATCCATCAGACAAGGGCGGAAGTCTCAAAACATCCTATATGGGAAGCTGGCCTCCTGTAAACAGCCAGTAGTAGGCTGTCTGAACCTTCTTGGGAGCAAGCATAACTTTAGGGCATTTGGGCCTTTGACCTTGACAGCTGGGAAGCATCTGCTCAAAATCACAATCGCTAGAAAAATGGACCCCACATACAGTAGAACTATGAGAAACATCTCAGAGGCCCAAGGAAGAAACACCAAACATAGCCATGATCATTTTCGGCTGCAGTCATTGTGATTGAGATGGGGGGTCTTCAAGATGATAAAAGATTCATATCCATCATCTGTCATGACCAAAGGAGCCAAAGAGAAGAAGACAGCACTACCAGACATGCACAGACTCAGAGAAGGGGCGGTCTCCGCTCAGTGGTGCTTGGCGTCTACTCAACACATACAGAGGAGTCAGAGCATTCAGGAAATGTTATTACTTTTTCATTCATTTTAAATCATTTATGGTTTTATGACTTTAATAACAGCAGCTATGGATGCCATCCTATCAAAAATAAGCTACCTGACTGAAGACTGAACACAGTTTAGGACAACTATCTGACGTCGACTTGACTGCATTTAACAAGAATAATTATATTTTACTCACTGTGCCCCTGCATCTTGCGGCCTCTCTTTCGTCAACTTCTCCATCTTATTTTAGATCTTCGAGAAGTCAGTTTCAGTTCTGCATAAACTGCCGGAACCTGCTGCTCTCAAATCTTAGCTCATAGTTATTTAGAGAAGTGCCATTCTATACACTGAGACTCTAAAATGCTTGGAATTAATTGTACCCTTTAATTATCTGACAATTAGACAATTAAAAATGCTTTTCTTCTCATGTGCTCCACAGTTGACGCAGTCTGTACTTCCCCTTCCCCCCACCGGAATTTCCTTTCCTGTTGTACTTTGATGTGAATTTACTGTTCCCTGAAAGCGGGCTCACCACTGTTTCACGCAGAGCTTCTGCTGTCCGCCCAGAGCCGCTATGGATGCCAGCCCCAGGCTGAGGAGATTGCAGCAGCCAAGGAGTCTACGCATGTAGGCCAACCAGATTCCAATATCCTCATGATATTATTAAGATCCATCCTAGAGTATGCAGATACCCATTCTATGGTGCCCCATTGACACCAGGAGGACATCTATAAATCTAGGCCCTTCTCATAGTCTCATAGTGAAAGGGAATTTGGGTTGGCACTGCTGATAGAGAAATCTTGGATTTCTGAGCTCTCTCCCCTACATGCACTGGAAAAAGCAGATCCCACAATGCACCGGAAATAGAAGTTGAATATCCAGATATCTCCCTGCAGAAACAGGGTCATGCTTGTTGGCAGTAATGTTTCCTCAGGCCGACTGTCTTTTGATGTTATTTGTATTGAGTTGAGCACTGCTGTTGCTTGCACAAGTTACTGTGAAGCTCAGTCACCCCCTAACTTCTCCTTTTCACTCTCAACTCTCTCCACAAGGTGCCTCCGCCTCCAATCCCTCGCTTCCTTTCTGCCCAAACTCTGGATGACTATTTCCATGATAAAATCCATAAGATCAATTCCCCATGAGGTCAGCTACTCCTTCTCCTCCCCCTCCCCTCCCCTACCTCTACTAACCTTTATTCCTTTTCTATGATCACCGAGGAGGAAACCACTTACCTTCTTTCCTCATCCAAACTCACTACCTGCTCCTCTGATCCATTCCCACCCATCTCTTTAGCTCCATCCCCTCCACTGTAGTGTCCATCTCTCATATTCTCAACCTATCGCTCTCCTCTGCAAATTTCCCTGCAGCCTTCAAGCATGCTGTGATCAATCCTCTCCTCAAGAAATCCTCACTGGACCCTACCTGTCATTCTCATTATTGACCCATCTACCTCTTCCCCTTTGTTTCTAAATTACTTGAACGTGTGTTCACCACCATTGCCTTGACTTTCTCTCTCCTCAAGCCCTTCTGGATCCTCTACAATCTAGTTTTCATCCTTTATAGTCTACAGAAACGGCTCTTGCCAAAGTCTCCAGTGAGCTGTTGCTGGAAAAATCCAAGTGCCTTTACTCAGTCCCATCCTTCTTGACCTTTCTGCTGCTTTTGAAACTGTTGACCACAACCCTGTCTTTGATATCTTGTCCTCACTTGGTTTTAAGGGCTCTGTGCTATCCTGGTTCTCTTCTTATCTCTCCTATCGCTCTTTCAGTGTTTGTTCTGGTGGATCCTCCTCTACTGCTATCCCACTCTCAGTTGGTGTACCCTAAGGATCTGTCTTGGGTCCTTTTCTCTCTCTATACCCAGTCCCTTGGTGCGCTCATCTCTTCCCATGGCTTTTAGTACTGTATTTATGCTGATGACTCCCAGATCTATCTCTCTACACCAGAAATCTCTCCAGCAATCCAGGCCAGGATCTCTGCCTGCCTTTCTAACATTGCTGTTTGGATGTCTCATTTCCACTTGAACATGGCCAAAACTGAACTTCTTATTTTCCCCCCTAAACTCTTCTCTCTTCTTTCTCCTTTCTCAGTCTCTGTGGATAACTCTGTACTCCTTCCTGTCTCCTCAGCTCGCAACCTTGGGGTCGTCTTTGACTCCTCTCTCTCCTTCTTCACACACATCCAACTGATAGCTAACACCTGCCGTTTCTTTCTGTACAACATCAACAAAATTCCTCTCATTCCTTTCTGAACACACTACTAAGACACTTATCTACTCCTTAGTCACCTCCTGTCTAGACTATTGTAACCTACTCCTTGCTGGTCTCCCTCTGAATCATGTCTCTCCCCTTCAATCTGCCCAACACTCTGCTGCACAGCTAATCTTCTGCCAGCCACCTCATGCTCATATTACCCCTCTTCTCAAGTCTTCATTGGCTCCCTATCTATTTCCACATCCAGTTCAAACCTCTCCTGTTGATGTATAAGTGCATTCACTCTGCAGCTCCTCACTACCTTTCCTCTCTTATCTTTCTCCCTACACCCCTTCTCGGGAACTCCGCTCTTCTGGCAAATCGCTTCTATCTGTGCCCTTCTCTTCTATTGCTAATTCCAAACTTCGCTCCTTTCACCTTGCTGCTCCTTATGCTTGGAACAAAATACCTGAGTCTGTATGTCAGGAGCCTTTCCTGACCCTATTCAAATCCATGCTGAAATTCATCTCTTCACTGCTGCTTTTGGCTCTTGACTCACCTGATCGCCCTTATGTTTCCTTACCATTCCCCCTAGATGTATCCCAGGTCTACAGCTACTTGACTAGACTGAAAGCTCTGATGAGCAGAGACCATCTTTTGCATGTGTCTGCGCAGTGCTACGTATGTCTTGTAGCACTATAGAAATGCTCAGTAGTAGTAGTTTTTTGAATGAGGAATACCTTTTTATATTGGACAGTCCTAATATATTTTTGACTAGTTTTTGGAAGCCGACATCCCTTCGTGAAGTCAAAACAGAGTGATGGGGTCAAGGCATAGGATGACATTGTGAGAATACATAAGTCCACATAAGATTTGCCGTACTGGGTCAGACCAAAGGGTCCATCAAGTCCACCATCCTGTTTCCAACAGTAGCCAATCCAGGTCACAAGAAGCTTGCAGGATCCCAAAGAGCAGATCCAGTCCTTATTGGTGACACAAGGAGATAAGCAGTGGCTTTTGCAAACCCATGTGGCTAATAGTGATTTATGAACAAGGGGAACACCCCGCCTGCAGCAAGACCAGGTGCAAGAAAAGCAGGGTAACCACACACCACTGGATGGACGTGAGCTTTATGGGTGTCTACTGGTCAGCCAACATGTGTTTCGGTGCTAGAGGACAGTGGCCAGATTGAGAAAGATCCACAAACAGCGCTCGCTAAAGCTAGGACAATTATTGGTTAGCTGGAAAAGTGAGATGAGAAACTGCAAATAAGCCTCTTTCAGCGCACAAAACACTTGTTTGTTCGTCAGCAACGGCAGCTTCAGAGCTGCTTAATATAGTTTATGATTCAGTTATATCTTCGGTTAATATCATCTTCTGCTCTTGTTCTTCTGCTCTAAGCAAGGGGGTATTAGCTCTCGAAAGCTAGTCAAGAAATGTTTCAAGTTAGTCCAATAGAAAAATAACACCTTGGTTTTTTTGGTCAACCTTTATTTCTGCACTTTCAAGTGGATTAATATAGCGGCCACACCACCATATCCTTTCCTGAAATGCTTTTGACCTGCAACACCCTGTCCAACGTGTACTGCGAGCTTTAAGATACCCCTTAGGCAAGGCTAGTGTTATACATTCTAGGGCCCAGGCGAGAAATCTGAGAGGTGACCCTAATGCCTAGCGGCAGGTTGTGACCCCCTGTGGTATGGGCCTAAGGCAATTGACTGGTTGGACCCTGCTAATGCCATCTGCCATTTGTGGTTGCCATTGGAGGGTAGGGCCAAACAGACAGGGCTCCTACATCTGGGAATAAGCAACAGGAAAGGACTTTTCTGGGCACGTCCATGTGACGCTGTTGGAGTCAGGATGCTAAGTTTGAGGGAGCATTGTTCTGACCAAACAAGATAATTCTTATGTTCCCTGTGTCTGTAGGCCAGGCTTAGGCAGTCCTGGTTTACCTCCACTGCACTCATGGACTTACGGAGGGTAATTTTATAAGGGTTACCCAGCTTTACACACGTATTTCAGACCTTTTTTTATAAAATAAGACACTCGTGTACTTTATGTTATAAAATAGGGGCGTAAGTGGTCAAAAATGCGGATGAAACTAGGCAGAAGCTCTTACGGCTGCCCCGTGTCAGGTGTAAATGCCTGCGCTTAGATGATTTAAGACACGCATACGTTTATAATTTACGTGCGTAAATTTACACTTTGCCCATGCCCCGCCCATACTTTGCTCCTGTACATGCCCACAGTGGAAGTATACGCCATTGGTCAGATGCGCACACCTACAGAATAGCGACCAATTACATTCCACAGAAATATAGAAAAGACCATTCAGCCTGTCCAGTCTGTCCTCTCATAGCAGCTACTAAGCTTTACAAGTCCTTCTTTTCTCTCAGAGATCCTCGGTGTTTGTCCCATGCTTTCTTGAATTCAGATACACTCCTTGCTTCTAACACCTCTACTAGGAGGCTATCCCATGCATACACCTCCTGGTCTAAATAAAAATATTTCCTTCGATTACTCCCGAGTCTAACTCCTTTCATCCTCATCCTATGCCCCCTCATTGCAGAGCTTTCTTTAAATTAATAGAAGCCCTCCTCCTGTGCATTTGTGCCATGGTGGTATTTAAACATTTCCATTATGTCTCCTCTCTCCTGCCTTTCTTCCAAACTCTACATATTAAGATATTTAAGCCTGTCCCAGTGCTTTATGACCAAGGTCGGGGCTACCATTAGGTGAACTAGGTCGCTGCCTAGAGCGCCAGCTCTCCAGGGGTGCCATTTACCACCACAGAGATAAGGTTCCTCTAGGGCGCCTCACCCCCTTGCACCGGCTATGACAAAGACAACTGACTATTTTAGTAGCCACCCTTTGTTCCAGCTCCATCCTGTTTAAACCTTTTTGAAGGTGCAGTCTCCAGAACTGCACACAGTACTTCAAATGAAGTCTCAGAGGCTTATACAGAAGCACCATTGCCTCCTCCTTCCTGCTGGCCATTCCTCTCCCTATGCATCCAAACATCCTTCTGGCTTTTGCCGTCAGCTTTTCTACCTGTTTAGCCACCTTAAGATCATCAGAAACAATCACCCCCAGGTCCCGCACTTCTTTCGTGGACAGAAATGCATCACCCCTATACTGCTCCCTTGGCTTTTTGCAGCTCAAATGCATGACCCTGCGGGGATTTTTAGCATTAAATCTCAGGGGCTAAATTTTCAACAAGTCTTCAAGCTTAGCTAGATCCCTCCTCATGTTATCTACTCCTTCCTACTGCAGATTTTGGTATCGCTCACAAAGGGGTAAACCTTACCTGGTAGCCCTTCTGCCATATCACTTACAAAAAATGCGAAAAAGAATGAGACAAAGGTCAGATCCCTGTGGCACACCACTGGTTACCTCCTTCTCCTCAGAGTAAGCCCCATTTGCCTGCACACTTTGTTGCCTCCCACTCAATCAATTTCTAACTCAATCGGTCACGTTAGGGTCCATCCTTAGGGTGCTCCGTTTATTTATAAGTTGTCTATGTGGAACAGTGCCAAAGGCTTTACTGAAATCTAAGTACACCACATCTAGGGCTCTCCCTCGGTCCAACTCTCTGGTCACCCAGTCAAAGAAATGAATCAGATTTATCTGACAAGACCTACCTCTGGTAAACCCATGCTGCCTCGGATCCTCACTATTGCCTGTGGTTCCCAACCTCATCTTTACTTCCACTTTTGTGTAAAGAGACCATATGCGCCTTTCCCCAGTCCTCTGGGACCACTCCTGACTCTAAAGAAGCATTGGAAAGGTCAGTCAGTGGAGCCGCTTGAACGTCCCTAAGTTTCTTCAGTACCCTAGGATATATAACCCATCCAGCCCCATCGCTTTGTCTGCTTTGAGTTTAGCTAACTCCTCACGGACATATGGCCATTTACACGTGGAAACCTCTAACATACCATACTTTCCACGCAAAAATATTTGCATAAGTCTAGAAACCCCTATAAAATTACCCTCATAGCATCTACTTTTTATAGGGCAAATGAGTTCCTGCATTCAATGGGGTTCAGTCAGGCTGGGTCATCCTGACCAGCAGAAAGAGAGATGGTCAGTCAGCAGCTTTAGAAAATGAGGTGAACTCAGAACTGCCGAGATACTCAGTTCCAGGAGGGAGACATTTTGGCTAGCCTTGGTTTTGAACTTAAATTTCAAAGCAGGATGGGATTCGTAGTCCCTAATTCTACCCATTGAAATCAGTGCTTCCAGTCCCATAATGCATCATGATGGGTTAGTCAGAAATCCAGGACTGGCCTAAAATCTCCATCCTGGAACTGGGTAACTTGGTAGCTCTGTGAATGCCACATATCTGCTTCTTGCTGATTGACTCCAGGGGCCATAAATCACGGAGTCCCTGGGCTCCTATTGTAAACGCATTAAGAAACTTTTCAGCAGCTGCTGGCTGGCTCCCTGTTCTCTGGGGGGGGGGGGGGGCTGGAATGTTCTTCATTGACAGCAGAGGCCATAGGGTCCTGCTTCTCAATTATATCAGGTAGGATTGGCCAAAAGGCTCCATTTTTTCCACTCCTGGTTTTGCCTCTGATGCACACAGGAACGTATAGTGCTATGGGATAAAAACAGGACTGAATCAACCCATCTTGAAAAATAAAGCCAACTGGAAGCACTAATCAGTAAGTGCAGAGGGCAGGATAACTCCATCCCACAAGGGGCAGGATGATCCAGTCCTGGTTTTACCTCGCCAGTGCATCTATGAACTCCAGCTCCATATATCGGTAGATATGCGTGCACACCTGCACTGTTTCCGAAAAGTCTTCACCTTTCGCAGAGCCTTTCTAAAATACAGCCGGAATTGACTACGCCACGACTTTGACATCTTGAATCCGACCTCTACGTACTATAGAAAATGTGCAGGATGAGTTTTGACAGAACATAAACTGTGGTGAGTTATGCCATGGCTTCCCAAACCTGCCCTGGGAACCCCAAAGCCTGAATATGCATGAGCTACATTTGCATATACTTGTTTCCAATGTATGCAGATTTATCTCATGCATACTCATTGTGGATATCTTGAAAACCGGATTAGCAGAGGGGTCTTCAGGGCAGGTTTAGAAATCCCTGAACTATGCCCCCAGGCCTTGAGGGCTCTCCTTAGTGGACAGGATTTCAGTGTAAGGCATGTTGTCAAAGGCGACAGCCTTTAGCAAACTTTCTGTGCCCCACTAGCAGGCCATGGGTCCAGCGGAAAAGGTACCCCCTATGTCATCACCCTGTAGCAGCTAGTAATTCCTGCAGGCACCACACCCAAACCCACCCTGGAGAACTTCTGAGATGCTCTGGGAGCACAGCCCAGGGTGGTACAGCTCCACCCGTAGACACTCCACAGCTCCCAGATAATTCCTCTGATCCCACCTGAGGAGGGAGGATAAATTAGTGTCTTACATTTGAAGGACAAATCCTTATTTAGGAAAGAAAAGTTCAGTTATTAGCCCATGCATTGTTGAAAAATGCTTAAGCAATCCGAGCAGATTTTGAATATCGGTCGGCCTGACATCTGATGAGATGCTTCCAGTGACATCAAGCTTGCATTGCTACTACTGATTTATGCTGCACAGTTGATGCTCTTTTGAGATGCCCAGTGTGACCCGGTCTGGAGTCAATCACAAACCCTTTGCTTAATAACCCTGGAGACATGTCACGTTCTAGGATCCATGGCCCTCGTACCCCAAATTATCATTGTCTGCCTTTCATGCAAAATCATTTGCAACCAATGAGAGTCATGTGGCAGGAGTTTTCCGCAGAAATGCAAAATCCCCCTTGGGAGCGAACTTCACCAGAAACCAGTAATCCCAGTGCATACTCCTGAAGTATGAGGTGCAGACTGGTTTATGCTGTCTCTGAGTTTGTTGCTGGAAATGTGAGGTATAGGGTTATTTTACAGAAATAATACGCATGGGACTGAACACTTCTGGTGTGAAACTGATGTGTATAGCTCTAGTTAACACCTCGGTCACCATAGTAATTTGCCAGGAACCTGCGGTATCTCTGCAGGATTGCAGTGGTAACAGACAGTCTGCATTAGATAGCCAAGAAGCCGCAGAAAAAGAAGGCTATCAAGTAGCCAAGTGACCCAGTTGCTGGTCAATCCCGTTTTTTTTCCCTTTGGAATCTTCCTGGTAGTGACAGCATTGATTTCAAATTGCACTGCTTTGGACAGCTTTTAGCTGTGAAGGCAAACCCCAAAACTTTGAATAAATGGTAGAAACCAGGATGATAGCTCCCACAAGGCTGTGGGGGATGCACCTTCTAAATTCAAGGGCAGCCTGAACACGGTTTACATGGCCTGAGAGTAAGAGTGACTTTGATAACAAGGTGCGCGTTCATTTGAGTGACTTACAGAGGCAGCTCTGGAGAAGCCTGCCTTGGATTTCATGAGATGTTTTCCTTTCTTCTTATTAAACAGAACTTCCTCTCGTGGGAGCGTGGTGAAAATTAGCTATGTGGCACTGTTTCACCTAGTAATAGAAGCACTGAAGAGGCTTAGTGTAGAATCAAAAAGAGAAGGCGCCAAACCATCCCTCTCGGCTAGGGTCGCTAGAGTTTGCCAGGTCAGCAAGGAAGACTGAGCCTGTCCAGATCTGACCTCTAAAGCTCTAGTTCTGTTTCCCTGACAAAAGCAAGAATTATAAGTCCGGAAGTGTAATGGGGGTAAAGCCAGGACTGGCTCGGCCTGTCTGGGTGATATGGAGCCAGTTGGTGAGCCTAAAAGAGCTGCCAAGTTATGCAGTACCAGAAGGAAGAATTTTTCTGCTCCACTCCTAGTTTTAAACTTGTTCCCAATGCATGGTGGGATTTGTAGTGCCTGATTTCTACCCATTGAAATCAGTGCACAGTGTCCCAGAATGCATCAGGATAGGGGCTGGAAGAAATCCAGGACTGGCCAAAAATCTCTCTGGGTAACTAGAGCAGCTGTGCTCTAACCACAGGCTCAGGCTGATCTCTAGCTTCAGCTCCTGCTCCCCCATCGTCAAGGATCCTCTGTGCCGAACCAAGAATTTCTTGAATTCTGACACAATTTTTGCCCCCCCCCCCCACCTCCTCAGTTGCAGCAGTCCTGGCTTTGTCTTTTCTGTCTCTCGATATACCATTGCTCCGATGCTCCAGGGAAGGGTGGGGGATTTATTTATTTATTTATTTATTTAGACAGTTTTGTATCCCGCCTTATCCTTCAATCAAAGCGGTCACAACACAATTGGGGGATAAATTTAACACGCGGGGATATGAGACACATACACTAATACTTACAGGGAACATGGGCAATGGAGGGTTAAGTGGCTTGCCCAAGACCACAAGGAGCATCTGTGGGACTAGAATCCCCAGTCCTTCCGGCCCAAGGTTGCTGTCCTCTAGTGGGATTTGAACCCCCGACCTTCCGGCCTGAAGTACCTTGCCCCAACCACTTGGTAATAAAGGCCGCTGAATGCGGTAATTATAGATGTTTGTCTGCTGGCAACTTTCATAATTCTGTATTTCACTGTAAACATGCCTGGAAAATCCCAGAATTATCGTTGCTTGAAGATATGGGATGCTAGATGTCAAGACTTGAAAGGAATTGCCAACGACCCTGTTATTTGAAAGCTCGGAAAAAGGAGAATGGAGTAATTCAGGGTTAGAAAGAAGTTAGTTGTTATGTAACAATAAGAGGCGTAACACAGAAATACATAATATTAAAGGAGTCAATTCCTGTTTGGCCCATCCCCCATCCTTTACAATATCGCGGACCTAACTGGATGTCCACCATTTGCTCTACGAAGGATCCCCTCTGACTGTCCCAGGCTAGTTTAAATTCTATTACTATTAGACCCCCAGGAGACTCTTCCATGCATCTACTGCCCTTTCTGTGAAGAAATATTTCCTTATCTTACTTTTGCCCTAGCGAGAGACATGTAATGGATTGCTTCTCCATACCACTAACTACAGGGTGATCAAATACTTCTTTTTCTGCTCTGGTCCCATATTTCCCTGGCTTGAGGTTTATTTCACATATCTAAAACAAGACAATATTAGCATATGTGACAGGCAGCATCTGTAATTTTCTATCGGTTAAATATTAAATTTAGTAGAAATGTTCCGTTCGATTTTAGTTTTTTGTATAACTTGGGAAGCTACTAAAACGCCCTAGTGGAAGGGTAGCAGGTGTGTGGGGAGTTAGGTTGGTATTTCCTGTACCTTTACTACTCCGTTTTGCTCATTTCCCTAATCCTGCTCGACTCCAGTTCAGGAACCATTGCAGAAAGGTTGCATCAGAACCGTGCGCTAAATCTCAGCGCACAGTTTCCTAATGGAAGCATAACGCAAAGGTTTACTCTCCAAAGTTATAAACAAAAAGCATACTGATAGGTTGTGAGCAGAAAGTCTGCGCTAAACAAGGACATCGTGCCAGAATTACGCACACAGAGGACTGCGCTAGCAGCCACTACATCTTGCACGTCAAAAACAATTGCATCACTACTCGGGTGCATGCTGGAACGCTATTTCTGACAAACCTCAATGTTATCTTGCAGAGAATAATAGGGATGTTTATGTGCGAAATAGCTTCCCAGCGCACCTCCTCCCCATCTCCTCGTCCCCTGCTGGTTATTTTTTTCACCAATCCCCATCAGCAAAGCTAGAAAAAAAATTGCAAGTCCTGTACACGCAAGGTAAAGAAAAGAAACAGGCTGACCGCAGAACAAGGAGATAACCCTTTACACCTCCTCAGACTGTGCGTTAGAACCGCAGGATGCGCGCAGCCTTTTGGTTTTCCGCACACTTCTCTGTTAATCACTTCACTACTATGAATTTAAATGTGCTGTGGGCTGCTGACTGCAAGAGGCTTTGCACACGGCTTATGCAGAAACTCGCTTTTGATTGGTAGCACCCAAAATTGTGCGCCAAAGCCTGAAGCCCATCCCTGCCTCCTAGAGTTCCCAAATGGACACACCACAGTATGCCAGGAGGCTGCAGAGAATTCCCTTTCCCTTTTTGGAGGTGGGGGAGAACCAACAGTCACCCAAATTGTTCCCTCATTGTCTCCAAACTGCCCCAATAAACAGGCTGATGCAGAAAGCCGGCGCTAGACCCGCACCGGATCGATTGTTTAATTTTCCTGACAACGCACATATTTTAACGTGCAATGCAGGAAGCTACGGTATGCAAATGCCCACCGCGGTAACCCTGCACATGCAAATGAGCCACCGCAGTGTTAAACTGGGAGAGCGAGCTAAACACATGCACACAAGAAGTCTGCGCTAGTTTGGCTTGCTCTCCGGGCATTGTGGCTAATTTGCATTTTTTTTTACTGTTCAACAAAGACTGCCAAAATGAGATTAATATGAAAACTTTGAGGTTCCACTACAAAAATGCTCATAAGGGCCTATTGCTGGCTACAGGGAGCAGGGTCCACAGAGAACTCTCGTTACAGGTAAGTAACCCCGTTTTCCCTGATCATCTAAGGAGAAGATGATCTAGGCATCGGGAAAAGCGCCTGGTGCCATCAAAATATTGGCGGGGGCAGCATTAAAGGTTTACTTCTACTTAGACCCTGCAGTAAAAATGTTGGCGCTATAGCTGGTTGCGAAATCCTCTACGCCTGCCTCTGCATCAGGCGTAGCCATGATTTGCATACCAGCCCAGCTGATTAAAATACATTTGATTAATTAGGATTGATTTAAATAGACTTAATATGGTTGGCATTAATTGGGTGCTAGTTTTTCCGTCTGTGTTATGTCTATTTCCTGCATTTTAAAGGATCGTAAAATGTGTTGGAAAGTGGCATTATGGGCTTGTAAAGCCTGCGCTAGCTTTCTGCATCAGCCTGAATAAATGGTAATAAACACAGGAGTCCTGCGTTTATTTATTTATTTATTTGACTATTCTTCCATACTGCCCTTCTTGAAGTTACAATTAGCAATAACAACATTGAACTGTGAACAGGATGTTGTAACAGGAAGTAAAACTGATATTGAACTATGTATAGGATGTTATAACTGGGAGTACAGATATAAATATTTCAAGCTAGACCTAAAGTAATATTCGAACCAGTATATTTACATATTTGTACAGCTGTCTTAGGGAAGGGAGCAAGGATCTTTATTGTGGTGATCTTTATCATTGCGATTCAACCAGCCTAGTGATTTGCGGCTAGATCATCAGCTTGTCTAAGTTTTATCTCCATAATACTCTATGAATAGGTCCATCTTTTGTTTCTTTGCAGAAAGTTGTGAATTTGGTGGTAGTTTCTATTTTTTCAGGTAGAGTATTCCAAAGTCCCATAGTGTATAGAGAGAATGCTTGAGCGCCTGCAAATCAACTGCTTTTTTGTTTTTTCAATTGGTATAGTTATCATATTTTGAGTGATTTACCTTTTGGCTCTATTGTTCCGTGTGTCTGTAGTAGTGACTTTAGGTAGTTGGCAGGTAGGTTGTGAGTGATTTTGAATACGGTAAGCATGACGTTATAGTAGATTCTACTCTTTATGGGGAGCCAGTGCAGATGTTTTAATTTTGGTGTGATATGTTCTGATCTTGATTTTCCCAGAATGATTGTTGTTGCTGTGTTTTGTGCCATTTGTAATGGGTGTAGTGACTATTTTGGCATTCCCTGTAAGATGATATTACAATAATCAAAATGCGGGAAGATTATCGCCTGAAATATTGTGCGGCAGTCATGTGGTTTGAGTAGTGGACAAAGGTGGTGAAGAATTCTTATTTTGTTGTAGATAGTTTTGACAGTTTTGTTGATGTGAGAGTTTAGGATTAGTTGTTGGTTGATGGTTATACCTAGGTATCACACCTCTTGTTTTACTTCTAGGTCATCATTATTAACCTTTAACGTAGTTGGTGGGGTGAATGTTTCATTTCTAGTAATGTATAGTATCTCAGTCTTTTTGTAATTTATTTCTAGACATTGATCTGATAGCCAGTGAACTATTGTGTTAAAGCAGTTTATTAGGTTTGTATATTGTGGTCTCTCCATTCAAATTGTGTGTATATAGCATGAAGTCAATGGCATAAATGTGATAGTTCACTTTATGAGACTGTATGATTTTGCACAATGGTTGTATGTATAAATTGAAGACAAGTGCGGATAGTGCTGATCCTTGGGAACTCCTCTCTGTTGGGGGTACCGTGCAGATTTGTTTGTTCCTATTTCCATTTGCTGTTTGCAATCAGTTAGGTATGAGTAAAACCATTAAGTGTGTTGCTCTGGATTCCAAGTGTTTGTAAGTGTGACAAGAGTATGTTATGGCAGACCAAGTCAAATGCAGCTGTTATGCCAAGGAATATTAGTATGAATCCTTGTTGGGATTTTTCAATGCCTTTTATTGGTCTGTCCATGAGGGAGATTAGTAATGTTTTGACTCCATGGTTTGGTCTGAATTCATGCTGCTGTAGGTCAAGTGGTGCATGTGTGTTGATGTATTCTTGTAGTTGCTATTGTCTAAATTTTTATATTATTTTTGCTATGAAGATATAGGTCTGTAAGAGGCGGGTTCTTTTTTATCCAGTGCAGGGTTCTTTAGTATTGGGTATACGGATGCCGACTTTATAACCTTCCAAGGGTGTACCCATCCCTAAATAAAGAAACATGGCCTCAGAGGGGGAAAGGACTTTCTCCTGTTTGTTTCAGTACAGTTTAGCCCTGAAAAAAATGACTAGAAATCTATTCTGAGTTACAGTTAATGGTTTCGGATACACCACTGCTGCAAACTGTATCAAGGGTTTATAACAAAATTCTCTCCATTCAAAAAATGAGTAAGCCACCAGCAGCCAGCACATTTCAGCTGCTTCCAACTCTCAAAAAGAGTTTATGAATGAACTAGTTTAGGAGAAAGACCTTCTCTGACCTCTGTTGAATGCATGAAGTCCTTACTGGACTTGATCCAGCCCTTGGGTTCCATTGCAGAATCCAAAAATGGTAAAAGAAAACCCACAAACAAGAATGAAACAAGAATGATAGGAATGTTCCCAGAATGTTGACCCTCTCTGGCTATTCCTGGGGGGGGGGGGGGGGGAGAGGGGAGGGGGTTGCATGGATTCAGCCGAGAACAACAGAATTCATTTCATCTTATCCAGGGACTCCATGTCCCTACATGTACTGGGGGAAGGGATTGAAACCATGATTAGATCAATCTGTCCTAAAAGCAGGAGCTTCCCCAAGTTTGCTCTGCAGCTCTCATAAGGCTGCTACCCAACTCCATATTATTAGGAAGAAGCTAATCCCCATTGTATGCAGGAACATGTAGTTTTCATTGTCCCATTGAGTTTCCCTGAGAAAATCAAAACTAGAAGTCCCAGCATGAAATGGGTAAAACCAGGAATGGATTAACCTTTTCCTTATGACATGGAATCAGGTGGTAACCTTAGCCTTATATCCCCCCCCCCCTCCATGGAGACTTGGCTGCTGAAAGCAGAGTTGCCAAGTTATCCAGTTCCAGGAGTGAGATATTTTGTTGGTTCTGGTTTTAAATTTGCATTGAAATGCAGTATGGTATTTGTAGTCCCTGTTTTTACCTTTTAGCCTCAGTGCTGCAGGTTCCTTAATGCATCAGGATGAGCTTGTCAGAAATCCAGGACAGGTTTAAAATCTCACTCCTGGAACTGGATAACTTGGCAGCTCTGTGAAAGTGCTGGAGACCTGGAGGGCGAGTTCATGATGAGCAGCTGACTTGAGAACCCTGCCCCCCCCCCCCCCAAACTTTAGACTCCATCATAACCTTCCTTCGCTTGACCAAGCTTCCAAACCTGTCCTGGGGATCCCGCAGCCAGTTGGGGTTTCAGAATCATTATAATGAATATAGATGGGCTAGATTTGCATAGAGCTGGTCTCATGCAATGACATTGGTTCTCCTGAAAACCTACTTGGCTGTAGGGTTCCCAGGACACATTGATCCCAAACAATAGAATTCAGGGAATATTACAATGAAGTATCAAGCCAGCTGTTAGTTTCACTGTGTTGTGATGCCATCAATAGCTGCAACAACTGCTCTACTGCCATTGGCCAGTGCCCAGCCAGGTATGCAAATGCCCTTTGTGGCCGTGTCATCACCTGAAAGCTATAGGTATGGCCGATAGTTTAGTATCTGTTTTGCTGATTTTACTTGGTGGCTGTATGAATTGACTCCATTCTTAATTAATGGAGTCAGCATGGGGTGGGGTGGGATAATTACTCTAGCCATGAGGTCAGGGTGACTGCAGGATTGCTCACTACATAGTGTGGCTGTGATGTCATCAGTCCCTGAAAAGTGCAGCAGGCTGTCTGTCATTGGAATTTTGGACAGTACCCTAGCAGCGTGAGAACTCATTGAATGTTGCTGAAAATTACAGTTTGCTGGTTATGGTATTTGAGAAATCATAGAAAGAACATAGCAATGTTTCATAATCTCTTTTCTCTCTGCGCTTAGTTCAATATAAAGCTACGTTTACAACTTCCTTGCTGATCCTTGGCTCTGTGCTTTCGCCCTGGTCTTTCCCCAGGAAGTTGGGCAGACATTAGCTGGGAGTTGCATGTGCACAGTTTCTAAGTATGTGCATGGCCAAAAAGGTTTGGTTTGGGCTTGTTTAAAATATATTTGGGGGGAATTTCAGGCTTTGTTTTCATGTTTCTTTCGCATACTCATATTTGTTCTTCAGGCACACGTTGCAAGCATTCTAGAACTTTCTTATGAGATGTGATCAAAAAGTATTGAGACTTGTTAAGCATGCAGTGACCTAGATATGTGCAGAGTGTAGTGTGGCTGCAGCACACCTGTATTTGTTTCAATCACGTGATGTTTGGGATCGTGTAAAAGCAGTTTGTCAGATTTACGATGAGTGAAAAAATTGAACAGCAAATTTGCATTAAATTCTGCCAGAAACCTGGCGATTCGTGCAAAGAGACTTATGACAAGTTACAGCAAGTGTATGGCGATGAATGCAGGAGTCGTGCTCGAGTTTATGACTGGTACAAATGTTTCCAAGAGAGCATCTGATGTGTTGACAGTGATGAACGTTCTGGAAGGCCATCCACGAGCAGGCATGAAGACAAAGGTGAAGCAGTGCGTGCCGCAATACGCTCAAATCATCGATTGACTATCAGGGAGCTTGCTGAGGACATGGACATCAGTTTCGGGTTGGTACAGTCCACTCTTACTGTCGATTTGGGGATGAGATGTGTGTCTGCAAAATTCATGCTGAAACTCCTGACCCCTGACCAAAAAGAAGATCAGCCAGGGAGTTGTTGGAATGTGTTTGAAAATGACTCAGATTTCATCAAAAAGATTATTACTGGAGATGAATCATGGGTTTATGGTTATGACCAAAAACCTAAGATTCAATCCTCACAATGTAAGACTCTAAACTCTCCCAGACCCAAGAAAGCCCATCAGGTGAGGGGCAATGTCAAGGTCATGCTCACAGGTTTGTTTGTTTTTTATTAGCAGGGTATTGTTCATCATGAGTATGCTCCAAAAGGCCAAACATCAATAAGAAGTACTATGTCCAAATTCTGACTCGTTTGAGAGAAGCAGCTCATCGTAAGAGGCCAGAGTTGCACAGATATGGTGAATGGTTGCTTCATCACGATAACGCCCCAGCTCACACATCACATCTTGTCCAGCAGTTCTTGACCAAACACCAAATTGAGCAAGTCCGTCAGCCTCTGTACTCAGCTGACCTCGCACTCTGTGACCTTTTATTGTTTTCAAAACTGAAATTACCACTGAAAGGGAGGAGATTTGATGACTTGGAGACCATTAAGCAAAATTCGACACTGCAGCTTCACAGCATAACAAAAGAGGCATTTCAAAATTGTCTCCAGCAGTGGCAGGAGCGCTGGAGGACGTGTGTTTTATCGGAAGGGGGCTGAGTGCAATAACTCTCGTGTTATACTTCTTGTGTTATTGTACAAGTCTCGATACTTTTTGATCGCACCTCGTACACGCACAAATCAATTGTATGCATGTTAATTCATAGATACACAAACATTCAGGGAATTTGCAGGCACTCAAACCAGATGCACCTCTGTCAGTTTGCACAATGCACACACAAGCAGTTTGGTTGATCATTCACACCTCCTCAACCCAAAATTTGACAGAGAAGTGAATCCCTGTTTTAACCTCCGATAAAAACATCAAACTTTATTTATTTAAAAACATCTCTATCCCACCATATGCCCAAAAGCATCCAAAGTGGTGCTTTGATCACATTCATCAGACTCAGGGCCCTCGACTTCCCTTTGTAACTCATGTGTGACAACACTTGTAAATATTTCCTGTACTTAAATGTAAGAAACACACTTTTGTTCCCTCTCTTGCTCAGACGGTGCAGAGCCGGCTGACTGAGAGCCTGTTGCTACCTGCTCTCTTCTGGCTGGCTTTTCTGGTTTTCTGATTCCTGTGGGTGATACACACAACAGATCTTCACTTCCCTCCTGAGTCGGAGTACTGTGGTTCAGACGCGAGGAGTCTTGGTGTCATCTGACATCCAAAGGAAACAAGAGTCAGAAGAGGAGGAGGGTACCTCTATTCCCTGCTAAGATTACCGGTACCCCGTTCTTGCCAGCCATGGATCCATCGGGTTTCAGAGGCATGTTCAAATCGTACGGGCTTTCAAGTTTGAAATGTAAGTACCATCGCACTGTACGTTATGTAGTTCTGAAGTACTGGAGAAAGTCAGAAAGCCACGTTAAAGGGCTCCAAAGAGCCACCACTGGGGCCAGAGACTCAAGGCAAGCAGGAGTGGAGGAGTAGCCTGATGGTTGGAGCACTGACTTGGGAGCCAAGTGACCGGCATTCAAGTCCCACTTCTTGTGGCCTTGGGCAAGTCACTTAACCCTCTCTTGCCTCAAAAAAATCCAAGTTATCAATGTACATGACCAAGTTTAAGTTATAATGTAAACCCCTTTGACTGAAATGATAAAGTGGTATAAAAAGCCTGTTAAATAAATAAAATAAACTTACAAGGGCTTGAAGCCCGGTGGTGAGGGTAACTTGTATATTTTCTGGGCTCTTCCTGAAAGGAAAGGATGGTATAAGGGCTATATAAAACTAAACTAACTAAATTCTGGAGGTAGGTTGGTAAATGATTGGGCAGATGACAGTCTGCACTGTAGTGACCTCCTAATAAATGAGTTGGTGCCTTAGAAAGATTCACACGCCCATCCTCAGGGGCTGTTGGACTGGTTCGTTTGAGGCTAGTAACAGTGAGGGTTTCTAGAGAGAGAGCAGGCAGACATGAAAATGAAATATTGCAGAACAGAAAGAATGCACAGAAAATACCTACGAAACAGAGGTTGCATCAAATGGAAAAAGTATGAATGATCCCGAACAGGGATTCCTAACAGGGTAAGACTGTGTGACTTTTAAATGCAGGCTCTCTGCCTGAGAGCTCTTAAAGGGGTTTTGGTCTTCATTTTCAAAAGCTAAATCTTTTTCTGTATTGCAAAAGGGGAATATTTTTTGTGGTGTTGCGTAAAGCCCTGCCTATTAGAGTTCATTGTTTGTTTTCTTTTTCCAGCTTTCCATTCCGAGCCAGCTCTTTGAAGCCACTGACTTCATCAGGTGTAAGTGGTCCTTGATTAGCTTGCAAAGGAGCTGGTTAGCTGAGTGCTGTATAAAGGTCTACAGGGCTTTGCAAGTACTGTCATTCCTAACAAGAGTCTCCATTGCAAGCACGGCAATACTGTGTGACTTCTAAATAAACACAGAGACATAGAAACACGATGCAGAAAAAGACCACATGACCTATCTAGTCTGCTCTTCCATATCAAATACTAAAGTCCCTTATTTTCCTTTAGAGATCTTCTGTTTGTCCCATGCTTTTTTAAATTGAGATACTGTCCTGGGAGATTATTCCATGCATCCACCGCTCTTTCCGTAAAGAAATATTTCTGCATATTACTCCTGACTGGGTTAGAAATTGGTTGAATGGGAGGTGACAAAGGGTACAGGTAAATGGAGCTCACTCTGAGGAGAAGGATGTTACCAGTGGTGTGCCGCAGGGATCTGTCCCTGGTCTGATTCTTTTTAACATCTTTGCCAGTGATATTGCAGAAGGGCTGTTGGTAAGGTTTGCCTCTTTGCGGATGATACCAAAATCTGCAATAGAATACACACCTAGGAAGGAGTTGATAATACGAGGAGGGATTTCGCTAAGCTTGAAGATTGTTTGAGAATTTGGCAGCTGAGATTTAATACTAAAAAATGCAGGGTCATGCATTTGGGCTGCAAAAGTCCAAGGGAGCAGTACAGTATAGGAGGTGAAGTATGTCTGTCCATGAAAGAAGAGGAGGACCTGGACGTGATTGTTTCTGATAATCTTAAGGTGGCTAAACAGGTAGAAAAGACAACTGTGAAAGCTAGAAGGATGCTTGGGTGCATAGGGAGAGGAATGGCCAGCAGAAAAAAGGAGGTGATAGCACCTCTGTATAAGTCTCTGGTGCGACCTCATTTGGAGTATTGCGTGCAATTCTGGAGACCGCACCTTCAAAAGGATCTAAACAGGATGGAGATGGTGCAGAAGGTGGCTTCTAAAATGGTTAGTGGTCTTCGTTATAAAGCATATGAGGATAGATCTAAAGATCTTAATATGTATTCATTAGAGGAAAGGCGAGATAGAGGAGATATATGATAGAGATATTTAAATATCTCTGTGGCATAAATGCACAATGGGAGAGCCTCTTTCGATTGAAAGCAAGCTCTGCTACGAGGGGACATAGGATGAGGGTGAAAGGGAATAGATTCAGGAGTAATATGCAAAATCGCTGAATTCAAAGAAGCATGGGACAAACATAGAGGATCTCTAAAGGGAAAAAGGGGACTGTTGTAGTGATTGATATGGAAGGGCAGACTAGCTAGGCCATGTGGTCTTTTTCTGTCCTTGTGTCTCTACCTTTCTAAATGAAGGAGGCATCCAGCGACAGAGGGCACTCGCTCCTGGAAATGCTGTTTCTGCCCCCCCCCCCCCCAGACAAGGAAGGGTAATACCAACGTTCCCCTGTCTGTCAGTCCCAGCAGACTCTTTCAGGTTATTCCCTACAGAATCGCCTTGGTTCCACATGCATGCAGGCCCGCATACCAAGTCTTTCTGACGGCGCAACACACCCGCCAGTGCATGCGTGCATTTCTCTTGAAGTTAGGATTGCAAACATACCAACGTACCATCTTTTTATTTAGCAACAGATGGCCGTAGGCCACTCAGGTAAAAGGCCCGTGCTGTAAAATGAGCACAACGATTTCATAGCAAGGCCGTTGCCCAGATTAGTCTCCTTTCTAGATCTCCTTTCTTGGTAGATTTTTTTGCGAGGGGAGGAAGACAAAGATGCAAACCGTTTACAGTTTCCACATTCTGGTTTCCCTGGGGCCATTCTGCAGTCTTTAGATTTCAAGAGAGTGCATGAGGGGGGCAAGATTTCAGAGACTGAAAGACTTTTCTTAAAACCATTTGAAATGAGAAATTCAAGGATGCAACAAGAATAATACCAGGGCCGGCTCAATCTGTCCCTACTGATCTAAAACCATCTGGGTGCCCTACATTATCCGCCAGCCACGCGAGTGCCCAGTGGCACAAGAGGGGCAAACTAGTCCTTTCAGAGCTGCTTTCTCAAGCCGTCTGTTTATCACGAGCTGTGGCAGATTGCAGGCACATCCTGTTGCACCACTGGTTTCAGTAAACTGCTGACACATGCCCCCTTCATGAACCAATGTTAACTCTCACAGCCTGGCTTTGAGGAAGTGGAGGTGCTAAACCAAATCACCTTCAAACACAGCAAGCCTCTTGGTTATCTGTGATTCAGAGGGATGCAACTATTATGGTGCGGTAGGGCGGGAAAGGAGGACAAAGGCCCCATCTAGGAATTACTGTGGTGGTAAGTTCAATTCTCCTAGGACAAGCAGGATGTGTCAGCCACACCTGGTGTCGTCCTCCGACGGCGCCGTGACGGAAGTGCTCTATAGCTCAGAATCTTCTGAGCATGTGTGAGGTGGTCTCACCTCCCCAGCCCGCCCCTAGCTGGCCAGTTTTTTTCCTTCCGCCTTCGCCTCAAGACGGACTTACAAGCTCTCCTACACTTTTAAAGTTTTTCAAATGCCTAAACAAGATCCCAAAACGACAAAACCAGGTTTTAAAAAGTGTCATACCTGCAACAGGAAGATGAATCTCTCCGACACTCACCAGCACTGCGTTAAATGCCGGGGGCAGCTCACGAAGTGGAGAACTGTGATAGCTGCGGCCGGATGTCCCCCAGAGCCAAGAGACACCGCGAGCAGTCCTTGAGAGACCTCCTCTCCCCCGCGGCAGCTTCCACGTCCCGGGACCCGGAGCACTCCAACTGTAATATTGCCAGGTCAGTTGATTCTTCAAAGTCTTCCCGGGACACTGCTGCTCAGCGTTCCTGTGCTCAGAAGCTCCCCAGCACCGCCTCAAAAAAACCGCGGCTTAAAAAGACCGGAGACCGCGCTGAACTGTCTGCCCCCGGAGAGGCCTCTGCCGCCCTGGTAAGCCCCTCTCCGGTTGGCTCTATCCCGGCTCAATCCCCCCGGCCACGCGGTTCTCCTGCCGGGCAAGATGGCGCTGCCCTCGTGGCCCCGCCAGGCCCCGCCTCCGGAAACGCCTCCTCCTCTTCTATTGGCTGCAGCGGCTCCTCCAGCAGACAGCCCTCCCCCCTGCCCAGCACGTCACTACGCGCTGAAAGGGAACCTCGGAGCACATCTACAGCCGACTCAGCCCCTTCGACCCCAGCGCGGGAGCAGCAAAGCCGATCATTGCACCGGCGCGGAAATACTCAACACCGCGCCGGCTCTACAGACCGCACTGCTTTTCAGCGCCGACGAGGGACACCCGATCGAGGCGCTGACAGCAGGGAACCCCCCTGTCAACGCCGCTCCCGCTCCACAGACCGCGCTGATTCTCAGCACCGACGAGGGAGGCACGATCACCACGCTGACAGCAGGGAATCCCCCTGTCAGCGCTCTGAAGGTGACAAGGGCAGAAAGAAGTCTGCCAAGCGCAGACATCGATCCCCCTCAGAGGCAAGGGAATCCCCTGGTGGTTCCTCCACCAACAGCAGGAGATCCAGCTCTCATCGCAGCAAGAGGCACAGAAGCAGCAGATCTGAATCCACCTCTTCTGCCATCCTTAATCTGCTATCTCGCCTGGTGGAACAGACGGCTCCACTACGACCAGACCAGCATCGTAGGGCTGTTAGTCCACAAGAGACACATTCAGCCCCCTCCACACGATACCCCAGACTCTCACGCAGAGCGCGGTCTCCTTCACCCGACCCCTCCAGAGCACGATCTCCCTCACCAACACAGCTGGACTCCGGGGAGAGCGACGCTGAGAACCTCGAACCTTGCCCTGAGGTGGAGGAACCCGGTCCAGGCTCTGACAACTTCAAAGACGCAACGGACGAGGCAGACGAGCCTACGCCTACAGTGCCTGAGGACCTCACCTACCCTAAATTCCTCAGGAAAGTGGTCTCTAAACTGGGGCTGACCACGGAAGAAACATCAGATGAAAAAGAACCGGAGGTCATGAAGTACCTAAGCGGTCCTAAACCAGCCATGGCTCTTCCCCTCCACCGCAAGTTGAAGGACAAGCAACTGACACTCTGGCAGTCCCCAGCATCCAGTCAAGCTTTCGCCAGACGCTTGGACAGCAAGTACATAGTCCACACGGCGCCTGGCTTCAACAAAGCGCAGTTACCCCACCAGTCTATTGTGGTGGCATCGGCTCTCAAGAGGTCCAAGTCCACGCGTACCCAGACAATCCACCCAACAGGGCGGGAACCCAAACGCCTGGACGACGTTGGCAGAAAAGTTTTTCAAGGGGCTATGCTCAACGCCAAAATAGCAGCCCACCAATTTCAACACGTCCTATTCCAGGATGCTCTCCTAGCAGACCTTAAAAAGCAGCTGCAGGACCTTCCCAAGGACTCACGCACACCTGCTTCAACCACCATGCAGGAGTTAGCTGAATGCAGCAAGCATCTGATGAGCACAGCCTTCGATGCCTTTGATACCGCCGTCCGGACTGCGGGCACGGCCATCTCCGCCCGCCGCTGGGCATGGCTTCGGGCTTCAGGTCTCTCCGACAACACCCATGACCGAATTGCGGATGCACCCTGCTCAGGTGACTCTCTGTTTGGAGACAAAGTAGCCGACACCGTGAAAGACCTCAAAGAGGACTGCGCCACCCTAAAGACACTGGCGGCGGACGGACTCGAACGCCCTTCTTGGACCCAAAAAGGGGGCTATTTCCGTAAGCCCTTCTCCACCTCAAAGCAATTCTATGGTTCTAACCGTCAGTGGCAGGCACCTAAACTCCGGCAGACCTATCAGAAGGCGCCTTTTCAGCGACAGCAACCGCGACAACGGAAGCAGAAGCAGTCCAACCCTGCCCACTCAGGGAAAGACACCTCCTCCTTCTGACTATACCCCTGTTGGGGGTCGCCTGTCTTTGTTCCTCTCAGCCTGGCAAGAGATCACGACGGACAAGTGGGTCCTGCAGATAGTCCAGTCGGGCTACCGATTGCCCTTCTCCTCCCCTCCACGCCAGCACAGATGACCTACCAGTCAGCCTCCTCAACACCTGGAACAGCCGCTGCAGGAACTCATACAGCAGCTTCTCATGGCCAGAGTGATAGAACGGGTACCCCCAGACCAGGTCAACACCGGCTTCTACTCCCGGTACTTCCTCATTCCCAAGAAATCAGGGGGCCTACGTCCGATCCTGGACCTCAGGAAACTGAACAAATTCATAATAAAAGAGAAATTCAGGATGTATTCGCTCAACTCCATCCTCCCCCTCATCAGAGCGGGGGACTGGCTGGCGACGCTGGACCTCCAGGACGCCTATTCACACATCCCAGTCCACATTTCCCACAGGAAATTCCTCAGATTCACAGCACTGGGATGCCACTACCAGTATCGAGTCCTGCCATTCGGCCTATCTCCAGCACCCCGAGTCTTCACAAAGTGTGTGGCGGTGGTCGCGGCGCACCTCCGCAAACAAGGAATCGCCATCTTTCCCTACCTGGACGACTGGCTCCTGTCGGCGAACTCTGCTTCCGACCTCCGCAGGGCAGTACACCAGACAACAGACCTGCTGATCAGAGTGGGTTTCCTTCTCAACAAAGAGAAGTCCAGATTGGAACCCGTCCAGCGCACAGAGTTCATCGGGGCGATAATCGATACCAAAGCCTGCAAAGCTTTCCTGCCCAAACCACGGATCAACACCATCCTCCACCTAGCCCGGAGGATGTCCGCGGAGAAACATACCTCGGCCCGCGTGATCCTCTGTCTGCTAGGCCACATGGCTGCAACAACTTCAGTCCTTCCGTTGGCGAGGCTGTATATGCGTACACTGCAATGGCACCTACGGACGCACTGGAAGCAACTCTCCCAACCACTCAGCACTCGCATTCCGATATCTGCCCGTGTTGTCCAGGGTCTACGATGGTGGACACAGCCAGCCAACCTCTCGGTGGGCAAGTGCCTGCACCCACGCATACACCAGCTCACCCTCACAACGGATGCCTCCTCCACGGGATGGGGGGCTCATCTACTGCATCTCAGCACACAAGGAGCATGGACTGCAGCAGAACAAAATTTCCACATCAATCTTCTCGAACTCAGGGCCGTCAGGTACGCCCTGCAGACCTTCATGCCCCACCTGAAAGGGGAAGCAGTCTTGATACAGACGGACAATCAGGTCGCAATGTTCTATATAAACAAGCAAGGGGGCACTCGCTCCCGTTCGCTCTGCAAGGAAGCCCTCGACACGTGGGCTCTGGCACTGGACAACAACTGCACACTTCAGGCAACTTACCTTCCCGGGGATCAGAACGCCTTAGCGGACAGGCTCAGCAGACAGCTTCTACCTCACGAATGGATGCTCCACATGGAAGTGGCACGATACCTCTTCCAGCGCTGGGGGAGACCCCAAATCGATCTCTTTGCAACAGAGGAGAACGCAAGATGTCCCTTATTCTGCTCCAAGCACCCGTCACAGCAGAGAGTAGCCTCAGATGCTTTCGCCATTCCCTGGGGCAATTGGGAGATGGCATACGCCTTCCCCCCGACACCTCTCTTGACGAACACAATACAACGTATCATCGAGGAGAAAGCGCACGTGATTCTGGTCGCCCCTTATTGGCCACGACAAATGTGGTTCTCCCTACTGTTGCGGCTCACTCAAGAACCCCCACTCCGGTTACCTCTGAGACCAGACCTCCTGACCCAGAACGGGGGTTTAACCTGGCACCCCAATCTCCAGACGTTAGCTTTGACAGCCTGGAGGCTGAAAGGCTGACTTTCAACGGCTCACACCTTCCTCCAGAGGTGCAGCAAATTGTTCTGGCTTCCCAGAGACCATCTACCAGAAAGGCATACGGCCTCAAGTGGAAACGCTTCACTATCTGGTGCAAGGACCAGGGAATTGACCCAGCCTCTTGCCCGATACCCGCAATCCTACAGTATCTAGCCTTCCTTTGCAGATCGGGTTTGAAACCACAATCCATCAAGGTACACCTGGCGGCCATTGCCTCTCTACACGAGCGCACAGATACCACAACTTCAGGCTCCATCGCCACCCTTCCCATTGTGACCCGTTTCATGAGGGGGCTCCGAAATCTAAAGCCACCGGTACAAAAACCGGTACCCTCCTGGGACCTTAACATCGTTCTACAACAGCTTATGCAAGAGCCATTCGAACCATTGGCCACAGCCGAGGGAAAGTATCTCGCCTGGAAGACTCTTTTCCTCGTCGCCATTACCTCGGCCCGGAGGGTTAGCGAGCTACAGGTTCTGGTGGCGCACCCGCCATACACGCAACTCTATCCCAACCGGGCATCACTACGGACTCACCCCAAATTTGTGCCGAAGGTCGCCTCCGCCTTTCACATCAACCAAGCAGTGGAGCTGCCATCCTTCTTCCCAGCACCACATTCATCCCCCGAAGAGCAACGTCTTCATTCTCTGGATTGCGTTCGTGCTCTACGCACCTACATTGACAGGACATCGGCCACTCGTCGGGGGACACAACTGTTCGTCTCTTTCGACCCGAACAAACCTGGGAGACCTGTCACCAAACGTACACTATCACTCTGGATTTCGACCTGCGTTGCCTATTGTCTGCAGAGGGCTGGCGCACTCCCTGCTAACAGGGCGAGTGCGCACCAGCTCCGCGCTATCGCCGCCTCCCTGGCCTGTGCACAGGAGATTCCAGTGGGCGATATCTGCAAAGCCGCCACCTGGTCCTCTCACCTCACCTTTCAGAAACACTACTGCCTCGACATTCATTCTGAGTCCGACAACTCGTTCGGCAGGGCAGTCCTATCCGCTGCCATGGCTCCCGTGAGTACGAGCAGTACACGAGACTGACCTAAAGGACTCCTGAACAATCACCAGCCTGTGTTTCCACTATTGCTCTGAAAGGCTATTGCACTAGTTACTTTGATGCACTTGTTATGCACTATTGTTCTTACACTGTTGTTGTTTGCACTGTCCGCAATATTGCGCAGTTATGCTTTGTTCCTACACTGTTGTTATTGCACTGTTCATGAGTTTGCACATTGTTTTACCTGTTGTTCACAATAAAGGTTGCATCTTACGCATGCCTCCCTCATTCTCCTCAGCATATATTAGCTCGGGAGACACCAGGTGTGGCTGACACATCCTGCTTGTCCTAGGAGAAAACAGAGTTACTTACCTGTAACGGAGTTCTCCGTGGACAGCAGGATAAGTCACCATCCCACCCGCCTCCCCTTCATGAGGGCGGCCTGCTCACCGCACCTAGCCGTAACGGCATAGCTAGTCACTAACTGGCCGGCTAGGGGCGGGCTGGGGAGGTGGGACCACCTCACACATGCTCAGAAGATTCTGAGCTATAGAGCACTTCCGTCACGGCGCCGTCGGAGGACGACACCAGGTGTGGCTGACTTATCCTGCTGTCCACGGAGAACTCCGTTACAGGTAAGTAACTCTGTTAAGTCAGAGAAACATGAAAAGGAAAATCAAAGTTTTAACACAGAACATGCAGCGTTACGCTAGCCATCAAACAGAACACTACCAACCTCTTAGGACAGACAGAGTAACCTTTTTGGAGAAATTGCACCCAGAGTACCCATGATATGTGTTCCCAGCTTGTTAAGGCAAAGGCCTGCCCGAAGAGGGAAAATGATCATTTACCTTTCAAGAAATATGAAAAAAATACAAGTACACGATACAAACCAGTCTTGTGTTTCAACCAGAAAGATCTGTTCCAAGGTTGGGCTTCAGATAGATTGGGTCGATTGTACATTTAAATAATGGGACAAACACAGAACATCTCTAAAGGAAAAAAGAGACTATTTTAGTTGGTATGGAAGGGCAGACTAGATGGGCCATATTTATTTATTTATTTAACATTTCTTATATGCTGCCTTTCATGATATCAAGGCGGTTTACATTGAACAAACTGAGATTACATTGAACAGGGCATTATAACTTGGAGATAACTATTTTACAGGGAACATGGGCAATGGAGGGTTAAGTGGCTTGCCCAAGACCACAAGGAGCACCTGTGGGACTAGAAACCATATGGTCTTTTTCTGCCCTTGTGTTTCTATGTAAATAGATATAGATTTAATGTGATTGATTTATAATGAATCTTCTGTGCTGGGAAAGGTCTTGCTGCTTTTTTTTCTTCTTTGTGGTTAGAAGTAAGTATTTTTGCCAACGTGTTGTTTCTGAAGTTGCTGAACGAGATTGTCATCCTCTGTTCTTTTGTCAGAGCTCTTGGTATCTTTAGAGTTTTGGAGGTGGGTTTAAGTGACCGGATGCCCCCAGCCATGCCGACTTGTGTTATCAGTCTGCTGTGGAGTTTTATGCTGCCAGCTTCAGTGCTTACGGACCTCATACCCAGAGTGACTTTTCCTTACGGTAAGCAAGGAGAACCCAATACTAACAAACGTTTAAAGGAAAGACAATGCAGTTTACTCATAGATTCCTGGCTCGGGTCTTCTGCATGCTCGATGAGGCCAGGGCGTGAGATACCAAAGAGTCCCATCATATAAAGGTAACCCCTCATAGCCAGATTTAGGGTCCATGATTGTAGGGTAACAAAAAAAGCTCTGGTGAATGGTCTCTGACCGAGGATTTTTGCTGCAGTGACTGAACTTGAGTAAGTTTGGAGGAGGTATAAAACAGAGGTAAAAATCTAACAGAAGATAAAAATGAAGCCCTGGTTCCTACTGAATGAAAGTAAACTCTTGGGTCAAAAAGAAAGTTTGGAGGCATTATGAATGTGCTGGGTTCCCATCAAGACCTGTTATCTTACTATGTCTCATTCTGACAAAAATGCAAATTCAGTCGACTTGGATTCAGGAATTATGGGACTTGATGGAAGGTTTAAATTGGACTCTTCTGGAACTTCATGCTTCTTAGAGGATATGGAATACAAAGGCTAGCTGCAAAAATACACCGTACGACTTGCTTTCATCAAGCAATTTGGCAACAAAACCATAAGTCATTTAGTAAACAGAAATAAAAAGAGAGAGGGAAGGGAGGGAACAGAAAAAGGGGAAAACGTAGGAGATAGAGGAGAGGAGTAGGCAGAGAAGGGCAGCTCCGGTTTTCTTTACCAGGAAGAAGACTTTTGGGTGGAGGCCCCCTCTTGTCCTTGAGAAGATTTGGAGGGCTTGAGGTCTACGCCCCAGCTTTGGAATCTGTTTGATGGCTTAGCTATTAGCTAGCAGCTTACCATTTGGTTCAGTGCCAGGCGCTACAGTTTGCATCTCTTAACCATGAAAGATTTTGCTGGAACTCAGAGGCAGCTCCCTCAGAGCGCCAAGTCACCAGTTTCCAGAGGAAGACTTGGCGTATTCCTGGACGCCATTTTGTATTATGCCCCAGTGCATTGTAAGACTTGTAGTCGGAAACAAACTGCTTCAGTTAGCAGCATCCATTGATGGGGAAAATCAGTGCTGTAGGAAAGCGCAGGACCGGATCCCGTAGTTGGTAACATGGTTGATTGGATGCTCATTGTCTTTGGTTTTGGAGCCTGGGCATGCAGGTATCCTGTGGTTTAATGATCACATGAAGGGTCCCCCTATGCAGATCTACAGTTTAAAAAATGGGCAGAACAAGGACACCAAACATATAGTTCAGTTCCGTTCACTTGTTCCATGTAAACCTGTTTTATGTAACGAGTTGTTTTACTGTAAACGGCGCTGATTTAAAATAGTGTGGTATATCAAACCAAATACATAAATTAAAGCTTTCAAGTTGACATTTAAACTCTGTCACTTAAATTAAATATATTATACCTGGGGGAATTCTGCGCAAAATGAATCTTTTAATTGTGCAAGATATTTTAAAATTCTGCAAAATTCTACATGATTTATTAATAAGTTTTGCATAGAATTCCCCCATCATAAAGCCTAACTCCCTTAGACCAGAAATTCCCACTGCCTTATCCCTCCTCAGCTCTCTCGCTCCAATCACAGCTCTCTCCCCATGCCTTCCCGCCCCCCCCCCCAACATCTCTCTCCCTCTAACTTCTAGCAAGATCCCTACTGCTGTCTGTCCCTCAGTTCTACCCCTCATGCACATACCCTCATCTCACATCCTCTCTCCCCTCCCCATACATCAAACCTTAGCTCTCCTTTGTTCTTCTAGGCACATACCTCTACCTTTCTTTCTTCCCACCCCCCAGGCATACACCCATCTCCAGCTCCCAGCCACCCCCTAGACTCACCATCAGCCCATCTCCAGCTCCCAGCCACCCCCTAGACTCACCATCAGCCCATCTCCAGCTCCCAGCCACCCCCTACACTCACCATCAGCCCATCTCCAGCACCCAACCACCCCCTAGACTCACCATCAGCCCATCTCCAGCTCCCAGCCACCCCCTAGACTCATCATCAGCCCATCTCCAGCTCCCAGCCACCCCCTAGACTCACCATCAGCCCATCTCCAGCTCCCAGCCACCCCTAGACTCATCATCAGCCCATCTCCAGCACCCAACCACCCCCTAGACTCACCATCAGCCCATCTCCAGCTCCCAGCCACCCCCTAGACTCATCATCAGCCCATCTCCAGCTCCCAGCCACCCCCTAGATTCACCATCAGCCCATCTCCAGCTCCCAGCCACCCCCTAGATTCACCATCAGCCCATCTCCAGCACCCAACCACCCCCTAGATTCACCATCAGCCCATCTCCAGCACCCAGCCACCCCCTAGACACCATCAGCCCTCTCCAGCTCCCTGTCACCTTCCCAGACTCACCATCAGCCCATCTCCAGCTCCCAGCCACCCCCCAGACTCACCATCAGCCCATCTCTAGCTCCGTCACCTTCCCAGACTCACCATCAGCCCATCTCCAGCTCCCAGTCACCTTCCCAGACTTGCCATTAGCTCATCCCCAGCCCCCAGTCACCCTCCTGACTTGCCATCAGTCCCTCTCCAGCCCCCAGTCACCCCGCCCCCGACTCACCATCATTTTCTCTCCAGCCCCCATTCACCCTGTGCCAACTCACCATCAGATCATCTCCAGCTCCCAGTCACCCTCGCCATCATTCTCTCTCCAGCCCCCAGTTACCCTCCCGACTCACCCTCACTCCCTCTCCAGCCCCCAGTCACACCCCCCGACTCACCATCATTCTCTTTCCAACTCACCATAAGTCCTTCTGCAGCCCACAGTCACCCCCTGCCAAGTCATCATCAGACCATCTCCAGGCCCCAATCACCCCCTTGACTCACCATCAGCCCATCTCTTGCCACCAGCCCCCCCTCTACTCACCATTAGCCTATCTCCAGCCCCTAGCCCCAGCCCCCACCTACTCTGCCTGATCACAGCAGCATTTTAAACACCACCACGGGGGCATTTCTCCTCGCTCCCACAGCTGTGTTACATTTCCGACGCTGGCACCGCGAGGTTTAAGAAAGTAAACGGAAGGGCTTCTTGTTGCTTTATTAAAGCCTTAAGGTGCCAACATTGGAAGTGTAGCACAGCCACAGGAGCAAAGGGAAAAGCCCCCTGGCTGTGAAGCAGGGAAGAGCGAGGCAAGCTCAGGTGAACATAAAGCTTTTGTGCTCCGAGCCTGCTGGTGCCGATGCCTGCGCAGAATCCTGAGCGGGTGGGGAATGCTGTGCAAATTCCCCCAGGAGTAATTTATGTTATCCTGAGAATTTCTAGGACTACCCACACTCTACCCATATAGTATCTGGATAGCAGAAGCAATCTGTAGGGATATTCAACGACTGCTGGTATCTACAGTAAATAAATGCTTTTGAATATCTGCCCATATATATTTAAGCAGAGCTGGCGCAACCACTAGACAAATTAGGTGGTTGCTTTGGCCGGCAGCTTCTGGGAGGCAGCAATGGGAACTACAGTCAAAGCAAAGCAAAGCATCAAGTCTTAACAACCACCCAAACCTAAAGACTCATCAGTGTGAACTTTTACCTGCAAATAGTCCATTCATCTTTGTAAGTGGCTTTTGGAAATCTCGCTCCATTATATAGATATATGCCAAGTTTAATATTTAAAAGTATGAAGTCCAAATACGCATTTTTATAGGATTTTCTGGGAAAACTGGTATTGAGATTTATTTATTTAATTCATTATTTAAAATATTTATATCCCTCTAGTCCTATGTCCTCAATGGGTTACAATTAAACATACATAATTGAAATTACAAGCAAGATCATTGCAATTGAATTTAATTTTACAATCATGCAGGAGAGGAATGCTAAGGGTCTACGGGGGGGGGGGGGGGGAGGGGCAAGGCTGAAGATTTGTCTAGTCTAGGGCATCTAATAACCTTGCATGGACTCTGTGTTTAAGTGCCAAGGGTAGCTGGCGGGTATAACCCAGGAAGTTTATTCAGATAGCAGACAAACTATTGCTGCTGTCTGCATAATAGTAGCACTAGGCATATACATCACTGTACACAGTCCCTGCTCTACAGAGCTTATAGAGAAATGGTTAATATACACATGAGTGTAGACTGGAGGATAAGGAGGTCAGGATCCAAAAGCAGACTTGAAGAGGTGGCTTTTTAGCCTGGGTTTCAATACAACCAGGGATGGAGCCTGTCGTAAGTAGTCTATTCCAGGCAGAAGGAAAGGACAGAGTTTGGAGTTGGCAGTAAATGAGAAGGACACAGATAAAATTGATTTGCTTGATGAGTGGAGGTCCCAGGAAGATGTTCTTCGTTTCTCCTCCAAACTCACTACCTGCTCCTCTGCTCCTATTCTCACCCATCTCCTAAGCTCCATCTCCTCCACTGTTGTCCCTTCCACCTCTCATATTCTCAACCTATTGCTCTCCACGGCAAGTGTCCCTGCAGCCTTCAAACATGCTGTGGTCACACCTCTCCTCAAGAAACCTTCACTAGACCCTACCTGTCCTAACTATCAACCCTCCTCCCCTTCGTTTCTAAACTACTCAAACGTACAGTTCACCGCCGTTGCCTTGACTTTCTCTCTTCTCAAGCCCTTCTGGACCTACTGCAATCTGGCTTTTGTCCTTTACATTCTACTAAAACAGCCCTTGCCAAAGTCTCCAGTGACCTGTTCCTGGCAAAATCCAAAGGCCTTTATTCAATCCTCATCCTTCTTGACCTTTCTGTTGACCTTTTGACACCTTCTCTTCTGCACCTTGACCTCGCTTGGTTTTAAGGGCTCCGTGCTATCCTGGTTCTCTTCTTATCTCTCCCATCGCACGTTCAGTGTTGGTTCTGGTGGATCTTCCTCTACTGCTATCCCCCTCTCAGTTGATGTACCCCGAGGATCTGCCTTGTGTCCACTCCTTTTTTCTATATATACCCAGTCCTTGGTGCTCTCATCTCCTCCCATGGCTTTCAGTACCATTTTTATGCTGATGACTCTCAGATCTACCTCTCTGTGCCCGAAGTCTCTCCGGCAATCTAGGCCTGGATCTCTGCCTATTTGACACTGCTGTTTGGATGTCTCAGCACCGCTTGAAATTGAACATGGCCAAAACTAAGCTTCTTATTTTTCCCCCTAAACCCACCGACCCTTCCTCCTTTCTCAGTCTCTGTGGATAACTCTCTACTCCTCCCTGTCTCCTCAGCTTGCAACTTTGGGGTCCTCTTTAACCCCTCCCCCTCCCTCTCCTTCTCCACGCACATCCAACTGATAGTTAAAACCTGTTGTTTCTTTATAACATCAGCAAAATTCGCCCCTTCCTTTCTGAACACACTACTAAGGCACTTATCCACTCTTTAGTCACCTCCCGTCTAGACTATCGCAGCCTCCTTCTTGCTGGTCTCTCTCTGACTCATCTCTCTCCCCTTCAATCTGTTCAAAACTCAGCTGCGCGACTAATCTGTCAGCTATGCTCATGTAATCCCTCTTCTCAAATTGCTTCACTGGCTCCCTATCCATTTCCGTATACAGTTCATACTTCTCCTACTGACCTATAAGTGCCTTCACTCTGCTGCTCCTCACTACCTTTCCTCTCTTATCTCTCCCTACAACCCTCCTCGGGAACTCTGCTCTTCTGGCAGATCCCTTCTATCTGCGCCCTTCTCTTCCAGTGCAAACTCCAGACTTCGAGCCTTCCATCCTGCTGCTCCTTATGCCTGGAACAAGATACCCGAGTCTGTGCATCAGGCGTCATCTCTGGCCCTTTTCAAATCCAGGCTGAAAACTCACCTCTTCGAGGCCACTTTTGGATCCTGATCCAACTAGTCTACTGTGTGTTTTCTTACCATTCCCCCAGATATATCCTTGTGTTGTGTTGTCTGTCTTATCTAGACTCTAAGTTCTGATGAGCAGGGACCATCTCTTACATGTGTCTGTATTGCACTGCGTACGTCTTGTAGAGTTATACAAATGATCAGTAGTGAGGAGTCACAGAATGAATGCATTTGTAGGTCAATAGGAGAATTTTGAACTATATGTGGAAACAAAAAGGGAGCCAATGAAGTATCTTGAGAGGAAGGGTTATGTGAACATGATGAGACTGGCGGAAAATTAGCAAGCAATTGAATTTTGAATGGCTTGGAGGAGAGAGGGATTATTTAATGGGAGACCAGCAAGGAGGAGGTTGCAATATTCTCTATGGGAGGTTGCAAGGAGGAGGAGGTTGCAATATTCTCTATGGGAGGTGACCAGAGAGAAAATAAAGGTCTTAGTAGTGTGTTCAGAGAGGAAGGGATGAAATTTGCTGAAGTTACAGAGAAACAAAATGATACATTCTAGCTATCTGCAGAGAAAGAAAGAAAAGAGTCCAAGATCACCCCCAGGTTGCGAGCTGAAGAGACAGGGAGGATGAGTGTTATCCACACTAATAGAGAAGGAAGGGAGGGGGGGTAGTTTGGGGGGAAAGAAAAGAAGCTTTGTCTCGGCCTGTTCAGTTTCAGACAGCAACAGGACATCCAGGCAGCAACGTCAGCCAAGCAGGCTGAGATTTGGGCCTAGATTCCTGGAGAGATTTCTGGGGCAGAGAGGTCAATTTGAGGGTCATCAGCATAGTGATGGCAATGAAAACCATGGGAGGAGATGAGGGTACCAAGGGAATGAGTGTAGAGAGAGAACAGAGGTGCTCTGGGGTACACTGACTGAAAATGGCATCGCAGTGGAGGAGGATCCACCAGAGCATATCCTGAAAGTGTGAAGGGAGAAATAAGAAACAAACCAAGACAGAACCAAGGCTCAAAATCAAAACACTCTCTTCCTGCTCTGCTCCAGCACTATACAGATTACGCCGGGGCATCAGTATGATTTTCATTCATATTATTCAGATAATGCTGCTGAAGACTGCCGGAAAGAGTAGGCTGTGACCCTTAGCTGGAGAGCAGGCCACAGCCCTTAGCTGGAGAGCAGGCCACGGCCCTTAACTGGAGAGCAGGCCACAGCCCTTAGCTGGAGAGCAGACCGTGGCCCTCAACTGGAGAGCAGGTTACGGCCCTTAGCTGGAGAGCATGCCGCGGCCCGTAGCTGAAGAGCAGACCGTGGCCCGTAGCTGGAGAGCAGACCGCGGCCCATAGCTGGAGAGCAGGCCACAGCCCTTAGCTGGAGAGCAGGCCACGGCCCTTAGCTGGAGAGCAGGCCGTGGCCCTTAGCTGGAGAGCAGGCCGTGGCCCTTAGCTGGAGAGCAGGTTGCGGCCCTTAGCTGGAGAGCAGGCTGCGGCCCATAGCTGGAGAGCAGACCGCGGCCCTTAACTGGAAAGCAGGTTACGGCCCTTAGCTGGAGAGCAGGCTGCAGCCCATAGCTGGAGAGCAGACCGTGGCCTGTAGCTGGATAGCAGACCGCGGCCTGTAGCTGGAGAGCAGGCCACAGCCCTTAGCTAGAGAGCAGACCACGGCCCGTAGCTGGAGAGCAGGCTGTGGCCCGTAGCTGGAGAGCAGGCCGCGGCCCTTAGCTGGAGAGCAGACCGCGGCCCTTAGCTGGAGAGCAGGCCACGGCCCATAGCTGGAGAGCAGACCGCAGCACTTAGCTGGAGAGCAGTCCGTGGCCCGTAGCTGGAGAGCAGACCGCGGCACTTAGCTGGAGAGCAGGCCGCGGCCCGTAGCTGGAGAGCAGGCCGCGGCCCGTAGCTGGAGAGCAGGCTGCAGCCCGTAGCTGGAGAGCAGACCACAGCACTTAGCTGGAGAGCAGGCCGTGGCCCGTAGCTGGAGAGCAGACCGCGGCACTTAGCTGGAGAGCAGTCCGTGGCCCGTAGCTGGAGAGCAGACCGTGGCAGTTAGCTGGAGAGCAGACCGCGGCCCTTAGCTGGAGAGCAGGCCGTGGCCCGTAGCTGGAGAGCAGGCCACGGCCCATAGCTGGAGAGCAGACCCCAGCACTTAGCTGGAGAGCAGTCCGTGGCCCGTAGCTGGAGAGCAGACCGCGGCACTTAGCTGGAGAGCAGGCCGCGGCCCGTAGCTGGAGAGCAGGCCGCAGCCCGTAGCTGGAGAGCAGACCACAGCACTTAGCTGGAGAGCAGGCCGTGGCCCGTAGCTGGAGAGCAGACCGCGGCACTTAGCTGGAGAGCAGTCCGTGGCCCGTAGCTGGAGAGCAGACCGCGGCACTTAGCTGTAGAGCAGGCCGCGGCCCGTAGCTGGAGAGCAGGCCGCAGCCCGTAGCTGGAGAGCAGACCGCAGCACTTAGCTGGAGAGCAGGCCGTGGCCCGTAGCTGGAGAGCAGACCACGGCACTTAGCTGGAGAGCAGGCCGTGGCCCGTAGCTGGAGAGCAGGCCGCGGCCTGTAGCTGGAGAGCAGGCCACGGCCCATAGCTGGAGAGCAGACCACAGCACTTAGCTGGAGAGCAGTCCGTGGCCCGTAGCTGGAGAGCAGACCGCGGCACTTAGCTGGAGAGCAGGCCACGGCCCAAAGCTGGAGAGCAGGCCGCAACCCGTAGCTGGAGAGCAGACCGCAGCACTTAGCTGGAGAGCAGACCGCGGCACTTAGCTGGAGAGCAGGCCGTGGCCCGTAGCTGGAGAGCAGGCCGCGGCCCGTAGCTGGAGAGCAGGCGCTGCAATCCAGCTAAAGGCTTCATGGGCCTGATATTCAGCCATGGTGCTAGCCGCTGGTGTTGAACTTTAAACCTGGATATTTCATGCCAGGCCCATATCCGGGCTCCGGCATTGAATATGAGTTGCCCAGATTGCCGCAAGGCTGACCGGGCAAGAGAGATATCAGCCATGCACCCGGTTAGCTTCTGCGATGAAAATTAGACCAATGTTTCCTGCGCCTAACTTGTACCGCATGTGACTAACCAGGCAGCATCTCAATATCACCGCTGCCCGGTTAGTGATGGTGCCTCCCTGGGCAGGCCCTGATGCAAACCATATAAATGCTTTTGAATATCTCCCCCTATATGTTTAAGTGCCAAGGGTAACCAGTAGGTTAACTTTAAACGGATAAGTTTTCTTTTATAGGTGTATTTACAATACAGCTCCTATATGGTTTCCTACTGCTGTAAACATGGATAACTTTATATGTATAAAATTATACGGCAGGTGCACTGCTGAATATCGCCCTCTGTATATAGGGTCAACAGATGACTCCAGTCATCAAGGATAGGCTGAGCCAGTCCTGCTTTAACCCCGTTGCATCTCTATAGATGAATTTCTAGTTTCCTGAGGATAAGCAGCATTTGCAAGCCCTTGAATATCCTGGGGGGTAAGAGCAAGCCCACTCAGCCTGTCTGATTTCTGTTCTGATAGAAATGGGATGTACGGCTCCAGGACTATCAGTAAAACCAGAGTTGCCAAGCTATCCACTTCCAGGAGCGAGATTTTAAGCCAGTCCTGGATTTCTGACCATCTCATTCCAATGCATTATGGGATCTGCAGCACTGATTCCAATGGGTAAAACCAGAACTGGCAAAATAATTTCATTCCTGAAACTGGGTAACTTGGCAACTCTGCAAAACTCAAAACTGACCCTGCATCGTATGAATAACTGATGTCAGGAGAAATTGAAGAGGGGGAGAGAACTGCAACTCTGATCTTCTCCCTCCCACCTCAATGTTTCCCCTTTATAAAGCCATGTTAATACCACTGCCCTCCCTACAGGAGACTCCAGGAGGAGTTTGAACAGTTTCAGCCAGAGCGGCATCTCCAACTATGACATCTTCCTCCTCCGTGGAGATGAGGACGTCCTCTACGTGGGCGCTCGAGACACCCTCCTCTCCCTCAGCACTAGTGATGAAGGAGGAGCAAGGCTGCAGATGTTGGTAAGGGAAGTAGATCATACGTTCCCAACATTTTTGGTTGTGTGGACCCCATCACTTCCTAGACCCCCTCCCCTCAGTGTTAAGCCTGTCCCCACTAGCCCTCTATCTCCCCTCACCTTCCTGTTTCCCACCAGTTTCTCTTTATCCCTTCTCCAATGTGTCTTCATCAGTCTCTCTCTTCCACCCCAAAATTGCTGCCTCTTCTGTCCCCCATGATGACTGATGATGTTGCCACCATACCCACAGTCGCTGCTCACCCTTCCTCCACAGCAGTATCTATAGTCTGTTCACATGGATCACAGCAGCATAAAATGTCTGTTCTCCTATTTTTTCAACCCCCTGTAAGAATCTCATGGATCCCCAAGGATCTATGGACCACAGGTTGGGAATCTCTGTGTTAGATCCATGGTGTTTGCCCTTCTCTTATCCATGCCTTTGCCAATGGCTTTCACTGCAAAATCTCCAAGGACCGAGTAATCCTTGACAGAAGAATGGAACCCTAATCAGAGAGTGTTTTCTGGGCTGGCCAGGTCTTTCTTCAGCCCCTTGGGCAGGGTTGCTATCTCACCCCAACTCAACCCAAAGAGGTTTCTCCTGTCCTGATTTTATCCTGTCACACACATGGACCATTTGGTTCCTTCAGGATATCAGAACTACAAGTCCCTGCTTTAGTCAGTGGGGGTAAAGCCAGAACTGGATCAGCCTTGCTGGGTTGACCTGGGTGAGGTGGCAGCTGTACTACCGGAGCTATAGGAGCTCAGTTTGTGGCGGTTTCTGGGGAGATGAAGCTCTGGGTTCGTCTTACAGTCACCAGGCGGGCTGCATTGAGGGCGGGCTCCTCTTTCAGTAGATGCCCTCTATTTGGCCTCACTCTTCTGCTTTCATCTCTTCTTGTTTGCTAACCATGGCAGAGACTGGCGGCGGTGATGGACTATAGAATATGCACAGAAGCTGTGCAGGTTGCTCACTGGCTGTGCGCTCCGCAGTGTCCCAGCCTGGGGATATCAGGGCTGGAGTCTAGTATGTGCTGGTTCCCAACCTGAAACTCCACTGGGTCACTAAAGAGACAACTCCCAGAGCTGAGCTAGTAGGAGGTCCCTGTCTGCACCTAGCTGCTCAGCTCCACCCTCTGTTAATCCATCCTACAACATTGATGTATTTGTGCCTTCCTCTGGATTTCCCCAGAGAGGGAGCTGTTGGCAGTCAGGAGACAGAGGGATGCCCTGGACCACTGGTCTTCTTTCCACCTTAGTCAACTATGGAACAAGGCAGCAGGGTCCCCTTTCTGTGACTCACCGATGCTAAATCTCTCTCTGGTTGGTTTTAGAGTCAGATCCACTGGGAGTCGTCATCTGAGCAAATACAGAGCTGTATATCCAAGGCCAAGAGTAAAGAGGTAAGGGCTGCCACCATCTTCCAAATTCTGAAGCCCCCTAGCAAAGGGCGGTATATCAAATCTAAATAAACCATAACCATAAGCCAGAGAGAGAGAGACACACACACACAGTCAGGGAAGAAGAATGGTGCAGCAAAGAATGACAGACAGAGAGAAAGAGGGATGGTGGGAGGGAGGGAGGGAGGGAGGGAGGAGAAAAAGTGAGTAAATGTCCAAATCCACAGGTGGACACTGCCTATGCCATCTCCCTGCCTGTGATGTCTGGTCCCAGGGGGGCCACTTCTCTCGCATTAAACATCTACAACTACCTCTGTTCCTGACTCTGATGCATTCTTTTACAGACCGAATGTTTTAACTTCATCCGAGTGCTTGTTCAGATGAACCAGACTCACCTGTACGCCTGTGGGACCAACGCCTTCAGCCCCAGCTGCACTTACATTGTAAGTCAAAGCTAGCGGGAGGGTGAAGAGGGAGAGGTAAAGAGGTGTCTCCAGATTCATTTCATCCATTTCTTTCTCTCTATGTTACAGGATCTCAGCAACTTCACTCTGGTTCTCCACAGCAATGGGGATCCTCTGACTGTGGAAGGGAAGGGACAGTCCCCTTTTGATCCACGCCATAAGCACACTGCGATCCTAGTGGGTGAGTGCCTCTATGCAGTCACTGGGGGCTTGCTTCCTAGATCAGCTCTAATGGTCTGAGAGGCTCCCTGGATAGATTTGTAAGGCGGAGACAAAGCCAGTCCACAAGTGCCTCACACAGGTCCAGGTTTTCAGGACACCTACAATGAATATTGTGTGCCCCAGGGATCTGTCCTTGGTCCGATTCTTTTTAACATCTTTGTTAGTGATATAGCGGAAGGGCTGTCGGGTAAGGTTTGCCTTTTTGCGGATGATACCAAAATCTGCAATAGAGTAGACACCCAGGAAGGTGTAGTTAACATGAGGAGGGATCTAGCTAAGCTTGAAGAATGGTCTAGAATTTGGCAGCTGGGATTTAATGTAAAAAAATGTAAGGTCATGCATTTGGGCTGCAGCAATCCAAGGGAGCAATACAGTATAGGAGGTGAAGTACTTTTGTCCACTAAAGAAGAGCAGGACCTAGGCATGGTTGTGTCTGATGATCTTAAAGTAGCTAAACAGGTAGAAAAGGCGACGGCAAAAGCTAGAAGGATGCTTGGGTGCATACGGAGAGGAATGGCTAGCAGAAAAAAGGAGGTGATAATGCCTCTGTATAAGTCTTTGGTGCGACCTCATTTGGAGTATAGTGTGCAATTCTGGAAACCGCACCTTCAAAAGGATGTGAACAGGATGGAGTCAGTACAGAGGGTGGCTACTAAAATGATTAGTGGTCTTCACTATAAAGCATATGAGGACAGACTGAAAGATCTTAATATGTACACCTTAGAGGAAAGGCGGGATAGAGGTGATATGATTGAGATGTTTAAATACCTCCATGGCATAAATGTTCAGGGGGAGAGCCTCTTTCAATTGAAAGCAAGTTCTGCTACGAGGGGACATGGGATGAGGGTGAAGGGAGATAGATTCAGGAGTGATTTGCGGAAATATTTCTTTACGGAAAGAGTGGTGGATCCGTGGAATAGTCTCGTAGTGGAGGTGGTAGAGATGAGGACAGTAACTGAATTCAAAAAAGCATGGGACAAACACAGAGGATCTCTAAAGGAAAAAAGGGGACTGTTGTAGTTGTTGATATGGAAGGACAGACTAGATAGGCCGTGTGGTCTTTTTCTGTCATCATATTTCTATGTTTCTAATATGCATGAGATAAATTTGCATGCCCTGACCTCACTATCTGCAAATCAGTCTCATGATTATTCATTTTGGGAATCCTGAAAATCTGACTTCTTTCCTAATACCCAAGGACTGGACTTGCCTACCCCGGATTAGGGGGCATCTTGTCCTTGAGTGGGTCATCTGGAAACAGAGAAGAAAAATTGTTTCAGGGCTTCTGAAAACAGGACTTATGGATCCCAGCCCTGGCTCTGCCACTGACCCAGGGGCGGCTCTATAATGAGGCCAAGTGAGGCAGTGGCCTCAGGCAGCAACGTTTGGGGGCAGCAAAAATTGCCCCCATAAAGACCGCCTCACTCGGCCTTAAAAAAAGCCAAACAAACAAAAAAAAAACATTGAGACGCTGCCACTGAAGCAGCGGCAGAATGAAGTACCTTGCGGTCCCTGCGCCTCCCCGGCAGAGCTCTCCTTTCAGCGCTGGCCTGCTTTTCAGAGCCGCAAAAGGAGAGTTTCCCTTTCTCATGGCTCTGTTATTTGGGCCCGCCGGCGCTGATGGGAAAATTCCTTCCTGTTTCCCATCAGCGCCGTCAGGCTCAAATAACAGAGCCGCGAGAAAGGGAAACCCTCCCTTCACGGCTCTGAAAAGCAAGTGGCGCTGAGAGCTCTGCCGGGGAGGCGGGGGGACTGCGGGGCACTTCATTCTGCTGCTGTTGCTGCGGCGGCAGCGGTTCCGGCTCGGTGTTTTGGGGTTTTTTATATTTTAAATTTCCCTTTGAAGGTCGGGCTGCGCTACGCTGGGGGGAGGGAGGGGGTAGCACTGTAATGGATTGATGTAGGAGGAGGGTTAGAACTGGAAATGGGCTGATGGAGGGGGCCTAGGACTGGAAATGAGCTAATGGGGGGGTTAGACCTGGAAATGGTCTGATGGGGGGGGGGTTAGAACTGGAAATGGGTTTATTTTATTTATTTATTTATTTAAATTACTTCTATACCACGCTCTTTAAAATCAGCATGGTTTACAGGTAGCAACAATTTGTACAGTGCGGCAGAACATGCACTGTACAGTATAGAGAACAGGTATTATAACTTGGGTTTCAATGGGGGTAACATCAATGGGGGTTGATGGAGGGTTAGAACTGGAAATGGGCTGATCGGGAGGGGGGCTAGAACTGGTAATGGGCTGATTGGGGGGGGGTAGAACTGGAAATGGGCTGATGGGGGGTTAGACCTGGAAATGGTCTGATGGAGGGGGGGGGTTAGAACTGGAAATGGGTTTATTTTATTTATTTATTTATTTAAATTACTTCTATACCACGCTCTTTAAAATCAACATGGTTTACAGGTAGCAACAATTTGTACAGTGTGGCAGAACATGCACTGTACAGTATAGAGAACAGGTATTATAACTTGGGTATCAACGGGGGTAACATCAATGGGGGTTGATGGAGGGTTAGAACTGGAAATGGGCTGATCGGGAGGGGCAGCTAGAACTGGTAATGGGCTGATCAGGAGGGGGGCTAGAACTGGTAATGGGCTATTGAGAGGGTTAGAACTGGAAAAGGGCTGATGGAGTGTTAAGGATGGAAATAGGTTGATCAGGAGGGGGGACTAGGACTGGTAATGGGTTGATTGGTGGGGTTAGGCCTGGAAATGGGCTGATTATGGCATGCTAGGCAGGAAATGGGCTGATTGGGGGGCTAGGACGGAGGACTGGTAATGGGCTGATGGGGGGCTAGGACTGGAGTGGGCTGATAAGGGGGATAGGACTGGAAATAGGCTGGGACTGGAAATGGGCTAATGGGGAGGGGAGGAGAGTGCTGCTAGCCCTGGAAGAAAACTAGGGGCTAGGGCTACAAATGGGCTGATGTGGGGGATGGGAGAATAGGACTGGAAGAGAGCGGATACTGAGAGGGTCTGCCAGCAGAAGGAGGGGGCAGAAAGGGAGCTGACACGGGGGAAGGAGGGGGCTGGAAAAGAGCTGATATGGTGGGGAAGGAGGGGGGCTGGAATGGAGCTGACACCTGGGATATACTGAAGAGGGACTGGAAGGGAGATGACACTTGGGGATGGGAGTGGTAGGTGACTGGGTAATGGGGAGGAAGCTGGAAGGGAGCTGACATGCCAATGGCACTGGAAGGGAGATGGACAGAGGGTAGGGCGACTGGAAGGGAGCTGACTGGGGGGTGGCACTGAGAGTGGACGTGAGCTGATACCTGGGATTTAGAGTAGAAGGGGCTGGACAGTGGGGAAGGAGGGGGACTGGAAGGGAATGGACACCAGTGACAGTCATGGGAATGCAAGGCGGTTGACATTGGAAGTTACTGGGAGGGGAGGATTGGAAAGAGGGCTGATAACTGGGGAGGGTTACTGGAACTGGAAATGGGCTGATGGAAGGAAGTGAAGAAAACAAAAGAAGAGATAAGAAATGGCAGATGGACCATAGACCACAGAAAGAGAACTAAGAGAAGACAGGAAAGCAGAAGCCTCAGATTGGGACCAGCATGATTAGAGAATAAAATGGTCAGACAACAAAGGTAGAAAAATAATTTTATATAATTTTAGTGATTGGACTTTGTGCTATTTTTATATTTTACACACTATCGGGGAACTGCATCTCTTATTTATCTGATGTTGCACTGCATGTGAACTCTGGCTTCTTGGGGTTTCCGTTTAAATTTTGTCTACATATTTTTATTTTTACTTTAGATTGTGGTTACCTATTTTGTACTTGGTGAGGGTCGATGCTGTGAGTGTGTGACTGAGGTCAGGTGTTCTGTTAACATGGAGTTTATACATAAAGATCTATACTGTACTGTAGTAATTTTGACTTGTTCAGCTTTTCAAATAGGTGTAGGGATGTTCCAGGGCCCACTGTAGTGTTTACAGTGACTCTTTTTTTGGATGGGCTCCTTACGTGAGTTTTGGAAGTTTGTGCTGATATGATATGGTATGGTAGGTTTGCTCTTTGTTGTAGGGTTTTGTATTAGTCTGCAATATGCCTGGTACTGGAGAATAGTGGTGGTTATTGTTAGTGAGATGATCAGAATCAGATTTTTTTTTTAATATTGAGTTCTGTGACTGAATGTCCTGGTTCAGAGCTGTTTTTTCCATCTCCTTAGAATTAGATCCCTCCGGCCCTACCTCTCTGCCCCCTCCCTCACCACCCTGGTTCTCTCCCTTGTAATCTCCCGCTTGGACTATTGTAACTCAATTTTCGCCGGCCTTCCCACCTACCAGCTCCGTCGACTTCAACTCATCCAAAACACCGCCCCCCGTCTAGTCACTCGCTCTTCCCCTTTCGACCACAACACTCCTTGCCTTCTTTCTCTCCACTGGCTCCCCATTAAATTCAGATTTGTCTATAAGTATCTCATCACCACCCACAAAGTTCTTCACACGGGTGTTCCCCAATATTAGTCTGATCTTATTTACCACCAGCCTGCTCCTCACTTCCTCCGGTCCACCCATAGTAATCGCCTTTTTCTTCCTTCCCCATCCCAAGCACACCTCGAACTCACTCGTCACTCTGCGTTCTTCTTTCTGAGTCCTGCCCTATGGAATTCTCTCCCTTACCCGCTCCGCACCGAACCTTCATTCCCTCGCTTCAAAGCTCTTCTTAAAACCCATCTTTTTTCCCAGGCTTCTGACCTCCCTGTAGCCACGTGATGATTCTGATGCCATACACCACCCCCTCTCTCCCCCCTTTGCCCCTTCCCCCCCTCAGCAATCAGCCTGTCTATTTGTTTAACTTCGCTCCTTTCCTATCTTTCTCTCTCCCTCTCACTAGTGCTTTCCTGTCAACCCAATGGCGTTCCTTTCCTCCTTTAATCTTCTAGTAGCCTCCTTGTTTACTATTGTACACCGCCCTGACACTTCGGTATGGGCGGTATATCAAGCCTTGCTAATAAATAAATTAAATAAATAAATAAGTTCTGCTCTGCGCCTACTGTGGATGCAAAATATATGTTGAAAAAGAAAAGGCAAGAACCATAACGCAGTTTATAACAACAAAATAAAAGTGACTTATAATTTAGTTTTATAAACTGTGCTGTTGGTTCTTGCTGTCTTTTAGTTCCTTGGTGTGCAAACGGGACCGTACCTAGCCCTGTGCGAGCGGTGCAGCCGCACAGGGCGCAAAGGCTTGGGGGCACATTTCGGCTGTCTGCTGTTGCCCTGCCGCTGCTGGCAGGGCATAGCAGGCAGCCAAAATGTGCCCCCCAAGCCTTTTTGCAGCACTTTAAGCAGGTCTGGTCCCTCCCTCCTCCGACACAATGTCAAGGAGGGACAGATCTGCTTAAAGTGCCGGTGCCTTTCAGATCGGGAGCATGCTCCCCTCCTCCTCCTCCCCCTCCCCATATCTCTGTCCAGCGCTGCCTGCTCTTTCCCTGCTGCCGGCGCCTCCGTGAAAAAAAAACTGAGGGCGGCAGCAGCAGGGAAAGAGAAGGCAGCACTGGATAGAGGTATGGGGGGAGAGGGGGGCGTGTGCCCGAGCTGCAAGTCGCACAGGGCGCAATTGCAGCTCATTACGGCTTTTTGGTTTGGTTCAGTTTCTGATTGGATTTCTGAAAAAGCCCCGCCCCCTGTAAGGTGTGGGGGGGGGGGGCACCATCTCATTCTTCGCCTCAGGCAGCAGATTGCCTTGAGCCACCTCTGCACTCACCGGTGGACCTCTGGGTTCTACTTTACCAGCTGTGGTTCTGTTATATTACTATTCTAGTTCAATGCCCCATTCAGGACCTGCACTGCTGGGACTACCAAATTCCTTTCATTTTCTGCCTCCCCCTATCTAAAACTATTATGTAGGATGCAAGTTCTTGCAGATACTGGCATGCACACAGGAGTGGCTGCACATTTGAATCCAAGATGATGTTTGCCAACAAAGTACCCTCTGAACTCCTAAAAGCAGGGCACAGGAGTAACATCTTCTGTCCTGGTTTCCCACAGACAGTGAGCTGTACACGGGTACCATGAATAACTTTCAAGGCAATGAACCCATCATCTACCGGAACCTTGGGAAAAGGACTTTCTTGAAGACTGATTCTGCTCTGGGCTGGCTTCACGGTAAGGAAAACCTGAACCGGGACTGGATCAGACTCTCAGGGCTGCGCTGGGTCGGGTGATAACTCTAATCTCTGTTTACTGGTTAACCCTTTCAAGGCCTACTTTAAATTTTTAATCCACATTCTGCAGCCGGGTTAATTTTTGCATATTTCAGGAAAATTGTACCCGTCTTATTCAATATGTTCTAACAGTGATTTTCCTTCTGCTATGGTCATGTATTCTATACCATTTGATAGGAATATTTAGTCAGAATTTTGGATCCCGAGAGTTTTGGGCTCGGCCTGGATGTATGCACATCCTGTCAAGGGCTTTCATGCATCTGGCTGTTCTTTCTGTGGTGATGTCATCTGATGTCGCTGGACTCTGGCATCGGCTGCAGAAAGAACACATCTTGAGCTTCAGCCTCACGCTTCCCTCTGCAGGAAGTCAGAGTGTGGGAAAAGAGTTTTATCCAAATCTGTATTGAACTGGAGCATACTGAGGAGTGGCATGCAAGCCACCTGCAGAAAACCTTTTTACAATTTGTAACTTTTAGCAAGCAGAGCTTTGCCAACCCCTTCCCCATCTCTACTTTGGGAGTTTAATTCCAGGCAAAAATGTCCAAAAACAGAAAGGACAAAAGACATGGCAAACCCACTCTTCCCATTTCATGTTAAAAGTGTGCGACTGCTACTGCTCTGATCTTCGCTTTTGTGTGAATGTTTCCATGCTAAGCTTCTGAGGTTAGGATGCTAAGCGATGCCATCAACTCCTCTCTGTCTGCCATGCCCACTCTGTCTCATCTCTCCCTCCCCTCTTCCCCACAGCCGATGCTTCTTTTGTGGCCTCCTTCAACCCATCGGGGGTCCTTGGTGGTGACAAAGTCTACTTTCTCTTCGAAGAAACGGCAAAGGAATTTGATTTCTTCGAGAAGCTGACAGTTTCCAGGGTGGCTCGTGTGTGTAAAGTGAGTAGTAAGACCAAAGGAACTCAAGGAGTAAGCAAGGACTGAACTGTGACACAAGATCCGAATTCAAGTCCTATCACCGTGTGTTGGCTTACTTCGTAACCTTGATGAGGTTAATTGGCATTCTTCTGTTGGATGTCATGTTATTTGCCTTCTTTAGTCTTTCTGCCTATTGTTCTTTCCTCTACCTCACCTCGGGGGTGGCTGCACTCTGTTGCTCTCTCTCTCTCTGAAGCGTTTTATGAATGAGTGTGTATGCCTGGTGCTTCTTCAGGACCTAGGATGGGGGCAAAGCAGCACTGACCCAGGCTTCTTCAATGCCTGTGGGTTCTTTACCCCGATACTTCCCAAGTGACCATGCCACATGAGGTGGTGGTGTCCTCAATACACAAATGTAAGCTGGAAAAGGAAGCCCCGAATCAGAGCATGATGGCACGCAAGGCTTCCGGGCCCATCCCATCTGCCCAACCGCTCTCCCTGAGGACGTCTTGTGATTTCTAGATCTATCCCTCACTTCACAGCTGCAAATGTGTTGGCTCCAGGCTGTTTTGATATCTAATAACAATTCCCCCCTCCCCAGCTGCCCTAGAAGATTAGTCCAGTCATCCACCGCCCTTTCGGGGAAGAAATATTCTTAATGTCACCCCTGCTTCTTCCACCTTTCAGCCCTATGTCACGATTCTTTTACTTCTACTACTAATCGTTGGCATAGGGCTACAAGGTGTACACAGCACTGTACATATACACATGGGAGACAGTCCTTGCTCAATAGATCCTACAATCTATGCGAGACAGAAACACAACAAAGAGGACAACTTACTGAAAAAAGTTTGCTTCTCACGTGTGATTGATTTGATATCTCCCTTCACTCCTCCATAATTGTCTCCTTTGCTCGGCTTTTCAATATTTGTTCTTTTTTCTCTTCTCCCCCCTCCCGAGAAGAACGACGTGGGTGGGGAGAAGGTGCTTCAGAAGAAGTGGACGACCTTTCTGAAAGCCCAGCTGCTCTGCTCTCACTCTGGCCACTTCCCCTTCAATGTCATCCACCACGCTGAAGTGCTGCCGACACCAGAGGGAGATGCTATCTTTTTGGGGGTCTTCACCTCCCAGTGGTAAGTTTGTAGGGTGGCTCTACCCCTTCACTTCTTCTGATGGGGATTGGAGGTGGGAAGCTTCCATTGAGCACCAGGGTTGCTCATTGAATATAAGGCCACTCCTGGCTCTTGAGCATCTCCATTTCCACTTGGGAAGGGATCGTACAGGACTAATGGGTTAAAGGCCTTAGAGAAATCTCTGAACTCAGTGTCCAGGACGGGCTAGCCAGGGTCTTGGAATCGCTCCTATAAGCTCCCATGCAGAAGATCAAGGTGTGGGTCTCCTCGTGCTTGGGTAGGAGATGGGGGGTGGGGGAAATACACAACTAAGGATAGTGGATCACCCACACCAATAAAGGTTTATTGAAGTACTGGGAACGGGTGATTCTCTGGACCAGACACTCTCAACAAACGCCTTTCCAGACGTGTGGCCATTCTCTCTCCTCTGATCTTGCAGGCATAGGGGAGGCTCTGGAAGTTCTGCTGTTTGTGCTTTCACTCTGAAGAACATTGAAAGGGTCTTTAATGGGAGCTACAAGGAACTGAACAAGGACAGCTTAAAGTGGACCACCTACACTGGCCCGCTGTCCAATCCTCGTCCCGGCAGTGTGAGTGACCCCTTCTGAGACCCCTCCCCTTTCTAAAACATTGCTACTGTTTTCTCTCTCATGCTAACACTCAGATTTCTGATAAGAGTCCTAGTACCAAGGGAACCTAGCCAAAGTTAGAGAGAGGGAGACAGCACCAGCCTCTCCTGACAGCTCCCTTCCAGTTTGTGAGTCCGTGTTGGGCAGTAGGATTTGTCTCCCCATGTTCTCTCTGGGCAGCATTAATCCTGTGGGAGGAAGAAGTATGCGTGGAAAATCCTGCAGTTGGAAAGATGTTATCCTGCTCTGTGCTTATGAATGCACACACACTGACACATGGATGCTTGAGCAGTCAAGGCCACCCTGACTTACGGAAGACACACACACAAACACACACAACAGGACGGTGTTGGGGGGTGGAATCAGGGCCATTGCTCGGAACCCCGTGCCACAGGTGGCCCTAAGCCTGCCCAAAGTTGAAGGAAGCCCCCCATCCCCCAGAAACCTCTGCAGTGGGTCTCAGCAGTAGCAGCCCTGCACGCGCACGTTTGCATGCATACATTCACATCAGACTTGTCTAGTACTAAATATTAGCGTACCTTGACCCTAACCCTGTGCAAACACACATCCATATCTCTGCGCGCTAGCAGTCTGCTGTGTCACGCCTCCCCACTTTCTCCCAGAAGAATTTGCTGCCTGAAATAAGATTAGCCTATAGAAATCTGAGAGAGTCAGATACCCACAGGACCACTGCAGGACAAGAAGGGCGACCAGCGGAGAGGGCACCACATTGCCCTTTTGAGTAAGTCTGAGAGCTCGCAAGTTCAAATATAAGCAGCAGGGTGCTGAAAGCAGCTCTAACCTGACACGCCGCTCTGTCCAGCGACTATCCTGAACTGGTATCCTCAGACACCGAGTCCATAAAGGGACATCTTCCTTCTCTTTTCTCTGCAGTGCTCCATGGGCCCCACCTCCGACCAAGATCTCTCTTTTATGAAGGAGCACTACCTAATGGATCAGAAAGTCATGCCCAGCGGCAAGCGTCCTCTCCTGATTAAGCAGAACACCAGGTACACCAGGATTGCGATTCACCAGACCTTCGGCGTCTCGGGCAAACTTTACACCGTCATGTTTTTGGGAACAGGTACGGCATGTATGGCTATCGACTGGTCCCACAGCATTCTTGGATTTATAACTCCCACTGTTAGACAAATCAGAGCTACAGATCTATGACTACTATTGGATGGGTTTCGGGGGGTGGGGGGAGACAACATTTCAGGGAAATGTTTCCGAGCTCTTGTCTGAAACATCACCAGTCACACTCCTGATCCAGATATTGGCCCTTGAGGAGGAAACCTGGATTATGATCATCATACTAAAGTCAGGCAATCATGGGATAAAGTCATTAAACGTCTCCTATTGGACATATACTTTTATCAGAAACAGAAAAACTACTGTGAAGTCTCAGCTCAGGGTCAGGGAGTGAGCTGGAAGTGTCCCCTGTGGTCAGCAGTGGAATTGCACTAAATGGGGCCCCATCCATCTCACAACTTGACTTGCCTGCCTGGAAGGATTTCCATTCTTCAGCTTATTTACATAGCATCAAAATATTAAGTACAATGCATAAATGGATTATTCCAGCCCACGTGCTTTGTTTCTCAGAAAGACAGCGGTTAACTATTATAGATATAATACTGTCTAATATTTTGCTAGGTTGGCACTGGGCAAAAAGACTGATATTGTTGAAAAGTTTAATATACAGGGTTACCAATAGCCCAAGGGTATGAGGGGACAGGTGGAGGTCATCCTAGTTTTACCAGTGGAGGGGTAGCCTAAAGTCCAGTGCAGCAGACTGAGAGCCAAGGAAACCAGAGTTCAAATCCCACTTCTCACACCAAGGCCATATTTAAAGCATTTGCACCCATGAGCAGGACCAGAGGATGGTAGAAAGGGGACCATAAAGCAAATGGAATCAGGCTCTGGTTTAGTCCAGGTATTTGGTGTTTTCAAAATTCAGCATCTTAGCCAGTTGCCTTTGTCCTAAATCCATGCCTGCTTGTGACCTTGGGCAAGTCACTCGCCCTCCCCCTCTCCCATTACCTCAGGTACCAATTTACACTGCAAGCCCTATAGGGCAGGGAAGTATCTAGTTCATCAAAATGTGCAGCCTACCTTGAGCTCAGATTTGAAATGGTGAGAAATCAAATCCAAAACCATACCGCCAGCGCATCCAGGGACTTGTACTGCTCTTCTTTTTTTTTTAGAAACTCTGCAGGTAAAACCAGGATAGGCTCAGTGCTCCTTACAGAGATGGAGTTATAAGTTCTTTCTAAACTTTAGTGGAAGAAGGACAGGCAGAGTAACACACATGTTCTGTTTTCTTTCTTGGGCAGACAAAGGTTACCTGCATAAAGCTGTTATTTTGGAGGGAAATGGAGGCTCTCACATCATTGAGGAGATCCAGATGTTCCGGGAGCCTGAAGCTGTCCAAAACCTGGTACTGGCTTCCAAAAAGGTAAAAGATGTGTCATTGTTATCCAGATCTCAACAATCACGGGCCCCCTGTAGGCACCATCCATCACAGTCCTTTTCTAATAGTTTCAGCTCCTGAAAGAATCCTCCTGGGCTTCTTAATCCAGTTCTCCTCTGCAGTAATTTAAATGTGTTAGAAATGTAACTATCTTGTGGGATTTGTGGTTATTATGAGCAGAGGCGAGCTGGCAGGAATTGTTATTGAGAGGTGTCTTTGATAGGCAAAGGACAAAATCTCCCAAAGCGTCAGCACTTTGGCTTGGAGCGAGAAGTGTGGTTGGTGGGAATGGGAGGCAGCATTAGCAGGGAATCTTGCTAGATGTAGAAGTTGCCCCTGAAAGCCTGTGACCCTGTGCTGTATGGGTGGGCCAGAGCCTTCCTGGAGCCGTTGACCCTGCCTGCCTTCTCTTCGTAGGGAATAGTCTACGTCGGTTTCTCCCAAGGAATCCTCCAGGTGCCGCTGGCAAACTGTAGCATATATGGTGGCTGCTTTGACTGCATCTTATCCAGGGATCCTTACTGTGCCTGGGACAGCCAGAGTCAGATGTGCCGGGAGATCCATCTAGCCAATAAAAACAGGTAAGTATTCCCCAGAGCCAGAAAGAATAGCCACCCCTGCATGTGCAGCCATTTCCTTGCATGCTTTAGCCCCTTGTCACCAGCCCTTTCTCCTGTCCACCACAGCCTGCCTGCCTGCAAACTCCGCTGGCTTTTCTCCAGATGGCAGGTAGAAACGTCTGTCCTTACGCAGGACTCGCCCAAGAACGGAGTAGTAAATCCATCGTCTGTTGTCAGGGCTGTTCTTTTGAAGTGTGACAAGAGTTCCATGTAAGCTCTGGAGATCCTGTAGGTGTCCCAGAGCATGGTGTGTCTGGATTTCAAGCTCCCCCCACCACTTCCACGCCAGATGCTCCATTGCAGCTGTCGCAGGGGGCAACAGAATGTGCAGAAGGCCCATGGAAACCAGCGCCCGTAGCAATTCATATCCTTTTCTCCAAAGGGCTTATCCATACTATCAACACCTCTGCTCTCTTCACTTCCAGGAACACCTGGCTGCAGGATGTCGAAATGGGAAATCCGAATGCTACATGTGAAGGGTCTGGCTTAAAAGGAAGGGGGGCCCAGCCCAGAATACCCCAGAGCCCTGAGGGCACATCAATAGAAGGTAGTGTTGACATGAGCACTTCTCTTATGCTGGAAGACTTCCACACTTCAAAATGTGGACATGATTCTTAAAATCCCTTGGAAGTCAAAATAACAACCCCCACCCCCTTTTCCCTTCAAAATTTGGAAAAAGGAACAATTTTTTGACTCTAAAGTGAATCTTTTCCAGTGTATTTTGTTGTGCTACAGTCATTGCCTTTCCAAACTCTGTAGAGATCAGGGACTATTTTAAGAACCCTGGACCATAGCTTGAGAGATACCACCTCACCCAGGCCAACCCAAACAGGCTGATCCAATTCTGGTTTCTCCCCATTACATGCTGGAGAGTTGAAGTTCTGATTACTTTAAGAAAACTACATTTCCCTGCATGCACTGGGGCAAACCCAGCCCTGCAGCAACCTGTTCCAATAGACCAGTGGTTCTCAACTCAGTCCTCTGGGACCCCCAGGCCACTCAGGTTTTCAGGATATCCACAATTAATCTGTATGCACTGCTTCCACTGTATGCAGATCTCTCTCATGCATATTCATTGTGGATATCCTGAAAACCTGACTGGCCTGGGGGTCCCAGAGGATTGGGTTGAGAACCACTGCAATAGACAATGAATGAGATAGCATTTTGACATCCTCCGGGTTCTGTTCTGAGCTTAACTAAGCATGCCTGAGAATTAAATGCTTTTTATTAATTTAAATATGACTAGTTCAGCCCATAGCAGAAGCTGGAATAGCTCAGAGTTATTTGTGTGGGAGTCTTGAATTATCACTCACTTTCAAAGAAATAGTAGAAGGTCAACCTATGTCGTCTTTCTCTTACAGTGGAAAATGTTACAGTACCTCTGAACTCCATGGTGAAGCTCCACTGCCCCCACTTGTCCGTAGTGGCAAATTACAGTTGGAGACACCCTCAGAAAAGGACACCAGAGGAGGAGGTCATGGTTTTTAGCCAGACTCTGGTGTTTGTTGTGAAGCCAAACACCTTGGGCTTGTACGAGTGCTGGGCCAGTGAGAATGGATTCCATTACCAAGTGGCACGATATTGGGTTATGACCTCAAACAAGGCTGGCAAGAACCATGTGCATATTATACCAGGACAGAGCCTGGAAAACGATGGTTACAGTGGACAGTCTCCCATGAGTGATGTCCAGTCTTATTGGTCTCAGTTTGTCACGGTGACTGTCCTGCTGACCTTGACCGTGGTTGGGATCCTGGCCTTGGCACTATTCTCCTACCATGACAAAGTCAAAGCAAAAAGCAAAATCCAGGGCTGCAGCACACCAGAGACAACCAAACTGGCGAACAGCGATCGGCCACAGGAGAAGGCGCCACTGAATGCAGACCAGACCGTGGAAGGGCCCGAGTTTCAAAATGGCGGTTACCAGACGAGTGCAAACAGCCGTCAATCGTGCTGTGTCCAGGTGGAAGGAACTGACGAGGTGATGGACCTGGACAATAACAGGTTAAATCTCATGGCTGCTGATGCAGAAACTACCAAAGACTTAGATTCTAAAACAGACTAGGTTGGATTCTTCTTGCCAAGCCCAAGTTCCACATTTTTAAAAATCCATCCATAACTGTGTGTTTCCTGTTCTTTGTTTGTGGTTAAACGTGTTGAAGATTTCTACAGAAGGTTCAGGCTCCTCTTCGCATAGAACTTGAAGGACCTCCACTTCTCCTACAAGCACATCCATGACGAGGGGCAATAGATCCCTCTCCCATGTGCACAAGCCAGCTCTGCAAGAAGGAAAAGCACTGTGAAAGTTTGCCCTCTCCCTCTGAGATCTTCTTGCAGTCTAGAGAAAAAGCAGATGTCATCTGGAAGAGGATAGATGATCTCAAAAAAGGATGTGGACCGCGCCCCTGCTGAGCCTTCACACACCAACATCCATTCAGTTCTTAGAGAAATAGATGCATAGCGACCTGTGAAGTGACCAAGAGAGGGGCCACTGTCCACTGAACATCTGGTGTGACCCCTCTATATTTGGTGACCCAGAACTTTCATTTTTAGCATAAATGGGAGAGTAATGGTGCCAGGAAGATCCTGTGCTGCCAGGCAGTTATATTAATGCAGACAAGACATGAAGTATTCTCCAGTGAAGAGCAAATGGGGACGGGGTGGGGATTCTTGTTACCATCTACTACTGTTCACTGCAGATAATCGCCCTGGAGAATCTATTGAAAGTCAGAGGGGATTGTCTGCTTTCCAAGTTCCTTTAACTTTATGTTGATTGGTTGCATTTAGTGAAAGAAAAAAAACCACTTTTTTAAGAGCTGACTTTCATCTTTCAGCTGATAGCAAAAAGCTTTGTTGATTCTGGATCTTGTTCTAATCTAGAGAGCTTAGAGGGGTCTTGGAGCAAGGCCTTACTGTAAACCGTTTCTCATCTAGAGCCTTCAGATGGTCAAGGAGTGCACCCCTTCTTTGTGCCCACCCTCCTCCCCACATCTAAAGGAGGATTATGAAGGATACAGTAGCTCAGTATATATGACATATGACTGATATATATACCGAGGTAAGCCTATGCGGCTACGTCTTCAGTGTTATTCATTTTCTTGAACTATTTCTGTGGCAAAGCACCCCTCCCCTCCCCCCCCCCCCCCCATTCCTGGATTTTATATGTACAACAAAACATCCTAAAAAGCAGCCAAAGACCCTGATTTAGGGTAACCCAGCTGACTCCATTCCGACAGGACAGGCAGATCCTGGCTTGATTCACCCCCACCCCACTGCACACATGGACTGTCTTGCTTTCACTGGGGAAATCAGTGCTACAAGTCCATGTGTGCAACAGAGTGAAACCGAGTCCAGATCTGCTTGTCCGGCTGGTCACCCTGTGAGCCAATCAGGTCACTGGACTGCTTGAACTGGTCTTGCCATGTTATTTTGGTAGAGGGAAACTGGAATGGGCATAAGAGGGAAACAACAGTCAAGCTAAATAAGAAGTTAAAAAAATAACTCCAATTCATCGAGGAGAATTTGAGCCAATTAAAGTTTCCACACTGGCTGAATTTAGCACAAAATGTGGGACTACAAATCCCAGGATCCCTGGAGGTAGCCGCTGGAAAATCCAGAACTAATATGTGCCTGACAGATTGGGGGCCGTGGAGAAAGACGGGGTTGCCACCAGGCGCCCCATGTTATAAGGATCAGGACGATCCAGTCCTGGTTCTACTCCATTACATGCTGGGATCTGAAGGCGTGATTATTCTCAAGCATCAGAGCCTGTTCTAGATTCCTCATACTCAGTCAGCTTTTTAGGATGTCCCCTGTGAATATGCATGGGATAAAGCTGCATACACTGGAGATTATGGGGTCTCCAGGAAAGGTTTGAACCTTTTAATAACAAAATTTGATCCTGTGACCTGACACCTGATTTCATGTAGCAATCCCTGGGATCTAACAAAGTAAAAATTGTATTTATTGTCCAGTGGCTCTGACTTCTGCTTGGTACAATGCTTTTCTTATTGTGTCTTGTTTTTATATTTTAACATTTAATTTTGATATTTCTGTCTTTATATATTTTTATTTTTTATTAAAAAGCAGATGTTATAAAACCATGCTTTGTTTTTTTTGTCAACCTCACACCCAACAATTGGACAAGTGCCCCTCTCTCCACGCCATCCCTTGGTGATTTCTAGGAATGCTGTGACCCCACAACATTTGAGGATTACCCAATGCGCGGAGATGACACTCACAGACCAATCGCAAAAACTACCAGGATCGTCCAGCAACTCGCTTCTGCAGGTCACAGGTCAGATACAGGCACAGGACTGACCAATAAGAAGTTTACTAAGAAAAAAGGAAGCGCAGCGAACGTGAAAAGTACAATCTGCAAGGAGCAAACAAGGGTCCTTCCACCTTGCAGCACCATATGCCTGCAAGAGACTACCTGAGTCCCTATTCAAATCCAGGCTAAAAACGAATCTCTTTGCCTTGGTATCCTGACCCCTTATCTGCCTGTCCTCACCCATTTGTATGTTAATATGTCCCCAAGAATTCTCTAGCCCTCTGTTGTTCTATTTGTCTGTCTTAGCAGATTGCAAGCCTGTTGAGCAGGGACTGTCTCTTTTTGAGTATGCCTAGTAGCGCAATAGAAATCAGAAGTAGTAGTAGTTAATAGTAAGGGTATATTTTGGGTAGCCAGTGCCTTGGGAAGGTCCATTAACCATCTATCCACAGAATACAGAGTCTCAACACAAAGTCTCAATGCAAAGCTGCAAAACAACGACCCTGGGCACCAATGCCCCTTTGAGTCAAAATTTGAGTCTGTGCGCACGTAAGCCCAGGTGGAGTTTCCAATTTTTGGAACGTGAAAGACCTGACACCTGGCATTACCTGCCTCCATCCATCCCATGACAGCAAAAATATCACTTAGAAGCAGGCAAATCGACAAATAAATAGAAACAGTGATGCATTTCTCCCGTACTGTGCAAAATATAAAGAGAATGGATTTTTTAAAAATAAAATTCATAAAGAAAAAGAGCGAACAGACAGAATTCAAGAACAATATCGACAAAAAAAAATCTCTCCAGCAAGTCCACATTAAGGGAAGTCAGAGCCAAAAAAGAAAGCAAAACGTACCAAACAGGCCTGAAAAAATTATCAATCCATCCCTAAATAACTAAAACGGACTGGAAAACAAAGTCTACAGATGACACAGAGAGAGCAAACGGTACCCTCACAGCAGAAGTCCATACCGCATACCTTCGCCTCTGGTGTTTTGCTAAAACAAAGGCTACTCCATTAAACAATCAATCTTAAATGGTAGTATGCGAATTTAGTAAAATTTCAAGTTGAGAAACATCAAAAACGACAAGGCGCTTACATGGGAATTTAAGAAAGTAAGTACCTCCTAAACCTAAAACCCAAGGCTTCAAGCCAAAGAGACTTTGCGTCTCAGCTGGGTAGATCTGGACACATCGGGGAATATGCTAATCTTTTGACCATAAAAAATTTCATTTTTCTTAGCAAAATATAGCTTCATTAGCATAGTTTTAACGAGTTCAGAATTGAATGAGACCAAAAGTGTTGCACGAGTAGGAATCTCGTCAGTTGAAGACTCCAGAAACTCCAATAAATTAAAGCTGTCTACTGATGTCAATACTTCTTGCCCCTCACCAACCATCTTAACCCTTCTAGGAAGGTAATAAATATTATTCAACATTAAAGTAGCATAATCCTAGTAAGCCAAAACTTCCTTTAAGTACTTTTGAAATAAAATAAGTGGAGAAAGATATCTAGTAACAGGGAAGTTTAGGCACCATAGATTTTTAACACTAGAGGCATTTTCCAACTGCTCCACTTGATGGTGGAGATAGCGAGGTTACTTGTAACGGGTTACTTGTAATGGGTTCTCCGTGGACAGCAGGATAAGTCAGCCACACTTGGTGATGTCATCTGACGGAAGTACATAGCTCAGAAAGGCTTTGCCTTTCTGAGCATGAGCCAACTAGCCCTACCCCCTAGCCCGCCCCTAGCTAGCCAGTACATCCCCAGCTGAGTCCTTGTTGCTAAGTAGGTGGATGCCAGGGGCTGGTAGTAGACCCCCTCTAGGGGAGGTGGGCGGGTATGTGTGGCTGACTTATCCTGCTGTGCATGGAGAATCCCCGTTACAGGTAAGTAACCTCGCTGTTCCCTAGGACAAGCAGGATGACTTGGCCACACTTGGTGCTTCCCCAGCTCTCGTGCGCTGTACTGGACTGGGGGAGGCCGAGGCCCTGGTCAAGTTCAAAGATGACATTTCCCAGGGTAACAGTGAGGAACGTTCCATTGGTGTTACATGGAACATATGTGGCAGAGGAATGCTGAAGTAGAAAGTGCAAATGTAACAACAAATGTGCAGTAGCATCAACAACAAATGTGAAATAGCAGTAATAACAAATACACATTAACAAGGGTACAGAGTGAGATAGTGCAGTGAAAACATAAGAATGTGAAAACGTGCAGTATCAATGAGGTAGTCTTAATGTGTGAGAACAGAAGCTGCAAACAGCTACCGCATCAAAACACAACTGTGCAACAGCATTCATGGCTTACTTGGGGGTGTCCAAACGTGAGCTTGCTGGAGTCTCATGGTCTTGTGCCACTGGAGTCTCTGCTGCAGTTAGGACTACTTGGTTCAAGGATGTGTCTATCCGTGTCTCTGGAAAGTGTGCACAGATAACCAGGTGGTGGCCCTACAGATACCGGGCACTGGTATGGAGCACATGTTGACGATGGTAGCAGCAAGTGCCTGGAGCTGGTGTGTGTTGACCCTTGGTGCGACTTGAGCTCCCACCTGGACCAGGCAGAAGGCAACGTGGTTGGAAATCAACAGAGAGAGAGGGTCTGTTTGGTGACTGGGAGGCCTGGTTTGTTGGGATCATAAGAGATAGAAACATAGAAATATGACAACAGAAAAAGACCTCATGGCCTATCTAGACTGTCCTTCCATATCAACAACTACAATAGCCCCCTTTTTTCCTTTAGAGATCCTCTGTGTTTGTCCCATGCTTCTTTGAATTCAGTTACTGTCCTCATCTCTATCACCTCCACTGGAAGACTATTCCACGGATCCACCACTCTTTCCATAAAGAAATATTTCCGCATATCACTCCTGAATCTATCCCCTTTCACCCTCATCCCAGAGCTTGCTTTCAATTGAAAGAGGCTCTCCCCCTGTGCATTTATGCCACGGAGGTATTTAAACATCTCAATCATATCACCTCTATCCCGCCTTTCCTCTAAGGCAGAGGTACTCAAATCCAGTCCTGGAGGGCCGCAAACCAGTCAGGTTTTGGGGATATCCCTAATGAATATGCATGAGATAGATTCAAATACAATGAAGGCAGTGCATGCAAGCATATCTCATGCATATTCATTAGGGATATCCCGAAAAACTGACTGGTTTGCGGCCCTCCAGGACTGGATTTGAGTACCTCTGCTCTAAGGTGTACATATTAAGATCCTTAAGTCCGTCCTCATATGCTTTATAATGAAGACCACTAACCATTTTAGTAGCCACCCTTTGTACTGACTCCATCCTGTTTATATCCTTTTGAAGGTGCGGTCTCCAGAATTGCACACTATACTCCAAATGAGGTCGCACCAAAGACTTATACAGAGGCACTATCACCTCCTTTCTTCTGCTGACCATTCCTCTCCTTAAGCACCCAAGCATCCTTCTAGCTTTTGCTGTTGCCTTTTCTACCTGTTTAGCTACTTTAAGATCATCAGACACAATCACGCCTAGATCCCGCTCTTCTTTAGTGGACAAAAGTATTTCACCCATATACTATATTGCTCCCTTGGATTGCTGCAGCCCAACTGCATGACCTTGCGTTTTTTAACATTAAATCTCAGCTGCCAAATTCTAGACCATTCTTCAAGAGATGAAGAATTGCGACCTCTGCTGCAGGTGGGCTGTCCGTTGCAGGTAGATGTATAGGGTTCTGATGTAGTCCAAGGTGTGGAGCCTCTGTTCCTCCGAGAAGGAGTGGGGTTCTGTGTGGAAGCACAGAAGTTTGATGGCCTGGTTTATGTGGAAAGTGGGCACCATCTTGCATACGAACGTGAGGTGTGTCCGGATGGTGGCTCGGTCTTGGTAGAGCAGCATGTATGGTATGTGGCCAATAGGGCCTGCAGTTCGCTGATTCACCTGGCTGAAGTGATCACTATCAGGGATAGAGTTTTCCAGGAGGCATACCTCAGCTGTGCTGTCTGCAGTAGCTCGAAGGGCTCCCGTATTAGTTGGTTGAGGTCCCAGGGGGGCATGGGGGTACGGACGTCCACGCAAAGATTTGTCAGGCCTTTCATGAAGCAGGCGGTTAGCAATAGTGTGGTGATGGAGTTGTCGTTGGTGCGATAGAGGAAGGCCACAATTGCAGAGAAGTGCACTTGGATGGACTATGTCCTTAGGCCTTGGCCGAAGAGTGAGGTGAAGTACTGGAGGACCTGCATCACCGGGCATGGGCAGGAGAAGGGGTCCAGCTGTCGTGCTGTGCACCAGGCACTGAAGCGCTGCCATTTCAAGCTGTAGGACTTTCTTGATGGGCGCCTTGCCACCAGTATCACTTGCTGCACCTTGGAAGGCAGGTTGAGAGACGACAGGGTCAGCCTTTCAATTTCCATGCTATCAGTGCCAATGTCTGCAGGTTGGGATGGAGAGTGTCCCCGCCATCCTGAGTGATGAGGTCCAGCATCAGGGGAAGGCATACTGGGGGTTCCAGAGCCAGACGGCAGAGGTAGGGGAACCACACCTGTCTTGGCCAGTGGGGCGTGATGAGGATGGCCTGGGCTTTCTCCGCGATGATGAACTGCATGGTCTTTGAGATGAGAGGGGAGGGGGGATGGTGTGCACTAGTGACTACTCCTCCCAGGACACGTCGAAGGCATCCATGGTGATGCTGCTGGTGGAAGGGCATTTGGAGCAGAAAAGGGCGCACTTTGTGTTCTCCTTGGTGGCGAACAGGTCACTCTGTGGTCGGCCTCATCAATGGAAGACAGAAGCTGACACTCGAGGATTGAGAGTCCGTTCGTGCAGGTTCAGCTGGCGGCTGAGCCTGTTTACCAGCTCATTCTGTGTCTCCAGCAGGTAGGAGGCCTGCAAGAGACACTGCTTGAAAAGGGCAAAAGTCCAGAGTTTGAGGGCTTTCTTGTAGAGGGAGAGGGAAACCATCCCCCCTTGCTTGTTGACGTAAAACATGGTCACCTGGTTGTCTGTCTGGACCAGGACTGTCTTGCAGGTGATGTGGGTCTGAAAGGCTCCAAGTACATATCGGATCACCCTGAGTTCTAGCAGGTTGATGTGGAATGCCCTTTCCTTTGTTGTCCAGGCCTCTTGAGTGTGGAGCTGTGGGCAGTAGGCCCCCCATCCCACCATCAAGGTGTCGGTGGTGATAACCACTTGATGGGTAAATTGCTGGAAGGGCCTGCCCTGCGCAAGGTTCTATCCGTGGGTCCACCAGAGCAGAGAGCCTGTCACATTCGTGTCCAGCGGGATGACTGTGGACAGGGGCTGCGAGTGTTGATTCCAGTGAGTGCACAGGTGCCATTGTAGGTGACACATGTGTAGCTTTGCCAGGGTAGGATGTGCATGGACGCTGCCATGTGGCAAAGGAGGCATAGAAGACTCCTCACAGTAGTCTGCTGGGTTGAGGATATGCTCTGCTATACTCTAGAGGAAAGGCAGGATAGAGATGATATGACTGAGACATTTAAATACCTCTGTGGCATAAATGCACAGGGGAGAGCCTCTTTCGATGGAAAGCAAGCTCTGCTATGAGGGGACATAGGATGAGGGTAAAAGGGGATAGACTAAGGAGTAATATGGAGAAATATTTCTTTACGGAAAGAGTGGTAGATGTGTGGAATAATTTCCCAGTGGAGGTGGTAGAGATGAGGACAGTATTTGAATGCAAAAAAGCATGGGGCAAACACAGAGGATTTCTCAAAGGAAAAAAAGGGACTGTTGTAGTGGTTGATATGGAAGGGCAGACTAGATGGGCCATGTAGTCTTTTTCTGCTGTCATGTTTCTATGCTGGTGATGGCATCCCTCCGATGTAGCGGGAGGAACGCCCTGGACACTGTCATGTCGATGTCCGCTCTGATGAACTCCAGGCATTAGAAGGGATGGAGGTGGGACTTCATGTGGTTCACCATGAAACCCAAAGAGGATAGGAGGATAGTGGTTGTCTGGATCGCTGCCCAGGCTTCCTGAGATCAACCAGGCAAAGCCTTTCTGAGCTATGGAGAATACTTCGGTCTATGTTGCCTTCAGATGACGTCACCAAGTGTGGCTGATTTATCCTGCTTGTCCTAGGAGAAAAAGGCTATCTTCAACCGAAGAAATAATTCTCCATGGACTGCAGGATTGCGTCAGCCACACCTGGTGACATCCTCCGGGCGGCGCCATACGGAAGTGCTCTCTAGAGATCAGGACTCTCTGGTCATGCCCCAGGTAGCCCACCTCCCCGACCCGCCCCTGGGCCGGTCAGTCTTCATCCTTCCGCCTTGCCAGCAAGACGGACCCTGCTCTCTCTCATTTTGTTTGGTTCTTTATTTTCAATTTTACTCATGCCTAAATCCAACTCTAAGAAGTGCCCACTATGTGGCAACAGATCTTATTCTGTGAAAGGCTGTAAGCTCTGCGGGGCCGGCACCAAAAGGAAGCAAGGGCAGCACGGATCAACTCCGGGCTCCATTCCCGGCCTTCTAAATGTCGCTGACCCTCTGCCGGCTTGGGATGTGCCTGGACGGGCCTCCATCCCCAGCCGTGCCACCGTTGCCGCTGAAGACGCTCCCGCGCCACGAGACGTGCTCGATCAGGCCCTCGTCCCCATCTTCTTACAGCCAGCAGCTACGCCGGTAATCAGCTCCGTTACCCGCGGCGGCGCGGAGGTAAGCTCGGCCCTCCCCAACGCGGCAGCATACGCAGCTGAGCCTGACCTGCATTTCCCAGCATATGCAGCTGAGCCTGACCTGCAGTTCCCAGGGCCCTCCACATCTTCCTCTTGAGGCCATGTGGAGGTCTGCAATGGCGCCCGACATGAGTCCTCCAGCGGCACCCGGGAGTCCTCCAGCTCCTCCCATTGTGCCCCAGCAGCCTGCGCGGTGTTAAGCTCCGCCCCCTTATCAGGCCTTGCGTCGGGAGTCAGCACCTCCGCCTCTGGACCAGTCTCCCTTCACCCCGGGGTATCTTCGCGTCCGGAGCGCGCGCAGCAGCATCGACGGAGCCACGGGCGCAGGAAACGCCGCGAAGTCGGCGGACATCACAGACAGCACCGCTCCACCTCCTCTTCTTCTTCTGATAGCCCTGCACCATCGCGCAAGAGGTGCCATGGGGAGCATCGCCACGGAGCCAAAAGAAGAGGTGGCTCATCCAGCTCCAGGAACCGCCAGGTTAGATCTTGCAGCCATGTGTCCGATGCAGCCAATAACTCTGCAATTCTGCAACTTTTAACCCAGATAGTTCAATCTATCAGTGCTCCTTCCAAGCCAGAGCCTGTTGCAGATCCCCGTCTAGAGTATCCCCGGACCATAGGCTAGCAGCGGCATCTTCCCCTCGCTCCCCAGCCAACCCCTCTCCGGACATCACGGCAGAGGAGTGGGATATAGAGGCTGTCGTGGGCTCCGCCTCCAACAACAAAAGCGTGCCAGACACCGGACACTCTCCTGAGACTGAGGGCCCTCCCCCCCTCCTGAGGACCGTTCCTACATCAAATTCTTACAGAAGGTGGCTTCCGCCCTGGCGTTGGCCTCGCCTGAGCAGGCGGAGGAGCAGGACCCGGAGGTCCTGAGCTATCTCTCAGCTCCCAAGACGCCCTTCATCTTACCCATGCATCGTAAGCTGCGGGACGACTACCTCAAGGTATGGCAGACCCCCGCCTCAGGGCGCCCCTTTCCCAGGAGGTTGGATTCCAAATACCAGATCCAACCCGTGCCAGGATTCACGCTACCTCAGCTACCGCATCAATCCATCGTTGTCTCCTCAGCCCTAAAAAGGGTCAGATCCTCACGCTCCCACGCTAACCACCCGCCTGGACGTGATCCCAAGCTCCTGGATGATATAGGCGAAAAGGTCTTCCAGTGGGCCGTGCTTAATGCCAAGATCGCAACGCATCAGTTCCAGCATATCCTATTCCAGGACACCTGCGTGGCCAGCATAAGAAATGCGGTCGCAGCCCTCCCTAAAGAGACACAGACATTGATTGCTGGCCCCCTCGTGGACATCTCTGAGTGCAGCAAGCATCTGGCTAGTACAGCCTTCGATGCCTTTGACACCTCAGTGCGAACAGCGGGCACGGCGATATCTGCCAGGCGGTGGGCGTGGCTCAGAGCTTATGGCCTCAGTGACGACACACATGATAAGATCGCAGACGCCCCTTGCTCCGGCGAGTCGCTCTTTGGAGATAAAGTCACGGACGCTGTAAACGTCATGAAAGAGCATTGCACCACCCTACAAACCCTTGCCGAAGAAGGGTTTGAGCGCCGCAGCGCACCTCAGAAGGGCGGCTACCAGCGTAAAACCTACTACTCCTCCAGCAACTACAGTTCCAACAAGAGGTACCCCTCCAACCGCAAGTGGCAAGCCCCGACGTACAAGAGTAACTCTTACCAGGGACCCTCCAACCAGCGCCAGTCCCAGAGGGACCGCAAACATAGGAAGGGCACCTCCGCACCCGCCACCAAGGGCACCTCTTCTTTTTGACGCCACCTCACGGGCGCCTACCCAGATAGGGGGTCGCCTGTCCAGCTTCCTCGAGGAGTGGGAAAGGATATCTTTCGACTCCTGACTCCGTGTCATCCAAAACGGATTACGCTTGCGTTTTCATGCAACACCATTGCAGCACAACAGACCATCCAGCAGGACCCCGCCCCACCTGCAACTACCCATGGCTACGGAATTGATACACTTCCTGGCCTCTCGAGCCATCAAAGAGGTACCATCCCACGAGATCAACTCTGGATTCTACTCCAGATACTTCCTCATTCCAAAAAGGACAGGCGGCATGCGCCCTATCCTAGACCTGCGCAGGCTCAACAAGTTTATCGTCAAGGAGAAATTCAGGATGTACTCCCTCAACGCCATCCTACCTCTGATCCAAACCGGCGATTTCCTGGCATCGCTGGACCTGCAGGAGGCCTACACCCACGTCCTCATCCACAAGGCACACAGACAATACCTTGGCTTCCAGGTGCTGGGTCGCCACTACCAATACAGAGTCCTTCCCTTTGGCCTGTCTCCGGCACCCAGAGTCTTCATGAAGTGTGTAGCCGTGGTCGCAGCGCACCTCCGCAGGATAGGGATATCCGTCTTCCCCTACCTGGATGACTGGCTCTTCACAGCACCCTCGGCCCAGGACCTACGGATGTCCCTCCATCAGGCAACGACCGTGATTACCTCTCTGGGGTTTGTCATCAACTATGACAAGTCACAGCTATAACCATCTCAGCGACTCGAGTTCATTGGGGCGGTGATCGACACACGGACAGCACGAGCCTACCTGCCAGAACGTCGACAGCTCACTATCGCCTCCCTTGCGACCGTTGCCACAGCAGTGAAAATCTCCTCGGCTCGGGCCCTTCTACGCCTCCTGGGCCACATGGCAGCTACAACTTCAGTACTTCCTTCGGCAAGACTAATGATGCGGCCACTCCAATGGCACCTGTGTACTTGCTGGAACCAGTATTCCCAAACCTTGTCCACGCAGGTCCCGATGCCCCAGAGCGTCAGAGATTGCCTACGCTGGTGGTCGAACAAAGCCAACTTGTCCGGGGGCAAGGACATTCATCAGCAGCCGCACCAAGTGACTCTCACCACCGATGCGTCCAACATCGGTTGGGGCGCACACCTCCAGCACCTCAGCACACAAGGTGCATGGTCACTGAGGGAGCAAAGCCTGCACATCAATCTCCTCGAGCTCAGAGCCATAAGGTATGCTCTCCTAGCCTTCATTCAACACCTGGCGAACAAGTCCATCCTCATTCAGACGGACAACCAAGTAGCGATGTTCTACGTGAACAAACAAGGGGGGACTGGCTCCCGCTCCCTCTGCAACGAGGCGAGGGCGCTGTGGTGCCCAGCCTTGGAGAACAACTGCAAACTCCAGGCCACCCACCTACCAGGGGATATGAACATCCTGGCCGACAAGCTCAGCAGGCAACTGAGGCCTCACGAGTGGTCGCTCTCCCAGAAGGCGATCGATGTCCTCTTCCAACTATGGGGAACGCCCCTGATAGACCTAGTCGCAATGGAGCTGAATGCAAAGTGCAACCTGTTCTGTTCCAGGCACCCTTCACCAACAGACTGAAAGCGGATGCATTCGACATGTGCTGGGGGGGAGTGGTCTCTAGTGTACGCCTTTCCACCTACTCCCCTCATTCCAGCGACCTTACAGCGGATCGTCCAGGACAAAGCACACACCATCCTCGTGGTTCCCCACTGGCCGTGCCAGATGTGGTTCACGCTCCTGCAACGTCTCGCCCGCGAGGATCCCGTACACCTTCCCCCCGAGCCGGATCTCCTGACTCAGAACGGGGGCACCACTCGCCACCCCAACCTCAGAGCCCTCGCTGTCACTGCCTGGAGGTTGAGCGGGTGAGCCTCTCCGGTCTTAAGCTCCCAGTGGAAGTACAAGACGTTGTCCTGGCAGCTCGGAGGCCCTCCACTAGGAAATCCTATGGCCTCAAATGGAAAAGATTCAGCATCTGGTGCGCAAAACGAGGCCTCGAGCCCACTACTTGTCCGGTCGCACAGGTCCTTCAATATCTCAAGGCACTGTCCGACGGTGGTCTCAAGACCCAGTCCATCCAGGTACACCTCTCAGCCATAACGGCCCTTCATGTGCCGGTGGACGGGAACAACTCCATTTCAGCACTGCCCATAACCACCCGCTTCATGAAAGGACTCACCAACCTCAAGCCCCCGGTCAGGGCCCCAGTACCGCCCTGGGACCTCAACTCTGTCCTGCTGCAGCTAACGCAGGCACCCTTCGAGCCACTCCCGTCAGCAGAAATGAAGTTCATCTCCTGGAAAACTCTGTTCCTTGTGGCCATAACCTCCGCAAGGAGGATCAGTGAGCTACAGGCTCTGATGGCACATCCTCCTTACACGCTTCTACTTCAAGACCGGGCATCCCTGCGGACCAACCCCAAGTTCGTCCCCAAAGTCGCGTCATCGTTCCACGTCAATCAGTCCATCGAGCTGCCCTGCTTCTTCCCGGAGCTCCATTCATCCATGGAAGAGCAGCGCCTGCATACCCTGGATTGCCTACGGGCCCTCAGGATCTACCTGCAGAGGACACTCCCGGTCCGAAAGAGTGATCAGCTCTTCGTCTCTTTCGACCCCAACAGGCCGGGCCTGCCCGTCTCCAAGAGGACTCTTTCTAACTGGGTGTCTTCCTGCGTGTCCTTCTGCCTTAACGCCTCAGCCGACCCGTCAGCACCGACGGTCGGCCCACACAAGCTCCGGGCATTGGCCACCTCCCTAGCCAACTTGCGCTCAGTCCCACTCCCAGACATCTGCAAGGCAGCCACATGGTCTACACAACATACCTTCCAGAAACATTACTGCCTGGACCTGCGTTCCAAGGAGGACTGTGCGTTGGGCGCAGCAGTTCTCGCCTCAGTTGTCGGGGAAGTGTCCGGTAGAGCTCCATAGACTACCTGTTGAGTGGCTAGGCCCACACTCTGACTGTCCTTCGATGTTCAGCAGTGCGCATTCTCGCGCCTTACTGCACTGTTACTGCACCTGTTGCACTGTTACTGCACCTTGCACTATCCTGCACCTTACTGCACTGTATTGCACTGTTTTACCTGCACTGTTGTTGTTGCACTGTTGACTTTCTCGACTGTTACTCACAGTACCGCAGTACTGCTGCGTCAGTTCTGCTCGCTGTTATGTTCTGCCGTTGTTCATTAAAGTTATGCCCTTCAGTGCCTCACCTGTCCTTATTCGCCTCCTCCACCACTGGCGCTCCGCGCTGCTAGGGAGGCACCAGGTGTGGCTGACGCAATCCTGCAGTCCATGGAGAAAGCGAGGTTACTTACCTGTAACAGGGGTTCTCCGTGGACAGCAGGATAAGTCAGCCACACAATCCCACCCACCTCCCTGGAGGAGGTCTTCTGCAGTGACTCGCCCCTTGCCGGGGAAACCTAGCTAGGAACATACTGACCGGCCCAGGGGCGGGTCGGGGAGGTGGGCTACCTGGGGCATGACCAGAGAGTCCTGATCTCTAGAGAGCACTTCCATATGGCGCCGCCTGGAGGACGTCACCAGGTGTGGCTGACTTATCCTGCTGTCCACGGAGAACCCCTGTTACAAGTAAGTAACCTCGCTCTCCTTGCACCAGAGTGCCCTGAGTTTCTAGCTTCTGAAGATGAGATTCCTGCTACGCCAATTGAAATTAATGATGAGCAAACTTCGTAACAGTTTCCTTAGTAAAATCCACAAATTGTATAATAGATCCAGTCAAAGAAGCTTCTAAACGAGAAACATTCTGCCACATACCTTTTAAGGTGATATCAGTCCATTCCAACGCAGAAGTCGAAGATAAATTAGAAACCCCAGAAGACTCCCCAAACACCGGAACCTGCACGACTTGAGGCAAGGGGACAATCTCACCCGGATCATGCTGAGAACCAGCAAAGAGAGTAGAGGGGAAATGAACTTGAGCAAACAGTGACCCCTCCAATTTAGGGGAGGAAGCCGCCATGCTCACAAGAACATTGTCATTCCGTGGGGTAGAGATACTTCCCCCTAAAAGCAGGGAGGAGTTTGTTGAGGAATCCAAGCTACCAGTTAACAGTAGAGAGTGATTTTCTGGCCCTTTAACAAGGACCACTACATGCGTATCCATTGGGCCCAAAATATTTGATGTTAACAGTACTCACAGTGGGCACCTTCTTCTTTCTCTTACCCATAACGTCGATGGGTACTTCACTGAACTCCTCCATGCTCCAAAGGGGCAGAACCTGCCCCTTGGACACGCCCATGGCCATGATCCATGGAAGGGAGTCATGCTTTAAAGGCCCTCTGATGACATCATCACACCCCGCAGCTGAGACGGACCGGGCAGCGGCAAAGCAGGGGCTCCTATTTCCACCTGCCTTTTACAGCACAGGGGCGTGAGAGTTCCAGGCCCAGCAAACGGTAAGGTCGAACTCCAGCACCCCAAAGACAATGGATTTAAATACTAAAAGCTGAGCTATGCAAATCGCTAAATTGCAAATAAAATATGTTTTCTACCAGCTCTGTTCCCCTTGCTGGAATCAGGGACAGGAGGCTGCCAAAACAGGTAGGAGTCGGGTGCGCAGGTCTAAAATCAGGGACAATCCCCGAAAACCAGGGGCATCTGGTAACCTTATCCAAAGGAGGAGAGGGGTACAGGTAGTTGCATTCTTCAGCCCCTATGAAGCCACAGCCCCTTCCTCCAATATTAATTTGTTTAAAATAAAGAGAACTAACCGAGCCCCACATCCAGGGGCGGCTCAAGGGGGATGCAGGGCCCTACGCAGAGACTCACTGCGGCGCCTCATTTGAATAAATATTTGCATAACACATTTATTTCCTCAGTGCTATGATCAAGCTCATGATGAGGAGGGAAGAAATAAAATGAGAAAAAAATCCTGGTAGCCAAATAATGCACACTGAATGCCATGTATACTCTTTGCCTGTGGACACGTTGGGCAAAGACATGATTTCCTCGGGTAACATGTTATTTTACCTGCTGAAGGGACTTTGATTACTACCCTCTAAATGTTTACACTATAAATATAGAATAGCGCAAGTACTGTAAGCACTAATCTGCATATAAACTCTTTATTCCAGTAAACGACACTACACCTCCTCCCCAATTTAACACCACTCCAGACCACTGTAATTGTTTGATGGTATCGTTCAACAGTTGTCTATGTGGGAGTGAAGTCTGACGTCCATGCAGAATTGGACAGTATATTAAACACTGCACTTCCAGTTCTGTAACACACATTCCCATATTAGTCACATTCCACATTCCCCAGCAACGAAGCGGAATATTTCTTCTTCCAACTCATCGTATGAAACTATATAAATATTCAAATTGTGGTATCATCTCAGGAACACAACAAACTCATGTTTCACTATCAGACACTTAAATCTAGATTTACTAAAGTGTGCAATTAGGAGCATGTTTACTAAGGCACCCTGTGGTAACATGCATGTGGGTTGTGTCACTCGCAAGGGGAACAGTGTTAACTTCAGGGGCAGAGGTTTCTGACCCCTGCAGTTAGCATGGACCCAGGACACAGCACAGCACAAGCCGGCACATGGATGCATTGAACACCATCCACTGGTAAGGGCTGCAAGTGCGATTAGTTCAGGCCACTAATGTCCATACTAGACACGACGCGCCACCAATGCCTGAAATCCGCCTCTGTCCCTTCCAGTTCCTGCCCCAACAAGTGCTACCAGGGCAGCAGGGGATTTTTGACATGAAGGCCCATGCTACCTTTAAGCATGGCGCCCCAACCGCACGCTTAGCCTTGCACTACCAGATACCGTAGTTTAGTACACACGCTCCCTAATGTGTTTAGAGGTCTCACTGCATAAAATGGGACTTGTGTTAAATAATATTTGCTAATGTATGTTAGTATGTGATAATGGAGTAGTACCTTTTAGTAAATTTGGCAAAGTAACAAAAACTCCTTATAAAGCAAATACCATACCAAATCGGCATTAACGCCAAGGATTCAAATTGCAAGAAGAGTTCTACCCATGAAAAGGAAAAACCAGAAATAAACCAGGCCCTTGAACAGCTATGTACCTCTTATAGGGATAACATAACAAACAGGCCTGCTGCAGATCCTTACTCAGGAAATACACACTGGCAGAATCCTAAGAATATAAGCCATACTGGGTCAGACCAAGTCCATCAAGCCCAGTATCCTGTTTCCAACAGTGGCCAATCCAGGTCACAAGTACCTAGCAGGATCCCAAAAAGGCACACGGTTCCACAATGCTTGTCCCAGGGTAAGCAGTGGATTTCCTGGGTCCTCTTTAATAATGGTTTATGGACCTTTCCTCCAGGAACTTGTCCAAACCTTTTTTAAACCCAGCTACACTAACAGCCTTTACTACATCCTCCTCTAACGAATTCCAGAGTTTGATTATGCGTTGAGTGAAAAAATATTTCTCTTATTAGTCTTAAGGGGTTACGCTGTAGCTTCATTGCATGTCCCTAGTCTATCTACTTTTTGATGGTATAAACAATCGATCTACGTTTACCCGTTCCACTCCATTCATTAATTTATAGATCTCTATCATATCTCCCCTCAGCTGTCTCTTTTCCAGGTTGAAGAGCCCTACCTTTTTAAGCCTCTCTTCATAAGGGTACCCTTCCATCCCCTTTACCATTTTGGTGGCTCTTCTCTGTACCTTTTCTAATTCTACTATATCCTTTTTAAGCTATGGAGACCAGAATTGCACACACTATTCAAGGTGCGGTCGTACCATGGAACGATACAGAGGTATTATAATATCCTTAGTTTTATTCTCCATCCCTTTCCTTATGATTCCTAGCATTCTATTTGCTCTCTTGGCTGCCGCTGTACACTGGGTGGAGGGTTTCAACATGTTATCCACAATGACGCTTAAATCTTTTTCCTGGGTGGTGGTTTCTAAGGTGGTACCTTGCATCGTGTAACCATAGTTTGGGTTGTTCTTTCCTAGGTGCATAATTTTGCACTTGTCCACATTAAATTTCATCTGCCAATTGAACGTCCAGTCTTGCAATTTTTCACATTCCTTTTGGATTTTAACAACTTTGAATAATTTTTTGTCATCTGCAAATTTGATTACCTCACTCGTTAGTCCCATTTCCAGCTCATTTACTCTTTGTTAGTGATACTGCAGAAGGCTGTTGGGTAAGATTCGCCTCTTTGCGTATGATTACAAAATCTGCAATAGACACACAGGAAGGAGTAAATAACATGAGGAGGGATCTAGCTAAGCTTGAAGAATGGTCTAGAATTTGGCAGTTGAGATTTCATGCTAAAAAATGCAGGATCATGCATCTGGCTGCAAAAACGTACTTTTGTCCAGAAAAGAAGAGCGGGACCTGGGCATGATTGTATCTGACAATCTTAAAGTAGCTAAACAGGCAGAAAAGGTGATGCAAAAGCTAAAGGATGTTTGGGTGTATAGGGAGAGGAATGGCCAGCAGAAAAAAGGAGGTGATAGAGCCTCTGTATAAGTCTTTGGTGTGACCTCATTTGGAGTATTGTGTGCAATTCTGGAGACAGCACCTTCAAAAGGATATAAACAAGTTGGAGTCAGTGCAGAGGGTGGCTGCTAAATTTGTGGTCTTCGTTATAAAGCATATGAGGACAGACTTAAAGATCTTAATATGTATACTTTAGAGGAGAGGCAGGATAGAAGAGATATGATAGAAATATTTAAATACCTCCATGGCATAAATGCACAGGAGGAGAGCCTCTTTCAATTGAAAGCAAGCTCTGCTACAAGGGGACATAGGATAATGATGAAAGTGGATAGATTCAGGAGTGATATGCAGAAAGAGTAGTAGATGTGTGGAATAGTCTCCCAGTGGAGGTGGTAGAGATGAGGACAGTATCTGAATTCAAAAAAGCATGGGACAAACACAGAGGATCTCTAAAGGAAAAAATGAGACTATTGTAATAGTTGATATGGAAGGACAGACTAGATAGCCATGTGGTCTTTTTCTGTCGTCATGTTTTTATGTTTGTGTTAAAAAGCAGTGGACCCAGCACAGATCCCTGGGGTACTCCACTATTCACCTTTCCCCATTGGGAAAATTGACCATTTAGCCCTATCCTCTGCTTTCTATCTTTTAACCAGTTCCTAATCCACAATAGTACACTGCCTCCTATCCCATGACTTTTTAATTTCGCCAAGAATCTCTCATGAGGGACCTTGTCAAAGGCTTTCTGAAAATCCAGATACACTATATCGACCGGCTCACCTTTGTCTACCTATTTATTCACACCTTCAAAAAAAACATAACAGATTAATAAGACAAGATCTTCCTTGGCTAAAGCCATGTTGACTATCTCCCATTAAACCATGACTATTTACATATTCAGTAATTTTGTTCTTTATAATGGTTTCTACCATTTTGCCCGGTACTGATGTCAGGCTCACCGGTCTGTGGTTTCCCAGATCCCCCCTGAAACCCTTTTTTAATAATTGGTGCTACATTGGCCATTCGTCAATCTTCAGGTATTACAGATGATTTTAATGATAGTTCGCAGATTACTAATAGTAGGTCTGCAATCTCATATTTCAGTTCTTTCAACACTCTTAGATGCCAGTCCAGGTGATTTGCTACTCTTTAGTTTTTCAATTAGTTGCAATATATCTTCCCAGTTTATTGATATTTCTTTCAATTCTTCCAGTGCATCACCTTTAAATACCATTTCAGTCATGGGTATCTTCCCTACATCTTTTTAAGTAAAAAACAAAGCAAAGAATTCATTCAGTCTCTCCACTATGGTCTTGTCCCCTTTTAGTGCCCTTTTTATCCCTCTATCATCTGATGGTCCAACTGCCTTTCTCACAGATTTTTAGCGAATTCTTAACATCAGTCACACACACGCACAGAACATGGACAGACCCTTGGCTAATACAGAATAAAGAACCACAAACATGACATATGCAGCCAAAAATTTAAAAACAAACTCCAAAAACCTAGAGTGAGAAATGCAATACTGGAAAAAGAGAAATACAAATGCATCTCCTACTGTATTTTGCAAAACAGGAAAATAGAAGGGATGCCAAATTTCCCATGATGACATAATCCAATCCAAAAAAAATTTTTTTTTTCTAATTTTCTACCTTTGTTGTCTGGACATGTTATTTTTCTAATTAAGCTAGTTCCAATCTCTCTCTTCCACTTTACTTTATTCAGGGCTGCTTCAACTTTTTATGGTGCCCTAGGCAAACAACAGACTGGACCTCCCTCCCGTCATTTGCAGACCCTCACATTTGCCAGTCTCCCATGTTTGCGGGCTCCCCCCAGCAGCAGAAGAGTCTGCCGATGGGAAACCAGATCCCTGCAGGCAGAAGAGAAGGGCATGGTCACAATCACAGCCCAGATACAAGCTGTCTGCCCATTGTGATCCCATCTCCTGCAGGCAGACAGAAGGGATCTTTGCCATGCACAGCTATCCCATTCTCTCCTGCCTATGGAAGAGGGGATCCTGGCGGGCAGACAACATGCGCCTGAGTCATGATTGTAGCCATGCCTTTCTCTTCTGCCCTCAGGGAGCCGATCTCCCGCGGGCAGCAGAAAAGGGAAAATCACAGCCCAGATGTGAGCTGTCTGTGTGATCAGGATGGCTTTTACCCAGGGGTGGCTCTATAATGAGGCAGAGTGAGGCGACTGCCTCAGGTGGCAAAGTTTTGAGGGAGGCAAAAAATGCCCTCGAAAGTTTAAAAAAATAAAGCACACAAGTTAATGCTGCTGCCAAATCTGCTTCTCAGCAGGTGCAAACTCACCCTCTCCTTTCTCTGGTAGCCACGGGTCCTGCCTCTTAGAGAGCCATGGCTGTGCTAGCGATAGTCAGTTTAAATAAAAGGCAAACCAATGCGGAGCCTTCCTGCCTCTGTGAAGGAACTGTGTGGCTGTGTCCCGCCCCCAAAGGGACGCAGCTGCACAGGTTCCTTCACAGAGGCAGGAAGGATCCACACCAGTTTCACTTTTATTTAAAGTTAATATCACTAGCACAGCTGCGGCTCTCTAAGAGGCAGGACCCATGGCTGCCAGTGAAAGGAGAGGGTGAGTGCAGGGGAAGGTGGGGGCTAGAAGGGGGCTGACACAGGGGGTGGAGGAGGAGGCTAGAAGGGCACGGAAATGAGGGGCAGGTGGGGTCAGCAATGGAGCTGACATGGGGGGATGAGGGTCTGGAAGGGAATTGACATGAGGGGAAGGTGGGGTCTGCAATGAGACTGACAAGGGGGGAGGGGACTGACATGGGGGAGGGGGCTAGAAGGAAACTGACATGAAGGGAAGGTGGGGTCTGCAACGGGGCTGACACAGTGGGAGGAAGAGGGGGCTGGAAGGGAACTGACATGGGGAAGGTGGGGTCTGCAAGCGAGATGACATGGGGGAAGGTGGGGGCTGGAAGGTAGCTGACATGGGGGAGGAAGAGGGGCTGGAAGGGAACTGACATGAGGGGAAAGTGTGGTCTGCAAGGCAGCTGACATGGGGGGAAGGTGGGGGTTGGAAGGTAGCTGACATGGGGGGGGGAAGAGGGGCTGGAAGGGAACTGACATGAGGGGAAAGTGTGATCTGCAAGGAAGCTGACATGGGGGGAAGGTGGGGGTTGGAAGGTAGCTGACATGGGGGGGGAAGAGGGGCTGGAAGGGAACTGACATGAGGGGAAAGTGTGGTCTGCAAGGCAGCTGACACAGGGGAAGGTGAGGGCTGACATGGGGGGAGGGGCTGGAAAGGCACTGATACCTGGGGATGGTAATGGAGGGGGACTGGAAGGGTGATGACACTAGGGAAGGGAGGAGAAGGATGGAAGAGAGGAGAGGGATGGAAGGGAGTGACACCTGGAGATGGAACTGGAGGGGGACTGGAAGGGAGCTGACACTTGGGGATGGGACTGTTATGTGGTTGGATAATGGGAGTGGGGGCTAGAAGGGAGGGGGCACTGGCACTGAGATGGTATTTGGACTAGAAGGGGCTGGAAAGTGGGAAAGGGGGAGGACTGGAAGGGAATGGATACCAGTGGCAGTCCCGGGAATGCAAGGTGGTTGAAATTGGAAGGTACTGGGAGAGGAGGACTGGAAAAGGGGGCTGATACTGGGGAGGGTTACTAGAACTGGAAATAGGCTGATGGAAGGAAGTGAAAAAAACAAAAGAAGAGACAAGACATGGCAGATGGACCATAGACCACAGAAAGAGAGCTAAGAAAAGACAGGAAAGCAGAAGCCTCACATCGGGACCAGCATGATCAGAGAACAAAATGATCAGACAACAAAGGTAGAAAAAAATAATTGTAATTTCAATTTAGTGATTGGACTTGCATCTCTTATCTATCTGATGTTGTGCTGCATGCAGAGTCTGGCTTCTGGGGGATTCAGTTTATTTTTTGTCTACATATTTTTATTTTAGGATGTGGTCACTTATTCTGTACTTAGTGAAGGTCTGTGTTCTGAGTGAGTGACTGAGGCTATGTTTTCTGTTATCATGGAGTTTGTACATAGGGATCTATAATCTACTGTAGTAATTTGACTTGTTCAGCTTTTCACATAGGTGTATGGATGTTCTAGGGATTACAGCAGTATTTCTAGTGTGTGTTTTTTCTGGGTAGGCCCCTTATTTGAGTTTTGGAAGTTTATCCTCGTAAGGTATGGCAGTTTTGCCCTGTGGATCTTTGGTGACTTTTGTAGGGTTTTATATTAGTTCCCAATATGCCTGTTACTGGAGAATGTTTGTTAGATTTCCAGAAACATATATTTTTTAATATATTGAGTTCTGTGGTGAATGTCCTACTTCTGCTCTGCACTCATCGTTAAGGGAGGGTTTCTGTGGATGAAGAATATATATTAAAAAACACACGCAAGAATCATAACACAGTTTACAACAAAATAAAATGAGTTATAATTTTATAATTTGATACTATAAACTGTGCCACAGTTCTCACTTTTTCTTTTAGTTCCTTGGTGTGCGAGCGTCTTGCATTTCCTTTGTTGTTTTTTGTAGACTATATATTTACATTAACACCATACTGGTCCAGTGCGCAGTTTCAGGAGTTACATTAGAGTTGCCAAGCCCTTCTTGGTCACAAAGTCCCTTGTTTTTCAGAGGGTGGGAAGTGCTGTGTTGGGGTGCCAAGTCGCTCTTGTTTATGTGGAAGTGGGAGGTGTTGCATGGGTGCTGTTGAGCCCCTCTTGTTTGGCATATTTAGCAGCATGTTTCCTAGGCTTTGCACTGGTAACATAAGAACATAACAAATAACATACTGGGCCAGACTAAAGTCCATCAAGCCCATATCCTGTTTCCAACAGTGGCCAATCCAGGTCACAAGTACCTGGCAAGTTCCCAAAAAGGCACACAGGTTCCACAATGCTTGTCCCAGGGCAAGCACTGGATTTCCCGGGTCCTCTTTAATAATAGTTTATGGACCTTTCCTCCAGGAACTTGTCCAAACCTTTTTTTACACCCAGCTACACTAACAGCTTTTACTACATCCTCCAGTAACTGATTCTAGAGTTTGATTACACAGGGCAGTAGGCTAGCTGCAGGGAGGCAGTTACATCCCCCTGCAGCTACCGCATTTCAGCTTGGCAAAACAGCTGCAGGTGCAACTAAGACTGCACAATGAGACGGCATTAGTTGCACTCATGCTGTTTGCGCTGAGCCATTATGTTAGTTTCTGCTGACAATGCAGATGCCTGCGTGTGAAAGTTCTTTCTCTTGCCTCACTCTGGAGTAAAGTATAATTTTGGGAAAAAAAATCCTGTAAACTTAGAGTAATGGGTAAAAGCATTTTTGACTACATATGTCCGGTTTAGTTTGTATTGATATATTCCCTACTTGGTGAAGATCTATCTCTATACTGCATATGTATGACTGAGGCTAGATATTCTGTTAGCATGGAGTTTTACTTAGAAACATGATGACAGAAAAAGACCACATGGCCTATCTAGTCTGTCCTTCCATATCAACAACTACAACAGTCCACTTTTTACCTTTAGAGATCCTCTGTGTTGGTCCCATGCTTTTTTGAATTCAGTTACTGTCCTCATCTCTACCACCTCCACTGGGAGACTATTCCATGGATCCACTACTCTTTCCGTAATGAAATATTTCTGCATATCACTCCTGAATCTATCTCCCTTCACCCTCATCCCATGTCCCCTCATAGCAGAACTTCCTTTCAATTGAAAGAGGCTCTCTCCCTGAACATTTATGCCACGGAGGTATTTAAACATCTCAATCATATCACCTCTATCCCGCCTTTCCTCTAAGGTGTACATATTAAGATCCTTAAGTCTGTCCTCATATGCTTTATAATGAAGCCCACTAATCATTTTAGTAGCAACCCTCTGCACCGACTCCATCCTGTTCACATCCTTTTGAAGGTGCGGTCTCCAGAATTGCACACTATACTCCAAATGAGGTCGCACAAAAAACTTATACAGAGGCATTATCACCTCCTTTTTTCTGCTAGCCATTCCTCTCCGTATGCACCCAAGCATCCTTCTAGCTTTTGCCGTTGCCTCTTCTACCTGTTTAGCTACTTTAAGATCATCAGACACAACCACGCCTAGGTACTGCTCTTCTTTAGTGGACAAAAGTACTTCACCTCCTATACTGTATTGCTCCCTTGGATTGCTGCAGCCCAAATGCATGACCTTACATTTTTTAACATTAAATCCCAGCTGCCAAATTCTAGACCATTCTTCAAGCTTAGCTAGATCCCTCCTCATGTTATCTACACCTTCCTGGGTGTCCACTCTATTGCAGATTTTGGTATCATCTGCAAAGAGGCAAACCTTACCCGGCAGCCCTTCCGCTATATCACTAACAAAGATGTTAAAAAGAATCGGACCAAGGACAGATCCCTGGGGCACACCACTGGTAACATCCTTCTCCTCAGAGTGAGCTCCATTTACTTGTACTCTTTGTCGCCTCCCACCCAACCAATTTCTAACCCAAGCAGTAACTTTAGGGTCCATCCCTAGGGTGCTCAGTTTGTTTATAAGTCGCCTGTGAGGAACAGTGTCAAAGGCTTTACTGAAATCTAAATACACCACATCTAGAGCTCTCCCTCGGTCCAACTCCCTGGTCACCCAGTCAAAGAAATCAATCAGATTCGTCTGACAAGACCTGCCTCTGGTGAATCCATGCTGCCTCGGATCCTGTAATCCGCTGGACTCCAGAAACCTCACTATTTTCTCTTTCAGCAGCGTTTCCAATAATTTACTCACCACCGAAGTTAAACTAATCGGCCTGTAGTTTTCAACCACATCCTTACTTCCGCTTTTGTGTAAAGGCACCACATGAGCCTCCTTCCAGTCCTTTGGCACCACTCCCGACTCCAACAAGGCATTGAAAAGGTCAGTCAGTGGAGTTGCTAGAACGTCCCCAAGTTCCCTCAGTATTCTAGGGTGTATCCCATCCGGTCCCATCGCTTTGTCTACTTTAAGTTGAGCTAGTTTCTCACGAACACAGTCTTCTGAAAATTGTTCAAGATGTCCCTCGCTTCTGTTCCTATTTGTAGGTGTTTTCTGAGGTCCTGCTCCTGGTTCTTCATCTGTGAACACAGAACAAAAATATTTGTTAAGCAATTCCGCTTTATCCTTATCATCTTCGACATATTTCCCCCCTGCACACTTGAGTCTGACAATACCACTTTTGCCCTTCCTCTTCTCACTAATATATCTGAAAAATGTCTTATCCCCCCATTTTATTGCATTGGCTATTTCCTCCTCCTTTTGAATCTTTGCCTTCTTGACTACTTTGCTAGCTTCTCTAAGTTTTTCCAAATACAGATGCCTGTCTTCCTCTCTCTGTGATCTCTTGTATTTCATGAAGGCCTCCCTCTTTTTCTTCACTTTTTCAGCTACTTCCTTAGAAAACCATAGCGGTCTCCTTTTCCTTTTGCCTTTATTTACCATTTTAACAAAAAGGTTGGTTGCCCTTAAAATATCCCCTTTCAGTTTTGCCCACTGTTTTTCTACATCCCCCAGCTGTTCCCATCCCACTAACGACTCCCTGAGGTATTGGCCCATCTTCGCAAAGTTAGTCTTCCTAAAGTCTAAGATCCTCACCTTGGAATGGATTCTAACAGCCCTAGTCCTAATACTGAACCACACCTCTTGTTTACATACATGATTTTATCAGTATAATCCAAGCCACTATAACCCCCCACTTTGATTTTGCGAACCTTATATTATTAGGCACATCAAAACAAAACATCAAAAGACTGCAACTCGCACAAAACTCAGCAGCTAGGATAATAACAAAAACACACTCTCATCAACATATAACACCAATTCTAGCATCCCTTCACTGGCTTCCAATTCAAAACCGAATAACATATAAAACACTAATAACAGTATTTAAATCACTATTTGATTTGACACCATCTACTTTAAGTAACTTAATTACCAAAGAACATCCAAAACCTACTCAAAGAAAAAATCAACTAAACAAACTTAAAACCCCCATAGATTTCATAAAAACAAATAAAGCAACAAACAACAGAGCGTTCTCACATGCAGCCCCAACAGCCTGGAATTCCCTCCCTGTTGAACTAAGAATATTAACAGAGATTAATGAATTCCGAAAAAAACTGAAAACACACCTCTTTACAATGCACTACAACACTATAGAACAGCCATCAAAAGAATTAGACAAAGGCTAAACAGTTTTATCTACATCTCACTATAACAGAAAAGAAATCCTGCCCAATCTGCATCTGTACTACCCATAATGATTATATCCCACATAACTTGTATATGTATTTAATAATATAATGTTAATGTACATAATGTATATAGTGTTGCACTGTTCAGTGCTATCTGTTCAACATTTCTGTTTACTGTACATTGGTTATAGTTATATGACGTTATATGTAAAACAAATCCATGATTTGTTGCCTGTTGTTATTTGTGAACCGCAGCTGATCTTAGGAAGCTGCGGTATATAAGAGATTGTTAAATAAATAAATAAATAAATAAATAACACCATCTGGTGATCACTGGATGCAAAATGATCTCCCACTACAACATCAGAAACACTTTCACCATTGGTAAGCACCAATCCAGTATGGCCCCTTCACGTGTGGGGTCTGTTACCAATTGCCTGAATAGTTCTCCCTGTAGAGAATCCAGGATCTCCTTACTTCTAGATGATACTGCAGCAGGAATGTGCCAATCAACATCTGGCATATTGAAATCTCCTATCAGTAGCACTTCCCCTTTCCAGCAATGCTGTGTATGTCTTCAATTAACTCTCTGTCCACCTCTTCCTCTTGTGAGGGAGGTCTGTATATCACACCAATGCAAATAGATTTCTCTTTCCCTCTTTCTAGTTTAACCCACAGTGCCTCCTCTCTCTCTTTTAAGCTCTGTAATTCCAAAGCTTTAATAGTAGTTTTTACATATAGTGCCACTCCTCCTCCCCTTCTTCCTACCCTGTCCTTTCTGAATAAAGTATAGCCAGATATAGTTACATCCCAGTCATGGTTTTCTGTGAACCATGTTTCTGTAACTGCCACTAAATCCAAGTCAGTCACTCCCACCAAAGCTTCAACTTCAGGGATCTTATTTCCCATGCTACGGGCATTAATACACACTGCTTTCCATATGTTACCCCTGTTACCCATTTCCATAAAGGTATTTAATGTATCACTTACCTGGGGGCTTTCACTTACCTGGGAGCTTTCTTCACCCATCCCCAACAAATCTAGTTTAAAGCCCTCTTCACCTAACAGCTCCTGCTCCCATACACCTGTCTGCCTCCTTCCTCAGCTTCCTATACTCCTCTGCCTTTCACTCACTGTCTCTGCACTCACCCTCCACCCCATCCTCTGCTTCTCATCCCTTTCCCTGTGCCCTCATATCTCTCCCAATTCCATCTTCTCTCATTTCCACACCCTTAGAATACACACATTCTCTCCTTTCTGTTCATCTTATGAGCCTCTCTCCTAATATTCCCCAAATGTCCTGCACCCTTTAGGACTCACTAAAAAAAAAGTCAGCAGTGGGAAACTAAAATAAAAATTTTAAGATATCTAATTAACATCTAAAGTGCATATAAAATCTCTGATCTTTGCTGTCTGTTATTATGTCTTCTCCAGCTCACTCATGGACCACCTTTGACCACATTACTAGCAAAAGCATAGACACTACCATTCCTTAACACCACAAGATCCCCCCCTGGACCTTTGCCTGGTGAGCTGGAACAAAGCAACAAGGACCAAACTCTTCCCATTCCTCGCCAAATCACCCAAACCTCCCTCTAACAAGGAGAAATACCTGCCTATCTAAAAGCCTCCTCAATCCGCCCTTTATTAAAGAAACCACACCCAGACCCCACTGACCCCTCCTCCTACAGACCCATAGCAAGCCTTCCGTTCATAGCCAGAATAATCAAAAAGGCTGTCCAATGTCAATTGCAAGAATACCTCAACACACATGCCCTGCTCGTCCCACAATAACATGGATTCTGGCCACACAACGGAGTGGAAACCCTCTTAACCTCCTTCATGAACAACCTGGTCAAAGGAATCCAAAACATCCAACAATGATGCATATTAATTTTCCTCAATATCTCAGCAGTCTTTGACACCATCAACCACAACATTATCCAACTCCTGCAGTCAAGTGGAATCCAAGGAGCCATAATAAAATGGTTCCAGGCCTACCTGCTCAACAGGCTCCAGCAAATAAGAATTGGATCATTGTCATCAACCCCCTACCCCCAGACACATGGTGTCGCCCAAGGATCCATCTTCTCAGCACTACTCTTCAATACAACCACTCTGTTCAATTATCCAATCACACATCAACTACCACAGCTATGCCAATGACATCATGCTGTATGCACCTCTCAACCTAAAAGAACCCTCCTACAATGCTTCACAGACGTCTCCCAATGGCTAACCTCAAACCACCTATCAATAAATCTCAAGAAAACCAAACCCTTAGAATGACACTTTTACCCCACCAACAACCATTACCCTGAACCACACAGAAATCCAAGTCCGACCTGAAGTAAAGTACCTGAGAATCATCCTATACCGTCACCTCACCCTGAAGTCCCAAGTAACAAACACAGCAAAATCAATATACTACAAAACCAGAACTCTACAGCATCTCCGCCCGCTACTCGCCCCATCTGACGTCCGCACTGCCTTACAAGCTCAGATCATACCGCATGTCGACTATTGCAACTTCATTTACTGCGGACTTCCTCACTCAATGCTTCTCCCTCTGCAAACTACCCTCAACATGATAGTTTGGATTATCAAAGGAGCCTCCAAATATGATCATATCACCCCCATCCTCAAACACCTGCACTGGCTCCCATTACAGGGCAGAATACAATACAAAATCCCCTTAATGATATTCAAAACTCTCAATAACCAATCATCCCCCCACCTTCAAACCCTTACTGGACCACTCCAGACAAACAAACCCCAAAGACATTCCACAAGGGACACCCTAGCCCCCCCCCCCAAGTAAAATCAAAAAGCACACAAGCATGTGCCAGATCTTTCGAGCTCTATACTCCCACAATCTGGAATTCCCTCACCAACATAATAAGGAATACTAAAGACCTCCTCAAGTTTCACACACCCCTCAAAACCCACCCATTCACACTGCATTTTGAAGCCACCTCCTAACCCCCCCCCTTTTTTTCTCATACCCACCCCCTCGACAAAGAATACTTTGTAAATAGTTAAAGGCGTCATGCCTTTGCCGAAACCTACTGTAAAAAGTTACTGTTCTATCTAAACATTTAACCTGTTCACCGCTTTGACCTCTGTGAAAAGCGGTATAAACATTTAGCCAAATAAATAAATATAAAATCTCTGATCTTTGTTGCTTGTTATTATGTATATTATATTATTATGTTATTATGTATATTATATTGTATATTATGTCTTATCCAGACTCCTTTCCGTTTTCTGTTTAGTACCTAGGGTTCTATGTCACCTGTCCCTTCCAGTTCTCTTATACTACTACTATTACTACCACTATTCAGCACTTGTATAGCGCCCCGCACACAGCACTGTGCATTCAAAACATACAAGAGACAGTCCCTGCTCGTCAGAGTCCTGCTCATCTGAGCTTACAATCTAGTCGCAATAATACAGAGCATTAGGCAATTCTTACCCCTCTATCATCTTCCTTCCTTCTTGACCTCCACCTGTCACACACCTCCCAGTCTTCTATCACCACGTCACCCTTATGATCCAGTTCTTGAAGGAATCCATTCCTGATTCTATTTGCCATTTACATCATACAGCATTTTGCGATCTGTAGTTCTGCTCCTTCCATTTAAAAAGCATTCTAGGTTCCAAAATGCATTGGGGGGGGGGGAGGGGTAGAATAAAAAGCCAGAACAGCTCACCACAAATGGGATCCTTGATGGCTGTGCTTAAGACTTCAGGGGAGCAAGTGTTGGCAGGAATAACATTAATTTTGTTAGTGCACCGGAACTTATAAATTATTACATGTTAAGTGCATTTGAAAATGTTAATAACTCATCATTAAAACAAATGAGCAAAATCAAATGTTATAAAGTCCAAAAATGTGGGGGAAAGGGAAGCTCAAAGAAACCAAAAATGTGAAACCAAATTAAGGACAAGGCCGGCTCTGGGTGATCTGTCCCCCCATCCGGGTTCTGCTGGTGGAGGGGTCACACCACTGTGCAGCACTTCTGGTTTTGCTACACTTGGGATGGCATGGATTGGCAAGGAGCCGCACAGCGTTCCTGGTTCATACCCTCAAGTCAGCCATGGCTAGGTGCAGTGAGGGTAGAATCAGGACTGGATTCACTCCCCCTGCAAATAAAAGGAAACCAGTGGGAAGAGACAGCAAAACATCTCTGGTTGGAGGGGCCAAGCAAACCAAGCTCCAGTTCAGCCTGTCAGCTCTTTAATTGCTGATACTGTGTTGGCCAAAATATTGATGGGGTCATGGCCCCAGTGGTCCACCCAGGGCTGGCCCAACCACTAGGCAGACTAGGTGGTCACTTAGGGCCAGGGCTGGTGCTTCCATTGGGTGGAGGCCGCCTGGAGCGCTGATGTTCCGGGCTGCCTCATGGCCACTGCTGTTGGTCCTCTCCAGGACCTGCAACGGCTGCACTTACCTGAACTCTCTGATGCAGCTTCATAGTTCCTGTCCTCAAGGCCGGCCCGTCCACTAGGCAATCGCCTAGGGCAGCAGACTCTGATGGTTGGTATCACTAATTCCCCCCCCCCCTCGGGAAGCGGCAGCTGAACTGCCTCTTCAGGTCCTGCCCCCTCCAAGGAAGTTGTGCATGCACATTGGCACTTGACAGGCCCAATGCCGTCAGCTGCCACTGCTTCAGCACAAGGCGAGGGGGAGTGGTGGCATGGCAGGTCGGACGGTGGCGTAGTCCTGGGGGAGGCATCACGGATGGTCTGCCTAGGGTGGTAGAAACCCCCGGGCCGCCCCTGCTGCCTTTTATGACCTGCTTCCACCCTCCATTGCAATCTTCCAGTTTGCATGCTCGGAAGGCTCCATCGGAAGGAGCAGAAGCGATAGGTCATAGAGGGCAGGAGAGTTCAGGTAAGCGCTGCTTCATGGTTTCAATGCCATTCCCATCACTGCAGGTCCCGGAGAGACGCCTAATCCCTGCACTGGCACTGCTTAGGGCAGCAGCTTCTTGGGAGGCAGCAACGAGCAGTTAAAGTGAAGCAATGGGGTATGTCAGCCTAGTGCTTAACCCGAGCTCCTGTAACTAGGTCCCATTGAATAACACGGACCTAGCTGTAGATAGCCTGGGTTAACTGTTAACCCATTTTGTTTCTCTTAAATGGAGGAGTATCCTAGTGCTTAGAGCACCGGCTTAGTAAGAGTAGTTACTCACCTGTAACAGGTGTTCTCCAGGAGCAGCAGGAATCAGTCCTCACATATGGGTGACATTGATGTCAATGGAGCCCCCTGTGGAGCATTTCCCCAGCTTTCTATGAAAGCCTTTGGGAATACTGCACGCATGCGCGGTCCCCTTCCCTCCTAAAGGTGCCATCTTGCTCAGTCAAATGACATAGCTAAAAAACAGCACACAAAAACGCAAAAATAAACTATGTACAACTGCAACTCCCAGGGGAGGAGGGAGGGTTGTGAGGACTGATTCCTGCTGCTCCTGGAGAACACCTGTTACAGGTGAGTAACTACTCTTTCTCCAGGACCAAGCAGGAAGTCAGTCCTCACATATGGGTGACTCCCAAGCTCTGGGCTACCAAGGAACCCAGGCTGAACAAAAGAACTCCCTCTAGTCCCTGCATCAAAGAAAGGCTTTTCACTGAAAGAACCTCCACCGGTAGCCCAACGGAGGGCTGGAGGGCAGGAGTTGCCTAAACCTCAAAGAGATTCCGGAGTACTGCCTGGCCAAAAATACTGTCCCTACGAGACTCCCTCTCCAGGCAGTAATGAGCTGCAAAAGTCTGGCTTGAGGACCAAGTTGCAGCCCTGCAGATGTCTGCCAACGGTACAGAGCGGAGATGAGCCACTGAGGCAGCCATTGCCCTGACACGATGGGCCGTGACCCGACCCTGCAAGGGAAGGTCAGCCGCCCTGTAAGCCCAGGTGATACAGTCAGCCACCTACATGGACAAGGTACGCTTGGACACAGCTAACCCTAAATTATTAGGGTCAAAAGAGATGAAGAGCTGAGTAGTCTGCTGTCTTGGTACATGTCGGTACCAATGACATAGGAAAATGTGGTAGGGAGGTTCTGGAGGCTAAATTTAGGCTTTTAGGTAGGAAGTTGAAATCCAGAACTTCCATGGTAGCATTCTCCGAAATGCTTCCTGTTCCACGCGAAGGACCCAAAAGGCAGGCAGAGCTCCGGAGTCTCAATGCGTGGATGAGACAATGGTGCAGAAATGAGGGTTTTGGATTTGTTAGGAACTGGGGAACATTCTGGGGAAAGGAGGGGCTCTTCCGAAGGGATGGGCTTCACCTTAACCGGGATGGAACCAGGCTGCTGGCATTAACCTTTAAAAAGGAGATAGAGCAGCTTTTAAACTAGATATTAGGGGAAAGCCGACAGTCACCCCAGCACGGATGGTTCGGAAGAATGTATCCTTGAAGGATACTACCAAAAGCAGAGAGGTTCCACAAAAGAGTAAAGTAGCCCAAATGCCCTCAAGTATGGAGCAGACAGAGCTTAAAGATCCCAATTTACCCATGTCTAACAATAGCCAAATTAACATGAATAAAATACATTCTCTAAAATGCTTGTATGCAAATGCTAGAAGTCAAAGAATAAGATGGGAGAGTTAGAATATATAGCACTAAATGAAAGGTTAGATATGATTGGAATATCAGAGACATGGTGGAAGGAGGACAACCAGTGGGACACTGTGATACCTGGGTATAAACTATATCGTAATGATAGAGCTGATCAAATTGGTGGAGGGGTTGCGCTCTATGTTAGAGAGGGCATTGACTCAGAAAGGATTAAAGTTTTGCAGGAAACAAAATCTGCTGTAGAATCTATATGGATTCAGATTCCATATAAAAGGGGGAAGGCAATGGCAGTGGGGGTGTACTATCGAGCATCTGGCCAGAATGACCAAATGGATGATGAAATGCTCAAAGAAATCAAGGAAGTTAACAAAAGTTACAGCGCAGTAATAATAATGGGTGATTTCAATTACCCTGGTATCGACTGGGTCAGTGTCACGTCAGGACATGCTAGGGAGATAAAGTTCCTAGATGAAATAAATGACTGCTTCTTGGAGCAGCTGGTTCATGAACCAACCAGAGGGGAAGCCATATTAGACCTAGTCCTTAGTGGAACACCAGATCTAGTGCAAGAGATAAGGGTGTTGGGGCCACTTGGCAATAGTGATCATAGCATGATCGCCTTTGATTTAATTAGTGGAGGAGGGATAGTAAGGAAATCCACAGTACTACCTTTTAACTTTCGAAAGGGAGACTATGATAAAATGAGGAAAACAGTTAAGAAAAAACTAAAAGGAGCAGTTGCAAAGGTTAAAGACGTACATCAAGCTTGGGTGTTGTTGAAAAATACTATCTTGGAAGCCCAGACCAGCTGTATTCCACGCTTTAAGAAAAGTGAAAGGAAGTCCAAAAAACTGCCAGCATGGTTTAAAGGTGAGGTCAGAGAGGCTGTTGTTGCCAAAAAAGCATCTTTCAGGAAATGGAAAAAAGAGCCAAACGATGAAACCTGGAAACAGCACAAGCACTGGCAAGTAAAATGCAAGGCATTGATAAGGCAGGCAAAGAGAAAATTTGAGAAGAAGCTTGCTGGGGAAGCAAAAACGTGAAATAAAGACCTTTTCAAGTACATTCGTATCAAAAAACCTGTGAGAGAGTCAGTTGGTCCATTAGATGATAAAGGGGTTAAAGGAGCACTAAGAGGCGACAAGGCGATAGCGGAGAGACTGAATGAATTCTTTTCTTCGGTCTTTACTGAGGAAGATGTAGAGATGTTACCCATGACTGATGTGGTATTTAAAGGTGCGGAAGAATTGAAGGAAATATCGATACATCGGGAAGATGTATTACAACTATTAGATAAACTGGAGTAGCAAATCACCTGGGCCGGATGGTATACATCCAAGGGTGTTGAAAGAACTGAAATATGAGATTGCAGACCTGCTATCAGTAATCTGTGAACTATCATTAAAATCATCTCTAATACCTGAAGATTGGAGGATCGCCAATGTGACACCAATTTTTAAAAAGGGTTCCAGGGGTGATCCGGGAAACTACAGACCGGTGAGCCTCACGTCAGTACCGGGAAAAATGGTAGAAACCATCATAAAGAATAAAATTACTCAGCATGTAGATAGTCACAACCTAATGGGAGACAGCCAACATGGCTTTAGACAAGGAAGATCTTGTCTTACTAATCTGTTATGTTTTTTTGAAGGAGTGAATAAACAGGTGGACAAAGGTGAGTCGGTTGATATTGTGTATCTGGACTTTTAGAAAGCCTTTGACAAGGTCCCTCATGAGTGACTTTTGGCAAAACTAAAGAGTCATGGGATAGGAGGCAGTGTACTATTGTGGATCAGGAACTGGTTAAAAGATAGAAAGCAGAGGGTAGGGCTAAATGGCCAATTTTCCCAAAGGAGAAAGGTGAATAGTGGTGTACCCCAGGGATCTGTGCTGGGTCCGCTGCTTTTTGACATATTCATAAATGACCTGGCAAGTGGAATAACGAGTGAGGTTATCAAATTTGCAGATGACACAAAACTATTTAAAGTTGTTAAAACCCAAGACTATTGTGAAAAATTGCAAGAGGATCTTGATAAATTGGAAGACTGGGCATCAAAATGGCAGATGAAATTTAATGTGGACAAGTGCAAGGTTATGCACCTAGGGAAGAACAACCCAAACTATGGTTACACGATGCAAGGTTCCACATTAGGAACCACCACCCAGGAAAAAGATTTAGGCGTCATTGTGGATACCATGTTAAAACCCTCGGCCCAGTGTGCAGCGGCGGCCAAGAGAGCAAATAGAATGCTAGGTATGATAAGGAAAGGAATGGAAAATAAAACAAAAGATATTATAATGCCTCTATATCGTTCCATGGTGAGACCGCACCTTGAATATTGTGTGCAATTCTGGTCGCCGTATCTTAAAAATGATATAGCGATTTTAGAAAAGGTTCAGAGAAGATCCACCAAAATGGTAAAGGGGATGGAAGGATACTCCTATGAAGAAAGGCTAAAAAGGTTAGGGCTCTTTAACCTGGAAAAGAGACGGCTAAGGGGAGATATGATAGAAGTCTATAAATTAATGAACGGAGTGGAACGGGTAAACGTAGATCGATTGTTTACGTTATCAGAATATAGAAAGACTAGGGGACATGAAATGAAGCTACAGGGTAAACTATTTAAGACTAATAAAAGAAAATATTTTTTCACTCAACATGTAATCAAACTCTAGAATTTGTTACCGGAGGATGTAGTAAAGGCTGTTAGTGTAGCTGGGTTTAAAAAAGGTTTGGACAAGTTCCTGGAGGAAAGGTCCATAAACCATTATTAAGAAGTGACCGAAGATATCAATGCTTGACCCAGTACAAGCATTGTGGAACTTGTGTCTCTTGGGGAAACTGCTAGGTACATATGACCTAGATTGGCCACTGTTGGAAACAGAATACTGGGCTTGATGGACCTTGGTCTGACCCAGTATGGCATATCTTATGTTCTTATGTTATGTTCTAGCCCTTCTATGTCCTTGCGTACGGTCAAGGTAGAAGGATAAGGCCCTCCTACAGTCCAGGGTATGTAGGACCGTTTCAGCCTCGCTGGCATGAAGCCTAGGCAAGAATGTTGGAAGAACCACCTCCTGGTTGAGGTGGAAAGAGGAGACAACTTTAGGGAGGAACTTTGGATGAGTCCTCAGGACTACCCTGTTCCTATAGAAGCGGGTGTAAGGCCTGTCACAGACTAGGGCCTGAAGCTCACTCACCCGTCTGGCCGAGGTTAAGGCTACTAGGAAGAGTGTCTTCCAGGAAAGGAAGCGGAGAGGACAAGTAGCCATCGGCTCAAAAGGTGAGCGAGTCAGTTGCTGCAAGACCACATTCAACTCCCACTCAGGGGCCGGAGGACGGACAGGAGGTTTGAGCAAGAGCAAACCTCTGAGGAACCGGGACACCAAGGGGTGAACCGATATAGAGTGTCCCTCCACCAGTGAGTGGTGAGTTGCTAGAGCTGAGAGGTGGACCCGAACAGAATTGGACTTAAGTCCCTGATTGGATAAGTGTAGCAGGTACTGAAGCACCACTGGGACAGTACAGGAGAAAGGATCCTCTGTATGCAGCTGACACCACACAGAAAACCTCTTCCACTTCAGGGCATAGGTTTTTCTAGTGGACTGCTTCCTAGAGGCCAGGACGACCTCTTCAACTGCAGGAGATAGGCCCCAAGGAGCCAAAATTACCCATGCAGCTTCCAGGCCATCAAATTGAGAGATTTGAGATTGGGGTGCAGAAGAGACCCCTGGTCTTGAGACAGAAGGTCTGGCTGCAACCCTAGAGGTAGTGGAGTGTCCACTGCTAGCTGAAGCAGAAGTGGGAACCAAGGTTGTCTCGGCCACCTGGGGGCTACCAGAAGGACCGAGGCCTGGTCCTTCAGAACTTTGAACAGGGTTTGGGCCACCAGAGGCGTGGGAGGAAACGCATATAGGAGGCCTTGGGACCAGGAAATCAGAAAAGCATCCGCTGCTAGTCTCAGATGATGCGGTTGCCTGGAGCAGAACTGGGGCAGTTGTCTGTTCAGGGGACTGGCAAAGAGATCTATGGATGGAAGTCCCCATCTCAGGAAGATCTTCTGAACCACCAAGGGATGGAGCTGCCACTCGTGTGGCTGCAGAATTCTGCTCAACCTGTCTGCTAGGTAATTGTCCTGGCCAGGGAAATAAACCGCCTTGAGCAACATGTTGTGCCGGAGCGCAAACAAGCAAAGGTCCTGCACCTCCTGACAATGGAGCCTGGACCCAGTGCCTCCCTGTTTGTTCACATAAAACATGGCTACCTGATTGTCTGTCTGCACTAAAACAGACTGGTGAGCCAGAGTTTGAGAGAAAGTCTTGAGGGCTAGGCGAATAGCCCGAAGCTCCAGTAGATTGATCTGCTGCTGGGCCTCCCAGGGAGACCACAGGCCCTGAGTGCACCTGCCCAGACAGTGTGCACCCCAGCCCTGTAGAGAGGCATCGGTGGTCAATACCACTGTGAAGCCAGGAGGCTGAAAAGCCATCCCTTTCAGTAAGTTGGGGGGATGCAGCCACCAACGTAGGGAGTGCAGGAATGGTCTGGACACCCTTACTCTGTCTCTGAGGCTCCCTGTGGCCTGCGACCACTGAGTTCTGAGGCACCATTGTGCAGGCCTCATATGAAGCCTGGCATGGGGAGTGACATGCACTGTCGAAGCCATGTGGCCAAGAAGCCTCAGGCAAAGCCTGGCGGAGACCAGTGACCTGCTGAGAAACTGGTTTGCCAAGGTCATCAGTCTTTGGGCTCTGTCTTCTGGCAAGAAAGCTTTTGCCTGCAGAGAGTCCAGTCTTGCCCCTATGAACTCTAAGTTTTGGGAGGGGAGCAAAGTGGACTTTGCAAAGTTTATGACAAAGCCCAGATGCTGTAGTAGAGAAATCGTTTGGAGGGTGGCTTGCCTGGCCTCCTGGCACGTCTGACCCCTGATGAGCCAGTCGTCCAGATAGGGGAAGACAAATATACCTTGCTTTCTCAAGTAGACCACCACCACTGCCAGGCATTTGGTAAAGACTCTGGGGGCGGAGTTGAGGCCAAAGGGCAGCACTCTGTACTGATAATGGTTTCCTCCCACCATGAACCTGAGGTACATTCTGTGGTCTGGATGAATGAGGATGTGCGTGTACGCATCCTTTAGATCTAAAGAGCATAGCCAATCTCCCTGCTGGAGGTAGGGCAGAAGTGTTCCAAGAGTAAGCATCTTGAACTTTTCCTTCTATAAGAACGTTGAGATTCCTGAGGTCGAGAATAGGCCTGAGATCCCCTGTTCTCTTTGGTACTAGGAAATACCTGGAGTAAAACCCGTGACCTTGGAGGTGGGGAGGCATAGGCTCCACCGCCTGGTCTCGTAACAGACCCTGGAGCTCCTGCAGGAGAAGGGCTGTATGGAGAGGAGGCCTTGGAGGCTCTCCTGGAAAATATGGAGGAGGCAACTGATGAAAATAAAGCAGGTAGCCCTTTTGGACTATGCTTGAGATCCAGTTGTCCCCTGTAATAGGTGGCCACCGGTGGGCAAACAGGGCTAGGCGACCTCCTGTGCAGAGATGGGACAGCAGAGGCGGAGAGGCTATGCTTTGGGAGTCAAAAAACCCCACCCTGCTGAGTAGGAGCAGGAGCCGGAGGCTTGGGGGCTTTCTGCCTACGGGGCCCATGTCCCTGCCCCTTGGCCTGCTGACCCTGTGGGGGAGCGGGGGAGGCCTGGTAAGTTGGGAACTGTTTGTAGGCAGTCGCCTTCCTCAGGTAAAAGGGCTTTTTACCCGAGCCCTTCTTCTTGTGTGAAAGGGCAGAAGTCTTTCGAGACAGCCTTGTCCTCGTGAGGTGCTCGGTCTCGAGCTCAGCAGCCTTCTCGGCCATGGGCTTGCCAAAAAGGTTTTCACCTCGGCAAGGGACATTGACCAACTTGTCTTGAACCCATGGCTCGAGGTCCAATGACTGCAGCCATGCCTGGTGTCAAGCCACGATGCCGGCAGCCGCAACCCGGGCCGAGGCCTCGAAGCCATCGTAGGCCGCTCGGAACATGAACTTACAGCATTCCTGGATCCCCGAAGACAAGGACTTGAACCTCTGCAAAGGTTCCCCGGAGAGACCAGCAGAGAACCCAGCAAGCTCCTTTGCCAGCTCCCGCAAGTACATGCCCATGTACAGCTGATAAGACCCTGGTAAGACAAGATACTGGGCTTGATGGACCTTGGTCTGACCCAGTATGGCATATCTTATGTTCTTATGTTAAGACTGGACACGGCAAGCAAGCATCGAGCCCTGGAAGCACTTTCTACCGAACGCATCCAGGTTCCGGGCCTCCCTGCCAGGGGGCACAGCGGAATGCATCTTCTGACTTTTCCGACGATGCATGGCCGATTCCACCACCATGGAATGGTGAGGTAGCTGTGCCTTTTGAAAACCAGGGCTCTTACGGAGTCGATAAATGGAATCGACCCGCTTGCTCAGAACCGGCGCCGAGGCCGGTGCCTCCCACATGCGGAAGAGGAGCCGTTCCAGCATCGGAGGAACCGGCACAGTAAAGGCCTCCTTCGGAGGAGAGTCATACTGGAGGGCCTCGAGCTCTTCGGCTCTTCGGCTCCTCCTCGGGATCGCCAAAGCAGTGGCCATATCCCGCACGAACTCCGAGAACCGGGTATCCTCCAGAGGGGACCTACTCCGGGGCTCAGACTGCGGTGAGTCCGACGGGACGCACCGAGTCTTGAAGGTATCGGGGGACTCCTCATCCTCTGTCTCCCAGGCAGACTTGTCTGAAGAGGAGTCGGGCTCCGACCGCATGGGGCCCAGCAGCACTTGCCCTGATGCCAAAGGCACCGGCGTCGACGCCCTCAGTCCCGACCGGGAGGTCGAGGGTGACCGCGACTGACTTCGAGCCTTCATGGTCTCGAGTATCGGCTTGGTCTCCAGGGTCGACTTCGACGTCGATGTCCCAGTGGTCGGGGCAGATGCGCCAGCGAGGCTGGCCATCAGCACCCGCTGCTGATCCATGAAGGCAGACAGTCTGCACTCCAAGGCTGTCAGCCTGAGACCCAGCTCAGGAGACTCAGCAGCTACCGACTCGGGCCTCGGCAGCGCTGGGCCCGACGTAGGCTCCCTGGGAGGAGAGTCCTCGAGGACAACAGGACTTACGTGTCCAGCAGACTCCGGCTCCACTCGAGGTACTTTTGACAGCTTCTCCTGTTCCACAGGCCCGGGACGGCGGTCGGGGGTCCGAGACCTAGCTCTCGAGGAGCCAGGGACCTCCTCCGACGCCGCCCTCGCGAGCCGCTTCTTCCTCTTTTGCTCCCGCTTGGGGGACCCCCTATCTGAGGAACCCCGACGATGCTCGGGATCAGACTCCCGAGACGTCGAGGCCTCAGACGATGTTCGGGCCCGGCCGGAGGCCGAGTCGGAGAAAAGCCTTTCCTTCTGATGCTGAAGACTTCGAAGTGCCTTAGTGGACATTTTTCCACACGGTCCACAGATCTTAGGATCATGATCAGGACCGAGGCACCGAAGGCAGCAGTCGTGTGTGCTGGTGAGAGACATTAGTTTCTTGCACCGATCACACTTCTTAAAACCACTGGAAGCCATCGGGGAAAAAAGAGTCCCCGCGAGGTCAAAGGACTGGCCTTCCAGGGAAAAGGAAAAAAAGGGCGCGAATGCTAGCCACGAAGGGTAAAAACCGAAAAAATATGATCGGGCTCGATACCGGTGTACCGAACCCGGCGAGAAGGGGAACCGGCGTCGAACCGGACAAAAACCGCAAAGAAAATCGCAAGGAATAGACGAAAAAATCTAACTATTTTCCAGGTGAACTAGGACACACGTCCGAAAGGCTCCACGGAAAAAGAGAGACTGAGCAAGATGGCACCTTTAGGCAGGAAGGGGACCGCGCATGCGTGCAGTATTCCCAAAGGCTTTCATAGAAAGCTGGGGAAATGCTCCGCAGGGGACTCCATCGACGTCGATGTCACCCATATGAGGACTGACTTCCTGCTTGGTCCTGGAGAAACCTTCCATTCCCACTAGCACTCCCTCTGACCCTGGGCAAGTCACTTAACCTCCTTTGCCTCGGAAGAAAGACCTGGCCATCTGGTCACACTGGCAAGAAAACCCAGGAGCTGCTGGGTCACCAGGAGTCAGCAATGATTTGAAGGAACACTTTGCATTTTTACATACTTTTTACCATTCTTTAATGGGCAGTTTACAAATAATCCTTAGCAGTTGTTGGAACGCTCCCTCATTGTGTATATATTAACAAAATATTTAAAAGGAGGCATAGTGTTGAGATGAATATAACAGATTTTAATTATCAAAAACATGAGGTGAGGATCTAAAAGTTCAGTGAGGCTGAAGGTTCGCTTAGGCGGGCGCCTAATACCATTCCACTACCCCTGCCAGTCGCTGAGACCAAGAATAAGCAATCCAGTCCCGCGCATCGTACTTTCCCTTTGCTAATCGCCATGTGAACGCAGTTCTACATTAGCACCGCCCCTTTCAGAATCCTGCACCACCCAACGCTCCAAGCCGCGCCCCCTCCACCCCTTCCCTCCCCGCTTACTTTCTGCTCCTGCCCACTCGCCTCGGCTGCCGCGCTCCGATTGGCTACGGCGTCCGTCATTCGGGGCCCTTGCCCACTTCCGTTCTCACTTCCTGGAAGTGGGCAGCACTGCGACCTGGGGCTGGGGAGAGGCGCTGGGAAAGCCCGAGGCTGAGGCCTTGTGGAGGTGAGCTATGCGCGATAGGGAGCCGAGGAGCAGAGACTCTGGAGGAGAGGCGAGCGATAGTCTGGATACACAGTACATACGGGGGGCGATATTAGATATATCTGGACACACTACATCCAGGGGAAGAGAGGGGGCCAGATATACTGAGTGCCAAGAGTATATAAAATATCTAATATCTGCCTCACGCTGACCTGTGTGTCCAGGTTATATAACATGTCTAACATCTGCCTCACGCAGGCCTCTCTCCCCAACATATCCAGCGTGAGACAGATATATACTGTATTCTGGACACCCAGTATATCTGATCTGCAGTATCTGCCTCACGGATATTGGATATACTGGGTGTCCAGAGTAGATGACATATTTAATATCTGCCTCACACTGGCCCCTCTCCCCCTGGTATACTGGGTGTCCAGAGTATATAACATATCCAAGGGGGGAGAGGCGAGCATGGTGTGAGGTAGATATGGCTGGACACTATCTGCCTCATTCTGGCCCTTCTCCCCCTAGATATTAGATATGCTTTATAGCCTGGACACACAGTATATCCAGCCGGAGAGAGGCCAGCATGAGGCAGATAGTGTTATTTAGCTCACGCCTTTCCAGGAGACGATCAAGGCACCTTACATTCAGGTACACTGTATTTCCCTTTCCCTGAAGGGCTCACAATCTAAGTTTGTTTCTGAGGCAATGGAGGGTTAAGTGGCTTGCCTAAGGCCACAGAGAGTACCTGGTTTTGTCAGACAAATTTAATTTATTTATTTAACTGGGCAACTAGAGAGCCTTAGATATGCTGTACTTAGATTTCAACAAAGCCTTTGACACTGTTCCGCACAAGCGGCTTAATTGAGCACACTAAAATGACTGACTGGGTTAGAAATTGGTTGAGTGGGACGTGACAAAGAGTACAGGTAAATAGAGCTCACTCAGAGGAGGAGGAGGTTACCAGTGGTGTGCCACAGGGATCTGTTCTTGGTCTGATTCTTTTTAATATTTGTGTTGGTGGTATTGTGGAAGGGCAGTCTGGTAAGGTTTGCCTCTACTCTATTGCAGATTTTGGTGGTATCTGCAGACACCAGGAAGGAGTAGATAACATGAGGAGAGATCTAGCTAAGCTTGAAGAATGTTTGGCAGCTCAGATTGAACACTAAAAAATGCAGGGTGGCAAAAATCCAAGGGATCAGTATAATATAGGAGGTAAAGTACTTCAGTCCACAAAAGAGCAGGACCAGGGCGTGATTTGTTTCTGATGATCTTAAGGTGGCTGAACAGGTAGAAAAAGCAACAGCAAAAGCCAGAATGATGCTTAGGTGCATAGGGAGAGGAATGGCTAGCAGGAAGAAGGGGGTGATAGTTCCCCTGTATAAGACTTTGGTGAGATTGAAAGCAAGCTCTGCTACGAGGGGACATGGGATGAGTGTGAAAGGGGATAGATTCAGGAGTGATATGCGGAAATATTTCTTTACAGATAGAGTGGTTGATCCGTGGAATAGTCTCCCACCGGAGGTGGTAGAGATGACAGTATCTGAATTCAAAAAAGCATGGGACCAACACAGAGGATCTCTAAAGGAAAAAAAGAGGACTGTTGTAGTGGTTGATCTGGAAGGACAGACTAGATGGGCCACGTGGTCTTTTTCTGTTATATTTTTATGGCACATAGTACGCGGGAGGGAGCATAAGGAATGATTAAAGAGGAAAGGTATGCAGGAGTGCCAGAGTAAAGAACTGTGAGTTAGTGTGAGAATCTCGAATTGAATCCAAAATGAGATGGGAAGCCAATGAAAATGGTAGAGAGGCATGATGTAGTCAGACTTCGAAGTGTGGGCGAGTATCTGAAAATTAGGTAAACTAGCGAGGGCAGTATTACAGTAGTTGTCCGAGTGGATAGGCCATATGGTCTTTTTCTGCCATTATGTTTCTATGAACCCTGGTCTTTCTGGCTCTAAGCTGCTGCTGAAACCACTAGGCCGCTCCTCTAGATGTGTTATATGCTGTGTGCCCAGATTATATACAGTGGGGGGAGTCAGCGTGAGGTAGATATACTGTGTGTCCAGACTATGTAACGTATCTGCCTCATGCCCGCCTCCCTCCTCTAGATATTCGATATGTTATATAGTCTGGATACACAGTAGACCCAGGGGAGAAAAGCAAGGGTGAAACTGTGTGTATGCTCATCAGTTGTGAATGATAGCATTTTGATTTTCATGTATACATACACAGTTTGTATTGGGGAAAGTGATTGTAATGGGTGTATATTTCTGTACTTGGACAGAAGGATTTAAAAACAAAACAAAAAACACACCTGAATAATGTATTCATGTAGGAAGAGAGATTGATGTGTGTGTGTGTATGTAATGTATATTTTTAGAGCAATATAGGGAAAAGATGTGGATAGTGAACCGTGGTACATGTAGGGACAGAAAATACAAAATCAATAACAGAATCATAACTTTGTTTGTTTCTTGGATACTGTAATAATGCAAGATGTGAATAACATAATATAGTGCGCCAGGAAAGAAAAATCAGGTAAGCCTTATTTGATGGGAGGAGCATTATAATCGTTAGGTACTCTTCTCTACATAACAGCACAAACAGCAGGTACTTGTGGGCAGACTGGATTATACTTATCTGCTGACATCTTCTGTATTCCCAGGAGACCTGCTAAGAAACTAACTTTGCTGATTTCTTGTTTAGCGGAGCAGCTTATGGAAAGCTAATGGCTTTACAATAGTCTGTCAGGCTCATAGGGTAGGAAGAAAAGAGCATTTATATACTAACAGCTTTTCTATCTGTTCTTGTACAGGACAAAATGAGGAATTGCTGAAGACCTTGTGAGATTTTCTTTTTTAGGAGCTGAGTTAAGACCATATTCAGTGAAGGAATAGCAAAACTTCCAGGCAAGCGAGTATATGATGCATAATCAAAGACCAGACCAACACATACAGCAGGCAGCGAGGTTGGTGAAGGCTTTAGTATCTGGATCTAAGTGATGCTTAGTGAATATGACTGGCCACTAGAAACGTCTTTTGTTTTAGTTTGTTAGTGCATTTTTGCGTATGTTTGATTTAGAACAATTTGTTGGGGATTTATCTGATTGTCAAAGGATAATAGGATCCTAGATCAAGGATCTGTCCACCTGCAGGAAATGGGACAGAAGAAAATGTTCTCCATGGACAAGCGGGATGAGTTGGCCACAAATTGGTGATTTCATCTATCTGTAATTGATAAAAATGCTCCAGTTGAGACTATCCCAACTCATCGGTTCATTTGACACCCATGATTTCACGGAGGGCTGTGTCTGTTAAAGTGGCAACTGAGATGTACTGGGCATCATTAAGGTCTAAATTTCCTAATTCTCTGTCTTTAAAGAGCATCTTTTGTTCTACAGAATTACTTGATCTAAGGGAGATTGGTTAACTTGTTTCATAAAGTAATCTGCCAATTGTCCAAAAAAACCTTTGCTCATCTCTAACTTTGCCCCAGCTAACTTGATAGCTCAGAGTCATTGCGATGGTCCAACTGTTGAGACTCTCTGCAACAAGTTTGTTCTAAGATCTCTAATCTGTAATTTATAACCAGCATTTCAATAACTTCGACCCCCTCCATTAGTCATGATTGTTTACCCTCATCCCCCTTGGCCGTGCTGATGGTTCACTTCACTAGTCATTTCTTCCTTCATTCTAGCCACAATGTTTTCACTCTCCAAACTGATTTATAAAGTATAAAGAAAGCAATTTGTTCCTTGACCCTATCCCCCTCAAATTGGTTAGAGTTCAAGTTCTGGATCTTGTCCCAATAGCATGGATGGATTAGCTGTCCCAGAGCTCAGAAAAGCCTGGAAAGGCCTTTCTGAGCATGTGCTAGCCACCCTCTGCTGTCTCAGGGCAGGAGGTACAGTGCATCCTAGTAAGCTTGTGTGAATTTAATACATTAGGTCAGATGGAGAGAGAATTTTTTTTACTTTGTTTTATAACAGACAATATTGGTGTGACTGTAATAAGGTAGTTTGGTGCCAATAAATGGCTAACCTCTCCACCCTACTTCGGGTATCTAAGAACTGTCTGAGGGTGGCATTATGTACTCAAATACCATTGAGACGGTGTTAGCTAGGGTAATCTTTAGAGAGGACACTGAGTTTACTTACCTGTAATGGGGGTTCTCCATGGACAGCAGGAAAAGTCAGCCACACCTGGTGGCATCATCTAATGGTGCCATGGATAGAAGTGGTCTTCAGAGCTCAGAAAGTAAACCCTTTTCTAAGCATGCCCAGGTGACCCCACCTCCGAACCACACCTGGCCAGCCCACTGTATCCCAAGCCGAGGCTCTGCAGGTTGGCGTGGTAGCTCGGTTCAGATCCTGAGGTGCGAGGCCATCCTCATCCTAGGGGAGGCGGTGGGATTGTGTGGCCGACTTATCCTGCTGTCCACAGAGAATCCCTGTTAACAGGTAAGCAACCTCACTTTCTCCATGGACAAACAGGATGCGTCAGCTACACCTGGTGACTCTGAAGCTGTGGCCACGTGGCGCTGTGGTGGATGAAGGAGATGGGCAAGCAGCGGTTTGAGGATGTCCCTTTTTATTATTTTCTGAAATACTTTTATTTCCTTATCGTCCCTCCAGTCCTGTCCTGAACCTCTGGAGTTGTGCACCTCTCACAGCAGCTTGGAGACTGAGAAACTTCACTTTTGTGATGTCACTGGTATATATCCACAGGCAGCTCCTCTTCACACCAGTTATCTCAGTCTCCAAGCAGCTGGAGGACTGGTGGGCCCAGAGGTTCAGGGCTCACTTGAGGAACCATTAAGGAAGAGATAGAATAGGGAGAAGGATTCGTTTATTTTGTCTCTTTTAAAGAGGGAATCCAAATTTAAAAAGGATAAAGGAGGGAGCAGGTTCTCCCTCTCCCCCCCCCCCCCCCCTTTTATTTTTTTTCTCCGGCCTCTGAGCTCACCTTCAGTTCGGGGCTTCGCGGCCAGCTGAGGGAGCAGCAGTTGAGCTCCAATGGTGGCAGGGAGCTTCCGGTGAAAGTCCCAGGTCTGCGGGGCAAGGACCGGCTGCATCGGCACTCAGACACGTGCAGAGGGTTTGCCTGCGATCACACTGAGGCTGAGGGCAGGAAAATAAAGGGAGAGAGCAGTTTTCGCGACGGCGGCAGTACCGGGGGCATGAACTCCCATGCAGGCACAGCAGAGCAAAAAGGCTTGCCCGACGGTAAGAGGCACTACGGTCAGCTGGAGTTGGGGGGAGGAAGCTGCAGAGGCGCCATGTAGAGCGGGCAGGCTGCGCGGGAAACAGCCCATGCGGCTGCTGGGCCTTCCTAAGGGGTTGTAGCCGGTGCAAAGCTTTGTTTTTGGGTCCTTTCTTCACAGGGGGTAGGGGACCTTGTAGAGAAGCTTATTGGCTGGTTTGTTTGTTTTGGGTGAGGGAAAAAAAAAAAGTAAACCAGAGGGGCCTGCAGTGAGGGGCTCGGACCATTGGTGGTGTTTAGTGGAACTGGCCTGGCTGGAGTTCAGTAGGGGACGCCAGCAGAATACCTGCCAAGCAACTTTGTTTAGTCTGCGGTGTTCGCAGACTAAGCAAAGTTGCCTCAGTCTCGGAGGCATGGGTCTACAGGGGCTGCACACAGGAAGCTATAACAACGGAGCAGATCTTAGAGGTAGGGGGGAAGGTCAGGGGACCGGGGCCTTCAGCGGAGCCAGTTTCGCCCAGGGGGGCGAGTCAGGAGCCGGTGGCAGGGACTTCATCCTCTCAGGATATTCCGCTCTCACAGTCAGCGTTACCCGGTGGGCTGGCGGCGATTTTCTCCCCATAATTTTGTCCCTTATTCAACAGGCATTCGGGGGTCCTCAGGGACATGTTTGTGGGCCAGCGATGGAACCGGGGACGAAGAGGCCAGGTACTCCGTTGGGCACGGGGATGCCAAGTGTGGTGGCTAAGAAGCTCAGAGTGGATAAAGAGATTTCTGAGCCGTCGGTGGCCTCAGAAGGTCCTCTCTCGGAGGGGGAAGATCCAGACTTGGACGTTGACGAGAAGGTAGAGAAAGGCGAGATAGCGGAGCAGGAGGACCAAGCGAGGGTGGTTTGGGTGTTTCGCAGGGAAGAGTTGCCGGCCCTGATATCGGAGACCCTTAAGGCCCTAAATATGCCAGCAAATTGAGTGGTACTGCCAGAAAACCCACCGAGAGTACGTTCTGGGTACTAGAAAATGCAACAATGTAAAGTCCAATGTGAGTCGGGGGGGGGGGGGTCCCCTGCTACGGTTAGTACCACCAGTCCAAAAGCGCTATCTGTCAGGGCTCCTTGGTCAAGGCAGTAATGTCTTTGAAAGGTGTGCACGGTTGACTGGGTGACAGCCTTGCAAATGTCCATAATGGCTACTGCATGGAAGTTTGCTAGTGCAGTGGGCTGGTGGATGCGGACGCGGCACACTGGCTGGGCCCCTGCCCGGAAGTAGCAGAGTGCTATGCAGTCCTATATCCACTGTGATAAAGAGTCCTTTTAGTGATGGGGCGACCTGGCCAGTTGGGGTCGAAGTAGACAAAGAGCTAGGTTCCCCGTCTTTCGGGTTCTGTCCTGTGGATGTACATATGCAGTGTACAGATGCAGTCCAGGGTGTGAAGATGTTGTTCCTCTGAGGAGACGTGTGGTGGTGCGTGGAACGTGGGCAGTTTGCCTGGTGGATGCAGAAGGTGGATGCTACCTTTTGATATGAACTTTGGGTGAATTTCGGAAGGTGGCACAGTCCTGGAAAAACTGGGTGTAGGGTGGGTGTGTGACCAGGGCCTGGAGCTTGCTGACCTTTCTGACGGAGGTGATCACAGCGAGGAAGAGGATCTTCCAGGTGGCGTATTTCATGGGCGTGGTTATTAAAGACTCAAAGGGGTCCTGCCTGAGCTGCTGCAGTACAATGTTAAGGTCCCAGCGTGGCTCTGGTGATCATACTGTGGGCCACAGGTTGTCCAGGCTGCGCATTAACTGGGAGATCAGTAGGTGTGTAGAGATGGAGGCATCATTGGGGTGCTCATGGTAAGCTATGATGTCCGAGAGCCCCAGATCAATGCAGTCTTGAGTCCTGTCCCAACCAGGTTGGCGAGGTAGTGGAGGATGGGGCATGACCTGGGGTCTAGACCCTTCGACGTGCACCAGGTATTGAAGCACCACCACCAAAAGTCATATGATTTTCTTGTGGTGGGGTGTCTGGCAGCCAGGATAAAATGTTGGACTTCCGTGGAAGGAGGACAGTGTCAACCTCTCAAGTTCCAGGCCGTCAATACCAGTGTTGGTAGGTTGGGGTACCGTGTCCTGCTGCCATCCTGCGTGATGAGGTTTGACTGCAGGGGTAGTCGGATGGTTGGTTTTTGGGTGAGTTGGTGCAGGTTGAGGGACTATACTTGTTTGGGCCAGTGAGGGGTGATGAGGATGACATGTGCCCAGTCCTGGATGATCTTCTGTATGGTCTTGGATATCAGTGGCATGGGGGGAAGTGCATACAGAGGGGCCAGTCCTTCCCCCCCCCCTCCCCAGTGAGTGATAAAGGTGTCCTGGGCTAAACAGTGGCTGGATGGATGCTTTGAGCAGAAGTGAGGACACTTTTTGTATTCATTTTGGTGGTGAAGAGGTTCACCAGTGGGTGTCCCCACAAGCAGAAGATTGATTGCACCACTTGTAGGTCGAGCTCCCACTCATGTGGATCGAGCTATTGGCTGGGTGGTTGTGCTCACCAGGCAGGTAGGCTGTTCGGAGTATGCACCCCTTGGAGAAGGTGAGGAACCAGAGGTGGAGAGCTTCCTTGTAGAGCATGAGGGATCCCATCCCGCCCTGTTTGTTGATGTAGAAAATGGCCACTTGATTATCTGTCTGTATTAGTATGCTCTTATCCATGATGCAGTGGCTGAAGACCTGCGTGCATAGTGGATTGCACAAAACTCCAGGAGGTTGGTGGTGTCCATGCTCCTTTTTGTCTTGACGCCTTTGGTGTGGAGGCGTAGGAGGTGTGCACCCCAGCCTGCCTTCGTATCTTTGGTGTTGGTTATCTGATGGTGGTGTTGCTGGAAGGGCCTGCCTGTCAGGCTGTCCTGTCATGTCCACCAGGCAATGGAATCCCTGGCCTTCGCATCCATGAGGATGCACTTGGATAGAGGTTGGGAATGTTGCTTCCAGTGGCTGTGTAGGTGCCACTGCAAGTGACGCATATGTAGTCTGATGTGCAGTAGCACTTCGGTGGTCACTGCAATGTGCCCCAGGAGGCACAGGAGTGTTCTGGCGGTGACAGAATCCGCAGCCAAGGTCTCCCTGGCTAGTGAGGAGATGATTTTTTTTTTTTATTTATTTAGACAGATTTGTATACCACCTTATCCTTCAATCAAAGTGATCACATCACAATTGGAGGATTACATTTAACATGAGGGTAATTAACAACATTGTACAATGAATTTGTGTGTCTAGTTGGGATGAGTGGGTGTCTAGTTGTCGGGAGGTGGTTGTATTACTGTTCGGGTGGGGACTGTTGTCTGTAAGTTCATATGTTTCTATAAAGAGCAGTGTTTTAAGGGCTTTGTGGAAGTCTGTGATGTCATTTAATATCCTCGGGCTCGTTGGGAGAGAGTTACAAAGTGTGGACGCCAGTAGTGATGGAGCTCTTCTTGAAGTTATTTGTTTAGTCTTGTGATATCCTGCAGGTGTGCCCATCATGTTGTCATTATTGGTCCTTCTTGGTCTATCGCTGATATGTCTTGGAGTGCATCTGCTGAGAGATGGTGAATGATTTTAAAGATGATCGTGATTGTTTGTTTTAAATTTTGCTCTTGCCACCATTGGGAGCCAGTGCAGTTGTAAGACAGGGATGATGTGCTCGGCTCTTGGAGTATCTGTTGTTATGCATGCTGCAGTGTTTTGCACCATCTGGAGTGGGTGTAAGGTCTGCTGAGAGGCCTTGATGTAGTGAGTTTCCGTAATCAAGCAGAGGTGTCATGAGTACTTGGCACACTGTGTGGAAGTGATCCTGGCGGAGTATTGGTTTGATCTTTCTGTTGGTTCTCAGTCGTTGATAGGCCTTGTTTGCAGTTTTGGTGATGTGGGATTTCAGGTTCAGGGCTCTGTCGAGTGTGATGCCCAGGTACTTAACTTCATCTTTGACTGCTATGAGTTTATCTAGAATGCTGATAGTTTGTGGTGGAATGAAGGTGGGGTTCCTGGTGACGAACATTGCCTCAGTTTTATCGTAGTTGACCGTCAGGTTATTGGCTGTGAGCCAGGCATTCATGTCTTCAAGGCATCTGGTTATTGTTGTGGTGTTAGGTGCTAGTAGGTTGATTGGAGCATACACCATGATGTCATCGGCATAGATGTGATAGTGGAGTTTGTGGCGTTTGATGTTGCATATGGGTTGGATGTAAATATTTTAAAGAGCATTGATGACAGGGCTGAACCTTGTGATATTCCTTTCATGACAGGGGACTGCAGTGACTTCTTTTGTGCACTTTTGACTTGTTGCGTTCGATCTTCCAAGTGAGAAGTAAACCACTTCAGCGTGTTCTTGCATAATCCTATCTGATGTACACTTGTTGTGCTGGGAGGAAGGCCTTGGCTTGGGTGGTCCTGATATCTGCCCGATGAATTCCAAGCACACTGGGTTGTAGGGAGACTTCTGGAAGTTCACAAGAAAGCTGGGTGATGACAGTAGCACGATTGCCTGCTGGGCCAAGATTTGGACCTCTTGACAGGAGGGGGTCTGTGAGCAGCCAGTCGTCGAAGTATGGGAAGACACACATGCCCAACTTGTGAAGGTGAGCAGAGGGGTGACAGCCACGCATTTTGTGAAGACCCTTGGGACTGGGGAAAGCCTAAAGGTGAGTACCCTGTACTGGTAGTGGGTGCCGAGTGCATAGAAGCATAGCTATCTCCTGTGTGTTCAGTGGATGGAGAGATGAGTGTATGCATCCTGTAGGTCCACTAATGTCTCCAGCTTGAATGAGTAGGAGGATAGAGCCCAGCGAGTATATTCTGAATTTTCCTGTGGATGAACTTGTTCAGGTTGCGGAGGTCGAGGATGGGTCAGACACCCCCCCAAATTCTTGGGGATCAAGAAATGGAGTAGAAGTCACTTTTGATCTCTGGCGGCGGTACTGGTTCTTTGGCCTTGCTGCAAGGAGAGACTGGATCTCCGCGGCCATGGCTGGAAGCTGTTGAAGCTGCATCTCACTTTGTGGTATGAAGCCTTGGTGTGGAGGGTTGAAGATGATGATGCGGTACCCTTTGGATATAATTTCTAGGACCCATTTGTCTGTGGTAATGGTTTTCCAGGCATTGAAGGAGGAGGAGGAGAGAGAGTCCCCCCCCCCCCACACTAGGGGACAAGACTGAGTGCAGTCAAAAAGAGGGGGTGCTTTAGTTTGAAGGGCACTGCCCACTTCTGCTGCTTGCAGTCCCTCGGACACAGTTTGTGATCCTGGTAAGAGGAGTGGTAAGCTGTCTGGAGCTCAAAGCGCTGTGAGGGCCATCTGTGGTGGAAGCTGTAGTGTTTGGCCGGAGTAGTACAGCTTCTGCGACTGGTCTCCCTGTGATTTCTGGCCACTGGAGCTGCGCCCTAGGCCTTCTGCAGCGAGCATTTGTGGAGTGGTGCAGTGGTCTTTCAAGGACACCATCAATGACCTTGCCTTGTCACCAAAGAGGCTGTCTCCGATGCACGGGGCGTCAGCGATGTGGTCATGTGTGTCCTTCCTCAGGCCAGAGTCCTGGAGTCAAGCCATGCATCTGGCTGTGATGGCCCTGCATATGGTGTGTGCTGCGGAGTCAAACGCAGCAAATGCCGATTGTATCGGATGTTTTTTTGCTTTCTGTCAGGTTAATGAGGGCAGCCAAAGCTGGGGCCCTCAATTCAGTGGGCAGTGCCTCGACGCAAGTTCTTAGCTTGTCCAGCAAGGCAAGAAGAGGGCCTGCTGGAACTGATGCGCGGTGATCTTGGCACTCTGGAAGGTTCTACGTCCGAGATCATCGATGAGCTTGTAGTCTTTTCCAGGTGGGGAGGTGGAATGTGTCCATGATCCTTTTTAGCATATTTCAGAGTGGATTTGACCACTATGAACTGGTGTGGCAGCTGGATTGTCTCAAACCCCGTGGCTGGTTGCATTTAGTACTTGGTCTCGAGCTTTCTGGAGTAGATTGGCCCAGATGAAGGAGTTTTGCTATACCTTCATCAAGTGTTCTTGAAGGAGCTTGTGTATGGAGAGGGCAACCATCACTTCTGGTGCACCCAGGTATTTGAGGACCCCCAGGATCTCGTTCCTAGGGTCAGGGGCATCCACAGGAGCAAAGGAGAGCTGCGCAGCCAGCTTCTGGAGGCACTTTGGGTATGTGAGGTCCTCTGGCAATGATGTCTCTGATGAGGAGCTTAATGGTGCTGGTGATTGGTGTGTTCCCCCGGGCAAGTCCTGTGCAGCTGCTGCCTCCACTTCTCCACTGTGAGGTGTTTCGGTGAGAATCACAGTGATGATGGGGAGGGTGGCGTGTAGGAGTCCCTGGATAGTCTTGTGCTGGAGAGTGGTTCCAGGCTAGTGATCATGGGTGGTGGTGCAGCTGTTGGTTGCGGGACATGCTGTTGGAGAATGCAGGACCAGGATGAATGCTGGTGTCGGTTGACTGGATGGTTGTGCCCCCCACCCCACCCCAACCCCGTGTAGCACATCCAGTTTGCTTTGCTTGTGCGGAGGGATGTCAGGAGCAGCATATGGCACAGTAAACCGCCCCTGATCTCTGGAAGGGGCGGTATAGAAGAAATAGCTAAATAAAGTGCCCTGATCCCGGCTGGCTGCTGCTGTCCTGTTTGCGCTGTCAGTGTTGGTGGTAGGAGGGGCTGTGGGCCCGTGCTAGTGTCTGGGAGCGCTCTGTGTTGGTGCGATGATGGCTCTGATGGACGTCCCATGTCATTATGGCCAATGGAAGAAGAAGGGACGGTGCCATGCGAAATTGAGGCTCCACTGGCACGATGGGGATCCTGGCGAGCACAGATGCTGCTGGGGCGGCAGCCTGCTCTGTGCCTACGGCATGAGAGGAGCAGCTCCCTGAAGCTTGGGGATCACCAGGAGAGGTTAAGGCTGGATCCGGAGGAGCCAGGCCGGGGATGGAGGACTTTTTAGGCGCATCCTGGACTGCAGTGGGTGCCTTGTCCTTGCATTCCCATAGGCCACATAGTCACTGGAGGCAGGCGGTGTAGGTCCCTGGTGCATGGAGGTAGGCTCTGTTGCTGCTGTAAAATCATGGAGGGCGTGGCTGCAGGATCGGTATGCATGGGGGGAGGATGTGCGACCATACTGTTCATTTTGCAGCTCCACTTGGGGCATTTCTTGAATCCTGGTTTAGAAGGCATCTCTGTTCTCTATGCTTTTCTCTGCAAATCTTCTTTTTTAAAAATCTTTTGTAGGATGTTGGAGCTGAAGAATCCATCCTTGCAGGCAAGGTGGAAGACGAAAAACTGGACTGGCTAGGGGTGGGCTTGGAGGTGGCGTCATGCTCGGAAAAATGTACCTTTCTGAACTCTGGAGAGCCATCCATGGCATCTTTGGATGATGTCACCAGGTGTAGCTGACGCATCCTGCTTGTCCACGGAGAAAAGGCTAGAAGGGAGAACAGGTGGAAAACGCTACTTGCGAGTGACACGGGATGGACAAGGTGACCATCCCATCCTATCTGTCCTGAAAGCCTCAGATGCCTAGCTTGTGGCGGATGAGTGGAAGTCCCTCTTGTAGGAATGGGGTGATCCTAACAATTCCCATTTGGAAGCTAGCAGGTTATTTTCAAGAGTAGAGGCTGTACTTGTGAAAGTCATCTGCAGTTGGATCTTACTAGCCCATAAACTGGGAGATGGGCTGCAAAAAAATATATAAAATATATATAAAGTCTTTCATCGCATATATATATATCCTAGATGTGATGAAAGACTTTGGATTAGTTTTACCATCTGTGATCTTCAGATGGCTAAAAAGCCATCTCCACTTGTGTTCCAAGAAGAGCATGTTGCCACACCTCAAGAAGACACTTGAAGGAAGAGCAGCTCTTGTAATAGGGAAGAGCTAAAGGTTGCATAGATTTGGTGCATGGGATGATGGCGGTATAAATCCTCAATGGGGCTGGGGGGGGAGGGGATGAGAAGGCGGCAAAACATAAACCCAAGTCTGTCTGTCTTTATTTGGTCTCTTTCCAGGATCGTCTGAACCATGGAGGACAAGCGAAACATCCCAATCATAGAGTGGGAGCACCTGGACAAGAAGAAGTTCTATGTCTTTGGGGTGTGTATGACCATGATGATCCGGGTCAGCGTTTATCCTTTTACCCTCATTCGTACACGGTTGCAAGTCCAGAAGGGCAAGAGCCTCTACAATGGTACTTTCGATGCTTTCCTGAAGATCCTGCGGGCAGAGGGTGCAGCAGGACTCTACCGAGGTTTCCTAGTCAACACCTTCACCCTCATCTCTGGCCAGTGCTACGTAACCACCTATGAGCTGACCCGCAAGTACGTCTCAGAGTACAGCAGCAGCAACACTGTCAAGTCACTGGTGGCTGGTGGCTCGGCTTCACTAGTGGCCCAGAGTATCACAGTCCCCATCGATGTGGTCTCCCAGCACCTCATGATGCAGCGCAGGGGCGAGAGCATGGGCCGCTTTCGGGTCCAGGCTACAGCTGGTGGGAAGCACGTGGTGGTTTTTGGCCAGACAAAGGACATCATCGTGCAGATCTTCAGGGCCGATGGGCCAAAGGGCTTTTACAGGGGCTACGTTGCCTCACTGCTCACATACATTCCTAACAGTGCTGTCTGGTGGCCTTTTTATCACTTCTACGCAGGTGAGTGAGACCATGGGCAGCTCTGGGGTTTGGCACCGGTTCTGGATCTGCACTCGGCAGCATGTAGATGGGAAGGGGAGGACAGATAGAAAATGTGTACCTGAGGGGATGGTTCCTGATTTAAAGTGACTGGAATAGTGTGATAGCCTTTCACTTGGCAGCAGGGGCCAATATGGGTTTGGCATAGCTCAGAAATGCAGCTTGCAAGGAGTCGGGATGCCCTGTGCTGTCTTGGGATAAGAAAATATTTAAGGAGAACTCTAGAGCGGTTTTGTGGCTGTTGAGGTGATTTAGAGTCTACCTTTATCTGTCCTGGTGCTCACTGTTCTGACAGTTGGCGTTCTCTTGCTTTTAAGTCCAGTCTTCCATATCGTCCTGCTAGACCAGTCCAGACCAAGTGGATTGTGTTTCCCCTACCAGCACATTGGTGGAGACAAAGAACCAATGAAAAGCCCAGTTTCAATGACATCACTCCCATGCCTCTATCCGCCTCGGCACCAGAGGTCTCGTCAATATTTCTTTGTCTCCAGCAGATGGTGGATGAATTTTTTTTCTACTCTCTGAAGATTGATTAAACGCTTGTGGACAACCGTCTTGAGGGTGACTCTCACTTGAACGCAACATGGGAGGCTCCACTAGATTGCAATCTTTTCGGTAGCCATAGAAGGAGGGGAAATTAGTTTTGGCTCCATGCATTTATCATAAGAGCTTGTTGAACAGCCAGAAATTGGAAGGATCTGGAAGAGTATAGTAGCCTCACACAACCTCAACAGCCCCACCCCCGCTCTCTCCGGAAGATTGCAGAAGGCTCTCGGAGGGATCTGCCTGACAGCCTCCTTAAACGCAGTGCTGCAAAGCCAGGGAGTAGAGCTGAGTCTGGCACGGATCATCTGCCTGGGGGCTCTCGGGGAGTGAATACCAAGGCTTGACCTAGTCATTGTCTTTGTTGGGGGCTCCCAATTCCATCTGCCAGGGACACAATTTGGAGTGGACCGCTGGTGACTGTTGGCGTGGTGGGGTTTCCTGCCATTTTCTGCACGCGTTAGTAGCGTTTTTATCTATTGTGTGCCTGGCAGTCGCATGGTCCTGGCGCACGGTCCATCCAAGCGGCTCCACTGCACGTTGTAGTAAAAGACCAGTTAAGGCGCGGTGTTAGTGCGTGCTGTCATGATGCTTGCCTTAACTCTGTCCGCCTTCTTCCAGGAAACGGTGTTTGGCCTGTGGCAAGTGAGGTGCCTCCACTGCAGATTCTGGACTCTGCTCTTCTTTCATGCTCACATGTCAGCTTCTGAGTCGTCCCTAGAGGGCCTGCCCCCTCCCACCCTCCCCATCTCAGCTGGGGGATGCAGTTAATCCAGCTTTGCCTGCCTTTGGGGCAGGAGGTGACGGATATCCAGCCGGCCGGAGGCTCTGACGACTGCTGTGAGCCGCTTCTCGTCCTCTGTTGCGGTGTTATGCCACCTGGTGGTGGGGCTCATTTCTGAGAAGAGAGCCTCTGGACTGCAGATTCTCCTCCCCAGAGTTCTTTTCCCTTTTACAGCAGGCCTGGGCCTTCTGGTGTGGAAATTCAGACCCTGTGACCTCTGGGTGCCCCCGGATGAAGTCTCCTGAGGAGCAAGCTGAGAGTGGAAGCCTTGTATCTCTATCTTTTGGCTAAGGTGTCCCAGGAGAGGGGCACCCCTCCCTGGAGATGAGGATCAGCTGGGATCTTTTTGAGATTTGGATGGTGACTTGGATTCAGATGTCTCACCTTCAGATCCTCTGAAGAGGTCAGCGTGATCCGCCTTTTCTGGGGGGGAGGAAATGAGTTTTGCAGGAGTGGACACATCAATGCCTTCAATTATTGTAACACTGTTTAGTCTGGATTAACACAGTACCAATTGAAATGCTTACAAAACGCCGCCATCAGTCTTCTCCACCACTCTTCGCGGTTCGCTCATGTTACCCCCACTGCTCATCCAATCTCATTGGCTTTCTATACCATACTGGTCTCAATACAAGCTGCTTACTATTATTTACAAGATCCTCTACTCTTTTACACCTCCCTATCTCTCTTCTTACATCATTCCATATGCATCTATTCGGTCCCTTCGTTCCTTGCATGCACACTGGCTTTATGGCCCATCTCGACAGCACCCAGAACTCTGCCTTTTTTTTCCTGGGACCATCGTTATGGAACTCGCTTCCTTTGAGTCTATGGCCTGAATCGTCTCTCTTGGAATTTTAAGCAGCGCTTAAAACTCATCTTTTCCAACAAGTGTTTAACCTTACTCCTGAGTCTACTTAGAATACACTTACTTTGAAACCTCACCGACTTCCATATCTGGAGCACGTTGAGATTCCTGCACCACCCCCCCCCCCCCTTCCTATTTTTTCCCCTACATGTACCTAATTGCTTTACTCATTCTAATTGGTGTTCCTTTTCCTACTCTTGTTGTTGTCATTGTAACCTGCTCTGACACACTGTAGAGGGGCAGTATATCAAGTTTTTAAATTAAACCATAAATGAAGGCGCGCGGAAATCCACTTCTGTCTTCCTGTTCCCGAAGATGCTCAAGGGGGCATATTCTAGTGGGGGTGGGATTCCCCCGACTCCCCGCCTAGGAGTTAAGGGTGTATAAGAAGATGCACGCTCTTCTGGAGAAATAGTGTGTTGTGTGGTTTACTGTTTCCAAGTGGATGTGCAGGTCACGGCGGTCACCAGTCGGACCATCATTCCTGTAGAAGGATGCTCTCGACCGAAAGATGGATTTGTGTTGAAGAACCGGTTCGCTACAGCAGCTGCTTCTTCAGTGGCCCTTTTAACCAAATGAACCCAGAACCAGATCACCCAGCACAAACTTCATACAGAAAAACGTGAATCTCCCAAAAAATTCAGGCAGTTGAAGTGCAAAATGTTATGTCAGATGTGCTGTTGAGAGAGAGAAGATCACTCTCCAAAAACAGAACCTCCTTTTAATTAATTTTTTATTCAAGGAACACACTGTAAAGCACTTATCTTATGTAGTGCATGAAAGAGCAGACCGTCTGCAGTCCTCACACGAAGCATGTCACATTTCGAGCTGAAATCAGCCCTGCTTCAGGAGTTAAAAGGACTCCTGCTCTCAAGCAAAGCGCTTATGAATGAAGTCAAAATCTTCCCTGATTAAATACATGGTGTCTGTCACCAAACAATATCGTGAATTAACCAATGAATAGAGGCAAGAGACCATTAAAAGGAGACCAAATGCAATTGGTTCAATCAAAAGTCTCAGGCTGGGGAGTCCATTGCAAAGGCCAAATGGCCCAAGGCTATTGAAACTGCAGGGAAGTGGTGTGGTCCATCTGCCTTGAGGCGAGGACCTTTAGGTTGGCTCTTCTGTGTTTCTGGCCCCCAGTTGAGGGCCAGGCGGTTCAAGTGTTCTTGGACAGTGCCACAGTGGTGGCTTAAGTCAATTGGCAAGGCGGCAGGATGAGTGCTGGGGTAGCTCTGGAAATGGCACTCCTATTTGCTTGGGCAGCAAAGAACCTCCTAGTTTGTTGGCTCTGCACACTGTCGGGGTGGCTACTGTGGAAATGGATTTTCTCAGCTGGCACTCCCTGGCTCCAGGAGAGTGGGAGAAGTTGGAAGGTGTTTCAATTGTTTCTGCACCAAGAGGGATCTGATGGTGTCCTGTTCCAATGCCAAAGTTTGCTGATTCTTCAGGTGCCTCATGGAGACGGAGTCTGAGGTTGTCTGCGCCTGGCTTATCTTGACCAAGTCAGGGCCTGCTGTAGGTGTTTCCTCCATGGCCTCTGATGGGGTGTGTGACTCGGCATATGGAGCGCCATCTGAAAAGGATTATTATGGCGGTGCCGGATTGGCCGATGAGAGAATGATTCAGAGATCTGATGCCGCTCCTGCAAGCGCCACTTCTTCGTCTGCCTTGGTCTTGGGGCCTATTATGTCAGGGGCTGCTTGTCCTGGAGGACCCGACTCCCTTCTCATGGCTTCGCTCCTGTAAGGAGACGACGCATATGGCCTACTCTCCAGCAGTGGTTTTCCACTGTTCTCCGAGCCCAGAAGAGGTGTACCAAACTGGTATAAGTGTGGGTCTGGCGCCTTGAGTGCTGGTGTGGTGCGAGGCAGTCACAGTGCCATCTCTGTTGGCCTTTTCTGCAGGACAGTCTGGAGAAGGCCCTTTCTCTTAGCTCTCTGAAGGTTCAGGCAGTAGCTTTAGCCTGTTTCAGAGGTCTGTTGACTGGTAAGTCTTCAGGAGGTTTGGCATCTGCGCCCCTACCCCTGTCTGTGATCCTTTTCTGGGATCTATGTCTGGTGCTGGGGGCCCTGATGTTGGAGCTCTTGAGCCACTGAAGCGTGCTACTCTGAAGGATTTGATGCTCAAGACTGTCTGTCTGTCTGTCTGTCTTCTAGGTTGCAATTTGTCCACAACAAGGATTCTGAACTGCTGGCTCTGTCTTGCCAAGATCCTTAGTTATCTAGAAACATAGAAACATGATGGCAGAAAAAGACTACATGGCCTATCTAGTCTGGTCTTCCATATCAACAACTACAACAGTCCACTTTTTACCTTTAGAGATCCTCTGTGTTGGTCCCATGCATTTTTGAATTCAGTTACTATCTTTTACCGAGGAGGCTGTTTCCATTCAGCCTGTGCTTTCCTTCTTCCCTGAAGTGTTTTCTCGCTTTCATATGAACCAGGCGGTTTGCCTGCCCTCCTTCTCTAAGGAGCAGTGTCAGACGAATGGTCAGGATCTTCGACTTGTGGATGTCTAGATGGTGCTTCTCCGGTTCTTGGAGGTTATGAATTATTTTCGTAAGTCAGATCATCTTTTTTGCTGTTTTTGCTGGCCTGCGCAAGGTCGTGCAGCGGCTAAGTCTGCATTGAGGTGCTGGGTTAAGGATGCCATTGCCTTGGCGGATCTGTTGTGGAATCGGCTGGAGGGTTTGCGTGCCCATTCTACCCAAGCGCTAGCGTCTTCATGGGCGGAGCAGAGCTCGGTAGCCCCTGCAGACATTTGTTGGGTAGTAACATGGGCATCTCTTTCCACTTTTGCCAAGCATTTCCGCTTGGATGTCCACGCTCAGGCGGACCTGGCCTTTGGCTCTAAGGTTTTGCGAGCTGTTGTGTCCGTTTTCTTGCCAGTGGAGGCATAGCTTTGGTATGTCCCACTGGTCTGGACTTGTCTTATAGGATGATATGGAAGGTGACATTTTTACTTACCAGATAATGTCTTTTCCTTGAGTCCTGCTAGACCAGTCCAGGACCCACCCCCTGGAAGTTCTTCTGCGGCTGTACCCTTGGGTCCGCCATGATTTTTATACTTAGCTGTACAGGTTCATCTTCTGTGGACAGCCTTCTGTTTATGCTTTCCTGTACATAGTTCTCTACTGTTTGATTACTCATTGTTGCCCACGTTGAGGTTATGTGAGGCTTGCCATGTTCTCCCATTATACTTTGGGATGAATATTAAAGAGCCCTCTGGTGGCATGGACATGATGTCATTGAAACCTGAGCTTTTCATAGGTTCTTTGTCTCCACCAATCTTCTGGTATTGGAACACAACCCGCTTGTCTGAACTGATCTAGCAGGACTCGAGGAAAGGACATTATCTGGTAAGTAAAATGTCACCTTCTGATCTATCTGTGCCTTAAAGGGAATTGCAAAGAGCATGTTCGGACACAAGCTGAGGGAGGAGAGCTCTCTGCACCGTATTGCTTACAGCCTCTAATTCTGTTCCTTTTTCTTGGGCCATAATAAGTTGCTTTTTGTTGACTGAGGGCCTTTAACAGCTATGACACAGTGGTCAGCACTTGGTAGCTAAGTTGCAACTCTTCATTAAATGCTCGTCACTTAACGAGACTGCAGGCTAGAGCTGGGTGAATGAAACTTTGTTTGTTTTTAGCACATCTCACTCCAAATATTAAAACCCTGTGATCTGCTATAAAAGTGAGATTTTATTTTTTTCTTGGAGGATATTTTATCACATGTGAGAGGCTGTTTTCTTAGCTGCGGGTTCTGCATATAGTCTGGTGTCTGAAAGCCTGTGTGTTTTGTACTGTCCAACACACAGATTTCATCCTTGCTAGTCTATCCAGGATGGCAGAGAACCAGCTGCGAGATGTCCTTGGCAGCGTGGACAGTAATAACTGGGCAGACCTAGTCTCTTTCTGTTATCATCTGTTACATTACTATGTCCCTTTTTTATGCTTTCTTTTCCACACCCCCTCCCTTTCCTGAACCCCAGAGCAGCTGTCCAGCCTGGCTCCTAAGGACGTCCCCCACCTCCTCCTGCAAGCTGTGTCCGGGCCTTTGGCAGCTGCCACGGCTGCTACACTCACCAACCCAATGGACGTCATCCGGGCACGAGTGCAGGTAAGGACCTTGCATGCTGCGCAGCGGCTGCTCCCTAGGGACCGGGGTGGCGTGTTTGCTCACAGCCAGTAGAGAAACTACTTTGCACTAGTGGCCTTTATAAATTTTGCTTTTTATTTTATTTTATTTTTTTACTGGACCCATTCTTGTGACCCATTGCCCAGTTCTGCCCAGGCTGCTTTAGGCCAGGTGCCATGCTCAATGTCCAAAGCTCATGCTTGTTTTTCTGTCATTGCACTCTCCTCCGTTGACCACCTTCACTAATAAAGGTGGTGATTTAACAATTTAATTTATAAATCTGTTGCCATTTCTCTCCCCCTTCCCATTTGCCTTGGATCAGAGTATCCAGCATGCAGCTCATCAGAGCAGTGGCACATGGACAGAGGGGGGTAGGGGGGGTGGTGGAGGCAGAGCTGTTTGCCCATGTATCTTGGTTGTGTGAGCAGTACAGAGACCACCTTTGGCACATGGGGGGGGGGGGGGAGAGCTCTGTGACTATGTAGCTCCATATCCAGGAAGATGGGCTGAACCAGTCCTCGTTTTGCCAAGTAGGCATAGAGATGCAGCCCCAATTTCCACAATGGATGTCTCTGAAGAACAACAGCCCTTCAGTTGGGTAAATCTAGGTGTGACTCGGCTTGTTTTCCTTGACATGGAGCTACGCTTAATATTCTTCCTGCCTACTCCTTCCTCAAACAGGTGCCTTGAATACCTGCAGAGAAGGTGCCACATGTAGGCCTGGAAATTCCCCAGACTAAGCTTACTTTTGGGCCTGTGACAGTATGTTGTCCCGCATCTTCTCAAAATCCCCTGGTCTCATTTGCATGGTACTAAAGCCTCCATATGGGTGTTTTTTTGGGGGGGTTTTTAGGCTTTATTTTGGGAGTGATGGATGAAAGTGTTCCTGGAAAAATAGGATTCCTGGCAAGTTGTGCAGCTTTTAACTGTATGACTGAAAATAAATTGTTCAGAGATGATTGGGGGGGGGGGAGCATGAAGACTTTTGGAGAAAGGACCCTGTCTCTGATGTTTGTATTCTGTTGGGTTAATGAGGTGTATCGTGACCTCTGCTGGGAGTGGAAGAGTAGTCTAATGATTGGAACAGCAGGCTGAGAATCGGAGAAGCCAGGGTCTGAATCTCGCTGTCCTTGTGATCTTGGGCAAGTCGCTTAAGCTTCCATTGCCTCGGGTACAGATTCAGATTGTGAACACTTGGGGGGGATAGGGAAATGGCAATATTGCCTTGAACTGAAAAGACATGAGATGCATTTTGAACAGATGGGAGATGAAGACCCAACTCAGAGGCTCACTTGATGTTGCTCAGTGGTCTCCTCCAGTTTGATTAGAAGGTGCTCCAGCAAGAGCTGTGATTCCATGAGCTCTTCTCAGAAACCTAGGGGTTTATCCCTTGTTTAATGCTCTCTCTGCCTAGTTTTCCAACCTGCAGCTGGACCTGGGTTAAGTGTACTTGCATGCTGTTTCCCTTGAGGAATGGGTGAACCTCCCTTTCTCATGGCGCTGGCAGCTGTCTCCGCAAGAGCAGAAGCCAGGTCTAGAAGCGGAGCCTCGCTCTCCCTCCGTAAGTTGCACCAGGCCATCAAGCTGGTTCCCGTCTAAATGCAATTCCAGTTGGTCTCTCTCTTAGCCACCCTTCTCTCCTTCAGTCTCTTCAGAACTCTGCCTCGATATTCTCATATAACCTCTCTTCTCAAATCACTTCACTGGCTTCCCTTCCGTTTCCGTATCCAGTTCAAGCTTCTCCTTCTGACCTAGAAGTGCACTCGCTCTTCTGCTCCTTTCTGCCTTTCCTCTCCCCCCTACACCCCTCCTCGTGATCTCCGCTCTACTTCTGACTCGCTCTTCTGCTCCTTTCTGCCTTTCCTCTCCCCTCTACACCCCTCCTCGTGATCTCCGCTCTACTTCTGACTCGCTCTTCTGCTCCTTTCTGCCTTTCCTCTCCCCCCTACACCCCTCCTCGTGATCTCCGCTCTACTTCTGACTCGCTCCTCTGCTCCTTTCTGCCTTTCCTCTTCCCCCCTACACCCCTCGTGATCTCCGCTCTACTTCTGGCTCGCTCTTCTGCTCCTTTCTGCCTTTCCTCTCCCCCCTACACCCCTCCTCGTGATCTCCGCTCTCATTCTGTCTCGCTCTTCTGCTCCTTTCTGCCTTTCCTCTCCCCCCTACACCCCTCCTCGTGATCTCCGCTCTACTTCTGACTCGCTCCTCTGCTCCTTTCTGCCTTTCCTCTCCCCCCTACACCCCTCCTCGTGATCTCCGCTCTACTTCTGGCTCGCTCTTCTGCTCCTTTCTGCCTTTCCTCTCCCCCCTACACCCCTCCTCGTGATCTCCGCTCTACTTCTGACTCGCTCCTCTGCTCCTTTCTGCCTTTCCTCTCCCCCCTACACCCCTCCTCGTGATCTCCGCTCTACTTCTGGCTCGCTCTTCTGCTCCTTTCTGCCTTTCCTCTCCCCCCTACACCCCTCCTCGTGATCTCCGCTCTACTTCTGGCTCGCTCTTCTGCTCCTTTCTGCCTTTCCTCTCCCCCCCTACACCCCTCCTCGTGATCTCCGCTCTACTTCTGACTCGCTCCTCTCTTTGCCCTTTTCTTCCACTGCCAACCCCAGACTTCAGTCCATTTATTTGTTTTGTTTGTTTATATAGATAGATATAGATGTATTTTTGAAAAGAAATAGTATCACAAAACAAACCGAATAACAGAGCACATACTACACAGTGTTATCCCTCTCCACCCCCTCCCCCTAGTGTTACACAGTTATAAACTGGACTAGAGCCGTCTATCACCTCTTCCCACCTGTTAATCATTGACGCGCCCAGTGAAATCCACTATCTATTGCATCACCCCATCCAGTCTCAGTTTCGTTTCTAATACTCTCCCCGCCAATCACCTGGGAGACAAAACCCTCCTCTCTGCATAGGCTCCCCATACCCTCCTCTCTGCATAGGCTCCCCATACCCTCCTCTCTGCATAGGCTCCCCATACCCTCCTCTCTGCATAGGCTCCCCACACCCTCCTCTCTGCATAGGCTCCCCACACCCTCCTCTCTGCATAGGCTCCCCACACCCTCCTCTCTGCATAGGCTTCCCACACCCTCCTCTCTGCATAGGCTCCCCACACCCTCCTCTCTGCATAGGCTCCCCATACCCTCCTCTCTGCATAGGCTCCCCATACCCTCCTCTCTGCATAGGCTTCCCACACCCTCCTCTCTGCATAGGCTCCCCACACCCTCCTCTCTGCATAGGCTCCCCACACCCTCCTCTCTGCATAGGCTCCCCACACCCTCCTCTCTGCATAGGCTCCCCACACCCTCCTCTCTGCATAGGCTCCCCACACCCTCCTCTCTGCATAGGCTCCCCATACCCTCCTCTCTGCATAGGCTCCCCATACCCTCCTCTCTGCATAGGCTTCCCATACCCTCCTCTCTGCATAGGCTCCCCATACCCTCCTCTCTGCATAGGCTTCCCATACTTTGGTGAATACTTCGGCACATGGCATTAAGCTGCATCATTTATACACCAGCTGCAGCTTATTCATTGTCAACTCTATTTGAGGGGGGTTCCTTTTCCTCCACCATTCAGCTCTAGTTATTATATTAACCTAATCCAGTCCCTGTCGGCACCTTTATTGGGTTCAGCTTGGTAATTTAACAAGGCAAAGTAGGGGATGGAGTGATCTTTTGCCCCTGTATCTGGGAGGCCAGATCAAACGCTTTCAACCAAATAATCTGGGCCCCTGATAGTCCTACCATATATGGATATACGAATATGTGAGCTGACCCACGTAAAGGGATGCTCCTTAAGTAGTGCTATCTTATTTCCTGGGCGGAGAAACTGTGCCAACAGTTCAGACTTCCCTGCATTCATTTTAAATCTCGAGACCTTTCCAAAAGCACCCTCAATTGCTTTCAAGGAAGCTAAGGGGCTAGAAACTGAAGAGAAGGTAATCGGTGAATAGGGAGAATTTATATTGTGTTTGTCCCATTTGAATTCCCACTATATCTTCCTGAGCTTGAGCTCTTTGAGCCAGGAGCTCCGTTGCAAGAGCAGAAAAGAGTGTGGACAGGGAACAACCCTGCCACGTTCCACACTAACTTGAAGGTCATTGATTTAAGACCCATTAACCTGAACCTGAGCTAGGGGTTTAGAGTATAACACTTGTATCCATGGTGAAAAGGAACGCCCCATCCCCATCTGCCCCACTACTTGGAAGGGGTAGAGCCAGTAGACCCGATTTAAATGCCTTCTCGGCATCAACTGTTAGCATGACCGCTGGGGTGCAAGTACGGCGGGCCTGTTCTATCAGACTTGGAGGCTTCCGGATATTATCTGCACATTGCCTCCCAGAAATAAACCCAGATTGATTGGGATGAATCAGCCTTGCCATCAATGGCTGCAGGCGGTTGACCAGAACCCGGGCCAAAATCTTCTGGTCGGTCGGTCCCCAACAGCGAGATTGGTCTGTACGATCCACATAGTGTGGGATCCTTCCCCTCCTTTAGTATGACCGTTATCCCTGTTTCTCTCATAGACGGGAGAAGAGCACCTCCCCCAGTTGTACACCCGGGCCAGCAGCTCACTAATCTGGGGATAAAACATTTTATAGAACTGATTTGGGTATCCATCCAGCCCCGGGGCTTTCGATTTGGGTAATGCTTTAATCTCTTGCTGAATCTCTAAAGCTGTAATTGGTCTGTTCAGGGAATCCCTCTCTCCCTCTTTCAGTCGAGGGAGATCGCTCAGCTGTAGGTAGTCATCTATCTGTTTACACTCAGCCGTCCACTCGGGGGAATACAGATCCTGGTAGAATTCCTGAAGCCTCCCCCAATCGCCTCCCACTGTAGCAAATCTTTACCTTACTTGTCTTTAACTTTCCAAACCAACTGCGAGTACGAACCTTATGAAGGTGAAATGCTAGGAGTCGCCCGGTTTTGTTGCTGAATTCAAACTTCTGTTGACCTATTCTATCAAGAGCCCTTACGAATATCTTTTAATTGCCACTCATGAAGTTGCTCTCTAAGTAAGGACAGTTGTTGCTTAATATTAATATCTTTGTCACCCTTTTTTAGTTTCTGATCTAATTTGGTGATTTTTAGGTGGAGATCCTTTTAGTCTCCCTCTCCCCTTCTTTCTTTTTATAGGTGCCCAAGCTTATTAGATGACCCTGTATGACTGCCTTCAGGCAATCCCATACAGTCCCCGGGGAACAAGCCCCATTAATCATTTTCTTTCAGGTAATGACCAATCACTACCCTTAATTCACACACACCCCTTCATCCTCCAATAGGGAAGCATTAAGTCTCCAGATTTCCTGGGGGCGTTATCTGCACATACAGGGGAGTGATCTGACCAAGACTGGTCGGCTATCCAACACCGGGTTAACCCTTTCAGTAAACTCTGGGAGACCCACATATAATCCAGTCTTGAATAAGATAGATAAACCGATGAATAATAAGTGTAATCCCTTTCACCTTTTATGGAGTTCCCTTCAGCCATTTGCTAGATTAAAATATTTGGTCGAAGCCCGCAAGCTCTATTGGCACTGTTACCTAAGCTGCTCCACTTTGGGTTCAAGGGCCAAATTAAAATCCCCATTAATCACTAGGTTCCCTTCCACAAAGCTCCCCCATCACTAAGGCCAGTTTATCATAAAACTCCCCGTGATTAATGTTGGGTTTGTAAATGCTACCTATAGTAATTATCTGCCCTTCTAGAGATTTCTACTAGCAAATAACACCCTTCCCAATCGCGCAAGATATCAAGAAATCTAAATGCTAGGTTATTAGCTAGGGCAATAGCCCTTCCCCCCCCCCCTCCTTTTTTTCTGAGCCTTGTTGGAGGCAAACCACATTTGTTTGTGCTTGGGGAGTGTGACCCGCCCTTCATCTCTTAGCAGCAAGTGTGTCTTCTGGATACAAGCAATCTGGGCTTTTAACCTTAACACTTCCTTAGCCTGTAGATTACATTTTTTAGTGGAGAGTTTAAGCCTCTAACATTTTTAACATACATATTTTTTATCAGTGGCATCTTGTAAACGGCATCTTTGTATTACCTTTTGGCCTTGTCCACCCTCCCCCTTCCCCACTCACAATAGCAGAGACTGCTATCTACATCTCACCCCGGTTCCCCTCTTCCCCTTAACATGTTCCTCCCTTTTTTAACTTGCATGTGCCACTCATTACGTCCATTACCCCAACAACCAATGACAAAACGCCCTGCAACCTCTTATTTATTAACTCTAGATAAGTCCCCATTGTCATCGGGTAGGTGGAGTCACTTCTCTCCCTGGCAATGAAGACGCTGCCTCCTTTTTGCAATCGTTCCCATCTGGGTTGGGTCAATCCAGTCTTCGATGTTTCAGGTCTACCCGCACGACCAGTGGGGGAGGCAGATTGTTCCATCCCAAGTCCTTCAATGCGTTGAGCGCCTCAGTTGGTGTTGGAGCTTTAAAGGATTGGCCGTCCACACAGGTAAAGCCATCTATATCTGGCATTCCCCTCCCGCAGCCACTGGGTCACTCCGTGGAACTCCCACCTTCGCCACATCGTCCCGGCCGAGAGGTCAGCATAAAATTCCAGTTCTGCATTTTCCAAGGCATATGACTGCACTTTTCACGCCCCCTGAACTATTATGTCCTTCGTCACATATTCATGAAAACATACTAAAATATCTTGTGGTTTCCCCCTTGCAGATTGTCCCATCACCCTATGGTAGGGGTACTCAAATCCAGTCCTGGAGGGCCGCAAACCAGTCAGGTTTTTGGGATATCCCTAATGAACATGCATGATACATTCAAATACAATGGAGGCAGTGCATGCAAAGATATCTCATACATATTCATTAGGAATGTCCCGAAAACCTGACTGGTTTTGCGGCCCTCCAGGACTAGATTTGAGTACCTCTGCCCTATGGGCTCAGTCAACCTAATAGCACAGCGATGGAGAGTCCATTTGAGCTGCTTGTACTACTGCTCTGCATAGCTGTTCAGATAGGGCCACATAATCCTGCAGTTGCTGAGCTCTCTGGCAGGCCCCGTATCAAAACATTACACCGTTGGGACCTATTTTCTATCTAAATCCTTCGTCTTGAGCAACAGTTCCTCATGCTTTTCTTTTAGCCCCAAGACCAGGCGCCCTAGTTCATTAACACGGTCTCCGCGTCCTTGACGCACTGGCCCACCTTGTGTAGTTCAGAGTGCACATCTGCCATCCATGCCAAGACATCGTTCTTTACCCCTTGGACGTCTTTCTTAAGCTCCGTGTACCATCGGTGCATTTCTTATCGGGGCGATGTAAGTTCTGCTGTATCAGTGCTTTCTCCTATCTTTGGCTGCACTAATCTGTGCTCTGCTCCCTTTGTCAGGGCCTGCCATTTTCTAACTCGCACTTCCTCCACTTCCTGTACTGCTGCTTTTAAATGCACACACCTTTAAGTCTGTCCTTCTTCTCTTTCTTTGTTGAGGTTGCCATGGGCTTAGCTGTTAGGCTGGGACTTAGATGCCAAATTAGCCGAATCTCTTCCATCTTCTTGGAGGATACAGCTCGAGGCAGCTAGGAGCTCACGACTTAAGCCGCCATCTCGGGGTGTGACGTCACCGGAAGCCTCGGTTCTTTTACCTTGCTGCTCCTTAGCCTGGAACAAATTCCCCAGGCCTGTACATCAGGCTTCATCTCTGTCCCTTTTCAAGTCCATGTTAAAGGCTTACTTCTTTGAAGATGCTTTTGGATCCTGACCCCCATTTTCCTTGTGTCTCGTTACCCTCCTTTCCCCCATATTCTTATCCTTTGTGTGCCCTTGGAGTAGAGCGCTGTGTATGCCTTGTAGTGCTTTATAAATGATGTAGTAGTCATAGTCCTGCTAGACCATCGCAGACAAGTGGGTTGCATTTCCCTGGCAGCAGAGATGACCGAAAATACTGGAAATGTTTTGTGGCATCACTGCTACTGCTCCAGCTCCAGCAGCTAGGGGCACCCTTTAGTACATCTTCGTCTCCATTAAATGATTGATTGCAGCTTGGTTGAAGGTTGTATTTAGCTCCTGGACAGCCATCCTATGGGGCGCTATGGGCCCAGTAGAGCTCAACAATGAATGTCCAGTGACCCGTTGGAGTGTCCCTCGTGGGGGGGGGGGGGACGACTCAGCTCTCTCTTCAGTATTAATGGACTGGTTGAACAGCCAGGATTCTTCTGGATCAAGGTTCTTAGCTTCGCTTTGCACAGCCTCTGTGTACTCCACCCACCACCTCTCCCCAGCTACCCCAGGATGGTTTTGGACAGAAGCTCGAGGAAGATAAGTGCCTGGAGGCCTTGATAGCAGGGGAGCGGCCTGAAGCCCAGCAAGGTCCGCGTGTCCTGAGTTTGCCAGGGATGAGTATCTTTTTAATTCTAGTGCCTGCACCCTAGCAACCACTGTCATAGGGGGTGGCCTGACCTCATCTGTTAATGCAGTCCGGTCATCTGGTCCAGTGGCTTTTGTGGTACCAGCCTTTGAATTCAGCCATGGCCGCACACATGTTGAGCCTGTGCTGTCATGTGCTCATGTTGGTTACATGTGGCATCTAGTTGTTCCACCACATGGGAGTAGGATGCACCTCGGCTATTCATGGCAGTTGTGTGTGGCTGTGGTGTGCTCTGTCTATGGATGATCTCCACATGACTGCTGTACATGCCTCAGCTACGTGTGGTTGCGGCACATACTTTTATTTTATTTTTTTAATGATGACAGAAAAAGACCACATGGTCTATCTAATCTGTCCTTCCATATCGACAACTACAACAGTCTCCTTTTTACCTTTAGAGATCCTCTGTGTTTGTCCCATGCTTTTTTGAATTCAGATACTGTCCTCAACTCTACCACCTCCACTGGGAGACTATTCCATAGATCCATCACTCTTTCCATAAAGAAATATTTCTGCATATAACTCCTGAATCTATCCCCTTCACCCTCATCCCATGTCCCCTCGTAGCAGAACTTGCTTTCAATCGAAAGAGGCTTTCCCCCTGTGCATTTATGCCACGGAGGTATTTAAACATCTCAATCATATCACCTCTATCCCACCTTTCCTCCTAAGGTGTACATATTAACATCCTTAAGTCTGTCCTCATATATTTTATAACGAAGACCACTAACCATTTTGGTAGCCACCCTCTGCACTGACTCCATCCTGTTTATATCCTTTTGAAGATGCGGTCTCCAGAATTGCACGCAATACTCCAAATGAGGTTGCACCAGAGACTTACACAGAGGCACTATCACCTCCTTTTTTCTGCTAGCCATTCCTCTCCGTGTGCACCCAAGCATCCTTTTAGCTTTTGCCGTCACCTTTTCTACCTGTTTAGCTACTTTAAGATCATCGGACACAGCCACGCCTAGGTCCCGCTCTTTAGTGGACAAAAGTACTTCACCCCCTATACTATATTGCTCCCTTGGATTGCTGCAGCCAAATGCATGACCTTACATTTAACATTAAATCCCAGCTGCCAAATTCTAGACCATTCTTCAAGCTTAGCTAGATCCCTCCTCATGTTATCTACCCCTTCCTGGGTGTCTACTCTATTGCAGATTTTGGTATCATCCGCAAAGAGGCAAACCTTACCCGACAGCCCTTCCGCTATATCACTAACAAAGATGTTAAAAAGAATTGGACCAAGGACAGATCCCTGGGGCACACCACTGGTAACATCCTTCTCCTCAGAGTGAGCTCCATTTACTTGTCCTCTTTGTTGCCTCCCACCCAACCAATTTCTAACCCAAGCAGTAACTTTAGGGTCCATCCCTAGGGTGCTCAGTTTGTTTATAAGTCGCCTGTGAGGAACAGTGTCAAAGGCTTTACTGAAATCTAGATACACCACATACTCGATGCATAGGTGCGTTTTGGACTGTACCCACAGCTAAGAATTGCAGGTGCGGCACGTAAAATAGTCTGTGCCTTAGACACTCACATATCTGCTCCGAAGAGGCACTGCCTGTCCTGCGGCACAATGCCGCATTAGCACGATGTATTCCCTCTGTGGAAACTGTATAGAGGAGCTCAGGGGCCCTTTGGCAGGGGTGCCCTTGGAGCATGCTGTTGCAGGAGCTGGTGTCAAAAGGATAGTGTCCTGGCCTCAGACTCCTTTTCTCCCTTTTGCTTCTTATTTTACCTCAGTTCAGACCTATGATAGTGAAACCGATCCCCTCCAGCAAGGACTTGGAGTGATGGGGAGCCTTCCAGCCCTGGGCCATGGTCTGCAGACTTCTCCTTTTTCCAGCAAGTCGAGGCTTTCTGGAAGAGCAGCCGAGATCGGGAGACCTCCTGGCCATCCTCCACATGAACAGAGAGAGACCCTCCAATGAAGAGCGGTCAGAGTCCAGCCTTCACTTCTCCATGGAAAAGATCTCATCCAGTGGGGTTGGGATACTCAAGGCGTCTGCCTAGTTCTTGAAACCCCATTTTGAGTTTCTGTAGTTCTGAGGACAAATCCACATCTGAGGGCGGCAAGTTCTCTCTGCTTGAAGAACAAAATTATTCCCTTGTAATCTGGCTGAAGGTCTCTCTCTTCTGCAAGGGGATGCTGTGATTAGTTATCCAGGCAGTTTGAGGCGGGGAGTTTCTTACACCTCTGGATCTGGTGGAAGCCTACTTCCATAGTCCTCTTTGAGAGGATCAGTGGTGTGTTCTACAATTTGCCATGCTCTGTTCCCACTTTCATTTCTCTGCCCTCTCCTTCCGTTTCTCCACTGCCCCAAGGACATTTTCCAAGATGATGGTGGTTGCAGCCACAACGCTGCAGATGAGGGGATATGTGTATACCCTTATCTCGATGACTGACTTATTCGGGCCAGTTCACTGTTGGAAGTAGCCAGGATATCGGCCAGAGTGGTGCAGTTTCTGGAGAGCCTTGGCTGGGTGATCAATCACAGGAAGAAGCACTTTAAGCCTTCTCAGTTGTTGCAGTATCTCAGGGTTCTGTTTGACACTCACAGGCAGGATCTTCTCGCCCATTGAGAGAGTAACAGACCATTGTCTCAACTATCAGCCTTCCAGAGGCAGCAAGCTCCCAAGGTCTGGGACTATCTCCAGCTCCTGGGTGGGGTCAATGGCGGTGACGGTAGTCAGGGGTGGACCAAGGGTTTTTGCAGTCCTAGGCTGGCCGATGTGCTGCTGCTGCTGCCGCCGCCCCTGACATCCAGCCTCTCACTTAGGGTTGATGGAGGGTACAGCAATCACCTCTTTGAAGCCGTGGCAGGCTTTAACATGCAGGTGTGCATTCATGACCTGCCACTCTTGCCCACTCTGACCCATCTCCTGTCGGAGGGAGCAGGAGCAGCAGGACGTAAGGGCATGGATGTGCTAGCTTTAAAGCCTGCCTCAGCTTCGAAGAGGTGATTGTCTTACTGCCCATCAACCCCAGATGAGAGGCTAGATGTCGGGAGCGGTGCAGCAATGGCACCTGGTATGGTGGGGGCGGCACATCAGACCTGTTTGGGGCTGAGCTGCTGTTTAGAAGATGAGAGACGATCACTGTGTCGCCTACCAGGGTCTGCCTAATTCACATAGTGGACAGGCCGGCTAGTAATAAAGTTAGTCCCCTGGGCACAGACTTGTATGAGGCCACTTCAGGGGTCCATACTTTTCTGTTTGGTCACCCCACTTGCAGGACTTGGAGATCCGGCTTCCCCTCCCTACATTGGTGGAGGCCTGTTTGCAGTGTGGTGTCAGCCTGACAGTCTAAAGAAGATCATGCGCCTGTATGATTTTCCTTGGCCTCTCCTATCGAGGGATGGCCTATGATCTGGCTGGGGGGGCCTTTTGCAAGGGGCATGCTCAGGGCTGTTGGAGCAGTTGAGAAGCAGGCATGACTCATCAGCTGCCTTGAGGTGAGAGCCATTCGCTTGATTCTCTTGTACTTTTGATCTCTGGCCCAGGGTTGAGTGGTCCAGATCTTCTCAGACAATTCTACAGTGGGTGACGTACGGCAATAGATGGGGCAGAAAGAGTGCTTCCAAGTCATACTGCTAGACCAGTCCAGACAAACGGGTTGTGTCCCCCTGCCAGCAGATCTTGGAGACAGAGAATTCTACCAGAGCTCTGATAGGCTGGACTCTGGTGATATGGTTCTACTCCTAGGGGTCTCCCTCAGTATTTCTCTGTCTCCAGCAGATCTGGTTGCTTTTCCCTCAAAATCTTTAAAATTATTTAGAATCCCTTTGGGGACTGATATTTCCACTTGCCTGTTGCTGCCAGTATAGTTTCACTGTGAACCAGGGTGTTTGCAGCTGAGCTCCTGTTTCTGACACAGTAGAGCTCGCTGACCGGAAGAATCCCCAGCATCTGGCCATGAGGGCTTGTTAGCTGGATGAAGGACTCCCTAAAATCAGGTTTCTCTGTATCTTGAGGCTCCTGGATGCACCCAGAGTACACAAGAGGTGTTACTCTGGGTTTCCCAGCAACTCGATTCCCCAGATAAACTTGTGGAGCTCCCGAGCCTGGCTTCAGTAGAGCTCCCGATTTTCTTTAAGCAGCGCTGAGTCTTTGCCACGAGGGCTTAGACATCAGCAGGAGGATCAGGTGTCCATTTCTGAGAGAAACTGTAAGTAAACTGTTTTCTTACTTGCCTCAGCTGCCCTGGGTTTATTCAACTGCATCGGGACCGGCTGTCTCTGACCTGATTCCTTCACTTCCAGTTTCATCAGGGTCTGTTAAACTGGGGTTTGAAGTTCCTAATTTCTTTTCTTCATTTTTATTTCCTGGATGCACCCAGAGCACACAAGAGGTGTTTCTCTGGGTTTCCCAGGCTTCCCTACTTAACAGCTGTATTTTCTGTAATCAGTAATACAACAGGGTTTGAGCTTCTGATTTCACTGTCTGTGCAGCTCCCCTTCTCTCCAGAAACACCTTCCAGCCCCTGCCATGAGGGTCTAAGTGGCTGCAGAGGGATCAAACTCTAATTTCCCTACTTTTCAGTCACTGTAATTACCTTACACTGACTTTGAAAGTTTCTCTTCTCCTCCATTGGAACTCAGCTCCTCTGTACCAGCACAGTGAATAACTGACAGTTTCCTTCTCCCCTCCGTTTCTGGTGATTCAGGGTTCATCAGGATTTGAATTTTAAGTTGCTAGCAGCACTCCTTGCCTCTTCCCCAGCGATTTCGCTGCATTTTTAAGGTTTTTAGAGCTTAGGAAACGTTTTTATTTTGCAGTTTTTCTGTGCTGGCGGCCATTTTGAAAATCAGGAGGGATTTCTCTTCAGTGTTTTTTGAGGGAGCAGCTCTGGGCAGTCATTTCAAAACATTTAAACATGCTGTGAAGGCACAGGGAGTTTCAAAATCCCTTTTCTTTGAAGAGTCTTCTGTTTCCCTAAGCCTACCCTGATTTTTGTTTACAAAAGAAGGAAAAAAAAGGTTTAAGCCTCTGCAATGCCTGTTTCTCTGCACAGCTGTATTATATGTAATAATAAGAAAAAGGTGTTAATTGCTTGTGTTCCACCTGCATGCTGCATCCAGGAGAATCTTCTTCCTCCATTCCCACTGCGCTGCCAGCTGGGGATATCAGTGCCTTAACTCCTCCCTCCTTAGAGCCCCTGCAGCAGGATCTTCCTGCAGAAAAGATTGTCAGCTCCCATTTTGCTTCCACAGCCGCTGAAAGCCACGGCAGCCTTGGCTGACAGTGAGTTCCTGACGCTGTTCCGCCAGGCATGGCACCTGTGGCGTTCTGAGTCTTTTGGTATACCTCCAGCACCCGCCCGGTAGCAGACAAGGATATGGTGGGGTCTCGCAAGCGGTCCCAAAAGTCCTCAGACCTTAAAGCAGTACGTCCTTCTAGGAACGTTGCATGTGGCTTGCGGGACACTATGGATATTCAAGAAGACTTTAAATCGTCGGAGGTGAGCCCTGACTCGATGGGGAATATTCTCCGTCTGATTCTTCGCTGAAAGTTCACGAGGGCTCTCAAGATATCAGACTTCTTCGGAAAGAGGAGTTGCCGGCCCTAATCACACAGGTGATGGAGTCGCTACGCCTAGCCGACACGCCTGATCCTCAGAGTTCTCAAACCTTGTTGCAGCCGGATCCCATTTTACAGGACATTCGTAAGCCTTCCAAAGCTTTTTCCTTTCCAGCCGAGTTACAGCATATGGTATCTCAAGAGTGGGACTTTCCAGAGTCCTCTCTACGTACGGCACGCGGTATTGGTCAGTTATACCCTTGGTCTCCCTCTGACTTGGACCGTTGGCTGACATACCCGAAAGTTGATGCGTTAGTGACCGGGGTCACCAAGCATACCACAATTCCGGTTGAGGGCGGAGCGGCACTCCGCGACTAGCAAGACCTAAAAAGTTGAGAGTCTGCTAAAGACGGGTTTTTTGTCGTCCTCTCTTTCCCTTCAAGCAGGGGTGTGTGGAGGTCTAGCAGCACGGGCCTCCCTTCGATGGATTCAGCAGCTTCCAGGTGATCCTGAGTTGGCTCATTTAGAATCCATCGCTGCATTCCTGGCAGAGGCCTTCTCTGATCTCTTGCGGCTGTCAGCTCGCTCCGTAGCACTGGTGACAGTAGCTCGGAGATGGCTCTGGCTGCGTCAATGGGCAGCAGATGTTGATTTGTTCAAAGACTCCAGCATTCAGATGCCATTCGTCCAGTTCCACCGTTGGAAAGAGGATAGGCCGTTACTCTGTTTATTTCGTGGTGCCAAAAAAAAAAAAAAGATGGCTCCTTTCGTCCTATCTTGGATCTCAAAGGCTTCAATCACAGTCTGCGGGTACCACACTTTCGAATGGAGACTCTGCGATCCGTTATTCAAGCGGTACGCAAGGGGGAATTCTAGCTTCCCTTAATCTCGCGGAAGCATTCTTTCACATTCCCATTCGAGAGGGGCATCAGCGACTCGTTCGATTCGTGGTACTCGGTCAACATTTCCAATTTCGTGCGATGCCCTTTGGTCTAGCTTCGGCGCCTCAAACCTTCTCCAAGGTAATGGTGGTAGTAGCTGCGGCCTTACGCAGCCGCGGCATCAGAGTTCATCCTTATCTGGACGACTGACTCATTCGCGCAGACTCTCTCCCCGAGGCTTGCAGCACAGTCTCGGTGGTTGTTGCCTTTCTCAAAAGCCTCGGCTGGGTAATCAACCGCGACAAGAGTTGTCTTCAGCCGTCCCAGGAGATCGAATTTTTGGGGGCTCAATTCAATACAGCCTTAGGGCGGGTCTTTTTGTCAATGCCTCGATTCCTCAAGTTAACTTCTCAAGTTTGCAGTCTCCTAGCACAGGTCTGGCCTCGAGCATGGTGTCGGAGGATTATCAAGTTCGGTTGCCTCTACTACCAGCGGTGAGACTTTGCCTCTGTTGGTGGCTCCGGCCCCGCAATCTCCTTCGAGGGGTTCCCTTGGAGACTCCGCGCTGGGTGTTGGTAACGACAGATGCCAGTCTGTCCGGTTGGGGAGCGCATTGCGGCTCGCACTCAGCGCAGGGGATTTGGTCTCCTCGGGAGGCCCGGTGGTCCATCAATCGCCTCGAGACGTGAGCGGTGCGCTTAGCCTTGCGAATGTTTCAGCCTCTTCTGCGGTGTCAGGCGGTTCGAATTCTGTCCGACAACGCTACGACAGTGGCATACCTCAACCGCCAAGGGGGCACGAAATGTCCAGGTGTATCGAAGGAAATGAGTCTTCTCCTTCCGTGGGCGGAGAGGCATCTGCAGACAATCTCGGCGCAACACATCGCGGGAGTACACAATGTAAAACCCGATTTTCCTCAGCCGACATGCTCTGGATCCGGTGGAGTGGACTCTGGCGCCAGAGTCCTTTCAGTCCATTGTTCAACGATGGGCTCTACCGGCAATGGATCTCATGGCTACGGCGCAGAATACCAAGGCACCGATCTACTTCAGCCGTTGGAGAGACAACCCATCTCCTTCTGTATGTCTTTTCCTCCCTGGTCCATGATCGGCAAGATTCTTCAAAGAGTCAGGGAGCATCGCGGCCCGGTGATCCTGGTGGCACCGGATTGGCCTCACAGACCGTGGTATGCGCATCTCGTCCGGCTGTCTTGGGCGTCTCCTCTACACCTGGGGGCTTTCCCAGGGCTCCTGCTCCAAGGGCCGGTGGAAATGGGGAAACCCGGCTCTGTACTCACAGCCTGGCTCTTGAACGCTGCAGGTTAGTTCAGAAGGGATATTCGTCGAGTGTGGTGACGACAATGCTTAAGGCATGGCGGTCTTCGTCGCTGGCTTATGCTCGTGTGTGGCGTCTCTTTGACACTTGGTGTTTGCTATGTCACATCTCGCCCTGGCGTTGCAACATCCCGGATATTCTTTCCTTTCTGCAGGCCGGTCTAGATAAGGGTCTGGCGCTCGGGACCTTGCGCGTGCAGGTTGCCGCGCTAACTTGTTTTCGAGGGCTGATAGCGGGGTGTTCTCTCGCCTCGCATGTGGACGTTTCGCGTTTTCTTAAAGGGGTTCAGACATTACGGCCCCCGATACGTCCTTTAGTTCCTTCTTGGGATCTCGCTCTCGTTCTCCATGCCCTTGTTGCTCTTCCCTTTGAGCCCCTGAAGGCATGTTTCCTTAAGGATTTAACGCTAAAGACAGTTTTCCTAGTGGCCATAACCTCAGCACATCGGATTTCCAAACTTCAGGCTCTCTCTTGTCGAGACCACTATCTCTCGTTTTCTTCGGCGGGAGTTTCTCTTCGAACTGTTCCATCCTTTTTACCTAAGGTGCTTACCCCGTTTCATGTCAACCAGCCTCTTTTCTTGCCTACCTTTGAAAGAGAGCAGTGTTCCGGTCACCTTCGTCAATCGCGTGCTGTGGACCTGAAGAGAGTGCTTTTAATCGGTATCTTAAGATCACGAACGCCTTCCGTAAGACCGATCATCTTTTTGTTCTGTTTGCGGGCCCTCGACGGGGGTCCGCAGCCTCCAAATCCACCATTTCTAGATGGTTGCCAGGAGCTATTGAGGCAGCTTATATACTGCAAGGCAAGCAGGTTCCAGCAGGGCTCCGAGCTCACTCCACTCGGGCTCAGGCTTTGTCTTGGGTCGAGCGGTCTCAAGTAGCCCCTCTCGACATTTGCCGGGCGGCGACTTGGTCGTCGTTGTCCATTTTTGTCCGTCACTATAAATTGGACGTTCACGCTCGGCAGGAGGGTCAGTTTGGAGCTGCAGTGCTGTCGTTGGCATTGACCCCCCCCCCCCCCCTTGAAAGCAGGTATCTTGGGTACTGCCCGTTTGTCTGGACTGGTCTAGCAGTATGACTTGGAAGGAGAAATTTCACTTACCGTTAATTTCCTTTCCTGGAATACTGCTAGACCTGTCCAGGACCCACCCTGCTGTCGGTTACGGTGCTGCTGGTGCGGTGAAGCTGCCGGCCTCTGTTCCTTCCTTGTCAGTATGCCTCACCATGGGGGACCGATGGCTGCATTATCGGTCTTAGCAGCCTTCAGTTCTGGGGATACTTTCAGCTCCCTTTATACATAGTTGAATTAAACGTCCTCTATGTGTGGTCTTATGGTTTCGTTGCGTTACATGTTTGGGTTCGCTTTACAGACAATACTGAGGGAGACCCCTAGGGGTAGGACCATATCACCAGAGTCCAGCCTATCAGAGCTCTGGTAGAATTCTCTTTCTCCAATATTTGCTGGCAGGGGGACACAACCCGTTTGTCTGGACTGGTCTAGCAGTATTCCAGGAAAGGAAATTAACGGTAAGTGAAATTTCTCCTTGGGTGGCCCTGTTATTCTCCTAGGTAGAAAGTAACCTGCTGGCCCTTTCGGCACAGCACATCGTGGATATCGATATAGTGTGGAGGCAAATTATCTTAGATACCACTCCTTCAGTGTGGGGGAGTGAGAGTTAGCCCATTCAATGTTGCAGAGGATTCTGGACAGATGGGGTCCTCCTGGATGGATCTGATGGTGACCCGGACCAACACACAGGTTCTTCAGTCATCACAAGGAGGTTGACTCTGAGGGCATTGATGCCCTGGTTCTGGCTTGAGTGCAGAAACCGCTATTCATATGTTTTCTCCATGGTCTCTCATAGGGTGAGTGCTCTGCCGCATAGAGTACCTTCTGAGCCTAGTGATTCTGGTGGCACTGGATTGGCCGCAGAGGCCCTTGTTTATGGATTGGATACGACTCCTGCAGGGGTCGCCTTTGCACCTTCTGCAAGGCTGGGAGCTGTTGCACTATGACCAGTCCTATTGGAAATCATCATAAAGAACAAAATTACACAGCATGTAGATAGTCGTGGCCTAATGGGAGACAGCCAACATGGCTTTAGACGAGGAAGATCTTGTCTTACTAATCTGATATGTTTTTTTGAAGGTGTGAATAAACAGGTGGACAAAGGTGAGTCAGTTGATATAGTGTATCTGGACTTTCAGACAGCCTTTGACAAGGTCCCTCATCAGAGACTTTTGGCAAAACTAAAAAGTCATGGGATAGGAGGCAATGTACTATTGTGGATCAGGAACTGGTTAAAAGATAGAAAGCAGAGGGTAGGGCTAAATGGCCAATTTTCCCAGTGGAGAAAGGTGAATAGCGGTGTACCCCAGGGATCTGTGCTGGGTCCGCTGCTTTTTGACATATTCATAAATGACCTGGAAAAGGGAATAACTAGTGAGGTTGTCAAATTTGCAGACAACACAAAACTGTTTAAAGTTGTTAAAACCCAAGAGGACTGTGGAAAACTGCAGGAGGATCTGGATAAATTGGAAGACTGGGCATCCAAATGGCAGATGAAATTTAATGTGGACAAGTGCAAAGTTATGCACCTAGGAAAGAACAACCCAATCTATGGTTACACAATGCAAGGTTCCACATTGGGAACCACCACCCAGGAAAAAGATTTAGGAGTCATCGTGGATAACATGTTAAAACCCTCGGCCCAGTGTGCAGCGGCAGCCAAGAGAGCAAATAGAATGCTAGGTATCATAAGAAAAGGAATGGAAAATAAAACAAAAGATATTATAATGCCTCTATATCGTTCCATGGTGAGATCGCACCTTGAATATTGTGTGCAATTCTGGTCGCCGTATCGTAAAAAGGATATAGCGTTATTAGAAAAAGTACAGAGAAGAGCCACCAAAATGGTAAAGGGATGGAAGGCTACTCCTATGAAGAGAGGCTACAAAGGTTAGGGCTCTTCAAGTGAATGGAGGGGAACGGGTAAACATAGATCAATTGTTTACATTATCAGAATATAGAAAGAGTAGGGGACATGTAATGAAGCTACAGGGTAAACTATTTAAGACAAGAGAAAATATTTTTTCACTCAACTTGTAATCAAACTCTGGAGGATGTAGTAAGAGCTGTTAGTGTAGCTGGGTTTAAAAAAGGTTTGGACAAGTTCCTGGAGGAAAGGTCCATAAACCATTATTCAAAAGGGACCCAGGATATCAGTGCTTGACCCAATACAAGCATTGTGAAACCTGTGTCTCTTGGGGATACTGCTAGGTACGTATGACCTAGATTGGCCACTGTTGCAAACAGGATACTGGGCTTGATGGACATTGGTCTGACCCAGTATGGCATATCTTATGTTCTTATGGACGATCCAGTTCCTGTCTCGCTTACGGCTTGGTCCTTGAAAGGCAATGCCTAGCACATAAGGGCTATTCTTCAGATGTATTTTCACACTCCTGATGAAGGCAAATTGTGGTTCCCCCTGCCTCACTTACGTGCATAACTGGTATCTGAGCGCTGGTGTTGCGAGCGTCACGTTCCCAGGATGGCGGTTTTACCCTCCTTGCTCGCTTACTCCCACTCCCCCACGTTGAGGGAGTGGCATCTAAGATAATCCGCCTCCACACCATTGACACCCACGATGTGCTGTGCCAAGAAGGCCAGCAGGACAGCCTTGATAAGAGCCTGTTCAGGTTGTGGCCTTGCCATGCTTTTGAGGACTGGTGGCGGGTTGCCCCATGGCCTTGCGCCTGGATTAGATCTGCTTCCTTTTGAGGGTGAGGCACTTGCATCCTCCCCTGCGTTCGGTTGTTCCCTCTTGGGATTTGAGCCTAATTCTTTTTGCATTGATGTCTGTGTCTTTTGAGCCCTTAAAATAGGCCACACTTAAGGATGTGTCCATCAAACCCATCATTTTGGTTGTGATCTGTTTTGGCATGTTGCATCTCGGAGTTACAGGCTCTCTTGTGCAGAGACTCATTTCTGTCCTCCTCAGAGGAGACTGTATTAATTCGGCTGATCCCTTCTTTTTGGCTCAAGGTAGTTTCTGCTTTTCATATCAGTCAGATGGTTCACCTCCCTTCCTTTTCTGTAGAACAATGCCAAGGGAAGGATAGTAGACATCAGAAGGGTGCTCCTCGGGTACCTAAAGGTTACCGACTCCTTCCGGAAGTCAATAGGTTCTTTGTCCCCTTTACAGGGCTGTGTAATGGTAAGGCAGCCATTAAGGCTACCCTGGACTGTTGGATAAAGGAGGCAGTGACCTTTGGCTTATCTATTGCAGAACCAACCAGTCCCTTTTTCATTTTTGTCAACATTCTCTTGTATGTCCATGCAAGGGTGAACATGGCCCTTTGGCACAGAGATTTTGAAGGCTGTCAAGTCATCATCTTGCCCAGTGAAGTTGTAGCTCTGGTACTTCCCACTTGTCTGAGGTCTAGCAGGAAGAGCTGGAAGGTGACACATTACTTACCAGATAATGTCCTTTTCCTGGAGTCCTGTTAGACCAGTTCAGAACCCACCCTTGTACTCTGTTTTACTCTGGTTTGGCCCTTCTGCTGAAGACTATCCTGTGCATGGTTCTGTATGATCCTTCATTAGCCTCCTTTGAGGTGGAGTACGATCAGGGGTTCTTGACCACGTGCTTAGGTAGGAATACTGAAGTGTGACCCTAGCTGCATCAGCAGTAGTAGCAGTGATATCATCATAAGAGGTTTCTAGTGTTTTCTGTCTCTACCTCTGCTGGTAGGGGACCACAACCCACTTGTCTGGACTGGTCTAGCAGGACTCCAGGAAAGGACATTATCTGGTAAGTAAAATGTCACGCTTTATGGGGGGAGAGGAAGGCATCTGAATTTAACATGACTTGTCCTTGTCTGCATTTTATAGGTTGAGGGGAAGAGCTCCATTATCGGCACTTTCAGACAGCTGATGGCTGAAGAAGGACCCTGGGGCCTCACTAAGGGTCTCTCCGCCCGCATTATCTCCTCCACCCCTTCTACTATCGTCATTGTGGTGGGTTACGAAACACTGAAGAAGCTCAGCCTCCGACCAGAGCTAGTTGATTCCAGACATTGGTAGCCAGCTGCAGATAAGAAACTTATACAGGTTTTTGGCAAGATCAAGAGCAGCATTGGAATGTTTACCAATAAGACCCCATAAGACGAGCTGTGCCTGTAATAATCTGCTTATGCTGGATGGGATATAGCAGGGATCTTGCGCTTGCCCTGGCTTCTGAAACTGGAATGAGGCATGCTCTGAACAGCTAACGGATGAATTGAAAAGACTCTTCGTCTTTTTTTAAATATCAGAAACCTACAGGAATTAAAGAAGAAACTACAGGCAAAATGGCTGAAAAGCCCTGCACTGTAGCTCATTTGATTTGCTGCTAGATTTGAAAATGAAAAATACACGATGTGATCATTTTGGCTCAGGGAGAGGGGAGGGGATGAGGGAGAAAAGGGGCAGCATTCAGATTTTGCAAGCATTGGCTTCCTTTTTTTGCCAGAATGCAAGCTTGGAAGCAAGGTGCCCTTTTGAGATGGCAGATGTAGTCAAGACTGTGATTTGGGCAGTAGAATGTAGGGAAACAGCCAAAAAAGCCAGCATAAAAAGGTTAATTATGGAGGTTTTCCTTTGAGCCTCTTACCAACTTTCTCTTAGAGTTGAGGTAGGAGAAACAAACAAATTTTTAACAATATTTTATAATTTTTATTATTGTAAGACACAGCCTGCTGCTTCTCCAATAGTTGTGTATATGAGGTTTGGGGATTTGTGTTTTTGTTTTATCTGTTTGTGTGTGTGTGTGTGTGTGTGTGTGTCTTTTTGGGGGGGGGGGGTTCTGGGATTTATTTTGGGGGGGGGGTAAATTTTTTATTTTTCTTCAGTTTTTAAGCAGCAGTATTCTGGGCAGGGGCAAGCCCGTCCACTAGGTGGTTGCCTAGGGCAGCGGAACCTGGTGGATGGCATGCCCGTCTGATCAGTCCATCTCTTCTTCCCTCTAAGCATGGCACCAGTGCTGTGGGGTACCTTAAAGCAGCGGCATACATGCATGTAGTCATGGCATGGCATTCCTGCCCTTGCCTCCATGCAACTTCCTATGGGGGGGGGGGGGGGCGGCGGCGGCAAGAGCGGCATGTCATGAGCATGCGTGCTGCTACCTGGAGATTTATTGCAGCAAGAAAGAGAGGAATCGCTATGCTACCCTCCTCCCCCTAGGTGAGACAGTGGATGCCGGGGGAGGGGGGGGTGCAGCAGTATAGCCATTCCTCCCTTCCGTGCTGTGGTGAGCCTCAATGCAGTATAGCAGTCTGGGGAGGAGGGGTGGCCTTAGGGGATCTGCCTAGGGTGGCAGAAACCTTTGGCCGCTCGGCGCCCAGGTACAAGGTGAGGGTGCTTTTGCTTTGTGCAACATCTGCAAAAGAACTGTTTTTTTTGTAATGTAAAAAAAAAAATTGAGCTGTAAGCGTATGTATTTGAGTCCATTTTGCAACAAATTTGGTTGCCGGACGTGTCCATTTAGATCAGTAGAAGGTGGCGCTTGGCCATTTTTTTTTTTTTTTTTTTTTGAATGGGAAATATAATTTTTTAAACTATGGGACACTCCCTAAATTCCACTTTTCTCACTTCTCCTCTTACACTTGAATGAGAGGGATGTTGTAAGACTACGATTCCATAGCGGTTCTAGCCATTCTGACTTTTACCAGAAACCTAACTAGCGCTAACCCTGAGCTGGTAAGAAATTCAGGCATCTTCAGTAAGCATGCGATAAAATATGGATGGCTTATCATGTTAGGCTGTTGAGTGGGTCTTCTTAAACTATTCCCTGCACGTGGATGGTTCAAGAGGTGATAGATGCAACTGTTTGTTTACAAAGTGGTTATGACAGTGACCATTCAAACATTGGAACCAGGTCTCTCTTAATTTTACATCAAACAAATAACCTATCCATTTATTTTCAATGATCATTTGGAACTCGGTGCTGTTTCCCAGGTTGGCTACAGCAAAGGGCCTGTGAGACCTATAATGATGCATGCTTTTGAGAGCATTCTGAAGAACTGAAAACTTCTCATTTTAGAGACAGAATTAAAATCTGTTTATATTTTTGATATAAATTGAGCTCAGTGGTCAGTGTCTTTATAACTACTTTTTCATTCTGGGTAGAGACTGTAAACCATGTATGATCTGTGTAACAAACTCAAGGTTGTCAGCCGAGATGAAACATTTAGGCATGAGGACAGTGCAGAGTGCTTTCAGCAGGGGCTGGTCGGGGGGGGGGGAGACTAAAAAGCAGCAGGTTTGTTTTCTGAATTCAGGCGTATGCTGAGTTCTGTTCTCTAAATCAGAGTGGTACTGCATGGCCAGAAACCTGTCATGTTTGTAGGAAGCAGAACCCTCTGTTTCCTGCATACGCAGGGTTGTATTGTGCAGTTTGGTGTTGCATGTAAGACAGTCAGGCACCTGTGACCTGGGAATACCAAAAGTTTTCAGTTAGATACTCGGTTTTTAGGACCCAAGCAGTGTTTACCAGTTGGGCATTGCATTTGAAACCAAATGTATTTACATAAGCAGATGGGCAGTTGCAACACCTAGGTCCTCATCTCTGGTTTCTTGAGATAACATGGATGTGTTTGGTGGCCCTGAATGGCAGACCTGTTGGGGCTGGGTGAAGTCCATGGACCATTATGGAGAAGCTCTAGTGTTTAGTATTAGCATCCCATACAGACTTTTTAACTTCTATGTTAAAGGCATATATTTAAGAGGTCCTTATGGAGAGCCAACGCCAGAAATGCACCCCATACCCACTCAAGGGTGCGTCCTGTATTAAATTTTATAACTATCTGGTGCAAATCTCTCTGACTGGCTTTTATGGTTGGTTATTGATTAGGTTTTAATCAGTCTTTCAGCAGCTGATGTCGGTGTGGATGGAATAATACACCAACTGTTTTTCAGTATTTATACTTTTCTGGACTACTGATCACTTGTACAGCAGTAGAATCATATTTAAATTGTGCCAGTACTAAAAATGCACCCTCCAGCCCCACCACCCCAAGAAAGAAAGAGAGCAACAAACTGTCCCATTGCTGATGATGTCACAGCAGTGATGTCATCGGTACAGGACTCCTTGGTTTGGAGGCAGTTGTATATGGTGTGTTTAGTCCTTCCTCAAAAATTCAGTATTCTACAAGGGTGGGGGAGGGTGCAAATGTGAATCTTTTGAGCAGGGGAGGGAGGAGTCAATATTTCTTTAAGGAGTTTGAAGTATAGTGACTTTATGACATGGTCGTATTCATAGGAAATACTATGTGCAACTCATTTCTGCTTTAATCACACCGCAGGAAGCAGAAAGGCACATGAGGATCTATCATAGAATTAGGATGTGACTTTTTGGTTTAATGGAGGTTTCTTCTGTGGTTAGTGATTTGTAAAAATTGGCCAAAAATGTTTTGTATTGATTGCATTATTAAAAAATGTAGTCTTTTAGCACTTTTTAACAGATATGAAAAAGCACTTTTGCAGTGGTTTTATCTAGAGGCACATCGGCTTTCGTGAAACTGAAACCCATTGGATTTAAACGTTTTGTGTGAAGGTCCTAACCATGGTCTACCTTACTGAAATCTGCCTGAACTTCACTAGTGTCCATCATGCACTGTACAAAGTTGCTCCCAAAACATGTTCCTAGGGCCTTTTCTTCCCAATCTCGGATTACAAAGACAGACTCATCCAATTTTTGACTGCTTTGTGTAAATGATGGGGTGTTTGGAATGTCCCAAATTTAACAGAAGCAGCAGTGGGATGGGGAACTAACTTTATAAAGTATAGCTGTGTGTATTTTAAATTCCATCCTCCCTGTCCCTTAAACCTCTGACGATCATAAAGGAGAATGGCAGAGCAGAGGTTTTATTCAGAAACTTGCAGTCTGTCTTTTGTGCTCTCATCCTGCTTTTAAAAGCCCGAACCTCCTCCACACTGAGGCGGAAGAGCTTCCTGTCACCTCCCCCATGAAGAGACACATCCAGTTGAAAACCACAATGTATATCTGTCAATAGTGCAATGCAAGGTGGTAGAAGCTATCACAAGCGGGCATTAACCTTGGCTGGTTTAAATGTAAAAGCAAAAATATGATGTCCATAAGCTGTTTTGGAACATATGTCGTAATATGTTTTGTGACAAAGTCTCTGTAATAAAATTTACTGATGGTAAAATGGTGAAGCGGCATTGCACCATGACCCCTGGCTCGCCTGTGAATTCTGCATCTCCACAAGGCATGCTGGGGTTGCATACAGTGGTGGGGTTTCGATATGTCGTGGGCTCTCAGTACAGCACCTACTGTCATCTTGGTTTGGTGGGTGTCCTGTTGCTCACACAGAACCCTACAAGAGGCTGAATGGTTGGTTGCTTTGCTATGCTTTTGGGGATGGGTAAACCCCAAGTTTCTGATGATATTCCGCACCCCGTGTGCCTCCAGTCTTATCTCATTATGGTAAGTGTGTGGTTCTTACTTCTGCTGAGGTGCAGCTGCTTTCTGTGACTTGTCCATTTGTATATATTTGTTTGGTGTGGTGGAAGTTAATATTCCAGGAATATAGTATTGTAAGAAGTTGGTAGTGTGGCTTTCTGATGGGTTACTCTGATCCTCATACTATGCACAGACATCCCTAGATGTAACCAAGACCCACTTCTCGCACTAACAAGATCACTCAATGCGAATCAATCTCATTATATATAGTCTTATAAAAAAACAATTCCTAGAGATACAAGCCCAAAAAAAGGTGGGGGAGGGGGGTTATTGGACCCTTAACTCTTAATTAGACGCTAGCCCAGATTGTTAATTCTGCACACAAAAGTTTAAAAGGTAAAACGGACCATATGAGAACTAACAAACAATCTCCACACTGGAGCTGTCAAATATCCACTACTGCATGAACCTGGTTGCAGACCCCCACATGAATTAATAATGTAAATTGGAGCATATGGGGAACTGCTGAATCTGGTCTAAAGAAGAGGTAAGGATCTGACAAAAATGCCCTTTTTTTGTACTTGTATTTCTGGGGTTTTATTATTATTAAGGCTAAGACACACTTGGCATACCCACTCTTTTCACCCAGAGTGAGCCCAGGGGTAAAATTGCTTTTTAAAACCTTTTTGAACATTGGGGATTCTGATTGGACTGCTGGTGTCCAGGATTTTTGGGACATGATATCATGTAAGGCCCTGTTTTCTCTGTGCTTTGTAATGGTTTCAAACCTGCACTTTAAAAGCAGAAATAGTCCTCTGGGCTACTAGACTAAAAGCAAATAGTGTCATGGTTTAGGGATGCGTACTACATCGTTCCTCAGAAATAAAGTTAGGAATAGAGAAGTGGGGTTTTGGAGGCGAGTGGTGCCTGGTTATTAACTAGACTCTGGGGAGCTCCACACACAATACCTGCTCTCTCCAATTAGTGATTGAGACTATTTTGTGTATATAATATAAAACAGGTTTCACTGTTCCCATGCACTGTAACATATTCTTGAAGTGATATTAAAATGGTCAATCTGTATTTTATTTCCCCCTTTGTTACGCAGTTGTGCTTCTTTCCATTTGTTTAAGATGGGGGCGTCTTGGAGGGTCCTATTTTAGTGGCTGATAATAGTCTTAGAGAACTGGTATTAGTCTCTGGGGTACTGTGTGACACGGGCTAGTTTCTGAATTGTTGCTAACCTGAACGGTGTCTCTTAAGGCATGAGCAGACCCTCATCTTGCAATCGCTGTTCTCTCCATTGCTGTCTTCAAAGTAACATCAGATACCAAGGAAGGTACAGAAAGATCAATTACATATATTTCAAACAACGAAAACTGGTCATAGCAGTTAAAAGGGGTTGCTTTAATTCTACCCTGTAAACCCTTTATAACATGACTTGACATTATGTAAGACTGATTATAATATGATCAAGGGATGGACCCCTCCCCCCACACCTTTTTGCTATTACATATTATATAGTAGCCTCATTATAATGTTAGTATCTTGGACTCCAGTATTATATGGAGGTTTATGGTGTAGTAACCATCATATGTGGGATGTTAATTTATAAATGGTACGAGGTTGCCACTCGTCTGCTAGCCAGACCTATTGTTTTTTTGTGTGGAGCAGAGTGGGAAGAAGCCTCATCTAACCACTGAGTTGATGAGGATGGGGGGGAAGGTTTGGGGGTAGGTGGGAAGCAAGGAAAGAGGAATGGAAATGACAGACTAATCCAGGCCTGGACAAATTTTGTACAGATTTACGAGTCGAGCCAAAATCTTAGGAGCCAGTGCTTGTGCCCTCCTCCCCCCCCCCCCCCCCCTTTCCTGGTTCTCTTGCGCTGGTCTCATGCTCTTGTGAGAGCAGCTTGAGTTCCTACACCATGTGCCCTATGGAGAGCCTCTCCATAGGGCACAGAGGTGGGTTGCCAGTGTGTGTGTGTGTCATGCAGAGGGGAGGGGTGCTTGCGTGTATGTGCAGGGGTCGGGGGGGATGCACCCTTTGGCATACCCAGATTGTCATTTTTGCCCTTCATCTTGTACTGTTCCCTCTCCATTCCTCCGTCCTTCCCTTTTCTTTGTAGAAGTATTGCCCTTTTCCATTTCTTCTGCTTCACTCCCTGACTTTCTTTTTCTCAAGGCTTCGGTCCCTGTGAGCTCTCTGCTGCATCCAGGCCCTGATCCTCCTGTTCTGCCCTTGGCAATAAGATCTGGGAGCAGAACAGGAGGGCTCTTGGCTGGGATCATAGTTTTAAAACCCAAAGTGGGGGTAGGGAGTGGAACATATTCAAGGTGCCAGCTGTAACTTTCTGGTTGCTGTGGTGAGCTGGTGCCTGGACTAACCTTTCAAAGATGTCTGTAATGACTTGCTGTAGCCCTGCAGGTGACACTACTGCTTAGCATTTCTGCAGCACCCCTAGACCAACACATGTACGTCTAGCACTGCACGTCCCACCAGGATTCAAAGAGGACCAGAAACTATCAGGAATGTGGTGGAAGGAATGGGGGTTGAAGACCCCCCCCCCCCTCCACATTTTGCGGTCTTGCAGCTCCTTTTCATCTTAACCTGATACAAATGATTGTGATCATGGCTGGCCCATTCACTAGGTAAACTATGTATCCACCTAAGGTAGCAGAGCTGGAGGGGGCAGCAGCATGGCAAGCCTTGAAGCACCTGGGCACGTGCACACACTCGTGGCCCGCCCCTCCTGTCTCCTCCAATGCAAATGACCTGTTGGAGGGGACATGAGCAGCCGGCCATGACTGTGTGTGTATGCAAATGCTATTAGTAATCTGTGAACTATCATTAAAATCATCTCTAATACCTGAAGATTGGAGGATCGCCAATGTAACACCAATTTTTAAAAAGGGTTCCAGGGGTGATCCGGGAAACTACAGACCGGTGAGCCTGACATTAGTACCGGGAAAAATGGTAGAAACCATCATAAAGAATAAAATTACTCAGCATGTAGATAGTCATGACCTAATGGGAGACAGCCAACATGGCTTTAGACAAGGAAGATCTTGTCTTACTAATCTGTTATGTTTTTTGAAGGAGTGAATAATCAGGTGGACAAAGGTGAGTCGGTTGATATTGTGTATCTGGACTTTCAGAAAGCTTTTGACAAGGTCCCTCATCAGAGACTTTTGGCAAAACTAAAGAGTCATGGAATAGGAGGCAGTGTACTATTGTGGATCAGGAACTGGTTAAAAGATAGAAAGCAGAGGGTAGGGCTAAATGGCCAATTTTCCCAATGGAGAAAGGTGAATAGTGGTGTACCCCAGGGATCTGTGCTGGGTCTGCTGCTTTTTGACATATTCATAAATGACCTGGAAAGTGGAATAACGAGTGAGGTTATCAAATTTGCAGATGACACAAAACTATTTAAAGTTGTTAAAACCCAAGAGGATTGTGGAAAATTGCAAGAGGATCTTGATAAATTGGAAGACTGGGCATCAAAATGGCAGATGAAATTTAATGTGGACAAGTGCAAGGTTATGCACCTAGGGAAGAACCCAATCTATGGTTACACGATGCAAGGTTCCACATTAGGAACCACCACCCAGGAAAAAGATTTAGGCGTCATGGTGGATACCATGTTAAAATCCTCGGCCCAGTGTGCAGCGGCGGCCAAGACAGCAAATAGAATGCTAGGTATGATAAGGAAAGGAATGGAAAATAAAACAAAAGATATTATAATGCCTCTATATCGTTCCATGGTGAGACCGCACCTTGAATATTGTGTGCAATTCTGGTCGCCGTATCTTAAAAAGGATATAGCTATTTTAAAAAAGGTTCAGAGAAGAGCCACCAAAATGGTAAAGGGGATGGAAGGATACTCCTACGAAGAAAGGCTAAAAAGGTTAGGGCTCTTTAACCTGGAAAAGAGACGGCTGAGGGGAGATATGATAGAAGTCTATAAATTAATGAACAGAGTGGAACGGGTAAACGTAGATCGATTGTTTACCTTATCAGAATATAGAAAGACTAGGGGACATGCAATGAAGCTACAGGGTAAACTATTTAAGACTAATAAAAGAAAATATTTTTTCACTCAACGTGTAATCAAACTCTGGAATTTGTTACTGGAGGATGTAGTAAAGGCTGTTAGTGTAGCTGGGTTTAAAAAAGGTTTGGACAAGTTCTTGGAGGAAAGGTCCATAAACCATTATTAAGAAGGGACCCAGGATATCAATGCTTGACCCAGTACAAGCATTGTGGAACCTGTGTCCCTTGGGGAAACTGCTAGGTATGTATGACCTAGATTGGCCACTGTTGGAAACAGAATACTAGGCTTGATGGACCTTGGTCTGACCCAGTATGGCATATCTTATGTTCTTCATGGCCCACTGTGGTAGTGAAGCAGTTTGCTCTGCTGCTGTTTGAAGTATGCACATGGACTGTGATCCTGCCCACTCCACACACCTCTCTGTCTGCCACCCTAGGTGGATGACTAGCGGCCTAGTGAATGGGCCAGCCCTGACCCTGATTGGCTGATGTCGTCAACTGAGATGAAGGAAAAAGGAAGGAAAGATGCTGGATGCCCCTAGAGGGGAAGAGTTGATTAAACCCCTGGATCAGGGAGGAGGAAAGAGAAGATGCTGGACACCTTGGGGCGGAGGGGGCTGGACTATGGCAGAAGGGAGGAGAAGATGCTGGAGTATGGGGATGGGGAGAGGTACAGGACTTAAGGTTTGCACAAAGCAGCACTTCCGGAGCCCACACCTTCAAAAGGGTAGACGCAGGATGGTATCGGTGCAAAGGGTGGCTACCAACCTGATCAGTGGCCTTTGTCATAAGGTATATGGGCACAGACTTAAAGATCTCAATATGTATACTTTGGAGCAATGGTGTAAGTTACATTGAGGGGGCATCTACTGTCTTCGCAGTGGTGGCAAATCTACTTCATTGTGTTGGCTGTGCTGCTTCTGCTCTTATAAGTTCACATTGGGCCCAGCAGCTGTTTCCCATCGGGCTGAAATATCAGGGTGTGGCTGTTAGCATAAGACTGCAGCCTGGTGAACAATGACGGCCAAGCCCATGGCAGACTTACAACAGCAGAGGCAGCATGATAAAGTACATTTGCTACACTTCCACTGCTGCTGTGGCGGCTGTCGGGCAATGTTCCCTCTAATTTTCTGTAGGCTGTGTGCGCATAAAATATAAGCTGTGCAGCTTTTGAAGGAAGGTTAAATTTTTGTGCGGCACATAACGACACTCGGAGTTCTATACTTTAAAATTTGACCACACGTCAGAATAAAGTATGTACACCACATTGATTACACTAGAAAATATTGTAGAACTTGTGAAAACCGTAAATGCACAACAACTTTTACATTTTAAGACGTCTGTGTTGTTTTCTATCAGAATCAGAACTGTAATTTTTGTGCGCTCTGTTGTAAAGTATGTGTGCTCGCTTGGCGAGGTGTGTGTGCGCGCACAGCTTAGAGGGAACAGTGCTGTCGGGGTGGAATTTACACCACTGCTTTGGAAGAAAAACTGGAAAGGAGAGATACTATAGAGAGGTTTAAATACAGCCGTGGCATACATGCACAGGAGGAGAGCACCTTTCAATTGAAAGAAAGCTCTGCACCAAGGGGGCATCAAATGAAGGTGAAAAAGGGGATAGACTCAGGAGTAATATGTAGAAATATTTACCACTCTTTCTGTAAAAAAAAATGTATGGATTAGCCTCCCAGTGGAGGTAGTAGAAATGGGGACAGTAGCTGAATTCAAGAAAGCAATGGGACAAGCACAGAAGCTCTCTAAAGAGCTATAAAAAGGGACTAGAGTAGTTAGTATAGAAGAGTAGACTGGATAAGCCAAATGGTCTTTTTCTGCTATCATATTTCTATGGTATGTTTGGGCTGACCTTGATCATCAGGGCCGATGCTACCCGGTAAGCGTGGCAGGGGGCGTGCTGTCGCAAGCTGCCTGCCACCCACTGCTTCAGAAAAAAAAGCAGCCATGGGAACATTTTCTCCGTCCCGCAGCTCTGCTATCTTTTAAACTGCTGGACTGTGGCTGCTTTCTTTTCTGAAGGACCAATCAGTGAGGGGAGGGAGGGCAGCTGCTACAGGAGGGAAGGGGCCAAAAGGGAGGGGGGAGGCTGGAAGATGACTGGGTAATAGGGGAGGTTGGAAGAGAGCTGACCCAGTTGGAAGGGAACAGACATGGGGGAGACTGGAAGGTGGCTAGATAATGGAAGGGGTATTGGAAGAGAGCTGACACGGGGGAAGGTGGGGGACTTAAAGGGACCTGTCCTCCAGGTGATGTAAAACCCTCTCGCATCGAGGTTTCTCCAGGGTCATATGCCCATGAGGGAAGGGTTAGGACAGTTGTTATAGTTGGTGATTGAATCATTAGGCATGTAGATAGCTGGGTGGCTGGTGGACGTGAGGATCGCCTGGTAACATGCCTGCCTGGTGCGAAGGTAGCGGACCTCATGTGCCACCTAGATAAGGTTTTAGATGGTGCTGGGGAGGAGTCTGCTGTCTTGGTACATGTCGGTACCAATGACATAGGAAAATGTTGTAGGGAGGTTCTGGAGGCTAAATTTAGGCTTTTAGGTAGGAAGTTGAAATCCAGAACTTCCAGGGTAGCGTTCTCCGAAATGCTTCCTGTTCCATGCGCAGGACCCAAAAGGCAGGCAGGCAGAGCTCCAGAGTCTCAATGCGTGGATGAGACGATGGTGCAAGGATGAGGGTATTGGATTTGTTAGGAACTGGGAAACATTCTGGGGAAAGGAGGGGCTCTTAGTCTCCCAGTGGAGGTGGTAGAGATGAGGACAGTAACTGAATTCAAAAAAGCATGGGACCAACACAGAGGATCTCTAAAGGTAAAAAGTGGACTGTTGTAGTTGTTGTTATGGAAGGATAGACTAGATAGGCCATGTGGTCTTTTTCTGTCATCATGTTTCTATGTTTCTTCCAAAGGGATGGGCTTCACCTTAACCGAGATGGAACCAGGCTGCTGGCATTAACCTTTAAAAAGGACATAGAGCAACTTTTAAACTAGATAATAGGGGAAAGCTGACAGTCGCCCAAGAGTGCATGGTTTGGAAGAAGGTATCCTTGAAGGATACTACCAAAAGCAGAGAGGTTCCAAAAAAGAGTAAAGTAGCCCAAATGCCCTTGAGTATGGTGCAGACAGAGTTTAAAGATACCAAATTACCCATGCCTACCAATAGCCAGATTAATATGAATAAAATACAGTCTCTAAAATGCTTGTATGCAAATGCTAGAAGTCTAAAAAATAAGATGGGAGAGTTAGAATATATAGCACTAAATGAGAGGTTAGATGTGATTGTAATCTCAGAGACATGGGGGAAGGAGGATAACCAGTGGGACACTGTGATACCTGGATACAAACTATATCGCAATGATAGAACTGATCAAATTGGTGGAGGGGTTGCACTCTGTTAGAGAGGGCATTGAGTCAGAAAGGATTAAAGTTTTGCAGGAAACAAAATTTACTGTAGAATCTCTATGGATTGAAATTCCATCTAAGAAGGGGAAGGTGATAGCAGTGGGGGTGTACTATTGACCGCCTTGCCAGAATGAACAAATGGATGATGAAATGCTCAAAGAAATCAAGGAAGCTAACAAATGATCTCCAGGAACAAGCAGGAATGAGTCTTCACATATGGGTACGTCGGTACCGACGGAGTCTGCACGGGAACACTTCCCAGCGTCCAATCAAAGAGCCTTTGGAAGCATCCCACCATGCCTGCGTGCTGCCTTCCCGCCTTTCCCAACTGCCTCTCCTCAGTTTTTGTTTTTCCGCGGAGCCGGCAGGACATCTTCCTGTCACTGCAGAAAATTCTTATTTTTATTTTTTTAGTTTTCTTGTGGTCGCGGCTGTCTTCTCGACGCCACCGGTACTGCCGGTGTTTCTTCTTTTCTTTCTTGTAAATTTTTTCTTTTTAACGGAATATTTTTACTTTTTAGTGTCACGGGGCCTTAGGCCTTTCAGGCCTCCCCTATTTCTCCTTCATGGCCACGAAATGTTCAGTTTGTGGCGGTACAACTTTGTTTAGACCCTCGAAATCAGTGTCTAACCTGTTTGGGTCCTGATAACAGTTTGGTGAGAAGACATCTTCAACATCGAGAATCCCTCGATACACGGTCGCCCTCCAACTTCGGGGCACCGTCCCCTTCTTCTTCCACTTTGATTCAGGTAACCCACAAACAGTCTGTTAAGACTAGCCAGTCCTCGAGTGGTACGTCTCATGCACAGCATGTAGACAGCTCCGGCTTTGCCCTCGATGGCCTCCTGGCTTCAAAACCCTGGCGAGAGTCTTCGGTCTCCAAAGCATATAAGGGGTTTCAGGTTGTTCCTGGGGTTCACCCCTCACAGAACATGCCTGAGCTGTGTATGGTGGTGGCATCCGCTTCGAGCGGTACCGATACCCTTGCATCGGCACTGGTGTTGGATGAAACACTCCTCACAAGGGATCGTCATCTGGCCTCCTCGGTGCGTTCGGGACCGATGGATACGTCCCAGATTGTCTTTCCCTTATCAGTTCCAACACCGATACTGCCACCGACGTCGGTACCCTCCAGATGTGCATCGACAGCCTCGCTTCCTTCGATGCCGAGTCTGTAATCGATCTCCAGTTTGGAGGACTGGGTACCGACTTGCCTTGGTACCGTCTCTCGGTGGTACCGAAGGCTCGGTTCCGATGACTCGGATCCGCAACTCTCAGTTCCCCTGAGGCCGCTTGAGTTGCCACTGGTAGACCTTCATTCACCGGTATCGGACACGGTACCGAAGGCGGTACCGATGTCTTCATTACCCTCACAGTCGGTGCCTTCCATGCTTTGCTTCTCAGGCTCCTTGCCCTCGATGCTGAGTTTGGAATCCATTTCTAGTCTGGAAGACTGGGTACCTATAGATTTTGGTACCGACACCGATCGATACCGGTGGCTTGGTACCGATGATAGCAGCCGGAGGTTTTCGGTTCCCTCAGTACCGATTGAAGTATCACCGATGACTACTCCGATGTCTTTGTCGAGCCTGACTCCGACATCGGTACCAGTATTGACTTCAGTAATGGTATCCACAGTAGCATCATGGCAAACTCCTACCATGTTTTTTCCAACAGCATCGCTCCATTCTATACCAAGCTTGGAGTCGATACCTGGCATGGACAATGTGGTAAGGACGGTTGCTGTTCCTGACAACCAGTCCAAGCAACCATCCCTTAAACATTCCACATTGCACCCTGCAGGATCTTCTATTTCTATATCTCTGGATAACTCTGTGGGTGCTCAGGCTAGTTCTTTAGATCTAACCTGTCCAAGGAGATTCCTGTTGCAGATCCCTCTTTTCAGAGTTTCCTCCTGGATATAGCAAGATCCCTTGCCATTCCTATTCCAGGATATGATCCTGCACCAGGCTCTGATTCCACCAAAGCAAAGGATAACATAGTGCTTCCTTTGCATCCTTCCTTGCAGGATCTCCTTCTAGGAATGTGGGAAACACCTTTAAGGGTACCCCCACCTCCCAGAGCAACTGATCTCTTATATCAGGTGCCCCCCTCTCCAGGGTTCCAAAAGACTCAACTTCCTCATCATTCCATAGTAGTGGAATCAGCAATGAGGCGGATAAAGAGTAAGAAAAAGCACTCTTCTTATCCGCCAGGTCGTGAGTCTAGGACACTAGATGCCTTTGGACGTCAAACCTTCCAGACATCTATGCTTTCTGCAAGAATTCTTTCATATATTTTTTATATGAGTCTTTCTCTTGAGGAGGTCACCAAGCAATTACATCTTTTAACTCCTTTCCTTCCAGATTCCAGGAGTACAGACTATTCCTCGCTGCTTAAGCATATCCAGAATATCTCTTGGTTTCTTTCTCGTGCTTCCCTAGACTCTTTTGAGTCTGTTAGCAGGACTTCTGCTATAGCTATAAGGGCACGACGTAGAGCCTGGCTCCAAGCTTCAGATTTGGCCAAGTGGGAACAACAACAACTGGGACATACTCCTTGCACTGGAGAAAATCTTTTCAACAAGGAGTCTTTACGTCAGGTTACTCAGTTGTCCACTGATTTACCTGTTCCTAAGGGTTCTTCTACACCTTCTTCTGTCCCAGTAAGTAGGAAACGTCCTACCAAACTTTCTTCCCACAGGAGAAGAAGGTTTTATTCCTCACTTGCCCACCATACAGATGTTCCCCTACAGGGGAGCCATTGTCCTGGTCTGAAGAATCCAACCTCTCACCAGGCTCAGTAACCCGGCCTCCGCAGGGTTTCTGATCAGTCATCAAATGCTTGTGACCCTTGGGGTTAGAATCTACAGTTGCTTCTTCTCAACAGAGGCAATCCACTGCTTCATTCTAACCCCTACACATGGATCTCTTTCCAAAAGACATCCATTTTTTCTATGAGCTGTCAGAATGTTCATGCCTATAAGTCACAGGTTTCTCCTTTTCTCCTGCCAGAGAAAGAGGTCTGACCACTATCAAATGATAGTTCCTATGCCAGCATGTAATTTTTTCCTTTCTATAGACTTGGTAAGTCTTCTTCAGCTCTATTCTCTTCACCCGCTTACCACGGTAAGAGCGGACCTACTACTGGAAGGTTTTTCTTCAACCTCTCTAGGGTTGTCACTTTCCAGTACAGAGTTCTCCTCCCTGAGTTTCCTCCCCTGTCTCAGGTTTATTTTAAGGCAGCTTATCAGACATGTCCAGAGTTTTCTACTCCTGTTCTGTCTGTTCTTTTTACTTTTAAGCAGTAATATCCTTTCTGCTGTCTTACTAGCAGCTGCCTTTGCAGGAGCCTTAATGTTTGGTCCACTGGTTCTTACCCACAAACAACCAGATTTGTCCTCCTCTAACATTCTATCTGGTCTTAGTAGTGGCTCCAAGTTAGTGCTTCCATCTATCTTGGAGATTATCTCACTACAAGCTTTCTAGATGGTCTTCTATTTCTGCCATCTCCATTCTCCTGGGTTTGGCAGCATAGTTGACTGAGATACTGGCTCTAACAGCCAGTCCTATCTCCTCATTCTCCTGCAGCATGCTCTCTGCAATTCTACAGAGAAGCTTTCCACTATGGGCCCTTGCTAGAGAGCATGGGGATTTTTTCTCCAACAGCTATCTTAGATGGTTAGAAAAGGCTTTTCAGTCATGTCTCCCATGACTAGAAGGGTCTCCCTTCTTTTTACTATCTCCTTTTGCCATAAAGGACATAGGCCTTCTCTTACCTAAGGGCTTAAGGAGTTGCCAATTCCCTGCTTTGGTCCATAGCATTCCCAATCGGGGATATGCTTTTTCTTCTTGCAGCTCGTCCTCATGGTAAGAATGTATGATACTTTTTGCCCTTAAGTAGGTCAACCTAGTACCTCATCCTTATCTATCTTCTATCTACTTACCATGCTAGAGACTTGGATGACTAAGGACTGCTGGCTTCAGATTGATATTATCCTCTGTTTTCATGTAACCATCCTGGTTATTTTACTAGCTAGCATCCTTGCGGATCATAACCAGGAGGAATAGATTCTCTATATATCTTCTCAAGTAGGTTGCACCTCCTTGTTATTAGATGAATCTTTCCTCTCCACATATCCTATGTGAATTCCATGCTGTAGGCATATATCTGTCTGTTTAACTACAGACACCCATATTTAGGCCTACATATGCATATTTATCTTTGTGTGTATTTTATGCCCTCCCATATCTCACTATAGATATATGTTTATTCATATATCTATATATGTATCTGATGAGATATTTTATTATAGATAGATCTGTCTCCACATACTTATCTATCTCACTGTCTATGCTCATATAGCTATCTATCTCTGACAGAGGGATTTTGCCCATACCCCTGCTATTCAGCAGTTTGGGTTTCTACACACACAACCACTCCTGTGGTGGTCAACAATTCTTATACCATAACCTAACAAGTTTAGGTACTTCTGAAGCTCTCCGTACCTAATATCTCTCCTAGCTTACCCCACTTAGGAGAGATATTGTAGATCTTCAGTTATTCACAGGCTTCACGCCTCAGGCATTTGTCTGCACCCTGGGATACAAGGGGTTCTCATACCCTTTCTCCCCACAAGGACTGTGCCTGTTTGTCCAACTGGGTTAGCCTTTTTCTTTTTGCTCCCAAGAGTGAGACACGCTGCCGCCAAAAGAGTTTGTTTTTCACCATACAGCTTTTGCTGAAGGCCCACCGGTTTTGGTACTACCCCAGTTTTTCTACCAGGGGTCCCTGTTACCTTTCAGGATTCTGACCTCCTCTGTTTTTTACTACAGGTCTATTACCTCCACTTTTCAGTGAGGTCCTCTTCACGGTTCCTCTACTGGCTCCCCAGTAGATCCATGAACCTCCATACTTCCATGAAATCCTGTTGGCGGAGGTCCATATTGCAATATCATTAACAACACTCATTATCCACACATGGACTCCTTTCCTGCAATCCTGTGCTAGGTTAGCTGTTCCACAGCATTTTCTTTCTTCAACTCCTACCCTCCATCCTCAGGATGCCTGGTGTTGTGGGTGATAGCATGTTCCACCCTATGACATGCTCGGACTCCAGGCATCTCAGCTTGGGAGTCCCCATATGTGAAGACTCATTCCTGCTTGTTCCTGGAGATAGCACAGTTACTTATCTGTAACAGGTGATCTCTGGGAACAGCAGGAATAAGTCTTCACAACCCACCCACCTCCCCAGGAGTTGTATCTCTATCTATCTATCTTTCCTTTCCTCTCCTCTCTCTCTCCTTTAAAACTTAACTGAGGAGAGGCAGTTGGGAAAGGCGGGAGGCAGCACGCAGGCATGATGGGGTGCTTCCAAAGGCTCTTTGATTGGATGCTGGGAAGCGTTCCCGTGCAGACTCCGTTGGTACCAACGTACCCATATGTGAAGACTTATTCCTGCTGTTCCCAGAGATCACCTGTTACAGGTAAGTAACTGTGCTTTACACCGCAGTAATAATAATGGGTGATTTCAATTACCCCGGTATCGACTGGGTCAGTGTCACAGCAGGACATGCTAGGGAGATAAAGTTCCTAGATGAAATAAATGACTGCTTCTTGGAGCAGCTGGTTCATGAACTGACCCGAGGGGAAACCATATTGGATCTAGTCCTTAGTGGAACACCAGATCTGGTGCAAGAGATAAGGGTGTTGGGGCCACTTAGCAATAGTGATCATAGCATGATTGCATTTGATTTAATTAGTAAATGAGGGATGATAAGGAAATCTACAGTACTACCTTTTAACTTTTGAAAGGGAGACTTATGATAAATTGAAGAAAATAGTTAAGAAACAAACTAAAAAGAGCAGTTGCAAAGGTTAAAAACTTACATCAAGCTTGGGTGGTTAAAAATACTATCTTTGAAGCTCAGACTAGCTGTATTCTACGCATTAAGAAAAGTGGAAGGAAGTCCAAAATACTGCCAGTATGGGTTAATGGTGAAGTCAGAGAGGTTGTTGTTGCCAAAAAAAAGTATCTTTCAGGAAATGGGGAAAAAAAGAGCCAAACAACGAAACCTGGAAACAGCATGGATCTGGACTTTCAGAAAGCCTTTGACAAGGTCCCTCATCAGAGACTTTTGGCAAAACTAAAAAGTCATGGGAAAGGAGGCAGTGTACAGGAACTGGTTAAAAGATAGAAAGCAGAGGGTAGGGCTAAATGGCCAATTTTCCCAATGGAAAAAGGTGAATAGTGGTGTACCCCAGGGGCTATGTGCTGCGTCCGCTGCTTTTTGACATGTTCATAAGTGACCTGGAAAAAGAAATAACGAGCAAGGTGACACAAAACAATTTAAAGTTGTTAAAACCCAAGAGGATTGTGGAAAATTGCAGGAGGATCTTAATAAATTGGAAGACTGGGCATCCAGATGGCAGATGAAATTTAATGTGGACAACTGCAACCCAAACTATGGTTACATGATGCAAGGTTCCACATTGGGAACCACCACCCAGGAAAAAGATTTAGGTGTCATTGTGGATAACATGTTAAAACCCTCTGCCCAGTGTGCAGCGGCAGCCAAGAGAGCAAATAGAATGCTAGGTATCATAAGGAAAGGAATGGAAAATAAAACAAAGGATATTGGAGTGGAGGAGTGGCCTAGTGGTTGGGGCAAGGTTCTTCAGGCCAGAAGGTCAGGGGTTCAAATCCCACTAGAGGACAGCAACCTTGGGCTGGAAGGACTGGGGTTTCTAGTCCCACAGGTGCTCCTTGTGGTCTTGGGCAAGCCACTTAACCCTCCATAGCCCATGTTCCCTGTAAAATAGTTATCATACCCTGTTCAATGTAAATTTCATTTTGTTCAATGTAAACCGCACTGATGCAGAATAGTGTGGTATATAAGAGAATGTAAATAAATAAATAAATATTGTAATGCCTCTGTATCATTCCATGGTGTGACCACACCTTGAATATTGTGTGCAATTCTGGTTGCCGTATCTTAAAAAGGATATAGCGTTATTAGAAAAGGTACAGAGAAGAGTCACCAAAATGGTAAAGGGGATGGAAGGCTACTCCTATGAAGAGGGGCTAAAACGGTTAGGGCTCTTCAACCTGGAAAAGAGACAGCTGAGGGGAGATATGATAGAAGTCTATAAATTAATGAACGGAGTGGAACGGGTAAACGTAGATCGATTGTTTACATTATCAGAATATAGAAAGACTAGGGGACATGCAATAAAGCTATAGTGTAAACTATTTAAGACAAATAAGAGAAAATATTTTTTCACTCAACGTGTAATCAAACGCTGGAATTTGTTACCGGAGGATGTAGTAAGAGCTGTTAGTGTAGCTGGGTTTAAAAAAGGTTTGGACAAGTTCCTGGAGGAAAGGTCCATAAACCATTATTAAAAAGGGACCCAGAATATCAATACTTGACCCAGTACAAGCATTGTGGAACCTGTGTCTTTTGGGGAAACTGCTAGGTACGTATGACCTAGATTGGCCACTGTTGGAAACAGGATACTGGGCTTGATGGACCTTGGTCTGACCCAGTATGGCATATCTTATGTAACTGACATGGGGACTGGAAGATGGCTGGCTAATAGGAGGGCGGTTGGAAAAGAGCTTACATGGGGGAAGGTGGGGTCTGTAAGGGAGCTGACAACTGGGGATGGCGGATGAACAGAGGAGAGGGTGACTGGATGGGACCTGACATGGGAGGGGGCACTGGGACTGGAAGTTTGCTGATTCCTGGATAGTATCTGAACTAGAAGGGGCTGGATGGTGGGGAAGGAGGTGGACTACAAGGGAATAGACACCAGTGGTGGTTTTGGGCATGCAAGGGGGTTGACACTTGAAGATACTGGGAGGGGAGGCTGTAAAGGGGGCTGCGACGGGGGACTGGGACTGGGACTGGGACAAAGCTGATGGAAGAAAATGAAGAAAGCACAATGAGAGACAAGAAATGGCAGATGGACTATAAATCATAGAGAGCTAAGAGAAGACAGAGGAAGACAGAAACCTCAAATGGGGACCAGCATGATCAAAAATTATCAGACAACAAAAGTCGAAAAAATAATTTTATTTTCAATTTTGTGTTTAGACTTTGCGCTATCTTTATATTTCACACAGTATGGAGAATTGCATTGCTTATCAGGTGTGGCACTGCATGCAGAGTCTGGCTTCTTGGGGTTTCAGTTACATTTTTTGTCTACATATTTTTATTGTTACTTTAGGTTGTGGTCATTTATTCTGTACTTAGGGTCTGTGGTCTGAGTGTATGACCAAAGCCAGGTGTTCTGTTAATGTGGAGTTTGTATGTAGGAATCTGTACTGTAGTAATTTGAGTTGTTCAGCTTTTCAAATAGGGGTACGGATGTTTTCTGCCCATTGCAGTGTTTATAGTGCTGCATTTTTTCTGGGTAAGCCCTTTATTGTATGAATTTTGGAAGTGTATGCTGGTATGATAGAGTAGATTTGGCTTTGTTGATATTCAGTGACTTTTGCAGTGTTTTATATTAATTCGACAATATGCCTGGCATTGGAGAACGTTTGTTGTGAGATGACCAGAATCGGTTTGTTTTGTTTATTTAGGGCTATCACAGCCTGTATAAGTATTTCCTGCTAAGTATTTTTATTTTAGCTATACATTTGCTCTTTTGCTGCAATTTTTCTCACAAAACACGCTTTGAAGAATAAATATTAATATCGCTTGAAAAAAGTTCACATAGTGGTTTGGGGAAAAAGAAGGGTAGGGGGGCAGCCAGCATTAATAATAATGAGGGAGGGGTGCCGATGTATAGGTTGCAGGGGAGCGCTAGAAACCCCAGCACGGCCCTGATGATCATGGTGGAAAAGTAGCCCAAATTCCGTCCATCCAAATCTTTCTTTACTTGTATCCAGCCGGCGTACTAGAAATAATGCAAACATGAGCTACCAGTTTGGTTTGTTTGCTGTTGCAATCTGTTTGTAACTAGATTAATTTTGTTCTCAAGCATCTGAATATGCACTTTGGGCTGTATCTGCTGCCTTGTTTTGTTTGTTGTATTTTTAATGTTGTTTACATTTTACATGGATTTTGTGTACTTATGTGTTATGTTGTTGGGGGGGGGGGGGGGCCGGTTTGAATGGGAATGATGATGACGCAGCTTTGTTCCATAGCGTTTTCCTAACGTAGTATACAAAGGGGTTTATGCAGGAACCCTGGGGGCGGGGCATCTTACTGGCTCCGCCTTTCACCCTATCTCACTAAAAGCGGATGGGCGTAGTCTCGCGCTCGCTGTCCCTTGATGAGCAAGGGGCGGCAACCGGAGGGTGGTGGAGTGTGGCAGGTAGCCAATAGAGGGGCGGGACGAGAATGGGCGGGGCGCGCAGATGACTTCGGCGGGAAGCACAAGACGCCTGCGTGGTGTCGGGCAGGGGAGGTTCGGCGGGAGATGGCTGCAGCGGGGTTCGGGGAGCGGGAGGCCGGCGACGGTGGCTCTCTTTCCAGGTCGCTGCTGTTTGATAGCTTGGTGCAGCGGTTCCTGGCTGCGCTGGTGGAAGCTGGCAGGTGAGGGGGCCGCGAGGAACATTAAACGACGTCCATGAACGCGGCGGCGTGAACCCGGAAGTGGATCAGGCGGTTCCCCTTCTGCTCAGCGCGTTAGCGTGGCGGGCTGGGAGGGCTGCAGTGCTGGTTAATGACCACGAGGAGGCGCTAGCCGGTTGCTGTAGGCATGGGTGGCTCGAGGGCTGTCTCTGTCATTTGGGATTCTGCTGGTCAGGTTGCATGTGACAGGACTGCTTAACCTAGCAGAGCCCTGCCCTGGGAGGGGGAGGTGAGAGATGATAGAGGTCTGGAAGTGAAATGAATGAAGTGGAATAGGTAAACGGACACGCCATGAAGCCAGAAATATAACCCATTTAAGACTAATCGCAGAAAACTCTTTCACTCAAGGCGTAATCAAACTGTGGGATTCACTACCAGGTGATGTAGTAAATGCGTTTCGGGTAGCTGGCTTTAAAAGAGGTTTCAGCAAATCCCTGGAGGAAGAGTTAATACGCCATTATTAAAGAGGACCAGGGAAATCCACTGCTTAACCTGGGATGAGCAACGTGGGATCTGCTGTGTACCTTATTATATGGAGTGGAGGAGAGGCCTAGTGGTTGGGGCAAGGTACTTCAGGCCGGAAGGTCAGGGTTCAAATCCCACTAGAGGACAGCAACCTTGGGCCGGAAGGACTGGGGTTTCTAGTCCCACAGGTGCTCCTTGTGGTCTTGGGCAAAGCCACTTAACCCTCCATAGCCCATGTTCCCTGTAAAATAGTTATCTCCAAGTTATAATACCCTGTTCAATGTAATTTCAGTTTGTTCAATGTAAACCGCACTGATGCAGAATAGCACGGTATATAAGAGAATGTAAGTAAGTAAAGTACCAACCTGGCAGGTACTTGTGATCTGCATTGACCACTGTTGGAAACAGGACACTGGATTTGATGGACCTTGGTCTACTACTACTATTACTACTATTTAGCACTTATAAAGCGCCACGCACGCAGCGCTGCACAGCTAACCTACAAGAGGCAGCCAACATACAAGAGACAGTCCCTGCCCTTCAGAGTCGTGCTCATCGGAGCTTACAATCTAGTTAGAACAGTACAGAGCTTTAATTCTGCGGAAGGTATGGTGTGGTATAGTTTGGTCTAAGGTTTGGTCATAAACGTAGACGGGGGTCAGGATCTGAATGCAACGGTGAAGAGGTGGGTCTTCAACCTGGATTTGAAGAGGGCCATGGAGGATGCCTGGCGCACAGACGTGGGTAGGCTGTTCCAGGCGTAAGGTGCAGCAAGTTGAAAGGAGCACAGTCGGGAGTTCACAGTGCGGGTGAAAGGCATTGATAGAAGTAATTTGTTGGCAGAGCGCAAATTTCGAGCGGGGACGTAGGGAGAGATAAGAGGTACTGAGGGGCCATAGAGTGAATGCATTTATAGGTCAGCAGCAGAAGCTTGAATTGGATGCGGAATAGGACAGGGAGCCAGTGAAGTGACTTGAGAAGAGGAGTAATGTGGGCATGGTGAGGCTGGCAGAAGATTAGTCAAGCAGCATGACTTTGTATAGATTGAAGGGGAAGGAGATGGCTCACAGGGAAACCAGCGAGGTGTAGGATGCAGTAGTCGAGGCAAGAGGAGATTAAGGATTGGATAAGCGTTTTGGTAGTGTGTTCAGAGAGGAAGGGGCGGATTTTGCTGATGTAGAGCAAGAAGCAGCAGGTCTTAGCTACAAGCTGGATATGAGCGGAGAAGGAGAGAGAGGTGTCAAAGATAACCCCGAGATTGCGGGCCGAGGAAACAGGAAGGATAGTAGATCTATCAACCTGGATTGAGAGAGAGGGAAGTGGGGGGGAGGAGTTGGTTGGAAAGACAAGGAGTTCAGTCTTGGCCATGTTCAGTTTCAATCGGCGATGAGACATCCAGGCAGAGATCTTGGACTGGGTTGCCGGAGAAATGTTAGGTGTGGAGAGGTAGATTTGGGAGTCATCGGCATAGAGATGGTACTGATCCAGTATGGCATTTCTTATGTTGCTAAGCAAGGTTATGTTTTCAGAGACCCCCCCCCCCCCCAGCTCCATTTTCCTTCTCAACTGCTTTGGTATTTAGGATTGATTGCTCACTCACTAAAGTATTACACAAACATGCACATTCATAAACACAAAACATTAACAATTAATAAAACACTTTATCAGCAATCTATACATTGAATGCTAATTCATACACCTGTCTTAACATTTTTCAAAAATTTGATCGTATTGTTATGAACCATCAACTAATTTGTCAGTATATTCCATTATGTTTGCACTACTAACAGGCTCTAACCTGAGTATTCTGTAGCTGGCCGGCATTTGAAGATGGCCTCACAAACAAATTCTGGAGAATGTCCTGTCTGGATTATCAGATGTAAACAGTCACTGAAGAAGCGGATAACTATTATTTAAAGCAGAAACGTTATTTGTCAGTACTTTAAATTTGTTTCTATATTTATTAGCTAACCAGAGAAGCTGACGTAGATGGCGTATAAGAACATAAGAAATGTCATACTGGGCCAGACCAAGGTCCATCAAGCCCAGTATCCTGTTTCCAACAGTGGCCAATCTAGGTTATAAGTACCTAGTGGTTTCCCCAAAAGACACAGGTTACACAATGCTTGAATTGGGTCAAGCAGTGATATCCTGGCTAGAAAGCAGAGGGTAGGGCTAAATGGCCAATTTTCCCAATTGAGAAAGGTGAATAGTGGTGTACCCCAGGGATCTGTGCTGGGTCCGCTGCTTTTTGACATATTCATAAATGACCTGGAAAGTGGAATAACGAGTGAGGTTATCAAATTTGCAGATGACACAAAACTATTTAAAGTTGTTAAAACCCAAGAGAATTGTGGAAATTGCAAGAGGATCTTGATAAATTGGAAGCCTGGGCATCAAAATGGCAGATGAAATTTAATGTGGACAAGTGCAAAGTTATGCACCTAGGGAAGAACAACCCAAACTATGGTTACACGATGCAAGGTTCCACATTAGGAATCACCACCCAGGAAAAAGATTTAGGCGTCATTGTGGATAACATGTTAAAACCCTCGGCCCAGTGTGCAGCGGCAGCCAAGAGAGTAAATAGAATGCTAGGTATCATAAGGAAAGGAATGGAAAATAAAACAAAAGATATTATAATGCATCTATATCGTTCCATGGTGAGACCGCACCTTGAATATTGTGTGCAATTCTGGTCGCCGTATCTTAAAAAGGATATAGCGTTATTAGAAAAGGTTCAGAGAAGAGCCACCAAAATGGTAAAGGGGATGGAAGGATACTCCTATGAAGAAAGGCTAAAAAGGCTCTTTAACCTGGAAAAGAGACGGCTGAGGGGGGAGATATGATAGAAGTCTATAAATTAATAAACGGAGTGGAACGGGTAAACGTAGATTGATTGTTTACGTTATCAGAATATAAAAAGACTAGGGGACATGTAATGAAGCTACAGGGATTATTTAAGACTAATAAGAGAAAATATTTTTTCACTCAACGTGTAATCAAACTCTGGAATTTGTTACTGGAGGATGTAGTAAAGGCTGTTAGTGTAGCTGGTTTTAAAAAAAGGTTTGGACAAGTTCCTGGAGGAAAGGTCAACAAACCATTATTAAGAAGGGACCCAGGATATCATTGCTTGTCCCAATACAAGCATTGCGGAACCTGTGTCTTTTGGGGAAACTGCTAGGTACGTATGACCTAGATTGGCCACTGTTGGAAACAGGATACTGGGCTTGATGGACCTTGGTCTGACCCAGTATGGCATATCTTATGTTCTAGGTCCCTTTTAATAATGGTTTATGGACTTTTCCTCCAGGAACTTGTCCAACCCTTTTTTAAACCCAGCTACACTAACAGCTTTTACTACATCCTCCGGTAACAAATTCCAGAGTTTGATTACACGTTGAGTGCAAAAATATTTTCTCTTATTAGTCTTAAATAATCCCTGTAGCTTCATTGCATGTCCCCTAGTCTTTTTATATTCTGATAACATAAACAATCGTTCTACGCTTACCCGTTCCACTGCATTCATTAATTTATAGACCTGTATCATATCTCCCCTCAACCGTCTCTTTTCCAGGTTGAAGAGCCCTAACCTTTTTTAGTCTCTCTTAGGAGTATCCTTCCTTCCTCTTTACCATTACTATTTTGGTGGCTCGTAATATGGTCAAACTTTGATTTATTCAGCAAAATACAAGTTGCCATATTTTGAACTAACGGTAATGCTTTAAATAGTTGCTGCTGGTAATCCCAACGCACATTGTATTACAGTAATCCAGATATGGAAAACAGTGCTTGAAACACTGTCCTTAAATTAGCAGCAGCCAGATAGGGTCAAAGACAACACAGTAGCCTCCTCTTAAACTCCTCCGTATGGCCCTCTTCACATGCTGATGATCCGCAACTTGATCCAATGCTATTTCCAACTATTGCGCTTTAGCTTATTCAACATCTGTTCCTCCAAGTAAAACAGGGTACCTAGACTGGTGACCCCACAATCATTCAGGTTTTCAGGATCCCCAGTTGTTGTGTTGCCTGTCTTAACTAGACTCTAAGTTCTGATGAGCAGGGACTGACTCTTACATGTGTCTGTACGGCACCGAGTTCACCGTGTGCCGCTACATAAACCATAACTAGTAGTTAGTAGATTGATCTTGTGCATTTCCATGGAAAATCCCCTGGAAAGGCAGATGACTATGGGGTCTTCAGGAAAACTGGGAAACCCAGCTCTGTTGGATACCCACATAAGAGTTAAACAATTTAGCTCCATTTTTTCCAGGATGGTCTGAGGTAGTCCTTTTTTGCTCCATTGCATGTTGGGATTTGTAATTCCTATTTTTTTTAAGGAAATGAGAACTACATTTCCATGCACACAGGCAAAACCAGAACTAGACCATTCCGTCCTCGAGAAAATATGGAGCTTGTTCCCAACTCTTATGTCCAAAGGGAAGGCATAGCGAGGTGCAGCTATAGTTAAGAAATCTGTGTGGTTTTTTTGAAGTCTCACTTTTTATCCTGGTCTACAGTTACCAGCGGTTTGTTCAGTGTTACCAGCGCTTCTACAAATTCCAGCCTGAAATGACACGAAGCATCTATGACCAGTTTATAGCCCAGTTGCAGACTTGTATCAAGGTAAGAGCAGAGTCCTGCCCCCTCTACAAAGGGCTGATTAAAAAAAAACACAAAAAGGTAGGGAATTGAATTCAGTGGCTGTCTAACCGGAGCAGGATTAAGGTATAGCAGCCTAGCATGTGCTTAGGACTCAAACATTCAGGAGGGCACTGCTATCTGTGCTAATTCTGTGGTTTCCCAAGAGCGTGCTCTCAGATTTATTTTCTCCAGTAAGTCGTCTGCCACCCAGCAGAGAGAAGACTAACTTCAGTACAGAATCACTGCCACCTACAGAAACCTGTTTATTGTCCTCCATGCTCCACCCACTAGGAGTTCAAAGGCTTCTTACCTGCCGCTGCCTCTTCTACAACCAGAACCATGAAGGCTTCTATAGTTTCATGATCCCAGTGCAGAGGAGAGGTGGCTGAGCAGCTAAGATGCACGGCTTGCTGGAAGGGAGCAGGCAGTAGGTGAGCAGCGTGATTACGCTGGAGGTCTGGGGGATTCTAGGCAAGTATTTGCTATGGTGAGGAGGCCTCATGTGCTTTGTTGCCTAGTGCCACCAGAGGGTTAATCCTGCCACATAACTAACCACTGCTGTTTCTCATTTTTCTTCCTGTCTCCTTTTTGAAAGGATGAGATTGCTGAGATCAAACAGGAAGGGAATCTGGAAGAGCTCTTGAACTCTCTGGATAAGCTAGAGGCAGAGGCCAAAGAGCGAACAGAGCCTGCCTGGTGAGTGTGGGGCTTGGGCTGTCTGCTGGGGCACATGGGCAGCCTCTCTCTGGGATGGGGCAAGGAATCGAGACATGTGTGCTGCGCTGGTATAAAGATGGTTTCTGCTGGCTGGTGGGGAGAGGGGGGCATGGTTCCACATCTCCTGGCTGGGGGGCTAAGCATGGAAACGGAGTTGGCCTATAAGGCTGAAATGTATTTGCCCAGCTGGCAGATTCCTTCTATTCAAAAAATGCCATAGAGCTGTGACCATTCATGAGAAGTACGTGGTCACTGAGCCTTGCATTTCCCACCACCTTCAGAATATAAAACTACTTTCATCTTTTTATTCAGAGTCTAAGTGTTAAATGTAACCCTCAGTTTGCAGTCTGTGGAACATAAAATCTCTGAAAGCAGGTAAGGATTTTGTGGCCTAGTTCATTTCCTGATGCAGTTGCTCTCTGGTTCATCTCTCGCCTATGCTTTAGGCTTTCCCATCTATCCCATGAAGGGAGCTTTCCCTGTACAGCAGCACACAACCTGCCCTTCTGAGATCTGTACCCAATTGTGTCTCGCCTTCCAGGCGGCCCAGTGGAGTCCCCGAAGAAGACTTGTGCAGTACCCTCTGGCCTTATTATCTCCAGCAGAGGGAGTTCTTGCAGACAACCTTGGAAGAGAAGAAGATGGAGAATGCCAAACTAGCTCAAGCTGTACTGGCAGGTCGGCAGAGAATTACGACAATGCAGCAAGAGATACAGGAACGCAGAGAGGCCTGGCAGGCAAGAGAGAAACCGATTTAAGATTTTAAAAAATAAATCGGGCAGATCATGTTCTCTGAATGTGCTGGTGGGACTAGATGGGCGTAGTCCTTCATGTAAAGGTGTCCATACGACGGATGCCTTCCTTAGGCCAGCTTTGCGTATCTTGGCATCCCACTGAAAACCATTTGAGATGGCTAGTGGTAGGTGTCGCAGGGTAGATTTGGCACAAAATAGCAGAGGGGTCATTCCTGGCAAACCAAAGGTGCGCAGTGGAGCTAATAGGACATACAGTAATCTTATTGTGCAGCACCTACAGATTTAAAATGTTGGTGTCCATTGTAATATGTGATTTTAAAAAAGCCCCCCCCCCCTTGCAGTCCAGCGCTGTTGCATGGCTTAGAGCATAATACTATACTGTACTATAGCATAATCGAGTCGCGTTGTGTTCCAGCACAGAGCTGTTTGACGCGTTCACCATATTCACACTTGGACCGTTCTGCTCCCTTATCAAGTGATCCCAGCACTCAATTGGTTTGGCTTTGTTCCTTCTTAAATCCACCCTAATGTGCTATTCCAGCAATCCAAGCAAATCAATTTACACTTTGTATTTAGACATAATCCCTGGGTTTCTGACAAAACTCTGCTCTCATACAAGCAAATGCAGAGTAAAGGTAACAGGTACCTTATCTTGCTCCCCGACAGAAAAGCTGTTGTAAGCCAAGTCAGAAAAAGCTCTTATACTGTCTTTTGATTTTTCTTCCCCCAGGCAATGAGCAAAGCCCAGAAGGAGCTTGTGATGGCTGTTGTGAAGCCGCCTGAGTGAGGAGAGGGAATGTTGTTCTGTTGAATGGGGCATGTGACATTAATACATGGATTTTGCCATTAGCAGGATTTTTCATAAGAGACATGCACAAGGGAATTGAAAACTTAATGTTATGTTTGTATGACTAAATCATCTCCTGACTTGCGCCATGGATACTGGCCTGAAGTTCAACTAGAATACAATCTAAAAATATAAATATTGGAAAGACCAAAACAGAAGTCTGAAATATGGTTCCAGCCATAATAAAGCTGTCGTTTGTAAAATCTTGGTTTGCAATTATTGTCTACTGTCTTTCCCCTCCTTCACCTTGTTGGATCCCTTTACTGTTGGAGCAAATCCCCTGGGCCTCTGAGCGGGTGGTATAAATCTCTCTCCACCTGCAACCTTCACTGATCACCTTAAGTGAATTCTTTTTCTTTAAGCATCCAGGCTGGAAGAGACTGCAGACAGGCAGGAGGATGCCGCTGTACTTGCTAGGTGATGTTGCCTACAGTGCTGGGTTCTCCCAGCTTGGAGAAGTCTTTTGACCTCCGAGCATGTGCACCTTCCGATGCTTAATCCTTCAGTTTTATTGCTGACCGTAGTCGAGTGTCACAACTCTCCCCACGCCACCGTTGTGCCTTTTCAGTGTTTCTTCCAGGGATCCTAGTTCCCTCGGTGCACTGACCACGCTCCTAACTAATACAAACAAGAAAAGACTCGGGGCAATTGTAATCAGCAGATGCCCCCCTCCCGCTCCTCGGGAGACTGCATTATAAAACAAAAAAGACATTGACGGACCTGCTGTTTAAAAAAAAAAAGAAGACGGGACAAAATACAGTAGCAGACCCTCCATGGCTGCGAATCTACAGTCTTCTTCCTCATCCCCCACTCTCCCCCCTGTCATGCCCAGACTTTGCATTGGTGTGATTATAGAGATCGCCCTCACAGTGAGACAAAGTGGACAGGGATTGAACAGAAGACATTCGCAGTATTGCTGTGAAAGGAGACATGCTACTAATAGGTGATTTCAATATGTCGGATTTGGATGGTCACATCCCTGCTGCAGCCTCATCTAGAAGTGAGGAGATCCTGGATTCTCTACAGGGAAAGCCTCTGGCAACTGGTAACAAAACCCACACGTGAAGGGGCCATTCTGGACTTTGTGCTTACCAATGGGGAAAGTATTTCTGATGAGGGTGAAAAGGGATAGACAGAAGTAATATGTGGAAATACTTCTTTACAGAAAGAGTGGTAGATGCATGAAATAGTCTCAGTGGAAGCAGTAGAGATGAGGACAGTATCTCAAATCAACCACAGAAGATGGCTTTAGGAAAAAGGGACTATTGTAGTGATATGGAAGGGCAGACTAGATAGGTAATGTGTTTATTTTTCTGTCGTCATGTTTCAATGTCATAGTGGGAGATCCTCTCGCATCCAGTGATCACCAGATGACGTGGTTCATTGAAAAGCAAGGGTCTTAGACTTTAGGAAAACTAAACTTTGCGAAGATGGGACAATACCTCAGAGAGTCAGCAGGATGGAACAGCCGGGGATGTAGAAAAGCAAGGATAAAACTGAAAGGGGATATTTTAAGGGTAACAAACCTTTTTGTAAGGTAATTAAATAGAAAAGGAGGCCACTATGGTTCTCAAAAGAAGTAGCTGAAAAGGTGAAGAAAGGGTGACCTTCATGAAATACAAGAAATCACAGAGGAAGAGGAGCAAAAATACAAAAAGAAGAAATAACCTAGCCAATGCAATAAAATGCAGAGATAAGACATTTTTCAGATATGTTAGTGAAAGGGAAAAAGTGGTATTGTCAGCCTCAAGGGCGAAGGGGAGGAAATGTAGAAGCTGATGAGGATAAAGCGCAATTGCTTAACAACTATTTCTGTTCTGTGTTCACAGATGAAGAGCCAAAATAAGACCTCGGAAAACACCCACAAATAGGAACAGAAGTGATGGGGATCTTGATTTTCAGAAGACTGTTTGTGAGGAACAAGCTAAGCTAAAAGTAGACAAAGCGATGGGACCGGATGGGATACATCCGAAAATATTGAAGAAACCTGGACGGTCTAGCAGCTTGACTGACCTTTTCAGTGCTTCTTTAGAGTCTGGAGTTGTTCCAGAGGACTGGAGAAAGGCCCAAGTGGTCCCTTTACACAAAAGTGGAATTGAGGATGAGGTTGAAAACTACAGGTCGGTTAGTCTAACCTTCGTGGTGAGTAAATTATTGGAAACACAGCTAAAACAGAATAGTGAGGTTTCTGGAGTCCATTGGATTGCAGGATCTGAGGCAGCATGGGTTTACTAGAGGCAGGTCTTGTCAGACAAATCTGATTGATTTCTTTGACTGGGTTACTAGGGAGTTGGACCAAGGGAGAGCTCTAGATGTGGTGTACTTAGATTACAGTAAAGCCTTTGACACCGTTCTGCACAGGCAACTTATAAACAAACTGAGCACCCTAGGGATGGACCCTAAAGTAACTGACTGGGTTAGAAATTGATTGAATGGGAGGAGACAGAGGGTACAGGTAAATGGAGCTCACTCTGAGGAGAAAGTGCTTACCAGTGGTGTGCCGCAGGGATCTGTCCTTGGTCCGATTCTTTTTAACATCTTTGTTGGTGATATTGGATAAAGTTTGCCTATTTGTGGATTATGCCAAAATCTGCAATAGAGTAGACACCCAGGAAGGTGTAGATAACATGAGGAGGGATCTAGCTAAGCTTGAAGAATGGTACAGAATTTGGCAGATGAGATTTAATGTTAAAAAATGCAAGGTCATGCATTTGGGCTGCAAAAATCCAAGGGAGCGGTACAGTGTAGGGGCGAAGTACTTCTGTCTGAAAGAAGAGCGGGGCCTGGGTGTGATTATTTCTGATGATCTTAAAGTGGCTAAATGGGTAGAAAAGATGATGGTGAAAGCTAGAATGCTGCTTGGATGCATAGGGAGAGGAATGGCCAGTAGGAAAAAGGAGGTGATAGTGTCTCTGTGTAAGTCACAATGGGTAATATCTCAATATCTTTCTGCCACGTTTTCTTGGGTCTCTGACTACATTTCTTAGTACTCAAATATTTTGTACCTCTCAATGTGATTCCACAGAGTAGTTGCTTGGAACTGACGCCTCCTAAAATCATTGCCGATCTGGTGTTTTCTTCACCATTATATCCGTGTTCCTCACATCCAGCTTTTTATTGGTTGGAATGGGAGTATCCCAGGTGATCATAACCTCCTTATTCTCTGTAATTCTTTTAGGGTCATGATCCCAGTGCTTTTTGGGCACAGTTATGCGTATATAGTGCTTACAGAAACATACGCCATGTGGACTTTTTCTGTTGTCATTTTTCTATCTAGCCTGTCCTTCCATATTGACAACTACAACAGTCCCCTTTTTTTCCTTTAGAGATCTGTGTTTGTCCCATGCTTTTTTGAATTCAGATACTGTCCTCATCTCTACCACCTCCACTGGGAGACTATTCCACGGATCCACTACTCTTTCCGTAAAGAAATATTTCTGCATATCACTCCTGAATCTATCTCCCTTCACCCTCATCCCATGTCTCCTCGTAGCAGAACTTGCTTTCAATTGAAAGAGGCTCTCTCCCTGAACATTTATGCCATGGAGGTATTTAAACATCTCAATCATATCACCTCTATCCCGCCTTTCCTCTAAGGTGTACATATTAAGATCCTTCAGTCTGTCCTCATATGCTTTATAATGAAGACCACTAACCATTTTAGTAGCCACCCTCTGCACCGACTCCATCCTGTTCACATCCTTTTGAAGGTGCGGTCTCCAGAATTGCACACTATACTCCAAATGAGGTCGCACCAAAGACTTATACAGAGGCACTATCACCTCCTTTTTTCTGCTAGCCATTCCTCTCCGTATGCACCCAAGCATCCTTCTAGCTTTTGCTGTCACCTTTTCTACCCGTTTATCTACTTTAAGATCATCAGACACAACCACGCCTAGGTCCCGCTCTTCTTTAGTGGACAAAAGTGCTTCACCCCCTATACCAGCGATGGCGAACCTATGGCACGCGTGCCAGCTGTGGCACGCGAAGGCCTTGCAGCTGGCACGCGGGAAGGTCCGCATTTAAAAGGTCCCAAATTTAAAAAAAAAAAAACCAAACAAACCGGCTGCTTCTGCCGCGGCAGCCTCAAGAGCTCTGCCGCGGGGCCCCCCCCCCCTGCCCGGCAGAGCCTCCCTGCATCATCTACCTTCAAGTCGCAAAACGCGGGCTTCTTTCAGAGCCGCGAGAGTTTCCTTTCTCGCGGCTCTCCCGCGAGAAAGGAAACTCTCGCGGCTCTGAAAGAAGCCCGCGTTTTGCGACTTGAAGGTAGATGATGCAGGGAGGCTCTGCCGGGCAGGGGGGGGGGGGCCCCGCGGCAGAGCTCTTAAGGCTGCCGCGGCAGAAGCAGCCGCTTTGTTTGGGTTTTTTTTTTTTAATTTGGGATGATAGGGGGGAAGGGGGTTTAGGACTGGTAATTGGCCATGGGGGGGGCTAAGACTGGAAAGGGGCTGATGGGGGGGTTAGGACTGGTAATTGGCCATGATGGGGGGGGGCTAAGACTGGAAAGGGGCTGAGGGGGGGGTTAGTAATGGTAAATGGCCGGGGGGGGGGTCGGACTGGTAATTGGCCGGGGGGGGGGGGTAGGACGGGTAATTGGCAGGGGGGGGGGTAGGACGGGTAATTGGCCCGGGGGGGGGGTAGGAATGGTATTGGCCAGGGGGGGGGGTTAGGACTGGTAATTGGCCATGGGGGGGGGGCTAAGACTGGAAAGGGGCTGATGGGGGGGGTTAGGACTGGTAATTGGCCGGGGGGGGGGGGTAGGACTGGTAATTGGCCGGGGGGGGGGGGGTAGGACTGGTAATTGGCCAGGGGGGGGGTTAGGACTGGTAATTGGCCATGGGGGGGGCTAAGACTGGAAATGGGCTGATGGGGGGGTTAGGACTGGTAATTGGCCATGATGGGGGGGGGGCTAAGACTGGAAAGGGGCTGATGGGGGGGTTAGGACTGGTAATTGGCCAGGGGGGGTTATGACTGGTTATTTGCCAGGGGGGGGGGTTAGGACTGGTAATTGGCCATGGGGGGGGGCTAAGACTGGAAAGGGGCTGATGGGGGGGGTTAGGACTGGTAATTGGCCGGGGGGGGGGTAGGACTGGTAATTGGCCGGGGGGGGGGGTAGGACTGGTAATTGGCCAGGGGGGGGGGGTTAGGACTGGTAATTGGCCGGGGTTAGGACTGGTAATTGGCCATGGGGGGGGCTAAGACTGGAAATGGGCTGATGGGGGGGGGGTTAGGACTAGTAATGGGCCATGGGGGGTGCTAAGGCTGGAAGTGGGCTGGTGATGGTGATGGTGATGGTGATTTGGGGGGGGGTAGGACTAGTAATGGGCTATGGGGGGGGGCTAAGACTGGAAATGGGCTGATGGGGGGGTTAGGACTGGTAATGGGCTGATGGGGGGGTTAGGACTGGTAATGGGCTATGGGGGGGCTAAGACTGGAAATGGGCTGAGTGGAAGGAGGGCTTGAACTGCAAATAGCTGATGGGATTGGGGCTTGGAATGGAAATGGGTTGTGAGGGGGAGGGAGCTAGGACTGGAAATGGGTGAGGGGGGCTAGGACAGGAAATGGGCTGATGGAGGGGCTAGAATAGGACTGGAAATTGGCTGTTGGGGGGGGTGCTAAGATTGGAAATGGGCTGTGGTGGGGGTTTGGATTGAAATGGACTCATGAAGGGGCTAGAACTGGAAGTAGGCTCATGGGGGCTTAGATTGGAAATGGGCTGAGTGGAGGGGAGCTAGGATTTGACATGGGCTGATGTTGGGGCTAGGAAAGGACTAGAAATGGGCTCATGGGGGGCTGGGTTTGGAAATGAGCTGATGGAGGGACTCGGATGGGACTGCAAATAGATGGGGGAGCTAGGACTGGAAATGGGCTTATGGGGGGTTAGGACTGGAAGTGGGTTGATGAGGGGGGGCTAGGACTGGTATTGGGTTGGGAGGTTGCTAGGACTGGAAATGGGTTGGGGGGCTGCTAGGACTGGAAATGGGCTGATGCAGGGACTAGAAGGGAATGGATGCTGGGTGAGGCTGGAACTAGAAGGGAGCTGGTGTTGGGGGAGGATTAGAATGGGATGGGGCTGGGAGAGTAAAATGGAGAGGGGAAAAATATTTTGTGTGGGAGGGATAAAAAATCTACAATTGGCCGGGTATTGGGAGAATAAGTGGGGATTGAGGATGGAGGGGTAAATTTTGAGTAGATGAAATAGGAATGAGGAAAGAGCAAAAGGAGAAAGATTAGTATGTTAAAGCAGATGTAGAGAGAGAATGGAAAAAAAAAACCAAGAAGACAGAAGAAAGGACAAATGGACAGCAGATGGAGAGTTAGGAGAAGACACGAAGAAACCAGAAGAAAGTGGCTGGAGCAATTGCAACTGAAAAAAAATGCACAAAAGGTAGAAAAATATCTCTTTATTTTGAATTTATTAACTGGAATATGTCAGCTCTGGGAAATGTGCATCATTAATTTTTGCGCTTTGTTTAGTACAAGAGGAAATTAATTTATAGTTTTATTTCTACAGTGTTGTTGTATATTCCAAGTTTGGCTTTTGGGGTTCCCAGTTTAATTATTGTCTTCCTGTTTTTAAATTGTGATTCCTTGTTTGGTGATGGTCTGTTCTGCATGTGTAACTGAGCTGAGGTATTCTGTTTATATAATTCCTATTTGACATTGCCACTTGTTCTTTCCCCAGTAGGTCATGTATTGTTGTTCTCTGAAATGTATTGGTTTAATATTTGCAGTGTTGCCTTTTGATAGGGTATGGTGCTTTGTGAGTCCTGGTAGTACTGTTAGGATACGGCGGGTTTGCTATGGGTTCTAAATGGGCAGCGTTTGTAGTAGTTCCTAATGTGCCTGGCGGTTGGTACTGGATTATAGTAATGTAGAAACCTTTTAGTCTTTCTTTATCCATATACTCATTAAGAGGCATGTTTACTAAAAGTTAGTGTATGGTAACATTATGCAAATATTTATGCAAATGAGGCACCTTATGCAAATGAGGCTTTAATGGACGTGCTGGCACTTTGAGGAAATTCTTTGGTTTTGTGCGGCAGTTTGGGCACTCGGGCTCAAAAAGGTTAGCCATCACTGCCCTATACTATATCACTCCTTTGGATTGCTGCAGCCCAAATGCATGACCTTGCTTTTTTAACATTAAATCCCAGCTGCCAAATTCTAGACCATTATTCAAGCTTAGCTAGATCCCCCTCATGTTATCTACCCCTTCCTGGGTGTCTATTGCAGATTTTGGTATCATCCACAACGAGGCAAACCTTACCCGACAGCCCTTCCGCTATATCACTAACAAAGATGTTAAACAGAATCGGACCAAGGACAGATCCCTGTGGCACACCACTGGTGACCTCCTCCTCAGGTGTGCTACTTTATTGTGCCTTTCTGTATAGAAATGTTCTGCCATCAGAACTTCACAGCCAGCTAAGAGGTGAGTCACCGTTTCCAGGGTTTCCCACAGAATTGACATATGTCTGTTTGCCAATATTTTTTTTTAATGCTTGCTGTAAACTATCTCAGCCGTAACCCACTGTCCTGGGCTGCAGCTGCTAACCTCTCATCCTTTGGTTTCAGTTTGCTGCTCCTTAACTATTCACGTGTCCGCTCTTGATAGCTAAAGGGCTCCTGAAGTAGTAACACTCTGTATGTCCAACTGTATTTGTGCATTTACCACTTGTTTTTCCTTGTCTGATTTAATTCCTTGTAAAGTTTTATTATTATTTTTGTTTGGGTTTTTTTCTTCCTCTTGTTTTGCAAATTCTGTTACTTCTTCCCTGTGTATGCTTGTGGATTCTTATTCATTCCTTCTTATCTGGGCTGAGGGAGGACCTCCCATGACTGTCTTGCAGATGCCTCATGCCTGATGGCCTCTTGGACTTTGGAACCAAAGAGGCTGTTTCGGAGGTTAAAGACCACTCTTCCACAGCCAAGAGCTGGCAGCCCAGCCAGCAGAACCTCCATCACAGGCTCATAGATCACAAATTCCACAGTACTGGAGAGCATATCACTACTGGTATTTGCAGCAGTTCTGTCTTCACAGGATATTTCACCCCTATCCTCACCAGGAACCTCAATTTAGTTGCGCCAACTTACACGCAACACTCTCGGCCTTGTGAGAGGAAGCGGCTTTCCCACAACTTACACGCAACACTCTCGGCCTTGTGAGAGGAAGCGGCATTCTCACAACTTGGCTCCAACTCCTAAGGCAAATTTGTTTATCTGCCACTGGGGGACAGAACTTCAGGGAGGTCTGACAATCCATGACAACCATTCGCTGGGTTCTCAAATCAAACTCAACTTCGCAACCCTTCCACCAACCCACTCCTCGCTACCTAAGAGGCTGCTCCTGGATCAACTTCTGACCATCTTACAAGAGATCTTGGAGCTCCTGTGCAACCAGGCTTTAGCACCAGTACCTTGGCGAACAATGAGATCAAGGGTTTTACTCCAGTTCTTCCTCATTCTGAAGAAAACCGGTGGTCTGCACCCCATCCTTGATCTCCACAATCTCAACCTCTACATCAAGCAAGAAAAATTCAAAATGAACTCTCTCAGCACTATCCCCCCACTACTGCATTGCATGATTGGCTTGCCTCCCTAGATCTGAAGGATGCCTATACACACATCTCCATCCATCCTTTCCACTGGCAATACCTTCACCTCAAGTTCAAACAAGAGCGTTATCCTTACCAGGTTCTTCTCTCGACCACTCCACAGGTTTTCACAGAGTGCCTAGCAATGGTTGCAGTGCACCTGTGCTGTTGGGGACGCTGCGTTTACCTCTTCTATGACTGGCTTGTCTCGGCAACATCCAGAACAGTGTCTCAGCACACCTTCCAGGCCACCATAGATGTGCTACAGGCAGCAGGGTTCCTTGTCAACACCAAAAAGCCCAGGCTAGAACCCCAACAAAGCCTGCCCTTCATAGGGGCGCTACTCAGAGTCAAGGGCAGGGCCTAACTTCCAAGTGATAAAGCTGGACTCCTTTGGCATCTCTGCGCTGATCTGCAGCACCGTCAAACCAGCTTGGCATGATCCCTCTTGAAGTTGCTAGGCCACGTGGCCACATTGGTGCATGTTGTTCCCCTGGTGAGACTCTACGTGTGACCTCTGCAGTGGCATTTTGGGTTAAACTGGAATTACTACTACTAATGAATATTTGTATAGCACTACAAGACGTATGCAGTGTTGCACAGATACATGTAAAAGATTGTCTCTGCTCATTAGAGCTTACAATCTTTAATCTGAACAATCTCAGGCGGCCCACATCGAAAAAGACTATTTCTTCCTGGATCTCAGACAACAGCCAGGCCCAATAGTAGTTGTCTCTCATCATCTATGGCTACAGCTGCCTAGCATAGCCTACCTCTCCTCGGTCCCTGTTCAAGAAATCTGCAAAGCAGCAACTTGGCCTTCAATTCACACTTTTCCTAAGCACTAGAGTTTGGACCAGTCTTCACCTCAGGACCTCGCCTTTTGGATAGGCAGTTGTCAGAAATCTCTTTGCACCTTAAATGCTCATGGCAAGATTCTCCGATCTCAGCATCCAGCTTTTCCTCCAGCCATATCTCATGAGGTCTGGCCCTAGACACAACACTCCCTAAGGCAGTCCTCGGCTCTGGACTCGCCTAGCAGGTGCGGCTACATCCTCCTGCTGTTTACAGAGAGCCTCTGTTATAGGTAAGCAGCTCTACTGTATATTACAGAACAGCCATCAGCATGGGATCTGGCCAAACAGGGTGAAGCTAATTAACAACCAGATGCAGCTGGCTGGGGATGGAAGAAGGGAGGGCTCTGCAGATTCCCCTTCATGTAGTATAGTTGTAAGATTTTTAAAAAGCCCATTTAAATAGTTTTTAAACATATAATAATAGCTTGGGCACTTGCTCGGAAAATGGGTAAGCTGAAGTCTGCATCTGGGGGTTTACAGGCAGTGCTGTGGAATGTGCCATTGTTGCTCAATGGTGACACCTGCTGGCCAGAGTTGGAGTGGATGTGTTTTTAAATTCCCCAGGGAGTTGTGAGTTTAGGTTCCTGTTGGTTTTGATTAGAGTTGGACCCCAAAAACAGCCAGCAGTGTAGCCTTATGGTTAGAGCAACGAGTTGAGAAACAGCAGAGCCATGGCTCAAATCCTGCTTCTACTATGGATGTCCTCTTGTGCCCTTGAGGAAGCCACTTCATGCGCTGTTGTCTTTGCTTCAAACGGAGGATCTTGTTTACTAACCCATCTTAACATACATTAATGCTCTTAATCTAGTTTATTACTGGGTGTTTTTATTTTGGTGGGTTTTTTTTATACCACCTTATCAATAAACTTAACAATGTATATGAAATGAAGGAAATGCAAAAGAACTGGTTATAAGTATGGCTAACGAGTTATAATATTGGAGGTTAAACAAGGAGTAACTGAAGGCTAAATATCTGAAAACAGAATGATGTAACATAACTATTAGGCATGTCATTGGCCTTGGTGTTGGGTTTCTACTTTCTCCCTCCTGCTGCCTCAGTCTCACTCCTCTCTCTCTTTCGAAGTCCACTCCATCCGCCTCTTCACTCCACTTCCTCTCCGGGTAGCTGTTATTTATCGACCCCCTGACAAGTCTGTTTCTACCTTTCTCACTGACTTTGACTCGTGGCTTTCCTTCTTTCTGGATTCCTCTTCCCCCACTCTTATTCTTGGGGATTTTAACATTCATGTCGATAACCCCTCTGATCCTGATGCTTTACAGCTCCTCTCCCTCACCTCCTCGTTTGACCTCCAACTTTGTTCCACTGCCCCCACTTGCCAGCATGGCCACTGCCTTGACCTGATATTTTTCTCTAGTTGCTTACCCTCAAACCTCTGTAGCTCAGTTCTTCCCTTATCTGACCATCACCTCTTAAGCTTTAATCTTCATCTCCCGCTGCCTCAACCTCGTTCTGTCTCCTCCAACCTATTTAGAAACCTTCATGCTATCGATCCCTTGGCTCTCTCTTCCACTATTTCTTCATCTCTTTCTTCCACTATGTCATCTAAGTCTGTTGACGAGGCAGTAACTTCCTATAATGCTGCACTCTCCTCGGCTCTGGATGTTCTCGCTCCGTCCATGCCACGCCCTGTGAGATGTTCTGCACCCCAGCCCTGGCTTTCACCCACTACCCACGTTCCTGTGCCAGTTCTGCTGAGCGTGCTTAGCTCAAATCCCGCTCCCCTGAAGATTTTCTACACTTCAAATTCATGTTTGTCTCTTTCCAGTCAGCCATAGCTCTTGCCAAACAAGAATATTATGTCCATCTGGCTAACTCTCTTGCCTCTGATCCTCGCCGTCTCTTTACTATTCTCAGCTCTCTCCTTAAAGTGCCTCCACCTCTGATCCCTCCCTCCCTTTCTGCCCAAACCCTGGCTGACTACTTCCATGACAAAATCCACAAGATTACCTCCAATTCCCCACAAACTCAGCTAATTCCTCTCCTCCCCCTCTTCCCTCCCCCCCCCCCCCCACCTCTGCTACCTTCTCTTCCTTTCCTGTCATCTCTGAAGAGGAAACTGCCCACCTCCTTTCTTCCTCCAAACTCACCACCTGCTCCTCTGATCCTCCCCACCCGTCTCCTTAGCCCTCCACTGTTATCCCTTCCAACTCTCATATTCTCAACCTTTTGCTCTCCACTGCAACTGTCCCTGCAGCCCTCAAGCATGCATTGGTCACACCTCTCCTCAAGAAACCCTCACTTGATCCCACCGATCCTTCTAATTATCGACCCATCTCTCCCCTTCATTTCTAACTGCTTGAATGTGCGGTTCTCCGCCGCTGCCTCGACTTCCTCTCCTCTCATGTCCTCTTGGATCCTTTACAGTCTGGCTTTCATCCTTGACACTCTACTGAAACAGCTCTTGTCAAAGTCTCCAGTGACTTGTTTCTGGCTAAATCTAATGGGCCTGTACTCTGTCCTCATCCGTCTTGACCTCTCTGCTGTTTTCGACACCGTTGACCACAACTTTATCCTCGATACCCTGTCCTCACTTGGTTTTAAGGGCTCTGTACTATCCTGGTTCTCCTCCTATCTCTCCCATCGCTCTTTCAGTGTGCGTTCTGGTGGATCCTCCTCTGCTGCTATCTTACTCCTAGTTGGTGTACCCCAAGGTTCTGTCTTGGGTCTACTCCTTTTCTCTCTCTATACCCAGTTCCTTGGTGCGCTCATCTCTTCCCTTGGCTTTCAGTACCATCTTTATGCTGATGACTCCCAGATCTACCTCTCTATGCCTGAACTTTCTCCGGCAATCCAGACCCAGATCTCTGCCTGGCTGTCTCACCGCCGCTTGAAACTGAACATGTCCAAGACTGAACTTCTTATCTTTCCCCCTAAAACCTCCCCTCCTCCTCCTTTCTCAGTCTCTGTGGATAGCTCTGTACTCCTTCCTGTTTCCTCGGCCCGCAATCTGGGGGTTGTCTTTGACGCCTCCCTCTCTTTCTCCACACAAAACTATGCCACATTTAAAACCCATCTAAAAACCTCTCTCTTTTCTATCGCTTTTGACCTCCCCCTCTCCATCACAAAGCTTGGTACTCTCCCCCTCTCAGCATTGCCTATTGCATATTATTGTCGCATGTTTGTTGCCCCCTCCTGCCTACACTGATCCCGGTACCCCTCTCTCCCTTGATGTTTGTGGTTTTCTTTTGTGCTCTTTGGTTTTGCCTGGTCTTTATCCTTTGCTGTCCTGTCTGAATATTGTACTTTATTTTCTTCTCTTCGTGGCTAGTGGCCCTTTTCTCGAATTTGAAATTGTAAACTGCTTTGACTGCTTCCTTGAAAGGCGGTATATTAAGTACAATAAACATATCCATCTCGTAGCTAAGACTTGCCGTTTCTTTCTCTATAACATTAGCAAAATCTGCCCTTTCCTTTCTGAACACACTACTAACACACTTATCCATTCCTTAGTCATCTCCCGTCTAGACTATTGTAACCTACTCCTTGCTGGTCTCTCCCCTTCAAACTGTTCAACACTGCTGCGCGGCTAATCTTCTGCCAGCCTCGTCATGCCCACATTACTCCTCTTCTTAAGTCACTTCACTGGTTCCCTCTCCGTTTCTGCATCCAGTTCAAACTTCTCCTGCTAACCTATAAATGCATTCACTCTGCAGCTCCTCACTACCTTTCTTCTCTTATCTCTCCTTACAACCCCCCTTGGGAACTCCGCTCTTCTAGCAAACTGCTTCTATCTGTGCCCTTCTCTTCTACTGCCAACTCCAGACTTCGTTCCTTTCACTTTGCTGCACCGTACACCTGGAACAAACTACCTCTATCTGTACGCCAGGCACCTTCTCCAACCCTCTTCAAATCCAGGTTGAAAGCTCACCTCTTCGCTTCTGCTTTTGGATTTTGACATCTGATCTCCTTTCCTTCCCCTTGTGTTACTCCAGCTTACACCTTCTGTGTTTTGTCTTGACTAGATTGTAAGCTCTGATGAGCAGAGACTGTCTCTTACATGTCTGTGCAGCGCTGCGTATGACTGGTAACGCTATACAAATGCTTAGTAGTATTAGTTAAAAGATAAGAACATAAGATATGCCGTACTGGGTCAGACCAAGGTCCATCAAGCCCAGTATCCTGTTTCCAACACTGGCCAATCTAGGTCATATGTACCTAGCAGTTTCCCCAAAAGACACAGGTTCTGCAATGTTTGTACTAGGTCAAGCATTGATATCCTGGGTCCCTTCTTAATAATGGTTTATGGACCTTTCCTCCAGGAACTTGTCCAACCCTTTTTTAAACCCAGCTACACTAGCAGCTTTTACTACATCCTCCGGTAACAAATTCCAGAGTTTGATTACACGAGTGAAAAAATATTTTCTTTTATTAGTCTTAAATAGTTTACTCTGTAGCTTCATTGCATGTCCCCTAGTCTTTCTCTATTCTGATAACGTAAACAATCGATCTGCGTTTACCCGTTCAACTCCATTCATTAATTTATAGACTTCTATCATATCTCCCCTCAGCCGTCTCTTTTCCAGGTTAAAGAGCCCTAACCTTTTTAGCCTTTCTTCATAAGAGTATCCTTCCATCCCCTTTACCATTTTGATGGCTCTTCTCTGAACCTTTTCTAATAACGCTATATCCTTTTTAAGATATGGCGACCAGAACTGCACACAATATTCAAGGTGCGGTCTCACCATGGAATGAGATAGAGGCATTATAATATCTTTTGTTTTATTCTCCATTCCTTTCCTTATGATACCTACCATTCTCTTTGTTCTCTTGGCCGCCGCTGCACACTGGGCAGAGGGTTTTAACATGGTATCCACGATGACTCCTAAATCTTTTCCTGGATGGTGGTTCCCAATGTGGAACCTTGCATTGTGTAATCATTGTGTGGGTTGTTCTTTCCTAGGTGCATAACTTTGCACTTGTCCACATTAAACTTCATCTGCCATTTGGATGCCCAGTCTTCCAATTTATCCAGATCCTCCTGCAGTTTTCCACAATCCTCTTGGGTTTTAACAACTTTAAACAGTTTTGTGTCATCTGCAAATTTGATAACTTCACTAGTTATTCCCTTTTCCAGGTCATTTATGAATATGTCAAAAAGTAACGGACCCAGTACAGATCCCTGGGGTACTCCACTATTCACCTTTTTCCATTGGGAAAATTGGCCATTTAGCCCTACCCTCTGCTTTCTATCTTTTAACCAGTTCCCGATCCACAATAGTACACTGCCTCCTATCCCATGACTTTTTAGTTTTGCCAAAAGTCTCTGATGAGGACCTTGTCAAAGGCTTTCTGAAAGTCCAGATACACAATATCAACCGACTCACCTTTGTCCACCTATTTATTCACTCCTTCAAAAAAACATAACAGATTAGTAAGACAAGATCTTCCTTCTCTAAAGCCATGTTGGCTATCTCCCATTAGGTTGTGACTATCTACATGCTGAGTAATTTTATTCTTTATGATGGTTTCTACCATTTTTCCTGGTACTGACGTCAGGCTCACTGGTCTGTAGTTTCCCGGATCACCCCTGGAACCCTTTTTAAAAATTGGTGTTACATTGGCGATCCTCCAATCTTCAGGTATTAGAGATGATTTTAATGATAGTTCACAGATTACTGATAGCAGGTCTGCAATCTCATATTTCAGTTCTTTCAACACCCTTGGATGTATACCATCTGACCCAGGTGATTTGCTACTCTTCAGTTTATCTAATAGTTGTAAGACATCTTCCCGATGTATCGATATTTCCTTCAATTCTTCCGCACCTTTAAATACCACTTCAGTCATGGGTAACATCCCTACATCTTCCTCAGTAAAGACCGAAGCAAAGAATTCATTCAGTCTCTCCGCTATCGCCTTGTCGCCTCTTAGTGCTCCTTTAACCCCTTTATCATCTAATGGACCAACTGACTCTCTCACAGGTTTTTTGCTACGAATACTTGAAAAGATCTTTATTTCGTGTTTTTGCTTCCGCAGCAAGCTTCTTCTCAAATTCTCTCTTTGCCTGCCTTATCAATGTCTTGCATTTGACTTGCCAGTGCTTGTGCTGTTTCCAGGTTTCGTCATTTGGCTCTTTTTTCCATTTCCTGAAAGATGCTTTTTTGGCAACAACAGCCTCTCTGACCTCACCTTTAAACCATGCTGGCAGTTTTTTGGACTTCCTTCCACTTTTCTTAAAGCGTGGAATACAGCTGGTCTGGGCTTCCAAGATAGTATTTTTCAACAACACCCAAGCTTGATGTACATCTTTAACCTTTGCAACTGCTCCTTTTAGTTTTTTCTTAACTGTTTTCCTCATTTTATCATAGTCTCCCTTTCGAAAGTTAAAAGGTAGTACTGTGGATTTCCTTACTATCCCTCCTCCACTAATTAAATCAAAGGCAATCATGCTATGATCACTATTGCCAAGTGGCCCCAACACCCTTATCTCTTGCACTAGATCTGGTGTTCCACTAAGGACTAGGTCTAATATGGCTTCCCCTCTGGTCGGTTCATAAATGACTGCTTCTTGGAGCAGCTGGTTCATTTCATCTACAAACTTTATCTCCCTAGCATGATACCGGGGTAATTGAAATCACCCATTATTATTACTGCGCTGTAACTTTTGTTAGCTTCCTTGATTTCTTTGAGCATTTCATCATCCATTTGGTCATTCTGGCCAGGTGCTCGATAGTACACCCCCACTGCCATTGCCTTCCCCCTTTTATATGGAATTTCAATCCATATAGATTCTACAGCAGATTTTGTTTCCTGCAAAACTTTAATCCTTTCTGAGTCAATGCCCTCTCTAACATAGAGGGCAAACCCCTCCACCAATTTGATCAGCTCTATCATTACGATATAGTTTGTACCCAGGTATCACAGTGTCCCACTGGTTGTCCTCCTTCCACCATGTCTCTGATATTCCAATCATATCTAACCTTTCATTTAGTGCTATATATTCTAACTCTCCCATCTTATTCTTTAGACTTCTAGCATTTGCATACAAGCATTTTAGAGAATGTATTTTATTCAAGTTAATTTGGCTATTGTTAGACATGGATAAATTGGGATCTTTAAGCTCTGTTTGCTCCATACTTGAGGGCATTTGGGCTACTTTACTCTTTTGTGGAACCTCTCTGCTTTTGGTAGTATCCTTCAAGGATACATTCTTCCGAACCATCCGCTCTTGGGCGACTGTCGGCTTTCCCCTAATATCTAGTTTAAAAGCTGCTCTATCTCCTTTTTAAAGGTTAATGCCAGCAGCCTGGTTCCATCCCGGTTAAGGTGAAGCCCATCCCTTCGGAAGAGCCCCTCCTTTCCCCAGAATGTTCTCCAGTTCCTAACAAATCCAAAACCCTCATCTCTGCACCATTGTCTCATCCACGCATTGAGACTCCGGAGCTCTGCCTGCCTTTTGGATCCTGCGCGTGGAACAGGAAGCATTTCGGAGAACGCTACCCTGGAAGTTCTGGATTTCAGCTTCCTACCTAAAAGCCTAAATTTTGCCTCCAGAACCTCCCTACCACATTTTCCTATGTCATTGGTACCGACATGTACCAAGACAGCAGACTCCTCCCCAGCACTATCTAAGACCTTATCTAGGTGGCGCGTGAGGTCCGCTACCTTCGCACCAGGCAGGCATGTTACCAGGCGATCCTCACGTCCACCAGCCACCCAGCTATCTACATGCCTAATGATCGAATCACCAACTATAACGGCTGTCCTAACCCTTCCCTCATGGGCACATGGCCCTGGAGAAACTTCCTCGGTGCGAGAGGGTTTTACATCACCTGGAGGACAGGTCCTAGTTACAGGATCACAGGATTACAGGATATGTTGAAACCCTCTGTCCAGTGTGCAGTGGTGGCCAAGAGAGCAAATAGAATGCTAGGAATCATAAGGAAAGGACTGGAGAATAAAACAAAGGATATTATAATGCCTCTGTATCGTTCCATGGTGCGACCACATCTTGAATATTGTGTGCAATTCTGGTCGCCGTATGTTAAAAAGGATATAGTGTTATTAGAAAAGGTACAGAGAAGAGCCACCAAAATGGTAAAGAGGATGAAAGGATGCCCCTATGAGGAAAGGCTTAAAAGGTTAGGGCTCTTCAGCTTGGAAAAGAGACTGCTTAGGGGGAGATATGATAGAGGCCTACGAATGAATGAATGAAGTGTAACAGATAAACATAGATCAGTTATTGACTCCATCAAAAAGTAGAAAGACTAGGGGGCATGCTATGAAACTGCAGTGCACTCAACACATAATCAAACTGGAATTTGTTACCAGACGATATAGTAAAAGCTGTTAATATAGCTGGTTTTAAAACAGGTATGGACAAGTTCCTGGAGGAAAGGTTCATAAACCATTATTAAAGAAGACCTGCAAAATCCACTGCTTTTTGGGCCACCCATTTTGGAACCTGACAGGTACTTGTGACCTGGATGGACTAATGTTGGAAACAGGATACTGGGCTTGATGGACCTTGATCTGACCCATTATGGCATTTCTTATGAGTTATCACTGCTACATCCTGGAGAGGGCATATCGTTCCTGTGCTTCAGACACTCTCCACTGGTTACCTATCAAATGGCAAATTATATTCAGGGTATTTAGTATCAGTATGGCAGAGTAGTCTAGTTGTTTAGAGCACTGGTTTGGTAACCAAGAGACCAGCGTTTGATTCCCACTAGCACTCCTTGTGGCCTTCGGCAAGTCACTTAACCCTCCATTGCCTCAGAAGAAAGGCCTGGCAATCTACTTCCAGTCACACTGCTAAGAAACCCAGGAGCTGATGGGCCGCCAGGAGTCAGCATGGACCTGAAGGCATTAAAAAAGGGTCGGTGTTCAAGGACCTCGTGAGTATTTTATCAGTCCTTATTATATATGGCTCACATGCTCCCTAAGATTACAAGCCACCATGCTAGTGAATGTCCTGTCTTTCAGAACTTACTACTACTGAGGATTTTGTATAGCGCTACAAGTCATACGCAGCGCTGCACAGACATGTAGGAGACAGTCCCTGCTCATAGAGCTTGCAATCTAGTCAAGACAGACAACACAGAAGGTGTAGGCTGGGATAAAACAAGAGGGAAAGGGAAAGAAACAAGGAGGTCAGGTGAGTCAAGATCCAAAAGCAGCCGCGAAGAGGTGAGTTTTCAGCCTGGATATGAAGAGGGTTAGAGAAGGTGCCTGGTGTACAGACACAGGTAGTTTGCTCCAGGTGTAAGGTGCAGCAAGGTGAAAGGAGCAAAGTCTGGAGTTAGCAGTAGAAGAGAAGGGCACAGATATGAGGAATTTGCTAGAAGAGCGGAGTTCCCGTGGGGGAGGGGGGTTGTAAGGAGAGAGAAGAGAAGAAAGGTAGAGAAGAGCTGCAGAGTGAATGCATTTATAGGTCAGCAGGAGAAGTTTGAATTGGATGCAGAAACGGATAGGGAGCCAATGAAGTGACTTGAGAAGAGGAGTAATATGGGCATGATGAGGCTGGTAGAAAATTAGCCGCACAGCAGAGTGTTGAACAGATTGAAGAGGAGAGAGATGACTCAAAGACCAGTAAGGAGTAGGTTACAGTAAACACGGGGGGGGGGGGGGGTGATTAAAGAGTGGATAAGCATCTTAGTAGTGTGTTCAGAAAGGAAGGGACGGATTTTGCTGATGTTATAGAGAAAGAAATGGCAGGTCTTAGGTATCAGACGAATATGTGTGGAGAATTGCTTTCCAGCTGCAGCAATGAGAGTTTCTGCTGTGATCCTCTTAGCAGGAAATAAGCGGCATTTAAGTACTTAGAAAACCACTTATATATTTATTTAAAACAGCAGCTCACTAATAAAAATAGTCTATGCTAGAATTTATGAAAGGTGAGACATAGTAGAACTTTTCCATGGAGCAGATCTGTGTTTACCAAGCCAGCAACAGTGCAGACGGATTTTGATGTTTGTTGTAGGGAGATGGCACTGCATAGAAATGAAAGAGGTTGCTCTGTCCACGCTCCACGCTCTGTGGTTAGCAATTGGTAAATATATCCTTTCTCTGAGCATTATAATCTTGGTAAGCAAGGCTTGTTTGGCGCAAGCAAACCTTCCTGTGCCTGGGATGCTCTGATTTTTTTCATAACTTGCGGCCAGGATGATATATCAGACATGCGGTCTGTAGGAAAACCCAGGATGGGAAACATTTGGAACTGTGAGCCTGAGAACAGTCGGGGGCAAAAAAATAAACACACCAGCAGCATACGATTTTCTATTTAAAGCCGTCTGTGAACTCTGCGGCCCTGATCTGTGTCCCAGAAGATAACAACATTGGTGGGTGCGACGTGTGTTGGTGGATTTTAGCAAGTAGCAGCTACTTCTAAATATATTCCACATGAATTTAGAAGATTTTATCCTTCTTTTAAAAAGATTAATAGTATTTTTGGTGGGTTTTATGATATCCTAATTGCTAAGAATAACGTGATGAAGAAATGATGTTTTTGTGCTGACAAGTGTACATATGCGCACCTCTTATCGTAAGCGTAGACAAGAATTCAAACTGTACCAGCTGAAGAATTTCTGCTCTTGAATATTCCATTTTCCTCTACTGGGGATGGCCAATGGCTTCCGTTCTCTTATCCTGATGGACCAGTGATTCTCAACCCAGTCTTTGGGCCACATCTAGCAGTCAGGTTTTCAGATAACGACAATGAATAAAATCAATCACAAAAAGTGTGTACTTCAAATTACGCATGATCCAACACCTTAGGCCCTTGTTAGAAGGACATGACGTCAGAACAGTCCTACAAGCACTCTTAACCCCCCACATTGATTACTGCAACGGCACCCTACAAGGCCTCCCAAAGAAATCCAAAGACATCTCAGTACAAACCTTAGCTAATTACTATCAAAACAAATAAAAAAAACCTACTATGCCCTCAGAAAATATCAACATCCCTAATCAATCTATAGATGAATGGTCAGAATTTTACCCCATGTCAAAAGTATCATTAAAAACTATCATCACAGGCCTAAATACTACAACTTCATATTTAGATCCATGCCCAGTATCATGGATAAAAAACACACTACCAACTCTACTATCATTTATTCTCCCAATAGTAAACTTATCACTAACCCAAGGATACCTTCCACCTCCCCTCAAACACGCACAAATTCGCCCAATTCTAAAGAACTGTAAACTAGACAAAACATCTCCAACTTCATACAGACCCATCTCTAGCATACCATTCCTGGCCAAAATAATTGAAAAAGTAGTACAATTACAGACACAGGAATTTATAGACTTATATTACCCACTTGACGATCAACAATATGGATTCCGGCCCCGCCACGGTGTAGAAACACTTCTAACAGTATTAATAGATACACTCCTAAAAGGAATTGACAATCATAATCAGGCGTTCATCCTCCTTTTCATTGACATATCAGCAGCTTTTGATAGCGTGCACCACTCAATAATGCTCAACAACCTAAAACAGATAGGCATAAACTCCACCGTACATAAATGGTTCACCTCATATTTAAATAACAGAACACAAAATGTAAGAATAGGTAATCAAGCTTCTAACACATACAAACAAGAAATAGGTTTACCACAAGGTTCAGCACTTTCAGCTTTACTTTTCAATATTTATATAAAGCCGGTCTGCAACATCTTTAAAAAATTTGGAGTACAATATCACCTTTATGCGGATGATATTATGATGTACATACCTTTCACAATTCCCAACCTACCGATCCAACTACTATCAGAGTGTTACAATGAAATCACAATCTGGCTAAAATCCCAAAACCTCCACATAAACCATGCTAAAACTGAAGTATTAATTGTAACAAAAAACCAATCATATATGCCTCCAACCCACATAACTCTGCAAAACCAAGAAATTAAAATAAAAAATGAAATAAGATATCTAGGTGTCATTTTAGACAAACACCTCACAATGGAAACCCACATCAGAAATACTATTAAGAAAATCTACTTCAAACTCAAAATCCTCAAACAATTACGCCCCCTTGTATTTACACAAGATTTCATTAATATAACTCAGGCTACCATAACTCCCCACTTCGATTTCGCAAACTTAATACTTATGGGCATCTCAAAACAAAACATCAGAAGAATCCAACTTGCTCAAAATGCAACAGCCAGAGTTATTTTACAAATAAACTCCCTCCAACACATAACACCGATACTAGCTTCCCTTCATTGGTTACCAATACAAAGCAGAATAATATACAAAATAATAATAACCACATTCAAAGCCATAAATGACATGGCCCCGAAAACATTATGTAATCTTATAGACAAAGAACCACTTAAACCCACTCTTAGAAAAGGACAATCAAACAAACTAAAGATTCCAAAAGAATTCATAAAAACCCATAAATTAACAAATAACAGAGCCTTTTCCCATATAGCTCCAACCATCTGGAACTCGTTGCCAGAGGACTTACGTTCACTATCTGAGATAATAGAATTCAGAAAAAAATTGAAAACGTATCTATTCAATAAACATTATAATACCATAGAAATCCCTCCACTCAACTTAGATAAAGGCTAAAAACGAACCTATCCACATCACGATTATACACCCTACGACAAAGGATAATATACAAAACTTAAATAAATAACACTCCATTACTATGCCTCGATTCTCCTACTTGTATATAGTTACAACTGGTATGTTCTGCCTAATGCAGTACAGACAGTACTCCTGTTTAAATTGTTACACACGCTGTTATAGTTGAAATATCCTGATTAGTTGCTGAATTCCTGACTTATGCATGTTAAGACTGATTAGTTGCTGAATTCCTGACTTATGTATGTTAAGATGTTCTATGTAATAAGTTATAATGTTAAATGTTCTATGTAAAACAAACGCTGCTTTGTTAACTGTTGTTAATTGTACACCGCAACTGATCGCTGGAAGATGCGGTATATAAATAAGTGTTAAATAAATAATAAATAAATAAATCCATTCCCCAGCTACAACTGCTCCAGAACTTGGCAGCACGTATTTATTTAGCTGCATTTATATCCCGCTTTTCACTGGGTCAAAGCAGTTTGACAGAAAAAGGGGGGGGGGTGTACAATAATCAGCTTGACAGAGAAAGGTGGGGAGCCGACACCAGGGGGCAAACATTGATGATCTGAACAGAAAGTAACAGTATTAGACATGTGACGTAAGTCTCTCAGTCGGTAGCAGAGGGGTTAGAACAGATTGAGTCTGGATGTTGCAGTCAGTGAGAGATGTCCATCTTAGATCCAAGATATTTATGAAACAGAAGGGTTTTTAACTGTTTCCTGAATGTGGAGAGGTCTCTGTTGTTTCGGATCTGGCTCAGAAGGGAGTTCCAAAGGGAGGGCCTGTACAATTTGAATGCTCTGTTGCAGGTTTGCTGATTGAATTTAGTTCATTCGTGGGGGATGGTGAGAGTGTTGTTGGTGGTCTGACAGGTTGGTCTGTTGAGAGTAGGGTGAGGTAGTAGAGTCCGGAGTTGGGAGGTCTGAGTTTGATGGAGGGCTTTGTGGATAAGTAGGAGGGATTTGTATTTAATCCTTGCTTCGAGAGGCAGGATGTGAAGCTCTCTCAGGACTGGGGTGATGTGATCGTGTTTCTTCACCCTCTGGATGATTCTTGCAGTGGTGTTTAAGGCAGTCTGTAGGGGGTTGGTGTGGGTGGCAGATAGTCCGTGATAGATTGCATTGCAGTAGTCCAGGTGGGGGAGCGTCATGGCCTGCATGACTGTTCTGAAGTCCTGTGGGTCTGAGACTTTGTACCATCTTTGCTTTGTGGAATATTGTTCTGGCAGTCCTTTTAATCTGTTGCTTGAATGTAAGCGCTTGATCAGTGATGATTCCCAAATATTTTATATAGGGTTGAACTTGTATTTGGGTGGTTCCCAATATGAGGTGTGGTGGTGGGGTGAAGTTTTGGTCCTTGGTCACAATGAGGGCTTCTGTTTTTTTTAAAGTTGATGGATAGTTGTTCTCTTGTAGATAGTTAGTGATGTCAATGAAGCAGTCTGATAGGTGACTGTTTGTTAGGTTTATGGTTGTAATGGGTCCATAAAGCATTATGTCGTCTGCGTAGATATGATAGTTAATGTTGTGAGAGCGTATTATCGAGCAGTGCCTGCAGGTAGATATTGAAGAGCATGGCGGAGAGTTGGGGTACTCCTTGATGCTGTCGAAAGGGGGGGGGGGTTGCCATGCTTGTGCGGATCAGTTGTCTGTTGGTCAGGTAGGAGTGGAACCACTGTAACACGATGTCCTTGATGCCAATCTCCTGTAGTCTGTGTAGGAGGGTGTAGTGGGAGATTGTGTCAAAAGCTGCAGATATATCTAGAAAGATATATCCTGAGTGTTTGGTCTGCTTACCTTTTGATTAGGGTGTTCAGTAGTGATATCATGAGGGTCTTGACTCCATGCGATGGGCGGAATCCGTGTTGTTGTGGGTCCAGGGAGTTGTTTAAGTCCAGGTGGTCTTGGAGCTGCTGTTGAATTATCTTCTCAATGACTTTGGCGGTGAATGGGAGACTTGCTATTGACCTGAAGGAGGCGGGGTCGAGGGGGTCCAGGTTGTGTTTCTTAAGGATTGGGCGGATGATGGAGGTTTTAAGGATGTCTGGCATGTGTCCTTGCTTGAGAGATTCATTGACTATGTGGGTTAGGGCTGTGCTTATGTCCTCTCTGGTTTTCTTTATCCACTCCACAAGGCAGGGATCTAATGGAGAGGTAGCGGTATTCAGGCCTGAGATAGTGGATTCTATCTTTTCTTTGGTGACTGTTTCGCATGTTCTCCATTCTGTGCCCTTAGCGGTAGGGTAGGTTAGGTTATCATTGTTGCACTCACTTGTGAGTTGTGTGGTTGTTGGAACTGTTTATATTGGTGTGCCAGTTGTTTCGGTGGAATGTTCGGGATTTGGTTAGAGTGGTTGGGTGTCTTTATTAGCTTCTTAACAATCTCAAAGAGCTCACATGGTCTGTTAATTGAAGTATTTATGATTTTTGAGTGGTAGGCCCTTTTTGCATTATCTGTTTCTGTACGGTAGGTATCTAGTTCACTCATGTATCTTGCTTTGTCCGTTTCTTTTTTGGTCTTTCTGAGTTGGGTTTTTAGTCTCCTAGGTTGGGGGTGAACCACTGGGCTCTTGTTGCACTAGCTCTGGTTTTGGTGCTGTTTGTTGTTGTACTTGCTGCTGAGGAGATTGCAGTATTCCAGTTGTTGATTAGGTCTTCAATTTTGGAGGAGTCTGTTTGTAGTTTAGGTAGTATTTGGGAAAGGAAGTCCTCCTTGTTAAATGGTTTAAATCTTCTTGCAAACTGAATGTTCTCTTTGAGGCTGGTATGCTGGTAGGTGCAAGTAAAGTTAATGAGAATGTGGTCAGACCATGGTACGCTTATGATCCTTGGGTTCTTGCATGAGATGGCGCTTTGGGAGTTGAGGAATATCAGGTCTAGAGTATTCCCTTTTTCATGTGTTGATTCATGTATGATTTGAGTCAGGTCCATTGCTTCCATAGCACTAATGAAGGCTTCGGCATGCTTTTCTTGCAATGAGGGGAGGTTGAAGTCTCTGAGGATTAGTTGTTCTTTTGTGGTGATGGCACTTTCTGATATATGCTTTAGTATGTCCGATAGATCAGTGCGTGCAGTGGCTGCTCAGTAGATTAGACATATGGAGAGGTGTTTGTTGGTGATTGTGAGTATGTCCGCCTCGATGGTTGTTTCTGATGCGGAGGTCAGATTTCGCTATGATGGCTACTCGTCCTCTGGCGTGTGTTCGTGAGCGGTTGTGCATACTGTATCCATTAGGTGTTAGTTGGTTCATGAGTACTATGTTGGAATCTGTCAGGCATGTTTCTGTTATGCAGAGGATATTGATCTTTTGAGATATGATCAGGTCTTGGAGCATGGGGAGTTTGTTTCTGACTGAGCGTGCGTTTATTAGAGTGATTGAGTGTTTGTGAGGGTAGAGGTGCAGGTTGGTATGGGAGATGTCTGTGCACTACCCCAAGTAAGGTTGAGTTTGGTGGTGTTAGTAGGTTGGGCAAGTGTAGTGTTTGTAATGGGATGGTTTGGGTGTGTGTTGGCAATAATGTGACAGTATGATAAGTTAAGCGGGAACGGTGTTAGGAGGTATGCTGGAAACAGGAGAGGTAACATGGTTTCAAGAGTACCTTGAGATCCTGGGCCAGGTCTGGTTGGAGATAGAGTCAGCTTGCTGGGGAGTTAGTTGATGGAGTCTTCCTTTGGAATTGTTCTGATGGTGTGCAGTCAAGGTGCGTCGATTCCAGCAGGTAGATAGATTAGGTTATTGCTGGGTGGGTCGCTTCTGGGAGTGGTGGAAGTGATCGTGTTGCCGCCTCCGTGCCCCGCCTAAGGGCCATGCCAAAAAGCCCTCTGGTGAGGCCCTCAGGCATGGGCGTGCCTGATGGAGGAGCTGTTTTTATCGGCCTCCCACTGCCCTAATTGGGCAGGAGCCTCTGGGTGGGAGACGGCTTCTCCTGCACAGGCGCTCTACCCTGATCGGGGGAGCTGCTGGACAATGGCTGGTCTTGGCATACCACACTGATCACATTACCCCAATCCTCTACAACCTTATCGGTTACCAGTTGGAGCAAGGATAAAATACAAATATTTGATGATCATATTCAAGCACCATAACAAAATAGCCTTAACTCCCCTTTCATCCTTCCTCATGTCCCCTACAGAATCCAGACATCGAAAAAATTGCTCACAAAACACCTATATTATGCCAAATCACATGCGTAATACCAACCACTCTGCCAGCTCCAGAGCCTTTTCTTACGTTGCCCCAGTGCTATGGCATGCCCTCCCTGATAACCTAAGAGCAGTCAAAGATCTCCGTCAGTTCAGAAAAGACCTAAAGATAAACTTGTTCATTGAGAATTATGGAAGCTGCCATAATACGACCCAACCTCCAGATACATAGCTTCTCTGATTCATTAACAATGCCAACCCCTCTTGCAAGATTGTGTATATATACTTACTCCAACATTGTACATAGCTGTCTGTAAGATAGTTCCCATAAGTTAACTGTGCATAAGTTGTCATGTTCAATGTAAAGTGTTCTCAATTGCTCTATGTAACCCGCCCCCAATCTCTGGAAGGGATGGTATATAAAAACATGTTAAATAAATAAAATAGAATATGCATAAGATTTATATTTGCATGCATTGCCTGCATTCCGTACAAGTCTCTATCGTTCATATTCATTGTGGTTATCCTGAAAGCTTAACAGGCTCGAGAACCCCTGTGATAGACTGAGCCAGTTCTCTCTTGCCCCACTCTCCTGTTGCTACCCGATGTGCTGCAGTTGTACGTTGCCAACTGGCTTCATATCGGACCTGGGGTTACTTCAGGACATACAGCACTTTTTCATTAAGAAAAGCAAGACTACAAGTCCCATCGTGCAAAGAGGCACAGCTAGGATTGGATCAACCCTGTCAGGTAAATCTGGAACTGTTTGGCAACCCTATGCCTTTGGGACATGCTGCAGGGGTTAAAAGCAGTTAAGGATCAGTTGGCAAGGAAATACTGGTACTGGTTAACCTTGCCACCTAGGGCAGAATTTCCCTAACCTGTTCTAGAGACCCTACTGCTGCTTATGCTTTTTGGATATCTCCAATGAATATTTTTTTAAAATGTATTTACGAGGTATTTATTTACATTTATAGTCTGCACAAGTACAAAGACATTCTAGGCGGCAAACTGCACCCCATCATGCCAAACCTCAGACAATAAAATAAAATCTATCAACCTCTAACCCAAATGTCTTGCAATGGGTCCTGATATTCAAGAAAAGTTAAGCTTCTCAATTGGGCCATATTTGCAGTCACACTTCGGAGCCTACATTTTCAGGTGAAAATTTTATTTAGGAGCTTAAAATGTATGCTTCTAAATTTAGGACTGCCATTCATTTGCCTGGATTTATGAGCATAATTTACTGTAAGTGCCCAATACTGAAAATCAGGGCTAAGCTCCCACCTTCTTTTTCCTGCCCTAAATCTGCCCCCGTTGCCACCCACCTTTTAGGAGTTTGGTGAAATTTTAAGAAAATATGTAGGCACTCAGCCAGGGGCATCTCTATCATGAGGCCAAGTGAGGCGGTAACCTCAGGCAGAAACGTTTTGGGGGTGGCAAAATTGCCCCCAAAAAGAATGCCTCACTCGGCCTTCAAAATAAAATTTAAAAAAAAAAGCCCTCCGGCAGAATGAAGAGCCCCATGGTTGTGCTGCTGCCTCTCCGGAGAGTCTGCCCATTTCCCCTCCGCGCCGGCTCAGCTTTTGCAGAACCACGCAAAAGGAGAGTGTTTAACAGAGCCATGCAAAAGGGAAACACTCTACCTTCATGCGGCTCTGCAAAGCTGAGTCGGCGTGGAGGAGAAACGCTGGGCTCTCTGGGGGGACGGCTACGGCCGCAGAGGCAGCTGCTTCTTATGCCAAAGATTGTTTTGTTTTTTTTAATTTTTCAATTTCCCTGGGCTGGGGGGGGTGACTAGGACTGGAAATGGGCTGATGGGGGAGGTAGGACTGGTAATGGACTGATGGGGGGTTAGACCTGGAAATGGGCTGATCGGGAGGGGGGCTAGGACTGGTAATGGGCTGATTGGTGTGGTTAGGCCTGGAAATGGACTGATTGGGGGAGTTACGACTGGTAATGGGCAGATGGGGGCTAGGACTGGAGTGGGCTGATAAGGGGGATAGGACTGGAAATGGGCTAATGGGGGAGGGGAGGAAAGTGCTGCTGGCCCTGGAAGAAAACTAGGGGCTAGGGCTACTAATGGGCTGATGCGGGGGGAAGGTAGAATAGAACTGGAAGGGAGTGGATACTGAGAGGGTCTGCCGGGGGAAGGAGGGAGCAGGAAGGGAGCTGACATGGGGGAAGGAGGGGGCTGGAAAGGAGCTGACACCTGGTATGTACTGAAGGGGGACTGGAAGGGAGCTGACACTTGGGGATGGGAGTGGTAGGTGGCTGGGTAATGGGGAGGAGGCTGGAAGGGAGCTGACTGGGGGGTAGCACTGAGAGTGGATCTGAACTGATACCTGGGATGGTATTTGGACTAGAAGGGGCTGGACAGTGGGGAAGGAGGGGGACTAGAAGGGAATGGACACCAGTGGCAGTCGTGGGAATGCAAGGCAGTTGACATTGGAAAGTACTGGGAGGAGAGGACTGGAAAAGGGGCTGATACTGGGGAGGGTTACTGGAACTGGAAATGGGCTGATGGAAGGAAGTGAAGAAAACAAAAGAAGAGATAAGAAATGGCAGATGGACCATAGACCACAGAAAGAGAGCTAAGAGAAGACAGGAAAGCAGAAGCCTCAGATCGGGACCAGCATGATCGGAGAATAAAATGGTCAGACAACAAAGGTATAAAAATAATTTTATTTAATTTTAGTGATTGGACTTTGTGCTATTTTTATATTTTACACAGTATTGGGGAACTGCATCTCTTATTTATCTGATGTTGCACTGCTTGAGGAGTCTGGCTTCTTGGGGTTTCAGTTTAAATTTTGTCTACATATTTTTATTTTTACTTTAGATTGTGGTTACTTATTCTGTACTTGGTGAGGGTTGATGTTGTGAGTGTGTGACTGAGGCCAGGTGTTCTGTTAACATGGAGTTTCTATATAAAGATCTATACTGTACTGTAGTAATTTGACATGTTCAGCTTTTCAAATAGGTGTATGGATGTTCCAGGGCCCACTGTGGTATTTACAGTGACACTGTTTTTGGATGGGCTCCTTACGTGAGTTTTGTAAGTTTGTGCCAATATGGTACGGTAGGTTTGCTCTTTGTTGTAGGGTTTTGTATTAGTTCACAATATGCCTGGTACTGGAGAATAGTGGTTGTTGTTGTTGTTAGTGAGATGATCAGAATCAGATTTTTTTTTTTTTTTTTTAAATATTGAGTTCTGTGGTTGAATGTCCTGGTTCTGCTCTGCATCTACTGTGGATGCAAAATATATGTTGAAAAAGAAAAAGCAAGAACCATAACGCAGTTTATAACAAAATAAAAATGAGTTATAGTTTAGTTTTATAAATTGTGCTGTTGGTTCTTGCTGTCTTTTAGTTCCTTGATGTGCAAACGGGACCGTACCTAGCCCTGTGCAAGTGGTGCAGCCGCACAGGGCGCAAAGGCTTGGGGTCGCATTTCGGCTGTCTGCTGTTGCCCTGCCGCCGCTGGCAGGACAACAGCAGGCAGCCGAAATGCGCCCCAAGCCTCTTTGGAGCACTTTAAGCAGATCTGGTCCCTCCCTCCTCCGACGCAATGTCAGAGCAGGGAGGGACAGATCTGCTTAAAGTGCCGGCGCTTTTCAGATCGGGCACATGCCCCTCTCTCATCCCCATACCTCCGTCCAGCGCTGCCGGTTCTTTCCCTGCTGCCGGCACTGCTGTGAAAAAAAACAGGGTGGCAGCAGCAGGGAAAGAGCAGGCAGCGCTGGACGGAGGTATGGGGGGAGAGGTGGGGTGTGCGTCCGAGCTGCAAGTCTCTCAGGGCGCAATTGTAGCTTGATACAGCCCTGTGTGCAAACATCTTGCATTTCCTCCATATAATCTAATTGGCTTTTTGGTTTGGTTTAGTCTCTGGATTTCTGGAAAAGCCCCACCCCCTCTAAGGTGGGGGGCTGGGGGCGCCATCTCATTCTTCACCTCAGGCAGCAGATTGCCTTGAGCCGCCCCTGCACTCAGCCCTAGTAAATTTTCAGAGAGGCCAATTTAGGAGCATAAGTCCTTTGGAAAATTGGGCCCAATGTTTTTAATCCCCTCCTAAAATCTGCTAAATCTTGTAAGCCCCTTATAGGAAAGGGTAAGGTATTCCACAGAATTGGCGCATGGGTCGAAAAGGCCCAGTCACGATGGGTAGTCTTCTGTAACACTTTCAAAGGAGCACCACCAACAGATTCCCTCCCAGAGGCCGAGGAGTCCTACGAAGCTCCTACCGTTGCAGCTGAGAAGCCAGAGAGGTAAGGGCAGGACCCACGCAAGGTCTTAAATACCAAAAGTAACACCTTAACCCCCACTTCCATACCAACAGTGTGAATACGACCCCATCAAGCAGAAAGAACTGGATTCACCCTTGATTGGAAAGGTACTGAGTGTGATTGGGGGAGGAGGGGGCTTCCTGTTTGAAATGTCTATTACTTGGGGGGAGGGGGGGACGGTTCTGATTGGGCCCAGCTCTGGAGAGGGTTGATGCAGTTCTGGTTTTGTCTCATTGCATGCATGCACTTATAGTTCCAAAGGGAAACTACAGCAGGACTGGATTAGCCTCAAGACTGGCACAAGGATATTAGGCGCCCTAAGCAAGCTTTCACCCTTAAGCCACCCTGCCCCTGAGATTTTGAGAATTAAACTTAACTATCGTGATCATCCCACCACCACCCCTTCCACAGCAATCCTATAAAAAATGCATAATTGGGCATTATCCATTTAAATCTTAAACGTTTCTTTGCATGTGTGTGCGCGCGCACGCCGGCACCGACTCCCTGCGGAAAAAGAATGCGCTGTTGGCTCGTTGAGGTTGTATGGTGTCAGGATCTATTGTTTTGCCACCACAAGCAACCATCTAGTCTTGCTTGATGGTTGCACCAACCCCGATTGTCCTATTCCATTAACCAGGAAGCGAGGTGACAGCCCTGAGCTGGAGTGAACGTGGCAGTGTTTCTTGCTGCCCCCCTCCCAGTTCCCTGGACAGTGTTTAGGGTGACTGAGGGCGCATGCAACCGCCTGGGCTTCCTCTCTGGGGTTTGGAGGAGGCCCAGACACAGTAATGAAAGGGTTTAAAACGCTTTCAGGCTAACAGCAGAGTAGAAAATTATACCTGAACCAGCTCCAGCAACCTCCGACTTCCTTTCTTTCAAATCTCTTTATGTTGTTGAGGAAATGTATGCGATGCCTGCGAACATCCGACGCTCACCGCAGTTCATTTGTAATGAAGCTCTCGTTTTCAAAACTGGTGCAGGAGAAAGGGCTCAGGTGCACAATTCAGGGTTTAAGAAAGGGCATGTGGTCAGCAGTTAGACAAAACTATTAAGCCAGTCTCTGTTCCCCAGTGGCTTTTTCATACCTGAGGTGGGGATGTTTGTGATTAAAGTCTGTGACTGGGAATCGGAGGCGGCGGAGGGCATGGGAATGTGCGGCCTCTGCTCCTGAAAGACCACAACCTACAGCTTGGGAATTTTCACGGTGAACATCGAGAAAACCAGAGGAGTGCTGGGGTCACTCACACCATTAGGAATGTAAGCAAAATGAGGGTGCTACTGTGCTGATCATCAGAGCCCCAGACACACCAGACTAAATCTAATTGGAAAGCATGAATACAGCACGGACAGCTGAAGTGAAGATCCTCATCCGAGCCCCATGCAGCTGTCACATTGGTACACCTATGCATGGACAGCTGAAGAGCAGACAAAAAGAAGTTTTCTTCTTTTAATGGGTCTAAAAACACTGGCTAAAGTATTTCAGGCAATGGCGGCTTTAACCCTCAGGTTGCCTCCCCCCAGCAGAGGAGAAGGTCTCTCTTCAAAATCAGTAATCGTGACAAGTCCAGAGTAATCTCTCCCACCCCCCACATCATGTTGGCTGCCTGGACTTTCAATGGTGGGACAGGTGCTGACTCTGCTTATTGGGAAATCTGCTCCCTGAATCCAGAATAAAAAAGTAAGGAGACTTCTGAAGAACGCAAGAAGGGGCAAGAGACAGAAAAAGGATAAGTTGATGCCTGACTGAGCCAACTAACCTTTGTATAGTACCAACAAGCAGCAGAGGCTGCCCAGCAACGATTACCGCCAGCTCCCTGAAGCCCTGCAACACCGTTACCTCTTATCCCAGGACACAAATCCTGCTTCTACCTATATGGAAAGTGTAGGGCTGGGTTCAGAACCCCTTTCTCATTCCCTGGATCGTCTAGTGCCTCAAGCCTCTCGTGTCCAGGTCTTCCCTAATGTAGGCTTTATGTGCCATCTGGGGCCCTGAGGGTTATGAGGAGCACTTGGAGACAGATGTGTCGGAAACTATAACTAGCACTTTGGCTTCCAGGAGCCGTTCTGGGATAGTGGGGCACTGGAACATGCCAAGGCCCCTCCCCTCCTGTGGGAAGAGGGTAGATGTGGCTTCTTTTGTGGCCAAAACAGGATAGTCACTGGGCTATAAATTTCTGGTCGAAACAGGAGCACAGCAAAGAAGAGAGAAGCCTCCCAGTCCTGTGAGAGCATCAAGGAAAGACAAGCCATGAGGTCCCCAACCCTGGTCGTGCTGATAGCGCTGGCAGCAGTGATCTCTCTCTGCCATGGAGGTACGTTGGGCAACTCTTTCCCCCTACCAGAACACTTACTAATTCTGCTGTGAATGAGGACTATGGAATGCAGAAATGTTTCTAGGATTGCATGCACTGTGTGTGTGTATATCTCTGTATACATACCTGTATAGTCAAAAGGTCGTTCTCTATGTATTGAGAGGTCGTTGCCCCCCAAACTTGGTAGGAGAATAACAGAGGAAGTTCATAGACAACCTTTTAACCTGAAAGGGCTAGCCTTTGACATAGAGACTCTCTGTGAAACAGACCCTCCCCCTCTCTCTCTCAAAGAAATACATGCTTTCTCAGAGTCTGAAAGAGGCACAACTCTCTCTCTCTCTGAGAAACCTACAGACTCACACACTTCTTGACTCCCCATCAGTAAAGCGCAAGGACAGTCACGTAAGGATGGAGGTATGAACCTAGAGAGTCCTGGCTTTTCTCAGCCAGCATTATGTACCGTTTTCAACTCTTCTAAAGCATGCATTGGCTTTCCCAATACTTTCCAATAGAAATCCAATCTAATGTATCTTTTATTTGACATTCATTCTTTTCTAATACATCAAGCATTCAGAGTTCCTGAGCAACATCAGATAACTCAGTACATATGTGTATAACTATATACAGTATACTCATATATATAAATTGCACAGTGAAACACTTGGTATTTGTGGTTATAATCTCAAATATGATATACCATTAAATCCTTTGCTAGGAAAAAAAATCTATTTCATGACATTACTTGAAGGCTGGAGTGACATTATCTCAGCAGTTCCCTGAGGATCAGAGAGAGGAGGAGTAGTAGATTGGTGGGGGCCAGCCCAATAAATGCATTGAAATAGAAATGGGACTGGAATTACAATGAAGCTTTTTTTTTGGGGGGGGCTAATAAGATAAAAGGAACCCAGGATAAAGAGAGGCAAGGGAATTGTTTTAAGAATGTAATTTGCTCTGCATTCAAACTTCAGCTGTAAGCTCCCCGAGGTAGGGACCCAATCCGCATTCCTAAGAATTCATGTGTCCATAGCGCTGTCAGTGCCCCTTTCCAAGAAAGACGTTTCCGGGTGACCAGCAGACATGGATATGTAGCAGAACGATTCAGTGCCTTCTAAGCAATGTGGAATTCAGAAGACAGAGACATGGAGGGAAGGAAACCAGACCCTGCTCTCGTAATCTTTTCTTCTTCTCTCTTCCAGATGCTGATACCTCGAACAGCGCCCCAGACTCTCACAGCACTGAAGGTTGGTACAAAGTTGGGTTTGGGGCTGGTTTAACCATTAGGCAGACTAGGTAACTGCTTCTATGATAGCCAATTCTGCATTTTGACAGGATTGTTTGGGTTGATCTACTCAACAATTATAATTTTCAAAAATTCAGGGGGATACCTCAAAATAGGTAATCGGGGGGGGGGGGGGAGGCACAAAGCTGAAAGAGGCTTTGGTTTTCATTTAGGGAAGAGTATCTCGAGTGGTTCTCAGCCCTCTCCTAGAGCACAGGGCTGCTCAACCTTTAGTAGTTTGTGACACACACTTTTGAGTTTGTTCCATCCTCGGGGCACACAAACCACATTCTGCATGCAAGGCCGCTGCACGGATATCAGGCACCTTAGGCAAAACCTCAGTCTTGCTCCCCCTTGCATTTAGCTTTTAGATCCCTAGCACCCCCGCAAGAATTTGATTATCAAATTCTATTGCAATCCTCTCAACATCATCCTTCCCAGAACAATCCTATAAACATGCACATTTCAGCGTCACACTGTTTAATATTAAATGTTGTTTTGTAAATATCTGTATAATGAGGGAGATTCGAAAAGCCACTTCCAAGGGGTAATGGACTAAGTACATATCTCCCACTCTCTGCCCTGATGACTCTGAGTTTGGGGGCTGCCAGGCCGCACTGCTTTGCTTTGACTGTAGCTGCTGCCTTGGGCATTGGCCAGTAGTTGGGCCAGTCCCTCCCCTAGCAGGAGGGCCTCATTCTGCTGGATTCAATCTCCATCTGAACATATGAGGCTTGTGGGTCATGCGAAATGGCAGGACACCAGGCATTCAGACACCAGATTGAAGCCAGCCGAGAAAGCTCTCAGGTGGCATATTGGTAACATAGTAAATGACAACAGATAAAGACCAGTATGGTCCATCTAGTCTGCCCAGCAAGGCGGCAAGAGTAGGTGCACCTGCCGCTCCATGCAGGTCATGTCTTTGTTTAGGGGTGTACCCACCGCTCCGTGTAGGTCACCCCTATTTGTTGAGATATAAGAGATAGTTATGCTTATTTTGATTTTATCCTGTTGCTATAAAGGGGTCCACTGGCTCTGTCCCATGTCATTTTGAATTCCATCACTCTGTTTGCCCCCACCACTTCCATCGGGAGGGCATTCCAAGCATCCACCACCCTTTCCCATACCCTGGTTTAGCAGCAAGCACCATGGGATGTACTTGGAGAAACTGCCCCCTAAGGAGTGCTGCTATCTTACCTATGAGAGGGGAGAATACAATATGCCAATAGTCCAACGGGGGGGGGGGAAAAGAGTCCAGCAGACTCTCCCTATGAAACACTGTAATAATGATCTCTCAAACTATACCTACAAGCACATTCTTTCAGTTTTACTACTATAAAATATTTTGGGGCTCAGTACAAAAGCCTACAAGACAACACACAGAGAAAAATCAGTTTAGCTAAAGCAATCAAACTATTCTTAGCGTGTAAATGCTGGGTAGGAGCCGGGTTTATGTCACAGCGGTTGCACTGAGTCCCGGAACATCCAGTTTAGTCCAGGAAGCTTCCCTTCCAGTCGCTAAGCTGAAAACACGTCTAGGATAGAAACGAAAGGGCCTGGGCGAGGGAGAGCAGTAGTTATACTTTGATCTGGAGCGTGTGCTCCATTCATTCAGGATGAGACAAGGAGGGGTGGGGATTGAGAGGTAGGCTAGCTCTTCCTTCTATCTGCTCCAAGCTTACCCTGTGCACTCCTGGTCTCTATGCTCTGCTTGGGAAAGATGGGGCAAGATTAGGGAGCAGGTGGCTATTTTCAAGGATACTGTCAAATTCAAATTAAGATGGAGCAAGCACCTCATAAGCCATCGCCTAGACACATCCCTGGCTGTCAGCACCAAGGTGCACCTAGGCTTTTCCCAAGGGGCATCAGAGTTGAGAAGCACTTCACCAATTGGGTTTTCAAAATCACCGCAATGCATATGCCTGAGATAACTATGCTTATATTGGGGACCCATTGGATGCAAATCTGTCATGCATCCTCATTGTAGTAATCTGAAGAGACATCTGGCTAGATATAGCTCCAGGAGAGGGTTCAGAAGCACCACCCTAGACAGTCAGATTTCCAGAATATCTGCAGTAAAGCGACCACGTGTGGGATAGAGGCAGTGCATGCAAGACTATTGATTTAGGGAATCTTATATCTTTACATTGGCCTGCCAGCGTTGTGCTCTGTCTCTAAACTTGGGGTGGGGCGGTCTGCTTTGGGGATGGAAAGCATGATATCGGTTTCTACAAGAAATACATTCTAGTGTTGTTATTCTTTTAGGCTGCCATCCCAGTGGTTCTTGCGCTGATTTATTCTAAAGACTGTAGAATAGAGGTTCCCAAACCTGTCCTGAGGGATCCCCGGCCGATCAGGTTTTCAGGACATTCACAATGAATATACAGTACATGACATAGATCTCTCACATACATGATTGTTAAGAGTATCCTGAAACCCCAACTGGCAGAACAGATCTGGGAAACACTGCTGTAAATGTGCTCTGAGTGTTCTTGGGAATAAAGTGACTTCCCTTCCCTGCTCTAATAGCCATTGCGGGCAGAATAGATGGTGTGGGCTAGGGCAGCCACCTTCTGCCAGGTTACTCCAAACGGGCGATGCCAGCTCTGGAGTTTCCCCTCTTCATGCACGGCTCTCTCATTCTTTCATTTCTAAGTAAAATGGTAAATTTGCACACAAAGGGACTGGATTAGCCCATTCAGACTGATGGGGGGGGGGGGGCAAGCCTAGTATGGATTGCAGTGGCTGCCATACCCTGGCAGTGAAGGGATTCCTCCCAGGTGGGGTGGAGGGAAATGAAAGTTTTCAGGCAGTCTGGTCTTGTTATAAGCTTAGCAAAATGTCTTCCAAAGGGATGGGCTTCACCTTAACCGAGAGGAACCAGGCTGCTGGCATTAACCTTTAAAAAGGAGATAGAGCAGCTTTTAAACTAGATAATAGGGGAAAGCCGACAGTCGCCCAAGAGCAGATGGTTCGGAAGAATGTATCCTTGAAGGATACTACCAAAAGCAGAGAGGTTCCAAAAAAGAGTAAAGTAGCCCAAATGCCCTCGAGTATGGCGCAGACAGAGCTTAAAGATTCCAAATTACCCATGTCTACCAATAGCCAGATTAATATGAATAAAATACAGTCTCTAAAATGCTTGTATGCAAAAGCTAAAAGTCTAAAAAATAAGATGGGAAAGTTAGAATATATAGCACTAAATGAGAGGTTAGATATGATTGGAATATCAGAGACATGGTGGAAAGAGGACAACCCGTGGGACACTGTGATACCTGGGTACAAACTATATCGTAATGATAGAGCTGATCAAATTGGTGGAGGGGTTGCGCTCGATGCTAGAGAGGGCATTGAGTCAGAAAGGATTAGTTTTGCAGGAAACAAAATTTGCTGTAGAATCTCTATGGATTGAAATTCCATGTAAAAAGGGGAAGGCGATGGCAGTGGGGGTGTACTATCGAGCACCTGGCCAGAATGAACAAATGGATGATGAAATGCTCAAAAGAATCAAGGAAGCTAAAAAACGTTACAGCGCAGTAATAATAATGGGTGATTTCAATTACCCTGGTATCAACTGGGTCAGTGTCACGGCAGGACATGCTAGGGAGATAAAGTTCCTAGATGAAATAAATGACTGCTTCTTGGAGCAGCTGGTTCATGAACTAACCATATTAGACTAGTCCTTAGTGGAACACCAGATCTAGTGCAAGAGATCAGGGTGTTGGGGCCACTTGGCAATAGTGATCATAGCATGATCGCCTTTGATTTAATTAGTGGAGGAGGGATAGTAAGGAAATCCACAGTACTACCTTATAACTTTCGAAAGGGAGACTATGATAAAATAAGGAAAATAGTTAAGAAAAAACTAAAAGGAGCAGTTGCAAAGGTTAAAGACTTACATCAAGCTTGGGTGGTGTTGAAAAATACTATCTTGGAAGCCCAGACCAGCTGTATTCCACGCTTTAAGAAAAGTGGAAGAAAGTCCAAAAAACTGCCAGCATGGTTTAAAGGTGAGGTCAGAGAGGCTGTTGTTGCCAAAAGGAAATGGGGAAAAAAGAGCCAAACAATGAAACCTGGAAACAGTACAAGCACTGGCAAGTCAAATGCAAGGCATTGATAAGGCAGACAAAGGGAGAATTTGAGAAGAAGCTTGCTGCGGATGCAAAAACACGAAATAAAGACTTTTTCAAGTACATTCGTAGCAAAACAACCTGTGAGAGTGTCAGTTGGTCCATTAGATGATAGAGGGGTTAAAGGGGCACTAAGAGGTGACAAGGTGATAGCGGAGAGACTGAATGAATTCTTTGCTTCGGTCTTTACTGAGGAAGATGTAGAGATGTTACCCATGACTGAAGTGGTATTTAAAGGTGCGGAAGAATTGAAGGAAATATCGATACATCGGGAAGATGTATTTACAACTATTAGATGAACTGAAGGAGTAGCAAATCACCTGGGCTAGATGGTATACATCCAAGGGTGTTGAAAGAACTGAAATATGAGATTGCAGACCTGCTATTAGTAATCTCTGAACTATCATTAAAATCATCTCTAATACCTGAAGATTGGAGGATCGCCAATGTAACGCCAATTTTTAAAAAGAGTTCCAGGGGTGATCCAGGAAACTACAGACCGGTGAGCCTGACGTCAGTACCGGGAAAAATGGTAGAAACCATCATAAAGAATAAAATTACTCAGCATGTAGATAGTCATGGCTTAATGGGAGACAGCCAACATGGCTTTAGACAAGGAAGATCTTGTCTTACTAATCTGTTATGTTTTTTTGAAGGTGTGAATAAACAGGTGGACAAAGGTGAGTCGGTTGATCTAGTGTATCTGGACTTTCAGAAGGCCTTTGACAAGATCCCTCATCAGAGACTTTTGGCAAAACTAAAGAGTCATGGGATAGGAGGCAATGTACTACTGTGGATCAGGAAATGGTTAAAAGATAGAAAGCAGAGGGCTGGGCTAAATGGCCAATTTTCCCAATGGAGAAAGGTGAATAGTGGTGTACCCCAGGGATCTGTGCTGGGTCCGCTGCTTTTTGACATATTCATAAATGACCTGGAAAGTGGAACAAGTGAGGTTATCAAATTTGCAGATGACACAAAACTATTTAAAGTTGTTAAAACCCAAGAGGATTGTGGAAAATTGCAAGAGGATCTTGATAAATTGGAAGACTGGGCATCAAAATGGCAGATGAAATTTAATGTGGACAAGTGCAAAGTTATGCACCTAGGGAAGAACAACCAAAACTATGGTTACACAATGCAAGGTTCCACATTAGGAACCACCACCCAGGAAAAAGATTTAGGCGTCATTGTGGATAACATGTTAAAACCCTCGGCCCAGTGTGCAGAGGCAGCCAAGAGAGCAAATTGAATGCTAGGTATGATAAGGAAAGGAATGGAAAATAAAACAAAAGCTATTATAATGCCTCTATATCGTTCCATGGTGAGACCGCACCTTGAATATTGTGTGCAATTCTGGTCACCGTATCTTAAAAAGGATATAGCATTATTAGAAAAGGTTCAGAGAAGAGCCACCAAAATGGAACGGGGGATGGAAGGATACCCCTATGAAGAAAGGCTAAAAAGGTTTAGGGCTCTTTAACCTGGAAAAGAGACAGCTGACGGGAGATATGATATACGTCTATAAATTAATGATATACGTCTATAAATTAATGAACGGAGTGGAACTGGTAAACGTAGATCAATTGTTTACATTATCAGAATATAGAAAGACTAGGGGACATGCAATGAAGCTACAGGGTAAACTATTTAAGACTAATAAAAGAAAATATTTTTTCACTCAACGTGTAATCAAACTCTGGAATTTATTACCGGAGGATGTAGTAAAGGCTGTTAGTGTAGCTGGGTTTAAAGAAGGTTTGGACAAGTTCCTGGAGGAAAGGTCCATAAACCTTTATTAAGGGACCCAGGATATCAATGCTTGACCCAGTACAAGCATTGTGGAACCTGTGTCTTTAGGGGAAACTGCTAGGTATGTATAACCTAGATTGGCCACTGTTGGAAACAGGATACTGGGCTTGATGGATCTTGGTCTGACCCAGTATGACATATCTTATGTTCTTAAGTGTGATGATGTGATTCTCTGTCCTGTCACAGGATTTGCTTCCAGTCATGCCTCAGCTAACACCTTCGTAAAGAGAAGCAAGAGGCAATACGACCCCAGCAGGTACTGAGCTGGCATCTCGGGGACTGGTGAACTGCGGGAGCAGGAGGGAGGGGGGAGGAGGACATAGTGCATATGCTTAAGATTGCCACCTCGTCCCAGGTCAACTGAACAGGCTGATCGAGTCCTGGTTTTGCCATCTTACCTGCTGATTTTTCTAGGGAAAGGACTTAGAGTAAAGCCAGGACTATATCGGCTAATCGGATGATCTGGGATGAGCTAACAGTGCTACATCGGTTAACACAGGGAGCAGTGGCTCTTAGTATATAAGAGTGTTAGCATGTTCATGCTTGCTGAGAAAACCAACTCTGAAAATTAATTCTGCCCAGCAAGATTTATGTTTCTTTTAATTGTTTGTTTTGTATATAATTGCAGTTATGGATCCAATAATGTGGCCCCGGACCCTCTAGAGCCATATCGGGAGGTTTGTGAGCTCAACCCAGATTGTGATGAGCTGGCTGATCATATTGGCTTTCAAGAGGCCTATAGACGCTTCTATGGGCCACTCTAAGAGCTGTATCTTCAACTTATGCTATGCGGGACAGACAAATGGAGAGTTCATGAACAAATTATTGTCTGAATTTCAAAAGGGAGGGAGGGAGGGGGGCGTGTGATATTTTTTAGCTGTGCATTGCATGTTGGTTAAAATATAAAAAGCAACCTGGTCCCCACTATGCATATGTATGAGATTGGTGGGTACTATCTCCATGAAATGAAGATTATCTCATGCATATTCATGGAGACTGATTGAAAACCCAGCTGGCTGTGGGATCACTCAGACAGAATAAGGTCACCAGATGACACCATTTCTTATTTTGCATGATATCAGTTCAGCAACTGTACATAGCTGGAAGAGGAGGGGGGCATGGTAGTGACAGGCTATGAAACCACTGGCTTGTCCTGAAGAATACATGAAGCCGTGTCTTATCCCTAGAGAGGAAGGGGCAAAATTAAACCCATAAGCTGTTTTCTATAATAAATATACTTCCTGTATGCTCTTATTTATCTGAACTAGACTGTAAACTCTACAGAGAAGGGACTGTCTCTATGTGTGTCTTTACTAAACTGCATGTAAATGATAAATTGCAAAAGCTACCTGCTATCTACAGGTTGGCCACTGGGTGGCACATCTCTACAGCATAGAAACCAATGTTTGTTTTTATAACATTTGCAGATTTTTTTAAAATTAATTTGTATGTATAAGGGATCTCAGGAGGGATAGTTATCAGTGCTTCTGTTAGCCTGCTCCACGGCGCCCCCTTCCGCTTGATCTGTGGAGCCTTAGGAGGAAAGGAAAAGGAGCACTGTGATCCTTTATGAATGTCTCATGTTTTCTGTACACATCAAACAACTGAAAGGGAGAAGAAAGATCCACAGCAGATCTTACTTGATTGTAAAACTTTGCTCTTCGCTTTTTACTCCTAAATGCACATGTGGCCCCTGCGTGGTCTCTGTGGTTTGAAAGGCACGATTTAGAAGTCCCCTGCTGGAAAAGATAGTGTTTACCATACTAAGATGTTAAAATACCTTAAGCTGTCAATTCCTTTTGGTTGTAAGCTCTCTAGGGCAGGGACTACGGCAGCAGCTGTGTATCTTGATTTATCTTTGGAAGGTGCTATATACACAGCCAGCCAGCCCCGAGGAGTTGGATCTCGGGGATGAAGAGTGTTTTTACTTTTATTCTTTATTATCTTTCTGGTGATTAGAGTCCTCCATCTTAATTCAAGTAAGCTCATGCTTAACGTTTCTTGACCTCTTGGAGCAACTTTAAACTGATGGTGGTTCACTTTTGGCCAGCACTGAGAATCTGTACAACATGACAGAGAATATGGGGGGGGGGGGGAGGGAAGGGTAATGCTAACACTTAGTACCCCAAACAGTTTGTACTATGGCCTGGGAAAAATAAACCTCTAATGTTACACCAGGAATTTAGCCTGGTAGAGGTTTTATTTTGATCTGTAGACAATCTGATGCCATCTTTTAACCTCTGTTTTCATCAGAGTGGGGACTGTAATGCTGCCTCTTGGGTTGAACTAGCTGTGCTGGAAATTCCAGACCTGGACTAACTGGCATGTGCATTATTCTTAAATGGTGTCATAGCCTGTATTAGACTTATGTTTAATTACGAAAGACTAGGCCATGAACGGTGGCTGTCTATAGTGATACCTGGAGACCGTATGCTGTTTGTACTGAAAACATTTCCAGTGCCTTAGACAGAAATGAATAAAGTTTTCTTTTTTGGTGTTCCCATTGCTGACCATGTCTGTTCATTACCCTTCCCGCTGTCTCATGAGAGAATCCCGCCTCACTGGGCCAGGGCAAAACTAATCTTATAGGACAAGGCAGGGGGGCACTGTCTCTGAATGCCAATCATGAACCCCAGGGGTGCACAGGGGGCTGTGAGCTCTGTGCCTCGGGGGGGGGGGGGGATGGAAAGTAATACCCAAGCAATCACCAAAAGTGTTCCACAACCCTTAATCTTACCCCTCACCACCATGGTCTGGCTGGAGTAGGTTCTGGGCAGAGGGGAACTCTGCTCCAATGGGACTACCAGAGCCCTAACTGGAGGGTGGGGAGAGGGGTGCTGCTGTCCAGGTAGTAGAGCCCTATAGGGGGTTAGATCAATGACTTGAAACATGGAATTGTGGGATGGCAGTGGCTGAACTAGGCTCTGGAAGACTGTCAGTATCCTATCACTGGGGCAGGAGGAGGGAAAGAGGGGAAACGGTGAGAATGGAGGCTGCGGACCCACAAATGACTTCGGTCGCACAGCCCCAGATGGCTCCAGCCAAATGTAGAAAAAGAGCATTTAACAGCAAGCAGAAAACCTTTGCGAGAGGCAGTAATAATCACAGGAGAGAGCAAAAGCTTTCATCCAAAAGAGAGCGGCACACAAAACAAAGGTACACACCCATGTTTATTTGCAGCAACTTAGACTAGAAGGCTTCATTGGAGCCGTTCGACAGGAGGACATCTTACAGAGAAACACAAAACCTGCAGGCCCATAAGGACATTAAGGGGCCCCAGGCCTCCAATTGATCCCTGGCTTATTCACTATGAGGGGATCCTTTGTGACTGTCTCAGGCTCCATTACTTCTGGTTTCACCCTCCCTTTATGGCAGGGGCAATTGAGATTCTACCCCAGTTTGCACGCAGCAGCTACTTGGGCATAAACAACTGGAATAAAACCTCTGGAGGAACAGTAAAGGGCTCTTTTACTAAAGCATGGCAAGGTGCATTTACTGCTAAAATGAACCCACGGTAAGTGCAAAAGCCTCTGCAGTAACTGTTAGGGTAGCAGTAGCATGTTCGAGCAGTTACTGTAGGGACACGTCCCATGACGCGCACTGGGCAACCATGTGTAATTCAGGGTACCTGTGGCAATTGCAATTTTGACAATTGTCCCTACACAATCTGCAATGTGCTCTCTACCCCCACTCGCTCTCCCTAACCTGCCCAGTTCCCATCCCAGACCAGCATAGTAACAGTTATATGGACTTGTGCCAACAGTTATCATACACTAAAAGCCAAATTAGCCACACCGCGCACTTTAGTAAAAGGACCCTTCAGTCTGATAATGTATAACAAATGAACACATACTCGCTGTAAATCACATTAAAAAAATACAGCCAAGAAAGGAGAAAGCCCCTTACTTAAATTTTGTCCACAATTTCAAACATCAATATTTTCCAATTAGGAGCACTGTCTTCTCGCATCACATGACATCCCTCCCCCACCCCAAAAAAAGGACCGTTCCAGAGGTGGTCAGGTACTTTCCCGGTGGGGGGAAAGGCGAGGTTGGCACAGACGGCTTTGCAAGTATAATTTATTTCCTTTATGTCAGCTGCTGGAATGACTTCCCTTAGATGCCAGGGATTAAATCCGGGGCAGAAATGCCGCCATCTCAAACCTGCAGCTCTGGATTAGTGGGAGATTATTTATTAAGTATTCTATTGCTAAGTACTTCAAACACTGGCTATTAAAAAAGCTCCCTGGACAGGACCAGAATCAAAGCCGTCCCACATTAAGACATGCCATGACTCTCACTGTAATGCGCAGGAATCCCCAAAGGTACCAAAACCCCCTTTATTTCCTCTGATCTGTGCGCAGACCCTTTCCTCAACCAACTCTGCCCTCACTTTCTCCCCGTGGAAGCACAGGCTCCTTAGGGAAGAGGATGGGGGTCTTCCTGTGTCCTAGTTTATTTGTTCCAGTCTTATGTGGTAGACTGAACTTGGTCAGTGTTAGGGAGGTCGCAGTATCTTGTCCATTATAGACTCTACATAGTTTTGCGTTAATTGATATGCACATCACCTTGCTGTATTGACTTAAAGGGCAGTTTATTAAATCATCTTAAACATTAAACATGATAATTAAGTCACACCCGCACATAACATCGTGTCCTGGGAACTCAGAGGGATCTAGCCATGGGCATGCGGAGGCTCCACCTGCATCTCAGAGAGCACACCCACGTCCCACCTTGTGGCGTCCCTGCAATGGACTCTCTAGTGTCCATGGCCGACAACTTACCCAGTTCCAAGAGGGAGATTTCAGGCCAGTCCAGGATTTCTGATATCCCCATCATGATGCATTATGGGATCTGCAGCACTGATTTTAATGGGTAGGATCAATGAATACAAATATCACTCTGCTTTGAAACGTGGGTAGAAAGTCAGGACTGACCAGTCTGTCTCCTGGCACTGGGCAACTAGGCAACTATGAGAAGAAAGAGGGGGGGGGGGGGAGGGTTGAGCAGAAACCTCCCAGAAGAAGCTGAAATAGGAAAAACAGGAAGCAGGTGTGGGGGGGGGGGGGGTAGATAAGAAACTACCCTACAGACATCTGGTCCCATCTTGTTTTTCAAAAGACACTTAGCATGGCTTGTTACTTTTACCCCAACACGTATCCTTAGCCCAACAGGATCTCTTGCTCAATAGACACCGAGGTTGGCTGGATAAGGACCAAATGACCTGCCCTGTTTGCCCATTTGTACCCGCTTTCATCTGCCTGCTCATCCCTCCCAACGCCCCTAAGGTCCCTTCTTTGTGTCTGCCCCATGCATGCTTGAAATCTGCCACTGTTTTGGTTCCAATAACTTCTGATGAAAAGTCTGCTCCGAGTGTCCACCCCCCTCCTTTCAGCTTCCTATGATGACCCCTTGTCCTTGAGTGCTTCCAGATATTCCCACTCCTTCCACTTCGGTCTTCATGAACTGTACTCTTCACATTTTCTGATTAAACTCTTTCTCTCTCCCACAGAAAGAAGAGGGTTTGCGTATACTTCACTCAACCCAGTCTGAACAACCGTCCACTTCCTCCTTCCCCTCCGTCCAGCTCCCTCAACCCAACTATCTTGGAGTGGACACAGGCCCCTGCTTCTCCTCTGTCCTTTTACCTCTGATAAATGTCCAGCTAGTTTCCAAAAGTAGGAAAAAGCGGGGCCGAAGTGACGCCCTGCCCAAGAATCCTCAACGTCCTTGAAAAAGGAATATATGCTTTTCTTTTTTACAACTTACTTCATCCTTCTCCCTCTTTTGGGGAGAACTCCTATAATACAATTTAATTCTGAACATAAACAACAAACCCACATCTCTGCCCCTCGTAAAGGAGCTGAATGATGTCACATAACAATGACGTCATATCTGAACAAAGCAGCACCCGTGTACCCTTTCACCAAATAAATACTATTTTTTTACATCTCTTTCATTTGATTTGAAATTCATTCTCTCATGTGAGCCCTAAGGCGCCCAGGCAGAGATCCAGCTTCCTTTGGTGCAATCACTGCAGGGGGATTACATGTAGGTAGGCTCAAACGGGAGGATTCCCTTCCCCTGCTCCTGCCTTGCTAATAATTTCACTCTTTGGGTCTCCTAAACCCCACCCGGGACTTTTCCTTAGCCCTGCTGCAGAGTCCAAAGTGCTGAACCTGTGCCATCAAACATGCATGAGCGCCACACAGCCAAGGACATCTTGCTTTACTGAGCTGGACGGGTGACATTTAATGACCCCATGAAGCAGCTCGCTGCGAATAAAAGGAGTGTGGGGCAGCTGGCTCCAAGTCAGAAGACAGGCTGAGCCAGGCCTGGTTTCCCCCCTTTGCATGCAGGACTTGTGGTTCCAAGTTCCTTAAGACTAGTGAGAACCGCAAGCCTGAAACGGTGCAGTCCTCCTCTGCTGGAAAGTCAGGGTTTAGCCAGAGGCAGGAGAGGGCACTTTTCATTCAAAGCACTGGAAGGACACACATGGACCAAAGCCTTTCGAGATTAAAATGGCTCTTAGGTTTGGCACAATATTAAGTTTGCAATTAGATTGCGGTACACTTGGAAACATTCTTATGTTTGTAAGAGCACCTTTCAGTGAACCGACGATAATTATTATCAAAATAATACTAATCTGACATATGCACCAAAATCCACAGCTCTTGATGAAATCGTAGCTCAAAAGCAGGGTTCTCCCTTGCCCCCCCCCCACCACTCCACAAAGGGGGCCACAGCAGGGAAATAGCGGCAGCAGAGGCATTTGTGCTGAGATGATGCTGATAAACCCGGAGATAAAGCTACCCCTCCTCCCCTACACCCTTTAACCACTGGAAATCCAAGACTAATGCAATCATACCACAGTGGCTTCAGGACAGAGGCAGGATCCAGACAGAAGCTGATTTCTACAAGCAGACATGGAATCTTGTAAAAGCATTTGACAGTTCAGCCAACATCCTGTAGCAGCGTCACTCTAGATCAGGGGTGTCAACCTCCAGTCTTGGAGGGCCACAAACCAGTCAGATTTTCAGGGTATCCATATAGGGGTGTGTTTACTAAGCCAGGCTAACGGTTAGCCCTTTGGGACTTAGTTACAAAGACTGTAGCATGGGTTAACCGTTAGCCCAGCTTAGTAAACACACTCCAAAGAATATGCATGAGACATTTGCAGACAATGGGGCAATGCATGTAAATATATCTCATGAATATTCATTAGGGACACCCTGAAAACTAGACTGGATTGTGGTCCTCTGGGACAGGAGTTTGATTCCTCTGCTGTAGTCAAAAACAGAAGAATATGGCATTTTTTATATTTTTGCATAAGACAGGTCCCACCTGTCAGCTGGCCCCAATGTCTGAGTTTGCATTCCCCTGTACCCCACAGTGTGTTAAATCCTGTGGTTTTGGCTGGACTCCCGTTTCCAGTACAGTTTGTACTGGTGATTTAAGATGAAAAACAAAAACTACTCTCCCCCCCGTGTATCTCAAATTACCAAATTATCACTGAAAGGCGCAGAATGAACACAGGCCCAGATGTGAGGAAGAAAAAAACGCCATAGTAAGGGTTGGTGTGTGTGAGTTGGGGGGTGGGGTGGTATTGGGAAAAGATTCTGCATATTTTCAAATGACTGGCGCCAAAATATTTGAGCGACTATTCTTGCCAAGGGATTTTTAAGGCTCTACAGGGCCTTATGAAAAAATGGACATCCCCTCCTCCTACTTCTGCGTCTATAGAAAAAAGTCTCTCTTGACTAAGGGCCTGTCACTGGGCAGAGAGATATGATGTGGCAAGTGGACCCTCACTTCCGAAGAAGGAAAAAAAAAAAGTATTTCAATTTACAAATAAAAACCTGACATAAAAACAGAAGAATATTTAATTCTGTATCATCGATGGTCATCAGGGACAGTCCTGGTTTTACGGGCCCTGCCTCCATGCATCTATGAACAGGTGGTTGCAGCTGTTCTTGAATAAATTTGAACTCCACGGAGACATTGCGGTAAAACCAGGTCCGGAGCAGCATGTTCCTAGTGACCTAGCGCTTGCTGAATACTGTCTTCTGTTCTTGCTTGTAAAGCTGAAATCTAAGGGATGGCCCCCACCATGTCTCATGAAAGACCAATCAGGTGATCCGTAAATGGCCAAGAAAGAAATTTAGGCTTTATCTACAATTCAGAAACATAGGGTCCGATATTCTAACGGCATTTACACAGTTTACAGACCCGTAAACCAGGTAAATGCCGCGGAACGGGATACTCCATGGTACTAACACGGTTACTGCTGTTGAATATCCCCAACTAACGCCACTATACGCCCCGATGTGAACCGCTTAGCACCGGGGCCTGTCGTGGGCGCTCCAGGGCCTGTCGTGGGCGCTCCAGGGCCTGTCGTGGGCGCTCCAGGGCCTGTCGTGGGCGCACTATTGCACCACTACCTGGGTTAGTGACCTCCGGGTAAAAGCAGGTGAAGCTAAAGCCCAGGTAATGGTGCAACATCACCACTGCTCAGTTATCTGCTGCAGCATCGGAGGCTTGCGGTGACCCCAGAAATTCAATACCAGGGCCGCATATGAAGCCAGCATTGAATATCTAGGTTTAGAGGTCAGCAGCAAGTGAATATCGGGCCCATAGAAACATGACTGCAGAAAAAGGCCACGTGACCTGTCTAGTCTGCACTTCCATATCAACTACTATTGTCCCTTTTTTCCTTTAGAGCTCCTCTATGTTTGTCCCATGCTGTCTTGAATTTAGATACTGTCTTCGTCTTTACTACCTCCACTGGGAGACTATTCCATGCATCTACCACTCTGCATATTACTCCCGAGTCTATCCCCTTTCACCCTCATCCCATGTCCCCTTATTGGAGAGCTTGCTTTCAATTGAAAGAGGCTTTCCCCCTGAACATTTATGCCACAGAGGTATTTAAACGTCTCAATCATATCACCTCCATCCCGCCTTTCCTCTAAGGTGTACATATTAAGATCCTTAAGTCTGTCCTCATATGCTTTATAATGAAGACCACTAACCGTTTTGGTAGCCACCCTCTGCACCGACTCCATCCTGTCTATTTCCATTTGAAGGTGCGTCTCCAGAATTGCACACAATACTCCAAATGAGGTCGCACCATTCCCCTCCCTATGTACCCAAGCATCCTTCTGGCTTTCACCATTGCTTTTTCTATCTGTTTAGCCACTTTAAGATCATCAGAAACAATCACGCCCAGGTCCTGCTCTTCTTTCATGGACAGAAGTACTTCCCCCATTACACTGTACCGCTCCCTTTGGATTTTTGCAGCCTAGATGCATGACCCTGCATTTTATTTTAGCATTAAATCTCAGCTGCCAAATGACCATTCTTCAGTCTTAGCTAAACTTACTGCAGAGTAAATAAGGAATGAAAATCTGACTGTTTTCCACAAGGTGAAGCCAAATAATGATCTTCCATCATATCCCAAAGAAATCCAAAATACATCCCAAGCCCCTTATACCATATTTACCCTACAGTAACCAGATGTGAAAAGGCAAGTGTAAAGCAGTGAGCAGAGAGGAGGGACCACAGGTCACAACCAGTCACACAGCTTTAACATAAGAAATGGGCCATTATTCAGCTAAAAACATGGTCCCATGGACATCCTCCCCTCCCTTTATGCTCTGGCATAAGTGCGGACTTGCACACATTCTGTTCGTTTTGCAAATATGCTTCCGCAAAAGAGATGCCAGTGCTTGCTATGAGGGACATTTGCCCAAAGCAGGGGACACAACCATTGCATCAGATGTTGGAGCCCGCTGTCAGAGGGTTACAATGAAGGAAGAGTGCACTACTTCCAGAGAAGAATCCAGGTTTGGAGAGAAGGAGCTCCCCTACCCTTCCCACATTCCGAACAACTTATCCAAACCGGTGAAGAAGAGCCGGCAGTCTTAACTATTCCAGGTATTCTGCTTCTCTTTGAGGTTGGGGGTGTTATTCTTTCACCTTGCTGCCCTCAGGGACTGCATTCTGGAGATTGGAGGTGGCTCTAGGGGACCAGAGCAGGAGATTAGTGAACAGTCCAATGATGCCAAGATTTCCCACCAAGGCAGCAGCCATGATGCCGATGGTGCTGAAGAGTGTGGCTGGCGGAGTGTGCGAGGTCAGCCAGGGCTTGCGGGAGCTCATATCCACCAGGATGGCTTCCAGTTGAAAATAGGTGCCCAGCACCGAACAGATGTGAAACAACTGGTGGCTATGACCTAGGAAACAACAAGTTTAGGAGAATGTTTTTATTCTGAGCTGTTCTTGGAACCCTGCCCCGAGACATCCCAAGGTTGACAGTTCAAGAGGAGCCCAATTCGGGATGGATGGAAATTGGTCTTGTCGGGTCACAGACTAATGGGAAACTCTTGGATATCATCTGACATATGCACAGAACTGAATGAGATCCAGAGGGAACTTTGGGTGGTTCTCACCAGCAGGTGCCCTCAAGGACTTGGCACCTTCACTTGGCATTTCCATTCAATGGAAAGCTTAAAACTCTAGTTTAGAGAGATGAACAACCAGGTCTGCTGTGAGGACAAAACAGAAGGGGGCTCATGGTCTGCCTTCTCTGTCCTGAATTCTCTAGGGATTCAGTGCTAGCAATCCAACAGGACTCATCAACACCCTGCACCCAATCTCCGTGACCACAAGAAGTCTTCCATGCTTGTATGCCACAGAAATGGACAGGATGGAATGCTGCAGAGATTATGCTATGGAGAAAGACCCCCAGGAAAAGCCATAGACAGATATTCTTTTGAGGATTAGCCATTTCCTTTGGCATTGTCGAACTTTCAGCTCACTCTGCATCTAGCTACCAAGATCCCGCTGGCCGAGGAGTGGAAGCTGGGCTCAGGAACCAGAGCCAGTTCTCTCATATGACAACACATAGCAGTGCTGTGGAACCATAAGGATAAGTTCCTGGAAGAACCAGATTTCTATCTGGCTTGAGCCACGGATGAAAAAAAATAAAATATTTACAGAGAATGGCATGAGCAGTCACAGGCAGGTGTACTGATGGTTCTACATCTCATCCCCTCCCCCTTCCCAGCTGCATCTAGGGACCTGCAGGGACCCATAGGAAATCAGGAACATGTCTAGAGGTACAATGAGGGGTAAAGCAGGACTGGTTTAGCCTGTCCCTGATGACCTGAAGGTGGACAGCAGCGACAAGATGGCTAAGCAAAGGTGCGGAATCTGTTTATTCAGCTCTTACCTATATAATCGAAGCGTCCAGGAGCCAGGCGCTCGGGTAAGTGGGACGTGAAGAGGAACCCAGTGAGGAAAGCGAAGAGGAGCTGGTAGGTGTGCAGGGGGACAGCGGAGTTCCAGGTGCAGGCCTCTCCCCAGCAGAAGAGGAGCTAGAAGGCAGATGAAGCGTAACCCTTAAATCCAGGGTTTCAGATCAGCCTGGAAACTGCGTTCAAGAAGAGCTACTCACCCGATAAAAGAGGGGAATGTTGTCGAATATGAAGGGATGGACAAAGGCAGCCGTGCGAAGCACTTTGCTCAACTTTGGGGCATCCAGCTCCAGGAATCTACAGGTCACAGAGGAAAGAGGCAGTTACACTGAGCCACAGAACAACTTAAAGTCTGGAACCCATCTCCGCAGGCTGCCCTATCCTCTTACCAGACCACTGGGGGAACCACCCAAGGGCAATGAGGTAGCTTCTGAGAGAGTCACCCTGATGCTGCCATTGGATGCCTCTGCAAAAACCTTCAGCAAAATCTTTCTCTCTAGCCATTTGGGAAAAGGTGCCGACACCTGCCAAGGAGCTTGGGGGTTGCCAAGACAGTTATGCTCGCTATTGGCGTAGCCCTGACCTGCCGCAGAACTGGAAAGTTGTGCATTGCATATTGTTCAGGTTAAAACGAGACCACAGGAAAAGATGGTAAACCGAAATCAGCATTCAAACACCTCTTTATAGTTTCCAAATGAAAAAATTACAATTTATTTTATTCCTTTGCCGATTCCAGACTGGCCCCCCACTCCCAACCCCAAGGTCACCAGGGGCAGGGTAATCCATTCCTGGTTTTACCTGCAAAGGCCAAACATTAAGAATTGCCACGTGTTGCAGTCCCAAGGGCGGAAGGCTTCAGAACAATCCTGGGTTTTCAGACCTCACCTCCTGGTTCATTCTTGCACCTGTAGGGGTTCATTTGGGGAAAACAGAGAAAGGTGCAGAGACCACAGATGCCAAAATGCACTAGGGATGGACATTTACAAATGAAAGAAATGTAAGAGGCCCAGGACTGACTCAAAAGCCTCTCTCCAGAGACCGGGTGGCAGGAAGGCGCCGGGTCCATCCAGCAAATGATGTGAGGACTGCAGGAGTCATTGCTCAAGTAACCATCAAGAAATATGTGGATTTGTTGAAGGCTCGTAATATGTTTTCCAAGGGAAGAGACTAAGGTTCTCAAAAGCTCACAGAGAAGTCTATATTGGGCAATTAAAGCATCATTACGCCTGCAAAAATCCAGCTTCTACCATATTTCCCAGATTATAAGCCGGGTTATTTTACATCGAGAGAGGATGGCGCAACCTATACAACGGAGCGACTTTCCTAAAACAATTACACAAACTTCAACAGCTTTCCAGGAAGTGATACAGAATAAATCGGATATGGAATGAGCTGCCATGTTAAGCACTGTTAAATGCTGCTGCAACGTGAGAGTGAAACAGAACAAATCAGGTTTTTAAAAAATCAGCAGTGTTGTCTTGCGCTTTATTCTTAGAACCCGAACTTATAGGGGGCGACTTATGCTATGATTTAACCAGCAAAATCTCTCATTTTGGCCTCTGCAGCTTATACTCAGGAGTGACTTATAATCTGGGAAATATGGTACTCTGCAGCTGAAATCCCTGCTAGGGCCTGTAGCCTTGTATTTCTTAGGCATGAACAAGGGAAACCAGAGCTACGACTCTCGCTGCATGCAGTGGGGTAAACCCAGGACTGGATTAACCTGTTGAGGAAATTTGGCATCATTCAGTAATAAATCCTGCCTGCAAAGTGTGGTTTGGTGTTGGATTAAAGCTGCCTATGCGATTTCCAGATGAGCCGTGCCCCTAGGGTTGAGGGGGGAGGGGTGCTGAAGATCCCCAGCAGGATTTACTTACCGGGAGTAGCACGACAGGGCAGTGCAGATGAACGAGTTCAGCGTGGCCAGCTGTGTGAAGTGACGGTGCAGTAGGGAGTTTACCCAGCAGTCAGGCATGACGTAGGCGCCATACGTGAAAGCACAGCCTAGGGAGCAAGCCACCAGGCATTAATAGAGTCGGCAGGTTCCGGTATCATGTCTAATCTCCGACTACAGCACCTTTTCCACTATTTCTCTTGGGCTATTTAACTATATATTTTATATTCTTTAGGGATTACTTCATTGGTGCCCTGCTGACCCTCTCCCCCAACAATCCCATATGAAGATCTGTCTTATGTTGTCTTGCTGACTGCACCTGGGAGCATGGGGGTGGAAGAATGAACTGATCAAATGTAAATTGTGACTAAAATTGGATGCAGGAAAGTAAGTCTTCACTACTAGGAGGCCCGGCATTTCCGTGTCTTTCTGGAAGATTTGTAAAGGCCAAGGGTACGCCTTGATAACAGGGTCGACCCCAGAGTGGGTTCAAGGTATTGGTGCCCTAGACAAACCTTAAGCCTTATGCCCACCCTGACTGTCAGAATCTACTGCTTAGCTTTGAATGCCCTGCTCTTTGCTGCCCCCATAAGATGCCTCCCTAGGTGACTCCCTAGTTTGCCTAGTGGTTGGCCAGGCCCTATTTGAGTAACTCACAATCTCATGAGGTCAAAGAGTTATCTTCACATAGAGATCAAGTCACTTAAGATCTGCTCAACATGAGTTACAAAGCTTCTGCACAGGACTCGCACAGACATCAAGGTTACTTACCTGTAACGGGAGTTCTCCGTGGACAGCAGGATAAGTCAGCCACACATGGTGACGTCATCCGACGGCGCCGTGGACGGAGTACTCTCTCTAGCCCAGAGGCATTTGCCTCCTGGGCTGAGCCCCCTCCCCTCCACCTGGCCCAGCCCACGGACCGCCCCTAGCCAGCCACTTTCACTTCTTCCGCCTTGCCAGCAAGACGGATCTACACTCTCTCATCATTTTTTTTTTACTTTCTTTGATTTTATTTTATCCATCATGCCCAAACCGGATAAAATAAAATCAAAGAAAGTAAAAGAAAAATGATGAGAGTGTGTAGATCCGTCTTGCTGGCAAGGCGGAAGAAGTGAAAGTGGCTGGCTAGGGGCGGTCCGTGGGCTGGGCCAGGTGGAGGGGAGGGAGCTCAGCCCAGGAGGCAAATGCCTCTGGGCTAGAGAGAGTACTCCGTCCATGGCGCCATCGGATGACGTCACCATGTGTGGCTGACTTCATCCTGCTTGTCCTAGGAGAAATAATAGCTTCAGGTGGCTCCAGGTCATCAGAGGCAAGTTGAGCCAGTCCTGGTTTATTTCCCCTCTCATCTATGGATTTATAGTTCCATTTTCTCTAAGACAAGCAGATAACTGCAATTCGGAGGGGAGGGGGCCGAGAGGCATAACCAAGAGTGACTCAGATTGCCCCCTGGCTATCTGGAGTCATCTGATCACCCTAGAGCAGGGGTTTTCAACCCAGTCCTTGGGGAACCCTAGGCCAGTCATGTTTTCAAGATTCCCACAATGAATATGTATGAGAGAGATTTGCATACACCGCCTCCATTATATGCAAATCTCTCCCATGCATATTCATTGTGGTTATCCTGAAAACCCAACTGGCTAGGTGGGTCCCGAGGACAGGGTTGAGAATCCCTGCCCTAGAGAGTATGACACATACTGACAAAATAGATAATGGCAGACAAGAAGCAAACAACACCCTCCCAACACACACACACACCTGCCCATTTGTTCCCATCTGCATTGCTTTAGCTAAGGATATCTCCCAGTTGTCAGCTGTACATATCTGGCCACCGGAAGGATATCATTTCTTTTCCAGGACATTTTGGTTACATCCCTCTTGAGTCCTTTGTCATTCTGGCTAGATGAGCAAACAAGGTCCCACACTTGAAAGGACACAGTCTCCTCTCTACCTCCCCCCCACCCCCCCTTGTTTTTCACTCACTCAACCTACCAAGGCTGTAGAGGCTGACGGCGCCATAGTCCAGGAAATACCAGAGGTGGCAGGCATGGGTGGACATGGTGCTGAAGGTATGAGCGCAGCTGGAGGTGAAGGGGTACAGGCAGGTCACCAGCAGGTAGGGCAGCAGAGGCCAGTTGTAAGGGTCTGTACAGAAATTCAGAGAGTAGGAAAGGACCAGAAACCTCCAAAGGAAGTACCTGGGGCCAGAGAAGAAGATAATACAGGTCAAGAGACGTCTAGAGCCCGGGTCCCAAAGTAAGCACAATTCACAGCGCCCTAAGCATGTTCTGAGGAGTGTCCCCCATTTGTTGGAATGGGTTAGCCCGGAGCTAGTCTTTTATCCTGTGACTAGCTGAAATGGAAGGGGGGCTACCCAAAGGGATTAACATGGTGAGCAAACCTGCCCTTGTCTGGATTATTCAGCACCACTAACTTGGTTCCTGCCGCTGAATATCTGTGGGTGCCGCTGCTCCATGCCCCGATACCAGCTGCTTAGCACTGGGGCAAGCCGGGGGGCGTTCCAGGGGCGGCACCTATTGTAACCTGGAAGTGAGGATACTGAGCCACTGCCCAGCTACCGACACGCAGCGAACGTCAGGCGCAGTAAAGACGAACTTTCCGCACAGAAGCTAACCGGATAGCTGCATATTGCCACTGCCCAGTTAGCTTACTGGCAATCCAGGCAGCCCAGATATTCAATGTCAGGGCCTGAATGTGCCCCCCGGTATTAAATATCCAAATTTAAGGTTCAGTAGCGGCAGCTAGCCACCACCGTTGAATACTGGGTCCAAAATCTGTAATACCTGGGTAATATATTCAACAGCAGCAGCTAGTCCAAATAAAATGCCCTGTCGCTGTCACTGAATCCAGATGTTCAGCAGTAGAACACATCTGTTTTGTGCCACAGACTGCGCAGGTTACTGAGCCACCAGCGATATTCAGCACAAAGCCATTCAACTAACTACCATAACTTAAACCACTCAAGCTATCTGCTTACTGGCTGAATCTCACTGCTAACCAGGCAACAGCCATCCCCGCCCCCGCTCTTCTACTACTTATCATTTGTATAGCGCTAAAAGGGGTACACAGCACTGTACAGAGACAGTCCCTGCTCAAAAGAGCTTACACTCTAGTCAAGAGAGACAACACGACAACTGGGCACTAGGATATACCCAGGGGAACGAGAGCAGGAGACTGGGGGGATCAAGATCCAAAAGCAGCCTCAAAGAAGGGAGTTTTCAGCCTGGACTTCAACAGGGCCACAGAGGGAGCTTGACGTAGCGGCTCGGGTAGTTTGTTGCAGGCATAAGGAGCAGCAAGGTGAAAGGAGCGAAGTGTGGAGTTGGCCGCGGGAGAGAAGGGCCCAGATAGAAGGGATCTGCCAGAAGAGCGGAGTTCCCGAGGAGGGGTGGAGGGAGAGACACGAGAGGAAAGGTAGCGAGGAGCAGCACAGTGAAGGCACTTACAGGTCAGTAGGAGAAGATTGAAGTGGATACAGAAATGGATAAGTAGCCAGTGAGGCAACTTGAGAAGAAGGGGTGACATGAGCAGAGCAGCACTGGTGGAAGATTAGCCAAGCAGCTGAGTTTTGCACAGATTGAACTGGGAAGAGACGATTCAGAGGGAGACCAGCAGAGAGGAGGTTGCAATAGTCTAGGTGGGAGATGAACAGAGAGTGGATAAGGGTCTGACTAGTGTGCTCAGAAAGGAAGGGACAAATTTTGCCAATGTTATAGAGAAAGAAGCGACAGGTTTTAGCTATCTTTTTGATGTTTATGGAGAAGGAGAGGGAAAAGTCAAAGATGACCCCCCAAGGTTGCGAGCCAATGAAACAGGGGTGAGTAGAGTGTTATCCACAGAGACAGAGAAAGGAAGGAGGAGGGGGGAGGTGAGTTTAGCGGGAAAGATAAGGAGCTCAGTTTTGGCCATGTGCAATTTCAGATGGTGGTGAGATATCCAGGCACTAATGTCAGATAAGCAGGCCGAGATCCGTTCCTGGATACCCGGAGAGATTTCAGGTGCAGAGAGGTAGATCTGAGTCATCAGCGTAGAGATGGTACTGAAAACCTTGGGAGGAGATGAGGGCACCAAGGACTGAGTGTAGAGAGAGAAAAGGAGAGGTCCCAAGACAGAGCCCTGGGGTACATTGACAAAGTGGGATAGCAGTAGAGGATCCACCAGAACATACACTAAAAGTGTGGTGGGAGAGATAGAAAGAGAACTAGGACGGGACAAGGTAACAAGGGGAAGGTGGCGATCAACAGTCTCAAAAGCCACAGAAAGGTCAAGACCATCCTGATTTTAACGGAGCGTTTCTTCGGTGCTCTGTGGGAATATTTAGGAGCACTAACTGGTTACTGCCACTGAATATTGCAGTGACAGCATTTTAGACGATTAGCAAGTCTGTTAACCAGCTAAAATGTTTAGAATATACCCCTCCCCCTTCTTATTTTTTATAGTGCAACTGGACCAGTGCCGTACAGTGGTGATGAGTAGTCAGGTATAATATGTCCCTTCCCAAGAGAGCTTATAATCTAAGTATAATTGGTACTAGAGGAGACAAAGGGATGGCGCCATCGGGCACAGAGGAGCACCACCCGGCACCTCCCTCCAGCTCCCCTGAGTGATTGGGGTGGAGCGGAGGCAGCGGAAGGCTTCCCATCGGCTTCCTTAAAAGGACAGCACCATTGGGCGCAGAGGAGCACCACCCAGCACCTCCCTCCAGCTCCCCTGAGTGATTGGGGTGGAGCAGAGGCAGCGGAAGGCTTCCCGCCAGCTTCCTTAAAGGGACAGCACCATTGGGTGTGCCCGCACCTGAAGGCCTCGCCGAGGGCCCTTTGGTGTGGACCGAAATCTATCCCCCTTGGCGCAGAAGAATACCGAAGCAGATCATGCTAAGTAAAACAAGACACAAAGAACAAACTGCTAACTCTTTTACTACCTCATTGACTGAAAGTACAAGTAAACAGCAACACCATACCAACCTAATCATGAATTCTGAAAACAAACCGAGAACTATTTAGAATTGTCCAAGCACTACATGATACCCACCATCTTAACCCACAGGAATATGCAGACTACATAAAATCGAAAAACACCACCCTGACATGCTCCATCGCACCACAAGCAGATGACCACGAAACGATAGAGGAGCATCAAACCTGGGAAGACTTCAGCATACCATCAAAACAACAAATTGAGGACATAATGAGTGGCCTCAACACAGCAACCCCACCATCAGACCCATGCCCAGTAGCTTGGATCAAAGCCACTAAAACCCAGCTCTCCCATCACATTCACAAAATCGTCAAAGAATCACTCCAACAAGGATACATGCCACAAACTCTGAAGCACGCCATGATAAGACCGATACTTAAAGTCAACAACCTCAGCCTCTCTGAACCAAAATCATACCATCCTATCTCGTCTACCTTTCCTTGCAAAAATCATTGAAAAAAAACAGTACAACACCAACTACAAGACCATATTGACATCAATGCTCCACTGGACATCCATCAGCACGGTTTTAAACCCCAACACGGAGTTGAAACACTACTTACCTCCCTCTTTGACAATCTCTTAAAAGGCATAGACAACAAAGATGCTTGTATTCATGGACATCTCGGCAGCCTTCAACACCGTGTCACACGCCAGACTACTGCAACGCCTGCAGCAAATAGGATTATGCAAAAATACTCTAAAATGGTTTACTTTATACTTGGAAAATAGAACGCAACAAGTCAAATGCGCACAAAAGAAATCGTCACATTTCCCTGTCACGCAGGGAATACCACAAGACTCAGCCCTATCATCAATGCTCTTTAATATTTACATCCAGCCCATATGTATCATCATCAAAAGGCACAAGCTCCAATATCACATTTACGCTGACACCACCATGGTGTATGCCCCAGTCAACCTACTAGCACTCATCACAACTATAACCAGATGCCTTGAAGATATGAACACCTGATTCGCAGACAATAATATGACTATCAACTATGATAAAACTGAGGCAATGTTCATCACCAGAAACACTACCTTCACTCCACCACAAACCAGCATTTTAGATAAGCTTATAGTAGTTAAAGATGAGGTTAAATATCTGGGCATCACAATGGACAGAGCACTAAACCTGAAATCCCACATCACAAAAACTGCAAACAAGGCCTATCAACGCTTAAGGATCATCAGAAAACTCAAGCCATTACTCCGCCAGGATCACTTCCGCACAGTATGCCAAGCACTCATTACATCTCTGCTTGACTACGGAAACTCATTATACCAGGGCCTCCATCAACAAACCCTACACCCACTCCAAATGGTGCAAAGCACTGCGGCACGCATCATTACTGACACTCCAAGATCTGAGCACATCACCCCAGTCTTACAGCAACTACACTGCTATCCATGATGGCCAGAGCAAATTTCAAAATAATCCTAATCATCTTTAAAATCATCCACCAGCTCTCAGCAGAGGCACTCCAATACATCATAATGAAAGACACCTGTAACAGACCAAGAAGAACCAATAAAGACAACATGATCGGCACACCTGCAGGATTTCACAAGACTAAACAACTTCAAAAAGAGCTCCCTCCTTACTAGCACTCACACTCTGGAACTCCCTCCCAACAAGCCTGAGAGCATTAGATGACCTAATGGACTTCAGAAAGGACCTCAAAACTTATCTCTTTATTGAAACTTATCAGCAGACAGAAAACAGTCCCCACCCAAACGGTAATGCATCTACTGCCGATAATTCGATATTCACTCATCCCAAATAGGCATACAAGTAATGACATAACATTAACTCAACACCCACTCACCCCAATCACCCTAAACAAACATAATATAACGTTGTTAATTACCTTGTATTGTCTAAATGTTACCCTTATGATAAATGTAACCCTCCAATTGTACTGTCTAGATGTTGTTAAGTACCCCTACGTTGAATGTAACCCTCCAATTGTGATGCGACCACTTTGATTGTAGGATAAGGTGGTATACAAATCTTTTTAAATAAATAAATGAAAGGTTTGGAATATACCCTTCCCCCTTCTTATTTTTATAGTTCAACTGGACCAGTGCCGTACAGTGGTGATGAGTAGTCAGGTATAATATGTCCCTTCCCAAGAGAGCTTATAATCTAAGTATAATTGGTACTAGAGGAGATCAACCCTAAGCTTTCCTTAGAAGCCCAGATGACAAGACTTTGACTTTCATACTTTGGACACATTATGCAAAGAGAGAGATCGTTGGAGAAAGACATCATGCTTGCCAAGGTAGAAGGTCAACGCAAAAGAGGAAGGCCGGCAATGAGACAGATTGATATAATAGCAGTTATGGGTGCCATTCTACCAAAAATTAGCCGACAGGTTGCAATTCCCATTATTCAGGGATGAGACAGAGGTCCCCTGCATGAGCTGTGGATTCCGTGTGTAAAGACGGGATTTTCAGTGATCCTATAAGTTTAGCATAGAGATCCCATCATAGCCATCTCCATGGACCAACTAGGTTGTTGAAATGACCAACTGTGATCATTTGGCATCACTGGAGCTAGGATGACCCTCTCACCCCCACCAACCCAGAGAGAGGCCAGTCCAAGCTTGCTTTTGCTATATTGCATGCAGGGAAATGTAGTTCTGTTTGCCTTAAGAAAAGTTGGACTACATTTCCATGCATGCAATGGGACAAAACCAGAGTTGACTACAATCAGAAAAGCAGTAAGTTTGAATTTTTTTAAAGAAAGTTATATCCCCAGTGTATGGCTTTATAATTGAAATAGTCTCTTAATTACAGCTTTTACTATTAATTATTATCTCAGAGGCTTTGAGTATGGATCCAGTCTGGGATTTTAATATTGCAAAATTCACCAGGTGCTCTGAGGCTGTACTAGATCTCCTGTTCCTCAGGCCCAGGGCCCAGTGGCCTCCATCCTACTGAACGTTAGCTTACCAGGTTGGGAGAAAGTGTGTCCAGATGTTCAGGGTCTCATTGGTCATTTGGAAGGAGCTCAGGATACAATCCAAGGCAGAGCTCTTTGGGTGACGGTAGCCAGACATAATTCCATCCTCCCTGAAAACCTGCAGGGGTCAAATGACTGAAAATGACTCAGAGGTCTAACATTCGGCATCACTTTGACTCCTGTTTAATATACTTTAAAAGCTCTTTTGCAGCAACCAGCAGTCATTACAGTCTGGATCATCCAGCGAGCCGGATAAAATTGAAAGACCACTTACCCGGGGCACCTGGTGGATGTTCAGGAGCTGCGGTAATTTGACGGTCAGCATGTTGGGTGCAGGGAAAGCGTCCAGCTCCTCTGACCGGTCCCAAGTATGGAACCTTAGACTCCTTCTCCCTATTTCCTTCCTCATACCTTGGCCCAGAGCCTCCGAGTGCAGCCCAGCATGAGTCCTGGCAAAGCAGATGGAGCACAAGAGCCAAGAGCAACAGGGAAAGACATGCACAGAAAATGTTATTTTCTTGCACAAAGCAAGCGCCACCACCGTTCCGGCCACAGCGACTTACATAATAAAAGTCCTCAATGCTGACATGAAATCTGCGGCCTGCTAGCCTGGCATTATATGTGCTGTTAACCAGCTAGCTCCATGAGCAGTCCTGCTTTACCCCAGTGGATGCTTCCTGCTTTCCATGGGACCCTTCGTAGGAAAATCACAACTACAATTCCATGCACATACCGGGGTAAGGGCAGGACTGGCTCAGTTGGTCACCGAATTCTGCGGTCGTTTGAATTAGAAGATGCTAATGCATGCCTGGTTTCTAATTCTATCCCACCATATGCTGCACTGGATGGGAGGTACATCCCCCTTTCCATCCTCCCCCACACCTCCGCAGGGCCAGCACACGCATGTCTGGAGCATGGCCTGATTTCAGTGCTAAATGTGCACTGCACGTTGGGGTTGCAAGGGGGTAGGTTGGGGAGGGGAGTGTGCAGGGCAAATGCCTTGCAGTCAGGACACCGCACACTACTTGCAAGGTGTGCGATTAGCACTGGCGTCAACAACTGCACCCGTGCTAATTTTAGGGCAGGGCGCACCGTGTTTAGTGCTGAGAACATGCTTTACATGTCCTCAGTAGTTAACGCAATGGTACTGCATCTAACACGCTACGGTTTTGAGCACTATTGGCAATTGAGTGAACACCATAGCACTCCTCGGTAAAAGGATCCCATAGAATCAGATCTACTGCAGACACAGAGCTGTGATAGGGACACTGAAAAATATTCATCCTCACAGTTAAGGCCCATTTGTACCCAGTGAAATGATGCTATGCCCAAAAGCTATGTTGCTCTTTAATACATCTTACATTTGGGAAATGAATCACAAACAAATATTCAGTGCACATTGGGAGTAATTTGGTCCGTTTCTCTTTCCAATCACTCCAGGCCCTGAAAAGTACATTTTTTCCACGGTTAATCTATCCTGATCAAACCAGGTTCATTAAAGGCCGCATTATTTCTGACAATGTTCAGCAAGTGATAAATCTCTTGCATGTTATACAGGAGAGGGCTTCTCTCGTGCTGTGTGTAACACTTGACACGGAGAAGGCCTTCAACTGATTAGAGTGTTTGAGATGTTGCCAAAATTTAACTTGGGAGAGGGGTTTATTCGTGGCGTGCTGATGAACGGGGGTTGCTCGGAGGTGTTGCAGAGAGGTACGCAGCAGGGCTGCCCCCTCACCATTGCTTTTTGCTATTGTAATAGAGGCTTTTGTGCCACAGGTCAGATTAAACTCAGAGATTCACCCACTCAGAGTTGGGGAGGGGGGAACATAAAATACTTCTTTATGCGGATGATACCCTAGTGTTTATGTCTCAGCTGCAGGAGTCACGCCCAGAGTTGCTATCAGAAATCCAACAGTTTTCCAGGGTTTCCGGCTTCAAGGTTAATCTTGGGAAAACGTGAGGCGCTCAACTTAGGGGGTTTGGCTAGGACATCAATGCCAGCCTTTTCTTTCCAGTAGAGGGATCAGAAGATTAAATATCTGGGGGTATAATATTGAGAGGGACCCTCGTTGTCTTTTCTGATTTAGTTATTCCCCCCTAGCGACCTGCAGAGGTGGACGGAGTTGCATTGATTGGATGAATAGACTAGTGGCACTGAAGGTGAATCTCATCCCTAAATTTACTTTTCTTTTTATGCAACTGCCCATAGTCATCGTGGTACAGTTTTTGAAAAAATGCGAGAAGAGACTCATACGATTGGGGAGGGGGGGGGGGTGGGAATGGGCTAGAATAGGGACAGAGCATTTATTGCGGGTTAGGGAGCAGAGATGGGTAAAATTTCCAGCATTGGGCCTTTATTACAGGGTGGTCATGCTACGAGTGCTTCAGGTCCATCACGAGCATCCAGCGGATGCACTTTGGGTGGACTTGGAGCGAGAGATTCTCTCTCCCTAGTCGTTCATGGAGATGGTGGACCCGGGTGACTGTGGGTTGGCATGTAGGGAAACTGGCAAACGGGAAACTTGGAACTGTTTTCGACTCCCCTGATTAGGCAGAGAAAGGTGTGTTTGAAGCGGAAGTGGTTCCCCATGATAATCTCTAAGTGGTCCAAATTGAGAGACTTTCAGTCTTTTTCGGGGCAGGAATTTGCTAGCTTACTGCGAAATATGGCAAAGAACGGGGTACGATGCTTCTCAGAACCGCTGGAGGGGGGCAAATGTTGGTCGCAAAGGGAGCTGGTGGAGGGACTGGGTTCCAGGGTAGCCTATTTTCAATTCTTTCAACACCAATTTTTTTTATGGCTCGACCAGGGGCTGGGGACCAATTTACTCAGAGTCCCACCTGGTTGGAAAAGTTGTTGTTTGAGGGGAGGAGGGAAGAAGCTTTTGCTCTCTAAGCTGTATCGGGAAACTCCTACAGGAAAGCGGTTTCTCTCCCCCAGCACATGTGCTTGGCTGGCAAAGGTGATTGGGGAGGGAACTGACAGACGGAAAGTGCATGTGGGGATGTATAAGTGGTCCCAGGTGACTACCTGGAGGCAGACCCGGCTGCAAATCCTACACCAATCATATGCATCACCACTACAGCTCTATAAGGCATGAAGGAGAGACTTGGGGATTTGTGGGGAGGGTGTGGGGGAGAGGGTTCCTTTTTTCAGATGTAGTAGGAATGCCCAGTGGTCAGGCAGTTTTGGGAGAGGGCGGCATTGGAAGTCTGGGTAGATACAGAGGCCTGACCCATGTGAGAGTCTGTTGGATATGATCACAGTGGCTTCTGGCCCAGTATGCGAACTGCGGGGTAAATTACTGTTGATGGCCAGAATTACGCTGGCCTGGAGGTGGAAGGTAATGCAAGGCCCTACAGTAGAAGACTGGTGGGGCAAGACATGAGAGAAGGTCAGGAGCTGATCCGAGACTGAGAGAGCGAGTCTGTGACAGATGTAGCAGGAGAAGAAACCACGGTTGACGTGGCCAGCGTGGGGCTTGGGGCTTGAAGCTTGAAAAGCGCTTTGGGAATCAGGGGTATGGGATGAAAGGCATACAGGAAATCCTGACCCCAGTGAAAGTGGAAAGCATCAACCTGCTGGAGGCTAGACATCGGGGTTCTGGTGCAAAAATGAGGTAGTTTGGCATTCTGCGGAGTGGCAAAAAGGTCTATTTCTGGAATTCCCCAGCTCTGAAAGATGTAGGATATTGAGTTGGATCCTCCTTTCACACAAGTGGTCTCTCCATCAGGAGACAATCTGTCTGCTAAGACATTTTGGTGTTCTGCTAGATATACTGCTTGGAGATGCATCTGATGAGCAATGGCAAAGGACCAAAGATGGAGAGCCTCCTTGCAGAGGGCCCAAGAGCCCGTACCCTCCTGCTTGTTCACGTAGAATATAGCTACCTGATTGTCCATTTGGTCAAGAACTCTGTGGCCCTGCAGTTGTTGAAACACTTTGAGGGCATTGAAGATAGCACAAAGCTCCAGCAAATTTATTTGGAGCTGTGACTCCTGCTCTGTCCAGAGGACCTGGGTGGAAAGAGAGTCCAAGTGGGCTCCCCAACTCAGTTTGGAAGCATCTGTTCTCAGGACGCATTGATGTGGATGCATCTAAAAAGGTGACCCTACGAGGAGATTTCCCAAGGTAGACCACCAGAGCAGGGGGTTCAAGAGAATGTCTGACTTTGATCTTGTCTTTGAGGGTGCTCAAGGCCTGTTTCCACTGGAAGACAGGAGTCCATTGAGTTGTCCGCATGTGCAGACAGGCATATGGTACTACATGAACCGTAGAGGCCATATGGCCTAAAAAGTTGCAGCATCTCTCTGGCCGAGAGATTGTCTTTGAGCCTTACTTGAGATGTTATATGCACTAGGCAGGTACAACGGCCCTGGGGTTAGGGGTGGCCCAAGGGGGGTGCGGGGCTTCATTTGTATAAGGGGACTCATTTGCATAAATTTGCATGATGTTAACATGCACTAACTTTTAGTAAACTTGCCTCTTAATGAGTGTCTGGATAAAGAAAGACTACCAGATTTCTACATTACTATACTCCAGTGCCAACCGCCAGGCACATTAGGAAGTACTACAAACACTGTCCATTTAGAACCCATAGCAAACCTGCTGTATCCTAACAGCACTACCAGGACTCACAAAGCACCATACCCTACCTATCAAAAGGCAACACTGCAAATATTAAACCAGTGCATCTCAGAAAATACCAATACATCTCACTGGTGGAAAGAGAACAAGTGGCACTGTCAAATAGAATCTACATAAATAGAATACCTCAGCTCGGTTACACCATCAGAACATAGACCGTCACCAAACAAAGAGCAAGGGATCACAATTTAGAAATAGGAAGATAATAATTAAACTGGGAACCCCCAAAAGCCAAACTTGGAATGTACAACAACACTGCAGAAATAAAACTATAAATTAATTTCCTCTTGTACTAAACAAAATGCAGACGTTAAAAGTTGCACATTTCCCAGAGCTGACATATTGCAGTTAATAAATTCAAAATAAAAAAGTATTTTTCTGCCTTTTGTTGTTTGTGCATTTTATTTTTCAGTTGCAATTGCTCCAGTCACTTTCTTCTGGTTTCTTCCTGTCTTCTGCTAACTCTCCATTGTCTGCTGTCCATTTGTCCTTTCTTCTCTCTTCTACTTTTTTTTTCCATTCTCTCTCTGCAAATGCTTTAACATACTGATCTTTCTCCTTTTGCTCTTTCCTCCATCTCTTTCTTTATTCCTTTTTCATCCACTCAAATTTCACCCCTCCATCCTTAATCCCCACTTACTCTCCCAATACCCAGCCAATCATAGATTTTTCTTCCACACAAAATATTCTCCCCCTCTCCATTTCACTCTCCCAGCCCCATCCCCTTCTAGTCCTCCCCCAACATCAGCTCCCTTCTAGTTCCAGCTCCACCCAGCATCTGCTCCCTTCTAGTCCCTGCATCAGCCCATTTCCAGTCCTATCCTAGCCCCTCCATCAGCCCATTTCCAATCCTATCCTAGCCCCTCCATCAGCCCATTTCCAATACAAGCCTCCCCCATCAGCCCATTTCTAATCCTAGCCCCCCCATCAGATCACTTCCAGTCCTATCCTAGCCCCTCCATTAGCCCATTTCCTTTCCAATCCAAGCCCCCCATGAGCCCATTTCCAGTCCTAGCTCCCCCATTCATTTCCAGTCCTATCCTAGCCCCTCCACCAGTCCATTTCCAAATCTAGCCTCCCATCAGCCCATTTCCAATCCTAGCCCCCCATCAGTCCTATCCTAGCCCCTCCATCAGCCCATTTCCAGTCCTAGCTCCCCCATCCATTTCCAGTCCTATCCTAGCCCCTCTATCAGCCCATTTTCCAATCCTAGCCCCATCATCAGCCCATTTCCAGTCCTAGCTCCCCCTCCAACAGCCCACTTCCAGTCCAAGCCCCCCTTCCCCTCCCGAAGAGCCCCGCGGCTATCTAAAACACTTTAGAGGGAGCCGGAGAGGCCCCAGCTCACCTCTAACAGCTGCCAAATTGAATCACGTCTTTTTCCTCGACTTCGGCAGCTATACTGAAGTTTAGAACGCTGCCATGCTGAAGTCAAAGGGGACTTCCTGTTTCCCGCGCTCAGTGTGGCAGCGTTCTAAACTAGTACAGCTGCCAAAGTGAAGGAAAAAGACGTGCTTCACTTTGTCAGCTGTTAGAGATGAACTGGGGCCTCTCCGGCTCCCTCTAAAGCCGCCCTGCCTGCCGGTGTTCAATGCGGGATGTTGTTGGTGCAGGGCCCCCTGAAATGTGGGGCCTTATGCAAACAGCATTCTTCCCCCAATGGATTGGCCGACCCTGCCTGGGGTAGAAATGCCCTTGACCGTCAAGTACCTAGAACAGCCCGTATAAATTCTAGTGTTTGAGTAGGAACTAGATGGGATTTTGGAAGATTTATCACAAATCCTAGATCCTGTAGTACTTGAATTGTACGAAGGAGGAATAGGTGAACTTCCTGAGAAGTAGCTGCCCTTATTAGCCAATCGTCTAAGTAAGGGAAGGCGAATATTCTGAGCGTCCTTAGCTATGTGGCTACAACCGCCATACACTTTGTGAAGACTCTTGGGGCAGAGGTGAGTCTGGAAGGAAGAATTCTGTATTGATAGTGATTTTCCTGGAAGATGAAGGGTAGACACCTCTTGTGTTCAGGATGAAATGAGGATATGGGTATATGCTTCTTTGAGATCTAGAGAACAGAGCAAGTCCTGACTCTGGAAATAAGGAAGAAGGATTCCTAGTGACTTGTTGAGGTTTCTGAGATCTAAGATGGGTCTGTACCCTCCATTCTTTTTTGGAATGAGAATAGAACCCCGTCCCCTTCTGGGATGTTGGAACCTCCTCTATGGCACACTGACAGAAGAGAGGTGTTCCCTTGCTGGAGGAGAGCAGTGAGTGGGGATTGGGAATGATATTCCCCCACTAGGGTGGTGGGGAGTACGCTCTGTAGATGAAGCTTGTACTCCTCTCAAACTATGGCTAGTGTCCACTGCTCTGAGGTGATGAGATGCCACCTGTGGGCATAATGGCAAAATCTGCCTGCTATGTGGAGGGGGTGGGGTTCTCCAGAGGCAGGGTGGCAATGTTCTCTAGGAAGAAGTAAAAAACCAGGTGTAGATTGAGTCTGCGCTGCTGGTTGCAGTTTAGGAGCCTGTGGCTTCTTCTACTGCTTGGGAGGCTGTTGCTTCCTCTGGGTACCCTGGGGCTGGTATTGAGAAAATGAGGGGTAAGAAGAGTAGAATTTCTTCTTCTTACCATAGAAAGGCTTCTTAGCAGCTGCTTTTTTATTGGTAGGGTAGGCAGTAGCCTTTGAAAGCCTATTGAGGGTGGTATTCTCAGACTCTTAACTGAGAAGCCTTATCTTGTCAATCCTTTCCAAACAGGTTCTCTCCTATACAGGGAATATTTCCCAGCTTATCTTGAACCTATTGTTCAAGGTCTGATGCCTGAAGCCAGACAATCCTACAGGCACCTATGCAGATAGAGGTTGTTCTGCTAATAAGAACATACGATATGCCATACAGGGTCAGACCAAGGTCCATCAAGCCCAGTATCCTGTTTCCAACAATGGCCAATCTAGGTCATACCTACCTAGCAGTCTCCCCAAAAGACACAGGTTCCTCAGTGCTTGTATTGGGTCAAGCAGTGAAATCCTCAGTCCCTTTTAATAATGGTTTATGGACCTTTCCTCCAGGAACTTGTCCAAACCTTTTTTAAACCCAGCTACACTAACAGCTTTTACTACACCCTCCGGTAACAAATTCCAGAGTTTGATTACACGTTGAGTGAAAAATATTTTCTCTTATTAGTCTTAATAGGTTACCCTGTAGCTTCATTGCATGTCCCCTAGTCTTTCTATATTCTGATAAGGTAAACAATCGATCTACGTTTACCCGTTCCACTCCGTTCATTAATTTATAGACTTCTATCATATCTCCCCTCAGCCGTCTCTTTTCCAGGTTAAAGAGCCCTAACCTTTTTAGCCTTTCTTCATAGGAGTATCCTTCCATCCCCTTTACCATTTTGGTGGCTCTTCTCTGAACATTTTCTAATAACGCTATATCCTTTTTAAGATACGGCAACCAGAATTGCACACAATATTCAAGGTGCGGTCGCACCATGGAACGATATAGAGGCATAATATCTTTTGTTTTATTTTCCATTCCTTTCCTTATGATACCTAGCATTCTATTTGCTCTCTTGGCCGCCGCTGCACACTGGGCGGAGGGTTTTAACATGTTATTCACGATGATGCCTAAATCATTTTCCTGGGTGGTGGTTCCCAATGTGGAACCTTGCATCATGTAACCATAGATTGGGTTGTTCTTTCCTAGGTGCATAACCTTGCACTTGTCCACATTAAATTTCATCTGCCATTTTGATGCCCAGTCTTCCAATTTATCAAGATCCTCTTGCAATTATCCACAATCCTCATGGGTTTTAACAACTTTAAATAGTTTTGTGTCATTACAAATTTGATAACCTCACTAGTTATTCCCATTTCCAGGTCATTTATGAATATGTCAAAAAGCAGCGGACCCAGCAAAGATCCCTGTGGTACTCCACTATTCACCTTTTTCCATTGGGAAAACTGGCCATTTAGCCCTGCCCTCTGCTTTCTATCTTTTAACCAGTTCCTGATCCACAATAGTACACTGCCTCCTTTCCCATGACTTTTTAGTTTTGCCAAAAGTCTCTGATGAGGGACCTTGTCAAAGGCTTTCTGAAAGTCCAGATACATTCAGAACAGTCAAAGGTTGCCCTATTGACAAAGTTGGAAACATTTTGGGCATGTTTGACTAATGTAAGATAGTCTGCCCTCTTGTCATCTGGGAGAAGAGGATACATTGATTCCAGATCCCTAGTCACTTCCCTAAGGAACATACCTATGTAAAGTATGTATGAACTTATGCGGTCTGAAAGCATGGAGGCTTGAAAGCACCAGCAGCCAAAAGCATCAAGGGTTCTTGATTCCCTGCCCGGGGGATTGGAGGAGTGCATCTTAGAACTCTTAATTCGAAGCACAGTCAATTCCACTACCATTGAGTGGTGTGAAAGTTGCGTCTTCTGGAACCCAGGGCTTTCCAGTACCCAATACATGGTATCAAGTCATCGAGTATGGGGAGAAATGGTAAGAGGCATCTCCCACATCTGGAACATAAGGTCCTGGAGTATGCAGTGTATAGGGAGAATAGTCGCCTCCTTAGGAGCTTTGGGATATTGAAGAATTTCCAACTTCTCTGCTCTGGGTTCTTTCTCCGATGCAGTAGTAATGAATAGGCCCCTCACCATATCTTTGATAAACTCCTGAAAAGACATGTCTTCGGGAGGGGACATGCACTGTTGCGGAGACAGAGAGGGATCCTTGTGGAAACTCCTCATCTCTCTGATACCAATCGATTTATCATCTGAAGAATCTTAATCAGTAGATTTGAAGTATCGATGAGAGGGATGCTCTTGTTCTTGTAAAGACTGGTACCGATCAAGATCGGTATCGGCGCAAGAGACCTGCCGTGTCGGTACCAGAACCAGGGATGGACTCGAGGCCTGGCATGGGCAGGAGTGTACCAAGAGTCATGAAGCCTGATTCCGATTGTATCGGCATCATCAGCGGTACCGGTACGGACAATACCGGTGGTAATGTCTTGACAGGTACCGACACCACTAATAGAGTCGAAAGACTCCGCTCAATGGCTAGCATGTGCTGATCCATTGAGCTTGCCGATGCCTGGGCATCGGTACCAGAAGCTTGGATTTCTGTTCCAAAGCATGGCATCAAGAGCTCTCAAGAGGCCTTGGGAGCTCTTGGTGCCTTGGGAGCCTTGGGAGGCCTTGGGAGCATCCTAGACCCCTTGTAAGGCTTCGGAGGGAAGTCCTCTCACCGGGGTAGTTTGGCCAGTCGATCCACCTCTAGGGCAACACACGAGGCATCTCTATTTTTAGATAGAGATCTACCCTTAGGAGTATGGTCTGTCTTGTGTTTCGATATCTGAGATCCATGTGAAGAAGACGATGTCCTTGATGATGTTGAAGCAAGCGAGACTGCATCTGAGGCAAACAGGGAGCCGGGTTTTGTGGCCTGATTCTGTAGGCCTCTCTTTGCCATTTTTTGCATAGGGGACACTCTGGTGATCCGGGCCGAGGCATTTGAGACACCAGTCACGGATGTCAGTGGCAGAAATGGTACTGCCACACTTGGAACAATAACCTCTCTGAGCTCTTTCAGTATCCTGGGATGTATCCCATCTGGTCCCATGGCCTTATCCACTTACAGTTTTGCAAGTTGTTCTAACACATCATCTTCTGTGAATGGTGTGGTATCTACTTCATTTCCATTTTTAGATTTGGGAGTCGCAGGTGTTCCTTTTCCAGGATTTTCTTTAGTAAAAACAGAGTACACAAGTATTTGTTTAGCAATTTCGCTTTTCAATGTCACTTTCCACGAGTCTGTTCCCAACACTTCTGAGTCCTGCAATTCCACCTCTGATTTTCCTCCTCTCCTGAATATACCTGAAGAATGTTTTGTTGCCACACTTCACATCTTTAGCCATCTTTTCCTCTGCCTTTGCTTTTGCTATCCTTATTTCTTTTTTTGTCTCTTTTAGTTTGATCCTGTATTCCTTACTGTGTTCCTCTGTTTGCAAGCTTTTGAATTTTGCGAAAGCTGTGTTTTTTGCCTTTATTTGAGCAGCCACTTCTTTGGAGAACCAAATAGGTTTCCTTCTCCTCTTGTTTTTATTTACTTTCCTTACATATTTATCTGTTGCCCCTTTTATTGCCACCTTTAGTTTAGCCCACTGCAATTCCACTTCCCTTATCCCCTCGCACCCTGCCAACTCCTCCTTCAAGTACTTGGCCACTTTACTAAAGTCAGTGTTTTTGAAGTCTAGGACTTTGAGGTTGCTATGAATGGACTACACCTTGGCTTTTATCTCAAACGACTCCGTGTGATGATCACTGCTGCTCACAGGGGCACCCATCCAGACATTCGACATGCTCTCACCGTTGGTGAGCACTAAATCCAGCGTTGAGCTTTCCCTGGTTGATTCCATCACCATTTGTCTAAGTAACGCATCCTGGAGAGCATCCACAATTGTTTTGCTTCTTTCTAGATTTGCAGAAGGAGATATCCAATCCACATTGGGTAGATTAAAGTAACCCAATATGATCATTTCCCCCTTTGTGGCTATCTTGGCAATATCTATAATCAATTCATTATCTATTTCTTCGATTTGAGTCGGAGGTCTGTAGACTATAGCAGTATGGATGACAGTGCCATCTCCTCTTTCCAACACAATCCAGAGCGCTTCTTCTTTTCCCCATGCACCCTGCACTGCAGTAGCTTTAATATTGCTTTTGACATACAAGGCTACTCCTCCTCCTTTTCCAATTTCTCTGTCTCTTCTGAATAGAATAACCTGCCAACTCCTCCTTCAGGTACTTGGCCATTTTACTGAAGTCAGTGTTTTTGAAGTTTAGGACTTTGAGCTTGCTATGATTGGACTGCACCTTGGCTTTTATCTCAAACCACACCGTGTGATGATCACTGCTGCTCACAGGGGCACCCACCCGGACATTCGACATGCTATTAGTCTTAAAAAGGTTACACTGTAGCTTCATTGCATGTCTCCTAGTCTTTCTATATTTTGATGGCATAAACAATCGATCTACGTTTACCCATTCCACCCCATTCATTAATTTATAGACCTCTATCATATCTCCCCTCAGCCGTCTCTTTTCCAGGTTGAAGAGCCCTAACCTTTTTAGCCTCTCCTCATAGGGGTATCCTTCCATCCCTTTTACCACTTTGGTGGCTCTTCTCTGTACCTTTTCTAATAAAGTTATATCCTTTTTAAGATATGGCGACCAGAATTGTACACAATATTCAAGGAACGATATAGAGGCATTATAATATCCTTTGTTTTATTTTTCATTCCTTTCCTTATGATACCTAGCATTCTATTTACTCTCTTGTCCGCTGCTGCACACTGGGCCGAGGGTTTTAACATGTTATCCAAGATGACGCCTAAATCTTTTTCCTGGGTGGTGGTCCCTAATGTGGAACTTCCAATGTGTTACCATAGTTTGTTGTTCTTTCTTAGGTGCATAACTTTGCACTTCTACACATTAAATTTCATCTGTTATTTGGATGCCCAGTCTTCCAATTTATCAAGGTCCTCTTGAAAGTTTTCACCATCCTCTTGGGTTTTAACAACTTTGAATAATTTTGTGTCATCTGCAAATTTGATTGCCTCACTTGTTTTTACCAATTTCAGATCATTTACGAATATATTAAAAAGCAGCAGACCCAGCACAGATCCCTGGGGTACACCACTATTCACCTTTTTCCATTGGGAAAATTGACCATTTAGCCCAACCCTCTGCTTTCTATCTTTTAACCAGTTCCTGATCCACAGTAGTACACTGCCTCCTATCCCATGACTTTTTAGTTTAGCCAAGAGTCTCTCACGAGGGACCTTGTTAAAGACTTTCTGAAAATCCAGATACACTATATCAACTGACTCACCTCTGTCTACCTATTTATTCACACCTTCAAAAAAACATAACAGATTAATAAGACAAGACCTTCCTTGGCTAAAACCATGTTGACTGTCTCTCATTAAGCCATGCCTATCTATGTTCAGTAATTTTGTTCTTTATAATGGTTTCTACCATTTTTCGCAGTACTGACGTCAGGCTCACCAGTCTGTAGTTTCCTGGATCATCCCAGAACCCTTTTTAAAAATTGGCATTACATTGGCCATCCTCCAATCTTCAGGTATTACAGATGATTTTAATGATAGTTCACAGATTACTAATAGTAGGTCTGAAATCTCATATTTCAGTCCTTTCAACATCCTTGGATGTATACCATCCGGTCCAGGTGATTTGTTACTCTTCAGTTTATCAAACAGTTGTAATCCATCTTCCCAGTGTGTCAATATTTCTTTCAATTCTTCTGCGGCATCACCTTTTAATACCATTTCAGTCATGGGTAACATCCCTACATCTTCTCCATAAAAAACAAAGCAAAGAATTCATTCAGTCTCTTCGCTATGGCCTTGTCTCCTCCTCTTGGTGCCCCTTTTATCCCTCTATCATCTAATGGTCCAACTGACTCTCTGTTTTTTTTGCTATGAATGTACTTGAAAAAGTCTTTATTACGCGTTTTTGCTTCCACAACAATCTTCTTCTCATATTCTCTCTTTACCTGCCTTATCAGCCATACAAAAGTTCACAGACAAGTAATTTTGCATGCAGAAATGGCTGCCAAATTAAATTTGCAACAAAACAGTATACAATAAGCCAGGATTCTGCCACAAAATTTGGAAAGATTGTCAACATAAAGCTGGGAATAGCTTGATCATGCAGCCTATGCAAGACTTTTGTACACCATGTATGTCTCAAGTGAAAAACAAGACTTTTTAATGTTAAAATAAAAACTTATATACTGACAGAGCCAGTGCAAGGATACTGGCTGCCCCAGGCAAACCTTCAGGCTTATGCCCCCCCACCCCCTGAGATTTTAAACTGAACAATCACAATCATCCCAAAACCACCCTTCCTACAACAATCCTGTACAAATGTATGTGGTCTTTGTTCCTTAAAAATCTTAAGCTTTGCTTTGTATTTGTGTGTGTGGCTGCTCTCCCTGCAGGTGAACGGGAAGACGGCTCTAGGAGTTTGTGTGGCCGTCAGATCTACTGTTTTGCTCTGACAGCTGCTGCCCCTCAGAAGCTCTTGCCCTAGGCAACCACCTAGTCTTGCCTAGAGGTTGGGCCACCCTTTTATGCACACATCAAAAGCTCATTTGGATTCAGTTTGGTTCAAAGGCACTAGGGCAGTGGTTCCCAACCCAGTCCTCAGGTACCCCCCAGGCCAGTCAGGTTTTCAGGAAATCCATAATGAATATGCATGAGATAGATCTGCATACAATGGAAGCAGTGCATGCAGATCTATCTCATGCATATTCATTGTAGATACCCTGAAAACCTGACTGGCCTGGAGGTACCTGAGGACTGGGTTGGGAACCACTGCACTAGGGGATCAGAGTTCCTAGATTAGGGGTGCACAAGTTCGTTCCACAAGGACCATGAACCGGCTGGATTGTCAGGATACCTCTAATGAATATGCATGATATAGGTTTGCATACAGCATTAGGGATACCCTGAAACCTGGTCCTCGGGGACTGAACTAGTGCATAGCTGACCTAGAGGAAGCCTGGAGGCCATTCTTAGACTTTATGACTTTTCCCGCAGCCCTCCCCATTTCCCAGTTCTGGTACCTGTAGTTGGTGGAACCAAAATGGGAGAAGCCAGGAATGAGTCTTCCAGCACAGCAGGGAGGAGACGGTCATTCAAAATCCAGGAGCGTCCAAAATCTTCTCTCTGGAAAGGCAGGTCTCTGAGCAGCTCTACTGCAAGGCCTCAGCAGTGTACCCAATGAGCCATAACCCTTAAAGAGAGGCGACAGGCATCAGGAACCAGAGATTCTTCCTCTTTCTATTGCTAGTAGTCTTAAATTTTAACCCAGGTTGCTTGAAGAAATATTTCCTTCTTACTACAAGCAAACACAGTGGAAGTGTGAAGCCCTTCTTGTATTGAGCAAGTTTGCTCTCCTTAAGACTGAGAAGCGCTACTTCCTGCTAGAGAAGACAAAAAGTCAGCAGACACTGACTACAGAAAGTTATCTGCCTTTGGTTTTTGTTTTTTTTTTTTGGTATGTTTTTTTTTTGTTTGTTTGCTCATGTGCAGTGCACTCAGTGTTTGATGAGATCTCCTAAAAGCCCTGGAGACAAACTTGGCTCTGACACTGAAACTGAAAACAGCATTTTCTGAAAAACAGGAAAAGGAACGCTGACAAAAGTTAGAGAGAGAGAGCGAGAGAGAGGGATAAAATGAGAGAGGAGATTTTTTTCAGCAAACCTGCTGCCCCTGTGTGTGTTAGTCCTCCACGGCCTGGGCAGTAGGTGCCCGAGACAATCCCATCTTTCCTCTCCATCACATTCCATGCTAGGGAGGGTTGCTAGAGCCTGCCCATGTCCCCCCCCCCCCCCCCCCCCCATGCCTTTTGCTGATTGGCAAGGACAAGAGTAAAGAGGCGTCTAGTAGCTGCTACTGCATCAGGAGATTTCCCTCCATAAAGGAGCTTTGTGCTGAAATGTGCCCAGCTCCATTCCCTCCTTGCTTAGGGTCCAGCCCTTGCTTTATACTCTTCTCTAACCAAAAGATCTTAGTCCAGATGAACTTCTCTCTGCTTTCAGTCTCTTTTGGGGGGGAGCTCCGGACCACAGAGTTTGGCATTCAAAGCAGGTATCAAATTCTACGACATACTTACACAGCTCATAAGTTCCCCCTCTCGGGTCTTTCACTCCCCTTTCTCAGCAATCCTTCCCACTGAAATTCCAAGAACGGTGCTTGGCATCGGAAAAGTTATACGAGTTTTGCCACACCTTTCATGCGAAGTATAAAAAAGGAGATGGGACCTAAAGGAAAAGTTGCAAATGCCAGTCAGGGCATCTCCTGGTGCCCAGGAAAAGCTTCCGTCTGATGGTTCGATTATGTGACGGCTGAACTGCTGATAAGATATATCGTCCCCGGCTTCCCTCTTTCTCTCTTTTCTCCCATCACCAATTCCCTCTGTCTTTTTCCTATGATCTGCGTTTTCTCTTTGCTTCTTGCCTTCCTCCAGCTCAAGGTCACCATCTCACCCCAGGTCAGTTGAAAAAGCTGACCCAGTCCTGATCTTGCAAGCATGGATGTGTGCTTACAGTATTATAAGGGGGGGGGGGGGGCAGAGCTACAAGTCCCTGCATGCAGTGGGTTAAGGCAGGATTAGCTTGTTTTCTTGACCTGGGTGAGATGGGAATAGGCAACCCTACTTTCAGGTCCCAGATTCTCTCCAAGCCCAGTTCTTGGAACACGTCTAATCAATCAGGTTTTCAGGATGGCCACAATGAATATGCATGAGAGATATTTGCAGGCACTGCCTCCCTTACATGCAAATCTCTCTCATGTATATTCATTGTGGTTATCCTGAAAACCTGATTAGATGTGTCCCAAGGACTGGGTTGAGAAACGCTGCTTCACACCTTGATCTTCATACCCAGGTCTTCTAGGACTGCCAAAAGGCCAGGTTTTCAGGATAATGACAACTATGCATGAGAGACAATTGCTTACAATGAACGTAGTGAGCATGTACAGCTGTAAGAAATCCCTTTATCCAGAACTGCAAGTTACCCAGTTCCAGAAGTGAGATTTGTTTTTTTTACTGGTTCTGTTTTTAAATTTGCATTGCAATGCAGTCTGGTATTTGTAGTCCCTGATTTTACCCATTGGATTCAGTGCTGCAGATCCCATAATGCATCAGAATGAGCTCATCAGAAATCCAGGACTGACTTAAAATCTCACTCCTGGAACTGGGCAACTTTGCTTTATCTGAATGCTGAACTAGTCAACAGTGAAAGCTAGAGGATCAGGCTGCACCAAAGCACTCCCAGCTATCATGACTCACCGCGGCCAAAACCTTTAACAAAAAAGACACCTGAAACGTAACAAAGGTTTAGGAAGCAGACAGTTACAATGGCAGATTTCTAAGTCTTCCAAATCTGTAAGATTATAGACACAGTTGCCAAGTTACCCAATTCCAGGAATGAGATTTTGTGGTAGATCAGGTTTTATATATTTACATTGCAATGCGGTATGGTGTTTGTAGGCTCTAATTTTATCCATTGGAATCAGTGCTGCAGGTCCCATAATGCATCAGGATGAGTTTGTCAAACATCCAGGACGGGGCTTAGAGCTGGAACTGGGTAGCTTGGCAACTCTGCATAGACCACACAGTTATGACTTGTGGGTGCTGATAAGACTAGCAGAAAGTGCAATGAGGAGATAGGGGTAAAGCTAGGCGTGGCTCAGCCTGTCGTCGCAGATCCAGAGTATGTCAGCAAGCATTGTAAGCCTTTAAGCTTTTTTTCCAGGAACCCCAGAGCCTGGACACAGAAGAAAGTTGACCATGAAATTTCAACACCAGTTCTCACTCCTGCTTATGAGTCAAATACCACAGAGTGGAAAACATGATTGCAGCAACTCACCATCTAGTTATCCACCTCAGAAACAGGAAAACAAGAATACCACTCCCCCCCACACACCATTCTTTCAGAGGTAAACTATCACTGTAGGGGTTTCACTATGAAAAGACAACACCTTCCTCAGAAATCGGTTTAGAATATTAAACAAACACACAGACAGGTCACCCTCCCAATATTAAAACACGCCCATGTTTGTTATGCCTTTCAGGCTTGTGTGATGTGGGTTTTAGATTTGCACTTCTGCTTACTCCTTCAAATCCAAGAACCACTTTGTACGGGACAGGAATGGTGTTTGTGTGCAGGGGAGAGTGACTGCCTCACCTCAATAGAGCTGCCAAAGTACCCAGCTCCAGGAGAGGGAGACACTTGGGCCAGTCCTGGTTTTGAACTTGCATCCCAGTGCAGTGTGGTATTAGTAGTTCCCGATTCTATCTGCTGAAATCAGTGCTGTAGGTCCCACTGTTTAACTTCCAAAATTAGCCTAAAAATGTCTTAATTTTTTTTAAAATGTAGGGGCCCAATATTCAATGCGATTAATGCGGTTAGCAGACCTGCTCTGGGATATTCGGCGGCGCTAACACACTAAGCGCCATTGCCCAGTTATCCGTAAGCAGCGAACTTAACGCACCTTAAAGGCTGGCCTAACTTGCACTGCAGAAGCTAACCAGGCGGCGAGTATTACCATTACCTGGTTAGCTGCTCTGCTAACCGGCTCACCTGGATATTCAATGCCGGGGTCAGTTATGACCTGGCCTTGAATATCCAGGTCTTGGGTTCAGCGGCAATGGCTAGCTGCCATCATTGAATAGCAGGCCTTATGATTTTTGTAACTGATAGTAACATAGTAAATGATGGCAGATAAAGACCAGCATGGTCCATCTAGTCTGCCCAGCATGATGGCAAGAGTAGGTGCACCTGCCGCTCCGTGCAGGCCCGCCTTCCCCACGTCCCTGTTTAGGGGTGAACCCATGTTTCAATTTATCATGAATGTTATTGATCGTGTTCTATCTTTGTTTTGTGCATTGGCAAATATTGTATGTGAATGCTTTAGCAGGGTGTAAGCACTTTAAATCAATCAGTGGTAGTGTAGTAGCTGATAAGAATGCAATAAATAATACCCGGAGTCAGGCAAAGATTCAAGCCGGTTTAATGTGCACAGGCTCAGATTGCAGTAGCATTCAAAATGGTCTGAGCACAGAGCTCAGAAAAATGACAGTTTATATACTTTTCTTCTCCAGTCTAATACAGGCAAAACTCCTCATTGGCCACAGTGGCCCACTTACTCTCATCTAATAGACATCTCTGACCGGGCCCAGGACTCGCTCCCCCTGCTTGGGTCTTACTAGCCACAGGTCAGCAACTAGACATAACACTAAACATAATACTTTTACTACAGTATATTTTGCTACTTCTGCAAGGTCAGTTAGCTTGCATAGATAGTGGAAGGCATATCAGAAGCATTCTCATCAAAAGCAAAACAAAGCAAGGCCAAACAAAGCAAGGCTAAGATGTATCTCTATCCCTGGCTCAAAACACTAAACAATCTTCATAATGCTACACAAAATATTCTTACACTGTTCAGTTTCTCTGCTATATTTTCATCCTAATTACGAGGTCAGTGCACATCTAGCAAAGATACAGTGGCGCGGCATTCTACTGAAACAGACATCTGGCTTACCTAAACAATAAACAAGAAAGTTTTAATTCTCTTATCTCCAGGAGAGCAGAACATGTTATCAAACCAGAATAGAACAGTATGTCTTTCTAACAGCTAACAGCATTCTGTAATTTTCCAAAATCAGCAATAACATTTCAAAGCAGGAGAAAAAGGGCTTTAGGCCTAGCTTCAGGCCTAGCTCTGCTACATACTAGGCCATCACCTATCACATTCCCTCCTTTTGATTATTCCCACCCGCAAGTGAGGAAGGGTGAGAATCTAATCACACAAATAGCAAAAATACTTCAGACCATAGTAGAGGGATCACTGTGTGGTATAGGGTAATAATTCCATGAGACTAATATATGTGCTGCTGCCTTGCGGTCAATAGTACTATCGATAATAGAGTTCAGCATCCGCAAGCATAAGGGCAGGAAACAGGGGATACATATGCAAATAGCCACAATCAAAAATACATTTGATACAAGTGTCTTTGTCAAATCATATAGCATGCCTAGTGTATAAGCGGAGGGGCAGGAGACATAGGAGGAACCATTCCTATTAATAGCAGCACCTGTATCAGAGGTCGGTAGCAGTACATGTCAAAAAGGTAGGTAGCACATGTTTGAAAATTAGCAACACATGTACTAAAGTCCAAAAAATCTGGGTTCTGAGAGCTGGCGAGTAGCAATCAAAAGGGGCTCCATTCTCATTGTTCCATCGCAGTTCCCATAACAGGAGAGGAAAGATTCTGGCGGGGGTTGAGACAAGTCCGGGTATTCCCTGTTGTGCAAATACTAGGTTTGCAGGCTGCACAGGGAGGTAGGGCAAGAGTCAATTCAAAGCACCCCAGAACGAAGCAAGCCAGAACGAAGCAATAATAAGAATCCATAAAGAGCATAGTCTCTGGAAAAATGGTGGAACTGTCGGCTTTCACAACAGGTAGCAGACGTAGAGTTGATTGTAGGTCCTCACGCTTCTGCTGGACGTCAACAGACTACCAGCTTTGTGGCAGGAGTAGGGCTGGAGACGTCAAAGTATCACAGTCTTGTAGGATGTCTCAGTCTCCAACATAGTCCCTCAGTAGAACACAGTTTCTCAGGATGGTGGTAGCCGTCGTAGAGTGAGCCGCAATGGAGTTTCAGGATCATTTATGGAAGTCCACGACCAAGTTCAGAAGCGGCTGCTGGAATGCAAAACTGGAGGACGTCTGTTCCCTTGACGTCCAGGAGCAGGTTGGTAAAGTTCTTACGATGACGGATATTTTCTTCGCAGCGTGAGTCGCAATGGTGCTGCAGGATTGGCGATCGAAGTCCAGGGACGACTCTCAGGTACTGTGGCTGGTTTCACTCGACTGTGGTGGATCCAGGAGTCGATCTCGGCCACTTTAACTGCTGTTGGGGTTGATAACAAGACGACATATGGCCCTTTCCAATACGGCGCCAGCGGTGTCTTCTTCTACTCTGTCACCCACACCGAGGCTCCAGGCTTGAAAGGATGCAGGGGTTTGGATGGGCTGATCTCATACTCACGCATGAAGATCCTGCAAAACAGAACTTAAAACCAATAGTGCTTATCTAGTAATTTCAGATCCTATCTGTCACACATCTCCTTTTACTCTCTATACAATAGGCTACAGAATCTCAGAATCTCAAAAGGGGAAACTCCTAAAGACTTAGCAGGGGCTAAGTATATCCTATGAAGGGCTATAGGAAGAACCTGGGGCCAGGGCTGAGGACTTAACTACTAGATCAAGGGTCACCACTGCATATTTAACACAACTATGTCCATTAATGATGACAAGACTGCTTTCATCCACAAAGAAAGTTTTGTCTGGGCGGTCCAAGGGGATATCAGTTGAGTCTAGGCAACTTGAGCACACAATGTCCATTACTTCCAAGCAATCATGGTCAGGAGGGCCTGGACCGACGGGCAATTAGGGTGGCTGGGTTTAGAGTTTGGCTGACACTTAATTGCAAGTTAGGATTCTCACATAGCATACTTTGATATTTTAACATTCGAGCGTTGGTGAGCCAATGGCTTCCTTTGTGCTCCAGCAGGGTTAAAACAGAGTGTGGTACAGTAACTTGAAGGTTTTATCCTAAGGTGAGCTTATCTGCTTCGCTCACTAAGAGGGCTGTGGCTGCTACAGCTCTCAGGCAAGGTGGCCAGCCTTTGGCAACAGGATCCAATTATTTTGACAGGTAGGCCACAGGTCGCTGCAAGGACCCAAGAGGCTGGGTCAAGACTCCCAATGCGTTTCCACTTGATTCATGGACATATAGACGAAATGGTTTCTGCACATCTGGTAGGCCCAAGGCTGGGGATGACATCAATGCTGTTTTTAATGATTTGAATGCTTTATCTTGTTCTGGGCCCCATTCCAAGGGAGATCGTTCCATTCCTTGTGTGACTTGGTTCAAGGGTTTCGCCGTGAGCGCAAAATTTGGTATCCATATGCGGCAGTAGCCTGCAGCTCCCAAGAAAGCTTGCACCTGCTTTCTGGTGGTGGTGGGGGTTGGGATGCGGCATACTGTTTCCTTTCGCTCGAGTCCTAATGTCTGGGTTCCTTTGGACAGGTGGAACCCTAAATATTTCACTTCTGTCTGGCACAGCTGCGCCTTGGCTCTGGAAACCTTGTATCCAGCTTCATTCAAAAGGTGCAAGAGATCACTTGTAGCTTGTATACAATCAGATTCGTTGTTGGTGGCTATGAGCAAATCATCTACATATTGGAGCAAAATTCTTTTTCCTGGAATCACAGAGTAGCTTGACAAATCTTGACTGAGGGCTGCACTGAAGATAGTGGGTGAGTTCTTAAATCCTTGTGGTAATCGAGTCCAAGTAAGTTGCCCTCGCCGTCCTGTAGTAGGGTTTTCCCATTCAAATGCAAACAAAAGCTGGCTGGCCTCTGTCAGGGGTATACAGGAAAAAAAAGCATCTTTTAAGTCCAAAACAGTAAAGTGAGTGGCTTCTGCTGGAATCAGTCCCAGGAGGGTGTAAGGATTTGGTACTACTGGATGTATGGTTTCAACTGCATTGTTCACTCGATGTAGATCCTGCACTGGGCGGTAGTCACCTGTCCCAGGCTTCGTGATTGGGAGAAGGGAGGTGTTCCAGGGTGACTGGCATTCTCTGAGAAGTCCATACTGCAATAATTTCTTCAAATGGCGATGAATGCCTTCAATTGCTGGTCTCGGGAGGGGATACTGAAGCACATGCACTGGTTCTGCTCCTGGCTTAAGGGTAACAAGTACAGGAGCTATATTCTTTGCTAGGCCAGGTGGATTATTCTCTGCCCATACTCCAGGTGGGGCTGCAATGCTGGTAAGTATACAGGAACTTGCTGGCCTGATTGGAGATGCACTATAGAACCGCTACTCTTCTTCTCGGGGAACAGTCAGAACTATCAATCCAGCTCCTTCGATTAGGAAAACTTCCTCCACATCATTCAACTAAAGTATCAGCAAGAAGAACTGCTCTCTTCCCCATCTGACATTCACTTTCTCTGTCACATTATCTCCACAATTCACAGGCATTCTGAACAACTTAATCGTGCTGTATTCATGCCCGCAAATCCATCCCGTTTCTGCAAGTTCTGTTTTATATCTCCCTGGGACTGACTTGACAAAAACTGCATGTACCATGCGCAAATTCTCCTGGGCTGCTGGATTTCATGGGGCATATAGTGAGGGCTGCCTGCACTATTTGGATTCCACTTGGGGTAACAAAACTAATGGGTCTGAATTAAATCCTAAGGCTTCTCAGTGTAGGAGGCATAATGCAGTAAATCAGTAAATCAGTGGCGGGGGGGGGGGGGCCGGTGGAACTGAGGGAGCTGGCCTCTAAAAATGTCTGATTAAAGGATTTAACCAAGAACGGGGACAAGCTGCATCTCTCCCTGTGCTCAAAACATAACGGATGTGTGTGCCCATTCTAAATAAGAATTGAGCTAAAGTCCTTATAAGATAAAACTAATATTTTGCAACATGTTATAATAACAAATCCTAACAGAAAGAACTATAGTTCATAACATGACGACTACATAGCTGTTACGTATAACTGGAATAAAATTACTTGGCAAAAAACTAACTGCCAGCCGTAATCAGCTTGGCTTTACAAAAGAAATTCTTTAAATCTTACAGTTTTTAGGAAGCAGATATTCAAAAAGACATTCACTCTGGATACATTTTCCATAAAGCGGGTGGACATCTAGAATACACATACACATTTTCCTTCCTAGTTTATTTTATTAACAATAAGCATGTCTTCTATGAGGCGCTTGCTGCTATGTATCAGGAACTAAAACTCATACACGATTAACCCCTCATTCACTCAGGATTCAAAGCACTTTCAAGTTGCGATCTGCAGAGTCCTGTCAGTGTTCGTAACCTCAGCTTCGTAGGGCAAAGGGAAAATACAAGCATCCTTTCCTATTGAAACCTGAGCCCTATATGATTTCTGCTCACTTGATCTGCACAGGAATTCGAGTAGGAATGTAACCCTTTCCAGGCTAGGTACAATACTATCGAGATCCACAATCCTGACTAAACATTCTTATTAAATGATATATAATACATGACCATAGCAGAAGGCACATCACTATTACAAAATATTGAATAAAAACAGGTATAATTCCCTAAAATAAGCACCCATTAGCCCAGCAGCAGAACGTTGAAAACATGCCTTCATAGGGTTAAAACATTCCTCTGCACAAACACGCCTCTTGTCAGTTTCACGCTGCGCTGCAGATGAATGAGGTAGACAGCCTACTGATTTTACAGTGACTCTAGGGGTTCGGCGTCTGCTTAACTATACTTTTACTATTTCATATGCGGTAAAGTGTCACAAATTACCCAACGGAATATAATCCTACCCTTATACTAGAAGGGAAACTTGGGGTTTCAACAGATAAAGCAAAGACAAACTCCCAACGCTTCCTCCTTTTCACAAGCACTCTTCACACAGACAAACATGCTAGCAATGTCCAAATTCCGAATTCCCGGGCTGACTCACAAACCAGAATTACCAAAACCGAAAGGGCTGATGGGTTCGCCCCACGCACTACTTGCAGGGGTACTAGGATCGCCCGTGGAAGTTGATCAGACTTCCTTTACCTGTTACTGTACCAGAGATGTCTCGAGACTTTCCCAGAGCTATCTGACTAAGAACCAGAAAAATCAATACTCACCGGATCCGGTAGCTAATGCGCTGTGCAACCAATCCCTCCTTGGGTTGAATCCTGGACCCCCCTCGTGTTCGAGGTGTTGGCCGGCCAGAAACAGCAACCTGCGGAGGCAAGGAGGAGTCTCCTCCAATACAAAAGGACCAGGGGTGCCAGAGACCCTCCTGCGGTCAGTCAGGCTCAGCTCCAGCCGGACCAAACCTGTGAAGCGAGATGTCGGGGCATATTCACTTGCATACCATCCCCCACTCGCACATTCCCGGCCCAACGCACCAGGAATATGTAGTAGCTGATAAGAATGCAATAAATAATACCCGGAGTCAGGCAAAGATTCAAGCCGGTTTAATGTGCACAGGCTCAGATTGCAGTAGCATTCAAAATGGTCTGAGCACAGAGCTCAGAAAAATGACAGTTTATATACTTTTCTTCTCCAGTCTAATACAGGCAAAACTCCTCATTGGCCACAGTAGCCCACTTACTCTCATCCAATAGACATCTCTGACCGGGCCCAGGACTCGCTCCCCCTGCTTGGGTCTTACTAGCCACGGGTCAGCAACTAGACATAACACTAAACATAATACTTTTACTACAATATATTTTGCTACTTCTGCAAGGTCAGTTAGCTTGCATAGATAGTGGAAGGCATATCAGAAGCATTCTCATCAAAAGCCAAACAAAGCAAGGCTAAGATGTATCTCTAGCCCTGGCTAAAAACACTAAACAATCTTCATAATGCTAGACAAAATATTCTTACACTGTTCAGTTTCTCTGCTATATTTTCATCCTAATTACGAGGTCAGTGCACATCTAGCAAAGATACAGTGGCGCGGCATTCTACTGAAACAGACATCTGGCTTACCTAAACAATAAACAAGAAAGTTTTAATTCTCTTATCTCCAGGAGAGCAGAACATGTTATCAAACCAGAATAGAACAGTATGTCTTTCTAACAGCTAACAGCATTCTGTAATTTTCCAAAATCAGCAATAACATTTCAAAGCAGGAGAAAAAGGGCTTTAGGCCTAGCTTCAGGCCTAGCTCTGCTACATACTAGGCCACTGCCTATCACAGTAGCGTTTGCTTTCCTAAGAGGTGTTTTCTGTAGACAGGAGGTTTGAGAAGGCACACAACCGTCTGACAGCAGCACTCCCGCAGCTCAGAACTTTAGTGCAAAGATTGTGGATGCGCAACCCTAGAGGGCAGGTAGCTCTCGGGGAGGTGGGAGGCACTGTGTGTCTTATTAATCCTGCTGTCTATGGAAAACACCCGTTATAGGTAAGCAAACACTGCTTTTTCTTTGTTAAAGAGCAGGAGGAATCAGGTGCACAAGTAGGTGAAGCCTAAGCTTAGGACTGCTTATTCCCTTTGCGTTGCCTCATTCTTTGTGGTTTCAGAATGTGATTGTTGCCAGTTTACACAGACAGATTGACAGAAGTTGATCGAAGGCACCGACCTTTGTCTATCTTTTGAGAACCTGACAGGTACTTGTGACCTGAATTAGCTACTTTTGGAAACAGGCTACTGGACTTGATGGGCCTTTGGTCTGACGCAGTACGGCATTTCTTATATTCTTATCTCCTGAGCTGAAGCTTGACTCAGGTAGTAGTACAACAGAAAAATATGAAGTGAGGACCCTGTCACTGCTTTCTGAAAGCATCTAGGGGACTATGAGATCCACCATGACTGTAGTAGCTCTAATGTAGTGAGATTTTGGAGCTAAGATGAGCATTGTCTTGTTCATAACAGAACTGGAAGTTGGGGGGGGGGGTAGTGTATGGAGGTACACAGAGTCCGAAGCATGCTGCGAGAGCTCCTACATTCAGCAGGATAAAACTACTAAATATTGACTTCTGATCTTTAATCCTTCAGTGCTTATTAACAACAACATGTCAGACAACAAAGGCAACAGAGCGGAATCAACTGTGACTCTTGGAACTGGTAATAAAAGACAAAAAAACTCCTCCTCCAACTCCAGAAAAGGCTTCAAATGCTTAAAACTCAACTGGAACTTACTAGAGAACTTCAACGAGAGATTGAAAGCCTAAATAACATGTTTACTCTTTCACAAGAGAAAATTGTAGACTTGGAATACCGAACATCTAGTCTTGAAACTCACACAGACACCATTAAACAAATGAATCAGAAATGTAAAAACTGTACAATGACCTTGAAGACCTCTCCAACAGAAATCAACAAAATAATATTCGTATTTTAGGCATACCTGAAGGGGCTGAAGGTTCTGATATGCTTCGCTTCATACCACCCTTCCTCACCTAGCTTCTGGATCTTTCTTTCCAACCTGCTTTAGAAATCGAAAGAGGTCATCAAATGCCATCCAGACCCCTCTCAAACAGCACATATCCAAGACCTGTAACCTTCAAACTACTGCGCTATCAACAGATCTTGTAAATTCTTGCAACAGTCAAAGCCAAAAAGCAACTTCTTATGAAGGCAAGAATTATTGATTGTGCCGGATCTTGCCAAAACCACTGGCTTAGGCGCAAATCTTTTCTTAAAATGAGGCAAGACCTAAAAGATATAGGACAAAAAGAACAGAATACGAACCCACCAGAAGAATATTTGTATCAAAAGACATACAAGAATTCATCTGCAAAATTACACCACCACAGTTGACAGAACACAACCCCTTGGACGCCATATATTACCCTTATAAAGACTTGGAACACGATAATGGCAGACGCCTCACAAACTCCAACAACCACACAATCTTCCAAATGCAACAGAATTGCCCCCTGGTTTTCATCTGAACTGAAGCAACTGACAAGCAAACTTCGCCACCTTGAGAGAAAGTGGAGATGTAACCCGGACGAGCAAACACAGACGCACTACATGCATGAGCTAAATAAATACCACATCACCAAGGCGGCCAAAAATGAATACTAGTAAAACCTCATCAAAAAATCAAATCAACAAACCATGAGAGCTATTCAATATAACTAATTCCTTCACAAGGAACCCTAACACAAAACCTATAGACAAAGTACTTAGCCCACACCTCATGGCACTACACTTACAAGCCAAGAATAAAAATGCAGAAGACAATGAACTAAACATCCAACATATAGACATCCAGCCTTGAAGCATCAACTCATGAATCACCTTTAATCCCATTAGCACTGACCAACTGGATAATAACATATCCACCCTCAATACCACTACTTCTCCACTCGACCCTTGCCCAGTATCTTGGGTCAAAGCAGCAAGAAAACCCTTCATATCCTTCATACTCACCATAGTGAATGACTCCCTAAAACAAGGAAACCTCCCACCTGAGTTCAAACAATCCTCCATATGACTCATACACAAGAAACCCACCCTAGATCCAACAAACCCAACTTCCTACAGACCTGTATCCAGCATTCCTTTCATAGCCAAGATCATCGAAAAGACAGTCCAATCGCAGCTTCAGGAACATCTGGACAAACCCACACCTCTAGACCCGCAGCAGCACGGGTTCAGACCTAACCATGGAATTGAAATCCTTTTCACTTATCTCTTCAACACCCTAATCATAGGCACAGAAAAATTATCACATACTGCTATTCATAGATATTTCGGAAATGTTTGACTCTGTATCTCACCAGTTACTCCTAAACAAGCTACAGCAAATTGGAATATGAGGTACCACCTTAAAATGTTCCCATTCCTATCTTTCCAACTGCTTACAACAAATTAAAATAGGATCAACGACATGGATAACAAATGGATGATGAAATGCTCAAAGAAATCAAGGAAGCTAACAAAAGTCACAACAGAGTAGTAATAATGGGTGATTTCAACTACCCCAGTATCGACTGGGTCAGTGTCACGGCAGGACAAGCTAAAGCGATAAAGTTTCTAGATGGAATAAATGACTGCTTCTTGGAGCAGCTGGTTCATGAACCGACCAGAGGGGAAGCCATACTGGACCTAATCCTTAGTGGAACGCCAGATCTGGTGCAAGAAATAAGGGTGTTGGGACCACTTGGCAATAGTGATCATAGTATGATCATGTTTGATTTAATTAGTGGAGGACAGATAGTAAAGGAATCCACAGTATTACCTTTTAACTTTCAAAAGGGAGACTATGATAGAATGAGGATATAGTTAGGAAAAAACTAAAAGGAACGGTTCCAAAGGTTAAAGACTTACAGCAAGCTTGGGTGTTATTTAAAAATACTATCCTCGAAGCCCAGACCAGCTGTATTCCACGCATTAAGAAGAGTGGAAGAAAGTCCAAAAAACTGCCAGCATGGTTTAAAGGTGAGGTCAGAGAGGCTGTTGCTGCCAAAAAAGCAACCTTCAGGAAATGGAAAAAAGAGCCAAATGATGAAAACTGGAAACAGCACAAGCACTGGCAAGTTAAATGCAAAGCATTGATAAGGCAGGCAAAGCGGCAATTTGAGAAGAAACTTGCTACGGAAGCAAAAACACGAAATAAAGACTTTTTCAAGTACATTCATAGCAAAAGGCCTGTGAGAGAGTCAATTGGACCATTAGATGATAGAGGGGTAAAAGGGGCAGAGTAAGAGGAGACATGGCTATAGCGGAGAGACTGAATGAATTCTTTGCTTCGGTCTTTACTGAGGAAGATGTAGGGATGTTACCCAAGACTGAAGTGGTATTTAAAGGTGATACTGCAGAGGGATTGAGAGAAATATCGCTACACCGGGAAGATATATTACAACTATTTGATAAACTGAATAGTAGCAAATCACCTGGACCGGATGGTATACATCCCAGAGTGTTGAAAGAACTGAAATATGAGATTGCAGACCTGCTATTGGTAATCTGTGAACTTTCATTAAAATCATCTGTAATACCTGAAGATTGGAGGGTCGCCAACGTAACACCAATTTTTAAAAAGGGTTCCAGGGGTGACCCAGGAAATTACAGACCAGTGAGCCTGACGTCAGTACCAGGGAAAATGGTAGAAACCATCATAAAGAACAAAATTACACAGCATGTAGATAGTCATGGCTTTAGACAAGGAAGATCTTGTCTTACTAATCTGATATGTTTCTTTGAAGGTGTGCATAAACAGGTAGACAAAGGTGAGTCGGTTGATATAGTGTATCTGGACTTCCAGAAAGCTTTTGACAAGGTCCCCCATCAGAAACTTTTGGCGAAGCTAAAAAGTCATGGGATAGGAGGCAGTGTACTATTGTGGATCGGGAACTGGTTAAAAGATAGAAAGCAGAGGGTAGGGCTAAATGGCCAATATTCCCAATGGAAAAAAGTGAATAGTGGAGTACCCCAGGGATCTGTACTGGGTCCGCTACTTTTTGACATATTCATAAATGACCTGGAAAAGGGAATAACTAGTGAGGTTATCAAATTTGCAGATGACACAAAACTGTTTAAAGTTGTTAAAACCCAAGAGGATTGTGGAAAACTGCAGGAGGATCTGGATAAATTGGAAGACTGGGCATCCAAATGGCAGATGAAATTTAATGTGGACAAATGCAAAGTTATGCACCTAGGAAAGAACAACCCACACTATAGTTACACGATGCAAGGCTCCACATTAGAAACCACCACCCAGGAAAAGGATTTAGGAGTCATCGTGGATAACATGTTAAAACCCTCCGCCCAGTGTGCAGCGGTGGCCAAGAAAGCAAATATAATGCTAGGTATCATAAGGAAAGGAATGGAGAATAAAACAAAGGATATTATAATGCCTCTGTATCGCTCCATGGTACGACCGCACCTTGAATATTTATTTATTTTATTTATTTATTTATTTATAGTTCTTCTATACCGCACTCTTTTTCGTCAGCGCGGTTTACATTAAACAGAACACTCATTGCACGCAACAGACTGTAATGAGTTTACATATAACAGGCAAATACAACTAGGAATTTAACCATGGGAAACTTTGTACATATTTGTAAAGAACTTTTATACTTTGAGAAACTTTGTACATATTTATAAATATTGTGTGCAATTCTGGTCACCGTATCTTAAAAAGGACATAGCGTTATTAGAAAAAGTACAGAGAAGAGCCACCAAATTGGTGAAGGGGATGGAAGGCTACTCCTATGAAGAGAGGCTAAAAAGGTTAGGGCTCTTTAGCCTGGAAAAGAGACGGCTGAGGGGAGATATGATAAAGGTCTATAAATTAATGAATGGAGTGGAACGGATAAACGTGGATCAATTGTTTACGCTATCAGAATATAGAAAGACTAGGGGACATGTAATGAAGCTACAGGGTAAACTATTTAAGACAAATAAGAGAAAATATTTTTTCACTCAACGTGTAATCAAACTCTGGAATTTGTTACCGGGGGATGTAGTAAGGGCTGTTAGTATAGCTGGGTTTAAAAAAGGTTTGGACAAGTTCCTGGAGGAAAGGTCCATAAACCACTATTAAAAAGGGACCCAGGATATCAATGCTTGACCCAGTACAAGCACTGTGGAACCTGTGTCTTTTGGGGATATTGCTAGGTACGTATGACCTAGATTGGCCACTGTTGGAAACAGGATACTGGGCTTGATGGACCTCGGTCTGACCCAGTATGGCATGTCTTATGTTCTTATGTTCTTATGACATCCCTCCCTTTTTCCCTCAGACAAGATGCACAACAGGGATCAGCATTTTCCTCTATTCTCTTCAATATCTACTTACAGCCAATTTGCGATGTGATCAAGAGCTTTGACATACGGTGCCTAGTTTATGCAGACGACATCTTGCTTTTTACTTCATTCACCCCAAGTGTCCCTGATTACACAAAACTAAACAACTGCTTCACAACAACGTCTAAATGGCTCAAGGCACACCACCTCAACATAAACCATAACAAAATTGAGCTACTACACATCACAAGAGACCGGAACTTCACACCACCACCAACAATCGCATTGGACAACATTCAAATTAGCATAAAAAATGAGATTAAATACCTCTGTGTAACACTGGACCAACAGCTCACACTGCTTCCACACATAAACCATACATCATCTGCAATATATTTCAAACTGCGTATAATAAAGAACTTATGTCCACTCCTCTCACCAGCCGACTTCCGGTCCGTATGTCAAGCCGTAACAACACCATTGCTCAACTATGGCAACACAATATATCAAGACATTCCAAAGAGCTCACTATGCACACTGCAGCTAGCACAGAACACCGCTGCAAGGATTATCCTGGGACAAGCTCACCTTTCCCACATCACGCCACTCCTCAAACAACTTCACTGGCTGCCTGTATCACAAAGAATAAAATATGAGGTCCTTATCAACGCACACACACACAATCATTTTCAATGCCTCAACTCTCACTCTGCATACCTTAATATCAACCCACAGCTGCAATAGACCCATCAGACAGGGCATGTCTAACATGCTGGATATCCCAGCAGAAACAACAAAACACAGCCAAAGGACCAATAACAGAGCCTTCTCGCTATATGCCCCGGTACTATGGAACTTACTTCCGCCACAAATAAGAGACATGCAACTCCTACAAGACTTCAAAAATATCCCTAAAACCCCTCCTATTCACAGAATACTATGGTCCAGCAACAGACAACACTTAAACAGCACAGCACCTCCACACACCTCCACATACCATGAACTCTAAGCAATTTACATTGTTGCATCACAATTTGGCTACTTGTTTGAAAGTTTGTTGATAGCATTTGTTATATGTAAAACTACTGTTTGAACTGTTTCATGTTGTTACACTGAGCTACTTGTAAACAGTCTGGTCTTGTAGAAAGAGGGTATAAAAACACATTAAATAAATAAAAATAAAATAAAATAAAATAGGAGTGAAATTCGGCCTACTTTACCCATCCGGAATGATTATCACATATGCAAATAAAACCACTACCTATACTGATCCTGACCAGCTTCAGGACTTCATAGACAAGTACAAGATGAGTGACTCTTATCTTTGACTATATCCTTATCTCTGCACTACTTTATTCAGTATTAATTTCAATTTCAATGCTGCTTCTATGGATTTACCTCACTAACCGGAAATAAGCATAGATATGGTTGGCAACATAGACGTTTGCTCTTGTGGACCTTGTGTGCTGTGGTGTCTGCTATGATCTCTCGTGGACTCCTGGCTTTATCCACCAGATTTACACTCTATGCTTCTCTTTTGACTCTTCAAGTTTATGACACCAGATCAACGCACTAAGCTGTGACTATTTCTTTGCTGTAGCCCATTAGGGCTCTCTATTATAGTTGATTACATACACTCTATGTTCTTAAGGCTACCTCATTGATCCTTTTTTTTTGCTCAGAATTGTATTCCTTTATGCTGAACTCAAGCACTATATTTAATTTATCAAGTTCTATACTTCACTAAGCATGCCAATATGCATATGAGCCAATCTGATCTAGAAAATATTGTAAGCCCCGCCCACCCTCACCCTAGGGCAAGCTAGCATAGGCTTCCCCTGGTGTAAGAGTGCTCCCGGTAGCTGGGGAGATGGGGTTACTATCCAACCCACTTTGGGTGTGGCGAGGCTACGATAACACTAAGTCCGGACTGGACTACCCACAAGGGGCATAAAGCCTGGAAAATAAATCAAAACTAAAAGGGATAAGACAATGGAAAATTTTAGATGTGAAATACTGGATTTACCAGGTAAATATTTTTGGTAAGTATGCTAACCAAAATACAGAGATTTCCTGACTCTGGTACTGAGTAGTAAGAAAATTACAATGTTTAATTAAATTACAACTGATACACAAATAAAACAAGGTTTGTCTTTTCTTTACAAGTCTCAGTTTCCCTTTACAGACAACTTTGTTTCTATAACTCTGTCCTTAAATGCTATTTGAGCTCAAATAAGGGTGTGTACAAGTGACCAGTACTTATCCCCTTCTCCCCCTCACTCGTTGGGGCCCAATCGTAGAATTCCTTCTCTCTCTCACTTGAAAACTGCTGAAGCAGTCTCTGGGATGTCTCAGCTCCTCCCTCTCTCTCTCTCTCTCTCTGGGTGTCTTTGGCTCCTCAGGAAAACAAATGGTGCTGAAATCCCTAACTGACCCTAACTTACTTCTGATAGAATTTCTTTCCCTAACAAAAATCTAAAAAACTAGCATAGCAAGCTTCAAAAACCTCTGTGCCTCGTCCCTGCTCCACACACCACCTCTCACAGCCCTTTTAGTTCTTACCATGATCCACACTTCCACACCACTCTTAGCTCTCACCTTTTCTCTCAGTTTTAGTGGGCCCTACACTTACTCTCACTGCAATTTCACCTTAGGATCTCTCAGCTGAACTCCCCTTCACATGAGATTCTCACCTGTTGCCCTCTTTATTCTCATACCAATCCTCCAGGCTCCCTGTACCCCTTTCCGACCTTAGTTCACTAAACTGAAAAAATCAAAATCCACTTGTAAACTTTTTTTTTCATCTTCTTTTCTGCCTAACCTTTCTTTCCCTCGAGCTTCTCCAATACCCCTTCGGTCTCACCAACACAGTCAAAAATCCTCACAAACAGCTTTCTCCATTCAAACTCTCATTCTTCCTCATCCATGCACTCAAAACATCCAACTTCACTCTCGGTTTCAGGCAAAATCATTCAAAACAGGGCCCTGTCATCCACCTTGCCACACATTCACTCTCTTCGGCTATTACTCTCCAAATAACTTTTTAGCATCACAGCAACATTCCAAGCCTTCTGCAGAAACACTGTCATGAAAAAGTTCCTTATCTGTAAGAGTAAAAACCTTAGGTCTCTTTTCCCCCAAATCACCTATTTTCCTATTCTATTTGAGCCATACCAGAATTTTTCAGGCTGTTCCCTTAAGGGCAGAAGCACAAGATATCCACTTTTTTCATTTTTAACCACCTGGTTACATTACTGACACTGTTAATGCCTTTTCAATATTTCCTGGTTACAGAATTAATTGGGATAAATCTGAAATAACGCCACTAAATGTTCATATTTCTCAGACAGATGTACAGGACTTCCCCTTTAAATGTCTCCCTTCCAACTCAAATATTTAGCTATACTTTTAAATACGGATGTTGAACAGACTCTACACATAAATATGGAATATATTCTCACTATCATAGATGCAAATGTTGAAAAATGGACTCCACTTTATATTTCATAGTGGGATAGACTAGAAGCTATTAAAATGGTTATGATGCCCCAAATTAATTATATTCTCATGATGTTGCCTGGATTCTGCCCCCTAAAATTTTAGAATCCAAACTAGTAACATTTTTATGCTGACATAAACCACCTAGAATCGCTTTGAAAAGTCTCAAATTACCCAAAAGCACTGGAGGCCTCGCCTTCCCTGATTTCCAGCTATATCACACGGCCTTCCTGGCTCGCTTTGGTTCATTCTGGCTTCTTTCTGATCCACCTGAGGAACGGTTGCCATTGTGGTATGATGTTGAACTAGATCTAATATCACTTATCCCCCTGAAATATATTTTATCTATTGATTTACATAACTCTATTTTAAATAACAAAGTTACGTTAGATACACAATTTGCTCTTCTTCAATTAGATAAAATGCCTGATATCTCTATTTGGCATTCCCATGAAATTTTCTTATGGCATAACCCCAAATTTAAACTAGATCACAAAATCTTATCCTGGTCGAAATGGCAGTCATTAGGTATATGGTGCCTTGTGCATCTGCTTCATGGTTCGAATCTTGTCTCCTTTCATAGCTTAATGTCCCAATACAAATTACAACCCAACTAATTTTTTGCTTGGCTTCGATTAATGCATGTTCTTAAAAAAAAGCTCTATTAAACTTAATACACTAGTTTGGGGAATCATCTTCATGTCTCCTAGGACAAGCAGGATGAGTCAGCCACAATAGGTGACATCATCCGACGGCACCAAGACGGAAGTACTCTCTAGAGCTCAGGGTCCGCCCCTAGCCAGCCACTTTTCACTCTTCCGCCTTGCCAGCAAGATGGACTCTCCTACTCTACAATACCATCAACTTTTTCAACTAAGGATCTAAAGAATAAGGCCTACATTACATCAAAGGATCACAGGAAAGAAACTACAATCAAGATCATGCCGAAACCGGGTTTTAAAAAATCCTCCGGCTGCTCAAGAAAGATGAACTCCACAGACTCACATGACCACTGCTTGAGGTGCCTCGGAGTCTCCCACATGGTTGAAGACTGCATGCACTGTGCCAGAATGTCTCCCCAAGCCAGAAAATCCAGGCGGCATGCCCTCCAAGATCTCATCCAGGAGGTAAGAAACCCGGCGATCCTAGCTCCGACTGACCACGTGGCTCTCCTCGCTGCTCCCAATGCCTCCATGATGCTGCCTGCCTACTCTGCAGCTCCGGATGTGCCTCCTCTAGCCTCCATCCGCAGCCGCAAAGCCTCTGTCATGTCCTCAGGTCTGCCTGCACCTCCTGCACCTCCTGAAGCTGCCTTCCTCCTTCCGGAATCTCCTCCGCAGCTGCAGCAAACAGGGGATCCCCAGGCATGCAGGCGGCCATCTTGCCTTCTTCCTCCGCCTCCAGCTCTGCCCCCCATGGTGCCATTGGATGGCGCCACGCCAACAAGACCTCCCCAGCTCCGCCCACCGTGGCACCATTGGCCAGTGCCATGGCAACATGCCCACATCACCACGACGCTCTCCCTCCCACCGGCAAGCCTCTCTGTCGGCGCAGAGAGGCTGCTCCAGCCCACACCAACATAGCAGAGGTTCTGGGAGGCATCGCAGGCACCAGAGAAGACACTCAAGCACGGGCAGCAGCAGCTCCAGCAACAGATCATCTCCCAAGAGGCCCACAGACACCGGAGCAAAGGCAAGCACAGATCCCAGTGCAGACACAGGAAATCACCCTCCAGCAGCTCCTCTAGCCCTGTGCTTCACAGCAGCTACGTGCTCCCCCCCCCTACTCTGACACTGAGCTAGCTCTGCAATCCCCGGAGGAACACGATCTCCAATCTTCTACCCCCCCCCCCCGCCCCATCAAGGGGTCCCAGACAGAGCACAATATCCAGACCTAACACAATTTTCAACCCTGCTTTCCAACCTTTTCAACCAATGGGTACAGACTCACGCAACCACCCTGACTTCCTCTTCAGATCCAAGTGTCCCCGTCTCACCAGCTGCAGCCATAGGGCCGGCTCCTCCGCCCCCCTGCGACACCGCCAATCCTGGTGACGGGGAAGCTCCCGCCGCGCCTGACTCCCCTGCGGATGCCGAAACCTTAGAACATGACCTCGTGCCTATGGCAACAGACCCCGCTCCAGGCACTCCATAGGACCTCATCTACCCCAGATTCCTCTGAAAACTGGCGGCAGCAATGGCCCTCCCTGCAACCAGCCAACCCTCCGACCAGTGCCTGGAAACACAAGCAGCGTGGAAATTCCTAGAAACCCCGAGGGCTCCTGCACAGATACCAGTGCATCCCCTGCTCCATGAGAACCTCCTAAAGCTATGGCAGAACCCCAGCTCGGGACCTCCTTCCTCCCGCAAACTGGACTTAAAATACCAGGTCCAACCCTTACCCGGATTCGACAAGACACAGCTTCCACATCAATCCATCGTGGTGGAGTCCTCCCTCAAATGCTCCAAATCGATATGGGCACATTCCAACAACCCCCCGGGCAGGGATCTCAAGCTACTTGACGACGTCGGTAAGGCAGCGTTCCAAGGTGCCATGCTAAACGTGAGAGTTTCCACCCACCAACTCCAGCATGCCCTCTATCAAGACGTCATCCTGGGGCAACTGAAATATGCCATCTCTGCCCTCCTGCAAGAGAGTCAACCTGAGGCCAATGCCTCTCTAGCGGATCTTCAGGGGTGCGCAAAACACCAGGTGCGAGCAGCCTTCGACTCCTTTGATGCAGCCTCACCCACAGCAGGAACTGCCATCTCCGCTCGCCACCTCAACTGGCTTTGGGCCTCCAGCCTCAGAGAAGATACCCATGGGTGCACCGCTGATGCCCCCCTGTACTCGTGTCTTGCTATTCGGGGACAGAGTCAATGACACCATCTCCACAAAAAAGACCACTGCGCCATGCTGCAGACCCTCGCTGATGAGGGCCTCGAGCGCACCAACTGCAAGAGCTCCTATCAACAGAAGCAGTACCCTGCTTCCAAGCGGCAATACAACCCATATCGGAAATGGCTGCAGCCATGATACAAGCCACAACCGCAACATACCTCCTACTGCAATAAACCTCGCCAATGCAACCGGAGACAGCAAAAGACCTCCCAAGGCAGGCCAACAAAGAAAAGCCAGTCCTTTTGACAAGCAAAACAAAGCCTGCTCCCCCCTCCAGGGGTCAGCTCACCGCCTTCCTGCCAGCCTGGAAATCCATCACGACAGACAAGTGGGTCCTCCAAATAATCAACAGGTACCGCATCAGGTTCCACTCAACACCGTGGCAACACAAACCTCCCCAAAAGAAGGCGGACTCTACCTCTCTCACAGATCTGTCGCAGGAAATATCCTCTCTCCTGACCTCCAAAGCAATAGAACCCATACCACAGGAGGAAATTTTTACTGGCTTCTACTCCAGGTGCTTTATGGTTCCCAAGAAGTCAGATGGTTCTCGCCCCATCCTCGACCTGCACAACCTCAACAAATCCATCATCAAGGAGAAATTCCGAATGCATTCCCTTGGATCCATCCTCTCCCTCATCCAGCAGGGGGAGTGGCTCTAATCCCTGGACTTAATGGATGCCTACACACACGTCAGCATCCACAAGGACCACCACAAGTTCCTCTGCTACCAGATCCGGGGGGAGACACTTCCAATACAAGGTCCTCCCCTTTGGGCTATCCCCTGCGCCAAGAGTTTTCACCAAATGCGTGGCCATGGGGGCCGCCCACCTATGCAAGCAGGGCATATGCGTCTTCCCATACCTGGATGACTGGTTGATTTCAGCACCGTCCCTGCAGGAAGCCACAGCATCTACGCAATGGACCATCACCCTCCTATCATCTCTGGGCTTCCTGGTCAACTTCCAGAAATCGCACCTGCAGCCCACACAATGCCTCGAGTTCATAGGAGCAATAATAGACACCACAGTCTCCTGGGCATTCTTGCCCCCCTCTCAAGGGACACCATCACCCACCTGATATGACGCATCTTGGAGACTGGCTCCACACCTGCCAGAACACTCCTCCACCTTCTGGGCCACATGGCAGCCTCTACCCAGGTCATATCCATGGCAAAGCTCCACATGCGCCACCTGCAATGGCACCTGAGGTCACACTGGAACCAGCACTCGCAGCCCCTCGGCACCCTCATACTCATGGATGCCGCAGTCAAAGTGTCCCTCCTCTGGTGGACCCGCAGGAGGAGCCTTACTCTCGGCCGCCCTCTGAGGCAGCCCACCCACCAGTTGACCATAAACATGGATGCTTCCCCATCTGGCTGGGGAGCACACTGCCTCCACCTCTGCACACGGGGAGCATGGACGACACGGGAGTGGTCCTACCACATCAACTCTCCTGGAGCTCAGGGTGATCCAACACACCCTCAAGGCCTTCCAGAGTCTGCCTCACTGGAAACACATCCTTTTCCAGACGGACAACCAGGTGGCCATGTTCTACATCAACAAACAAGGTGGAACGGGCTCACGCGCCTTCTGCAGGGAGGCTCTAAAGATATGGATCTTTGCCCTATGCAACCAATGCCACATCCAGATTTCCTACCTGCCAGGACTCCAAAACGAGCTAGCGGACCACCTCAACCCCCACAAATGGAAGCTCAACAGTCAGGTGACCCTCACTATCTTCCAGCGATGGAGACAACCAGTGATAGACCTCTTTGCCATGGAGGAGAACACCAAGTATGACATCTTCTGCTCGAAGCGTCCCTCCCACTGCAGCATCACCCCGGATGCATTTGACATGTGCTGGGGGGCTTGGTCACTAGTGTATGCCTTCCCACCCTTTCCCCTGATACCACTGACCCTGCAGCACATCATTTTGGACAGGGCTCAGGCCATCCTCATAGCTCCCGATTGGCCCCACCAGGGGTGGTTCCCATTCCTCAGCCACTTGGCACAAGAAGCACCTCTTCGCCTCCCCCTATGGTCAGACCTCATCTCCCAGGATGAAGGCAACACCCTGCACCCCCAATCTGCAGACCCTGTCCTTAGCAGCATGGAGGCTGAGCGGGTCACCCTAACAAACCTCCACCTCCCGCCAGAGGTCATGCAGGTGGTACTTGCAGCCAGACGGCCATCAACAAGGAAGTCCTACAGCCTGAAATGGAGACGCTTCTCCTCCTGGTGCTCTGCCCTGCAGCTCAACCCCTTTTCCTGCCCTACACCATAGGTACTACAATACCTCATGGAACTCTCCCAGCAGGGACTGCAGTCTCAATCAATACGAGTCCACCTGACCGCGATTGCAGCCTTCTACAATCGCTGCAGGGATACGTCCATCGCTGCCCAACCTATCATCGCTCACTTCATGAAGGGGCTCACCAACCTGCACCCTCCAAGCAGGGACCCAGTTCCTCACTGGGACCTCAACACTGTCCTCTGCCAGCTCACGTTACCCCCCTTTGAGCCCTTACACACAGTGGACAAGAAACACATTTCCTGGAAAACTCTATTTCTCATCGCCATCACATCAGCCCGATGGATCAGTGAGCTGCAGGCCCTGGTGGCACACCCGCCCTACACCCAGCTCACCGGCGACAGAGCCACCCTCCGGGCGCACCCAAAGTTTGTGCCAAAAGTGGCCTCTGCCTTCCACATGAACCAGTCCATTGAACTGACTAGCTTCCACCCCGAACCCCACTCCTCCATTGAGGAACAAAAGCTACACACCTTGGATTGCATCAGAGCCCTCTGCGTCTACCTCCACCGGACTGCTCCTCACTGCAGGGGGACACAACTCTTCGTCTCCTATGACCCCAACAAACCTGGACGTCCTGTTTCCAAACGGACCCTGTCCCTCTGGATCTTTGCCTGCATCGCCTTCTGCTTAGAGCGAGCGGGCGCGGAGCCTGCACCTCAAGTCAATGCGCACCAGCTGCGGTCGATGGTCTCTTCCATTGCCAACCTGAAGTCTGTCCCTGTGGTGGATATCTGCAAAGCAGCCACATGGTCGTCCCCTCATACATTCCAAAGACACTATTGCCGCGACCTCTCCAACAAAGACCTGGCTTCGGCTGGGCAGTCTTAACCACGGCAGACCCGCAATGTCGGCAAATGTAACCGCCAGACTGCCTGAACTGCAAACTCCATTCTGCACTGTTACTTGTACTTTGCACTTGTTGTTACTTGCACCATATTACACTGTTACTTGCACAGTTGCACTGTTTGCTGTTACTTGCACCGTTGTACTGTTTTGCACTTTTGAAGCAATGCCTGCTCCAACTCCATGTTCAATAAACAGGCGAATTTGTTCACAATCACCCGCCTGGCCTCTTTCTTTTGACCGACCCTTACACCACAGCTCCTCATAACATGGGAGGCACCTATTGTGGCTGACTCATCCTGCTTGTCCTAGGAGAAAAAGAGGTTGCTTACCTGTAACGGGAGTTCTCCGTGGACAGCAGGATAAGTCAGCCACACATTCCCACCCTCCTCCCCTTCAAGGGCTGGTCTTCTCCCAGGTACATGCCCCTAGCAGTAGGCTCAGCTAGTAACTCAGTGGCTGGCTAGGGGCGGACCCGGAGGGGTGGCCCATGCGACGCCCTTCTGAGCTATAGAGAGTACTTCCGTCTCGGCGCCGTCAGATGACGTCACCTATTGTGGCTGACTTATCCTGCTGTCCACGGAGAACTCCCATTACAGGTAAGTAACCTCATTTTCCCTGAAGATGTTACTATAGACTGGCATCACTTTTGGTTACATGCTAATCATCCCACATTATCGGCTAGTTTACTTCAGTCATTAGTTTATTTTTCATTGTGCTCTTTGGACCCCCACCAAAAAATATAAAGCTGGCTTATTGGCCACTGTGATACCTATGAAGGTACAAGATCTTCATGTGTTATTTGAATGTAAGGTGATTAATAATTTTTGACAAAAAGTTTGGAAATATATTCAAAAGTTGTTTCACTTTGATATACCCTTAACTGCAAGCTATGTTATTCTGAAATCCTCTTCTCCGTCTTTACCAATTGACAATCCCGATTCCTGAAACATTTATGATATTTTAAATTTCTCTATCAATTCAAATGATTCTTCACAGTTGGAAAGATTAGTCTAATTTGAATATTAGCTTTTGGTGGCATACCCTAGGACAAATTCAAACATTTGAAATTAAAGTCAATGAAAAGACTAACAAGGTATCCAAGGTTAAGAAGCTGTGGGAACCCGTCTCCTCTCTCCTATTATAATGACTCTCCCATTAACCCCCTTGCCGTTATATCATGATTTTATATAAGGACTAACTTGCATATGAAATTTATCATTCTATATATTTGCTTCTCTCTTCATTTAATCATTACTAGATTCTCTTATTTTTCATAATTGTGCCTCCACATAGCATTAAGATCCATAATTCATGTTGTTTGTATACATGTTTCACTTTAGCTAATGCTGATAATAATGTTATTATTCATTTTGTACATTCATGCACTGGTTTGTGTGTTGCGCTTTGCTCTTTTTATTTCTTTTCTCAATTTGTATTATTTCTTTAATGTTTTCATCAAATTCAATAAAAATGTTGAAATTGAGAACTGGAAGTAGGATGGTGGACACCTGCTAGAGCTCTTTTTGCCTGTCAGTTCTGTTGAGATCAAAGGACGGGGGGGGGGGGGGGAAACATGCAAACTTTGTGTATGATTCAGATCTAGTATGCGAGAGACAATTTACAACCCAGAGTGTGGAAAATCTTTTCACATGGACTTCCTATTGGGTTATGGACAAAATATAGGAAGCACTGTTTGCTCACTGGTGTAGAAACATGTGACTACCTTAGATTTTTGCCCATGATGATGAGATTAAGGTAGACCTCCTACATTACTAAGATACGAAGTTCAGGTTTTTTTCTGGTTCAGGTAAGTGCATCTAGGAAGAGAACTTTCCATGGGAGAAAGTAAAGAGCAATAGATGCCAACGATGCAAAAAGGCAACTGCAGGAGTGAAGCTCGCTCCAGATTAGGGATATAAGGCCCGGGGAGCTTCTAACCAAAGTCTGACACCAAGAAAACCGTTTCCTGAAACATGAGATAAGATGCCAATGAGACTGGAAAGATTATCTGCTGGAACATGGTAGGCCTAGAGAGTGCTAAAGCGCACTCTAATGAAGACATTTGGAGTCCCAGATGATAGAACATGACAGTCAACAGACTCGCGGTAGGACTGTGGACATTACTGAGAGATACCTTTCTCCTTTAAAACCTATATAAGTTTAGTAGATGTCTCCTAACAGCTATAAGAATTTCTTGAACAAACTTTGGTAATCCAGGAGGAGAAAGCAGATGGTGCTCCATTTGCAGGCAGTGAGGGCTACAGACTTCATGTCTGCACGAGGAGTAACAGGAATAAATATATGTATTTATTTATTGATTGATTGATTGATTTGTGCCATGGTAGTATTTTTGTGGTCTATTGTTACACACTTGTTTGGTGGGGCTATTCTTTCTAGTGGCACAAGCATTCGATGCATCTATAGCACGTGATAACTCTATGGTGCAAAGGCTAGACTAGAGGATGTACGAGGAAGGAGGAAAGAAATAATCAATTGGACTTAAAGACCCCATTCGGGCCATTGTCACTGCAAAGGATTTCAGGGTGATACACGCAGGCCCGAGTTCTTTGCCTCAGAAGCAGGCCTTAGCCAGTACTCTGAATAGCCTGCAAATTGCCATGAGGCCTGTGGTCCATCCTGTAACAGAAAAATTGCATGCCGAAACTGAGCTCGGGATGGCACCGGAAGAAACCTCATGGAGAAAAACACAAAATCTAACTGGATTGACAGGACCAGTGTCCGCACTTCTGAGCAGGGATGGCACAACGACAAGAGTTTACCATTCTGGCCCGACAGGACAGGAAGGCGGTAAAAGGTAGTTACTCACCTGTAGCAGGTGTTCTCCGTGGATAGCAGCAATTAGTCATCATAAGATCATAAGATATGCCATACTGGGTCAGACCAAGGTCCATCAATCCCAGTATCCTGTTTCCAACAGTGGCCAATCTAGGTTATACATACCTAGCAGTTTCCCCAAAAGACACAGGTTCCACAATGCTTGTACTGGGTCAAGCATTAATATCCTGGGTCCCTTCTTAATAATGGTTTATGGACCTTTCCTCCAGGAACTTGTCCAAACCTTTTTTAAACCCAGCTACACTAACAGCCTTTACTACATACTCCGGTAACAAATTCCAGAGTTTGATTACACGTTGAGTGAAAAAATATTTTATTAGTCTTAAATAGTTTACCCTGTAGCTTCATTGCATGTCCCCTAGTCTTTCTATATTCTGATAACGTAAACAATTGATCTACGTTTACCCGTTCCACTCCGTTCATTAATTTATAGACTTCTATCATATCTCCCCTCAGCCGTCTCTTTTCCAGGTTAAAGAGCCCTAACGTTTTTAGCCTTTCTTCATAGGAGTATCCCCTTTACCATTTTGGTGGCTCTTCTCTGAAACCTTTCTAATAACGCTATATCCTTTTTAAGATACGGCGACCAGAATTGCACACAATATTCAAGGTGCGGTCTCACCATGGAACGATATAGAGGCATTATAATAGCTTTTCTTTTCTTTTCCATTCCTTTCCTTATCATACCAAGCATTCTATTTGCTCTCTTGGCCGCCGCTGCACACTGGGCCAAGGGTTTTAACATGTTATCCACAATGACACCTACATCTTTTTCCTGGGTGGTGGTTCCTAATGTGCATCGTGTAACCATAGTTTGGGTTGTTCTTCCCTAGGTGCATAACTTTGCACTTGTCCACATTAAATTTCAGCTGCCATTTTGATGCCCAGTCTTCCAATTTATCTAGATCCTCTTGCAATTTTCCACAATCCTCTTGGGTTTTAACAACTTTAAATAGTTTTGTCTCATCTGCAAATTTGATAACCTCACTCGTTATTCCACTTTCCAGGTCATTTATGAATATGTCAAAAAGCAGCGGACCCAGCAGATCCCTGGGGTACACCACTATTCACCTTTCTCCATTGGGAAAATTGGCCATTTAGCCCAACCCTCTGCTTTCTATCTTTTAACCAGTTCCTGATCCACAGTAGTATACTGCCTCCTATCCCATGACTCTTTAGTTTTGCCAAAAGTCTCTGATGAGGGACCTTGTCAAAGGCTTTCTGAAAGTCCAGATACACTAGATCAACCGACTCACCTTTGTCCACCTGTTTATTCACACCTTCAAAAAAAACATAACAGATTAGTAAGACAAGATCTTCCTTGTCTAAAGCCATGTTGGCTGTCTCCAATTAGGCCATGACTATCTACATGCTGAGTAATTTTATTCTTTATGATGGTTTCTACCATTTTCCCGGTACTGACGTCAGGCTCACCGGTCTGTAGTTTCCCGAATCACCCCTGGAACCCTTTTTAAAAATTGGTGTTACATTGGCGATCCTCCAATCTTCAGGTATTAGAGATGATTTTAATGATAGTTCACAGATTACTAATAGCAGGTCTTCAATCTCATATTTCAGTTCTTTCAACACCCTTGGATGTATACCATCCGGCCCAGGTGATTTGCTACTCTTCAGTTTATCTAATAGTTGTAATACAGCTTCCCGATGTATCAATATTTCCTTCAATTCTTCCGCACCTTTAAATACCACTTCAGTCATGGGTAACATCCCTACATCTTCCTCAGTAAAGATCGAAGCAAAGAATTCATTCAGTCTCTCCACTATCACCTTGTCGCCTCTTAGTGCCCCTTTAACCCCTCTATCATCTAATGGACCAACTGACACTCACAGGTTTTTTGCTATGAATGTACTTGAAAAAGTCTTTATTTCATCTTTTTGTTCCCGCAGCAAGCTTCTCAAATTCTCCCTTTGCCTGCTTTATCAATGCCTTGCATTTGACCTGCCAGTGCTTGTGCTGTTTCCAGTTTTCGTCGTTTGGCTCTTTTTTCCATTTCCTGAAAGATGCTTTTTTGGCAACAACAGCCTCTCTGACCTCACCTTTAAACCATGCTGGCAGTTTTTTGGACTTCCTTCCACTTTTCTTAAAGCGTGGAATACAGCTGGTCTGGGCTTCCAAGATAGTATTTTTCAACAAAACCCAAGCTTGATGTAAGTCTTTAACCTTTGCAACTGCTCCTTTTAGTTTTTTCTTAACTATTTTCCTCATTTTATCATAGTCTCCCTTTCAAAAGTTAAAAGGTAGTACTGTGGATTTCCTTACTATCCCTCCTCCACTAATTAAATCAAAGGCGATCATGCTATGATCACTATTGTCAAGTGGCCCCAACACCCTTATCTCTTGCACTAGATCTGGTGTTCCACTAAGGACTAGGTCTAATATGGCTTCCCCTCTGGTCAGTTCATGAACCAGCTGCTCCAAGAAGCAGTCATTTATTTTATAAATGACTGCTTCTTGGAGCACATATGGGTGATGTCCCCAACGGTGCTCCTGCATGGGAATGCTCCCCAGCTTCTACTGGAAGGTTTTGGGAGGCTTCACCACTGCACCATCATGAATCAGTCTGATAACGTAACTGCAGCAGAAGACATCTCCTCAGGAAGGTGGGAGGGTTGTAAGGACTAATTCCTGCTGTCCACCGAGAACAACTGCTACAGGTGAATAACTACTTTTTCTCTATAGACAAGCAGGAATGAGTCCTCGCATATGGGACTCCCAAGCTACAGGCTACCAAAAACAGAGGAGGTCACCAAGAAGCCTAACAGAGGTAAACTCAACTGCAGTTTGGCATAAGGCCATACATCTCAACATCCAACTATGTACAAAATGAGTGATTCTCTCTTCCCCTTTTTTTTTTTTGGTATTCTGGACAGAATAGAATGGGCCTAAGCGGGATGGAGTTGGATTCTAATCCCCAAACAGATTCCGGAGTACAGATTGGCCAAAGTTGCTGTCGCATTAGGAATCTCCATCTAGGCAGTAGTGAGATGCAAATGTGTGGACTGAAGACCATGTTGCAGCCCTGCAGATCTCTTCCATGGAGACCGAGCGTAAGATGGCCACCAACACAGCCATAGCTCTGACATTGTGAGCTGTGACATGATCATCAAGGCTCAGATCTGCCTGGGTATAAGCTAACGAGATGCAGTCTGCTAGCCAAATTGAAAGTGTGTTTGTAAATGGCAGCCCCTGCTTGCTGGGGTCAAAAGAAACAGAGTTGGATGGACTTTCTATAGACTTTTGTCCACTTCAAATTGAAGGCTAAGACTCGCTTGCAGTTCAACATGTGCAACGCGGCTTCCCCTTTGAGGGCGTGAGATCTTGGAAAGAATGAATGTTGGAAGAACGATTGACTAATTAAGGTGGAAATCAGATACCACTTTTGGAAGGAATTTAGGATGAGTATGGAGGACCACTATTATGGTGGAATATGATGCAAGGCAGATGAACTACTAGAGCCCTGAAGCTCACTCAGTCTGTGTGTCAAAGTGACCCCCACCAGAAACACTTTCTTCCAGATCAAGACCATCAGAGGACAGGAGTTGAGTGGCACAAAAGGAGCTTTCATAAGCTGCATAAGACCCACATTAAGATCCCAACACACTGCGGGAGGCTTGTAGGGAGGCTTCAAGAGAAGCAACCCCTGCATGAAGCAAACAACTACCTTCCACACCTCAATGGTAAGCTCCAACTGCACTGAGGCAGACCCTGACTGAGTTGGACTTAAGTCCACACTTGGAGAGGTGTAGAAGATATTCAAGCAGTTTTTATGTGGAACAGATGAAAAGATCTAGGGCCTGGCCATACTAGAAAGCAAACCTCTTCCATTTGCAGGAATAAGACGCTCTCATTGAAGCCCTCCTGGGGGCCAAAAGAACTTTGGATACATCATCTGGCAGATTGAGCTCAGACAACATTAGCCTCTCAACATCCATGCTGTGAGGACCAAGGACCAGATGTTGGGGTGCAACATCATCCTGCGATATCAGATTTGGTGCATGGCCCAGCCAAAGAGGCTCCTGTAGCAGGAGAGGAAACCAAGGCTGTTGGAGCCAATAAGATGTGATGAGAATCATCGAGCTTCTGTCTGTTTGAGCTTCACGGGGGTCTGCGATGAGAGGTATTGGAGGATATGCATATAGAAGATCCTGCTCCCAATGCAGGAGGAAAGCATCTGATACTAGTCTGCGTTATGATCTTACCCTGGAGCAGAACTGATCCACCTGGGCATTCTGCGGGGAGGTGAACAAATCTATTGAGGATGTGCCCTACTCTTGAAAGATGTGAGCTGTAACTTCCTTGTCCAGCATTCACTTGTGAGGTTGGAGTGCTCAATTCTGTCTGTCAGAGTGTTTTGCTCACCTGGCAGGAATGGGGCTCTCGAGTCCATCCATCCCATGAGCGATTGTGAGCTTCCACAACCTGACTGCTTACCCTGGAACAGAGAGCTTCTGACATAGTTGGTTGAAATCTTCAACTGAAAAGACCAGCTGGTTGCCGCGATGACGTCAATAAATGCTTAATTATTCATTAGGTAAATATCCTCCTCCCGACAGGTCCGCATGCGTGGCGTTTTTTTGGAAGCCGGTAGGCTCAGAGGTAACACGCCTGGCACACGAACCAGAACCATCAGCATTGCGGTAACGGTAGGATTCCTTGTTTCTAGTATGGCTATAGTAAGAAATATCTCCTTGTTAATATAATTTCATTAAGGCATGAAAATCTAACTTAATGTAACTAATTGTTTCGACAGTGTCAGTTCGACGCACAGAACGAATTTAAGCAAGCTGGATCGCTGGGAGTCAGCGAATCCTTAAATTTAACCCCCTGAAGAAACCAGTCAGTTTGTGAAACGCAACACGGCAGCCGAAAGAAGGCATCGGGGAGTCAATAAGATAAGAATAATCATTATTATTATATGCTATAAAACAAGTATTAAGCTGTCTGTTAAATAATACAGCTCAAATCAACAGTCAAAAGAAAGAACTGAGGTCGTTGATGCAAAAGTGGCACATATTACTGACACAGTCTGCAAGATAGTGCCTATCTGGAGTCTGAGGCCTGAAGTTCTTTCATTGCAGTAAATTGTGAGTTACATATTCTGATAAGATCATAGCCTGAGTTTATCTGGAGTTCATTTTGTGACTCAGTCTACCCTCTACAGAGTGACCAAAAAATACAAGTGATCATACACAAAAATGGAAGGTCAATATTTATGGAAAGATGTTTTCAGTTTCAAGGAGAATCACATAGTCGACCTTAGCAAAGAACCAACACCATTTACCATGGACAATGCGCAGGGAGACGTTTTGTCTACGGCCAATTGGGAAGAATTATTAAAACTCCAGAAACGAAAAACTAGATTGGAACTTCATCGGTTATCACTCATTGAATATATTTGCAGGCAACATATACCGAGAGGTCTGAGGATGTATAAGGAACCCCGGATGTTTACCACCGACTTAGAATTCATGGAAAAATGGAATGGCATCCTTAATAAATGCTCCTTGGACCTCATGGTACTTATAGTGGACACCGCCGCTCAAACTTTGAAGTCAATTACTCATGACATGGAAGCCATGGTGACCAGTTTAAAGGAGACTGAGACTTCCGATAATTTTGAAAGCAAGTCAGCTGATGTCCATAAACAAATTCAGACTTTAACTGAGGAAGTGAAAAAGACTAAAATGAAAAAATTACGACGAGATCATATGGACTATACTTCTGGATACGTCTACCCTTGGACAAACCCAAAACGAAAGGCGAATAAAAAGAAAAAACAAGTTGAGTTTGACACCACCTCGGAAGACTCTAGCGGCAATACCACAGATTCTAGCAAAAGATCCCAAGAGTTTTTTTCAGACGATTCGAATGGAAAAGTAAAAAAGAAAAATACGACAAAAACCAAACAAAAAAACAGATTAGAAGCCCGCAAGAATTGAGACTCAATAATTCTGTAAGACATCCAAACAGAACTTGAATCACTACATCAACAACCTTCAATAATGGTTAATCTATCTCATTTACAATTAACTGAACAACAACTAGAGGTATTGAATAAGGGCTTTTCATTTGTCCCCGAAGTGATTTTTGATGGCTTTCAATTCAGAGTAGATCTTGAGGGGCTTATAAGGAAACTTAGGGGCTTGTTTACAAAGCCGGGGTAGCGGCTTCCGATCGTTATCGGAGCCGCGGCACCATTGATTTCAATGGGGCCGCGGCTCCGATAACGATCGGAAACCGCTACCGCGGCTTTGTAAACAAGCCCCCAAGTTTAAAAGTATATTTTGCATCTCAAACACGATGTGAGGGACCTATCAACACAGGAGTATAAAAAGAGTGCCGTTACCATTTAAGTCTACATGGTCTCCTCCTGGACCATTACCCCCAGCATTGAATTTGTTTAAGGAATTGATATTACGAGACATACATCAGCTGGAAGACACCTCTAGGAGATCAGTTAGAATCCTCACTAAGCCTCAACAACAGGCCCTCAGAGATTTACAAACTCGGACGGACATAACATAGTAGTCCGCAGAGCTGACAAAGGCGGAGCCATCGTTTTACAAGATAGAGAACAATATCTCTCAGAAGCGAGATCGCAATTACTGCAGGTGAATACCTATAAATTGTTGTCTGTGGACCCTGCTGCCGATTTACAAAAACTGATTAAGAGCATCACCACACAAGCCTTGGAAGAGAAACTGATAAATAAGAAAGAATGGAAGTTTCTGAATCCGTTAAGCTCCACCACGGCAAAACTACATCTTGTGCCAAAAATCCATAAGAGGCTTACCAATCCGCCAGGGAGACCAATAGTCTCCACTAGGGGTACCGTCTTGGAACCCCTTTCGATTTATATCGATTCATTTCTGCGTCCACTATTAATTGATAATCCAGCATATTTAAGGGATACATCTCATTTTTTACAGATATTAGCGGATCATACACATTGGGCGTCTCAAACTGAAGTCTTTTTAGTCACCTTAGACGTGGCAGCACTCTATACAAGTATCCCCCAAAGAGCGGCTTATGATGTAACCTTGTCCTCTTTACGTGATAGAGGAGATTTGACTTCCGCCCACATACAGTTTCTAGCACGACTGACTGACATAATGCTATTCCAGAATTATTTTGAGTTTGAACAACAAATCTTCCAACAAATATCAGGGATAGCCATGGGAGCAACTTGCGCTCCTTCTGTGGCCAATCTTTTTATGGGCGCTTTTGAACTTAAATGGTTACCAACTTCCCCGTATAGGGATCATATCATGATGTAGCGTCACTATATAGATGACGTTTTTATGCTATGGAATGGTTCCATTTGTATTTTGGAAAAATTTATCAGCTGGCTGAACAAGCTGGATTCACACATTATTTATTTATTTTATTTATTTACATTCTCTTATATACCGCACTATTCGGCATCAGCGCGGTTCACATAGAACAAAAAGTCTCAGTACAATAACATGCATGAGTTTACAGATAACAAGGGAAGGAACTTGGATAACAGGGGAAACTATTTACAGTCTATTTACAGATATAATACTACAGCATGGCTACAAGTTATTAGGAACAGGTGCTAATAATATGTTCAATAAACAAAGCGATTCGTCCTATTTCTGTTATTGAGATACCATGGAACTGACTAGCTGGGAGGAATCACTGAAGTCGATGGGTGTAAATGGCTCAATAAGATGTTTGTTAAAGAGGTGGAATTTGAGGGCTTTCCTGAATTGTGTTAAGCTGTCAATGGCCCGTATGCCAGGAGGTAGTGTATTCCAGCACCTAGGGGCACAGAGGGTAAAGGCTCTATTGGCTGTGGAAGAAGAGCAGCTTGTAAGGGCCTTTGGGAGTTTTAAGGAGTTGATGGCTGATGATCTTCTTGCTCTGTTTGGTGAAGTGGTATGGATAAGGTCAGATAAGGAAGGAGCAGAGAGCTTATTGAGTGCTTTGAACGTGAGAAGTAGCGTTTTGAAGATAATTCTGGCCTGAACGGGTAGCCAATGTAATTGAATCAGCAAAGGAGTGACATGGTCAGTCCTGGCAGCCCCCTGGAGTATCCTTGCTGCGGCATTCATAGCCAGCTGTAATGGGTTTAAAGTGGATTGAGGAAGACCTTGGAGAATGACATTGGCGTAATCGAAGTGTGGTATTATCAGTGCCTGGTATATAGTCCTGAAATCTTTTGGTTCTAGCATGGAGCGTAGGTGTCTCAGGGAACGGATCTTGTAATATATTGTTCTGACTGTGTTTCCTATGTGGGACTTCATATCCAGGCGTTGATCCAGAGTGACACCTAGATAGCGTATTGAGGGTTTGGATTGCAGTTCCGCTTCCTTAGTTCTGATAGATTGTGGTGGGGTGAAGTTGGGGTTCCTTGTGATAAAGAGAACTTCAGTTTTCTTATGTTGAATACGAAGGTTTTGAGAGAGCAACCACTCAGAAACTGCGTTGAAGCAGTTTATTAGGGGGGAGAGATCCAAGCGATCAGTGGAGATGGGAGTGTAAAGTAGAACATCATCGGCATACAGCATACAGTCGACATTAAATGACCGTATGATCTTACAGATTGGTTGCATGTAGACGTTAAATAGAAGGGCAGAGAGTGAAGAACCTTGAGGGACTCCGTGATCTAGGCGGAAGGGTTCTGAGGTTCTGCCTCCTGAGCGGACATGCTGCCATCTTCCGGATAAGTAGGACCTGCACCATTCAAGCGCTGTTCCAGTGATGCCCTTCTCAGTTAACCTCATTAAGAGGAGATCATGATTCACTGAATCAAACGCTGCTGCGATGTCCAGAAAGATGAGGGCAAATCCTTGGCGGATGTTGTCTATGCCAGTGATTATCTTGCTGAGGAGTATGGTGAGGAGAGTTTCGACTCCGTGATATTCCCTGAAGCCATGTTGGCAGGGGTCAAGCGGAGCAGTGGTGTCAATATGGTCCTGTAACTGTCGTTGGACCTCCTTTTCGATGATCTTAGCAAGTAGAGGTATGCTAGAGATAGGCCTATAGGACTCGACCTTTAGGGGGTCGAGTTTGCAGTTTTTCAACAGGGGTCTGATTGAAGTGTGTTTAAGGGCTGAAGGGAAAGATCCTGTTGAAAAGGAGAGGTTCATTATGGAGGCAATAACTGGGCTGAAGTGGCTGCGGAGCTCCTTGATCCAGAAGGCAGGGCATGGATCAGACTGAGATGTAGTGATGTTGAGTGCAGTAATGGTGTCTTCGATTCCTTTCTTAGAAGGAATAGAGAATGTAGAAAAAGCTCAATTCAAAAGCTCAATTCAAAAAGCTCATTCAATTCACCCATACCTTCAATAATGATAAGATTGTCTTTCTGGATGTCATGGTTGAAAAAAGTACAAAGGGTTGGGGTACTTCGATGTTTAAAAAACCAACAGATCGGAATACGTTTCTCCATTACAATAGTGGTCACCCGAGATAATTAAGGGACAGCTTACCTTTATCGCAATTTATTCACTACCGCAGGAACTGCTCTGATTTACAGACTTTTAAAATACAATCTAAGGCTCTTATGGAAGATTACCGACTTAGAGGTTATCCAGACAACATCATAAAGACAGCATACAAGAGGGCATTATACAATAATCGGGAATTACTTCTTCAAACTAAGAGAAAGATGCCACTGGATGACCACACTGTAAATTTCATTACCAAATTTTCTCCTTATAGTGCACAAATTAAACACATTCTTAAAAAACATCTGAACGTGATCAGTACCCTTCCTGGGTTAGCGCAAAAACAAATAAGATGTGTTTGGACATGGCATAAGAAATTGAAGGAGAGACTCAGTCCAGCCGTGCTAAGACCTATATTGGATCCCATACAAATGGATTCTCAGGGACACAGAACGTGCGAGGATTGTAACATTTGTCTGATTTCCGAGACGATTAAGGAATTTGAACACAAAGGACTAGTGTACACATTAAGGCAATCAACAACATGCATTTCCCGATATGTTGTGTACTGTATTAGATGTCCGTGTGGCTTACTTTATGTAGGCAAGACAGAACGGCCTTTCCGGATTCGGATTAATGAAAATCGCAGCAGGCTTAAGTGTAAAGTGTTGGACGCTCCTATGGTGGCACATAGTTGATCAAAAACGTGTTGTTTAGATAAACAACAATGTTTTTGTATTGACATGGTGAACGCTGGGCAGAATGGTAGGTCCCGGGAACAGACACTTGTCATTTGTGAACAACGCTGGATCTACAAACTACAGACAATGCATCCGCATGGTATGAACAACACTGTAGATTGGACTGCATGTTTATGATTTATTCCTGCACCCATTTTTTAATATTTTCAATAACTGACGTCTTTATTACCCTGGAACAGAGAGCTTCTGACATATAGTTGGTTGAAATCTTCAACTGAAGAGACCAGCTGTTTGCCGCGATGACGTCAATAAATGCTTAATTATTCATTAGGTAAATATCCTCCTCCCGACAGGTCCGCATGCGCGGCGTTTTTTTGGAAGCCGGTAGGCTCAGAGGTAACATGCCTGGCACACGAACCAGAACCATCAGCATTGCGGTAACGGTAGGATTCCTTGTTTCTAGTATGGCTATACTAAGAAATATCTCCTTGTTAATATAATTTCATTAAGGCATGAAAATCTAACTTAATGTAACTAATTGTTTCGACAGTGTCAGTTCGACGCACAGAACGAATTTAAGCAAGCTGGATCGCTGGGAGTCAGCGAATACTTAAATTTAACCCCCTGAAGAAACCAGTCAGTTTGTGAAACACAACACGGCAGCCGAAAGAAGGCGTCGGGGAGTCAATAAGATAAGAATAATCATTATTATTATATGCTATAAAACAAGTATTAAGCTGTCTGTTAAATAATACAGCTCAAATCAACAGTCAAAAGAAAGAACGGAGGTCGTTGATGCAAAAGTGGCACATATTACTGACATAGTCTGCAAGATAGTGCCTATCTGGAGTCTGAGGCCTGAAGTTCTTTCATTGCAGTAAATTGTGAGTTACATATTCTGATAAGATCATAGCCTGAGTTTATCTGGAGGGATTGCTTCATTTTGTGACTCATTAGTCTACCCTCTACAGAGTGACCAAAAAATACGAGTGATCATTTAGAGGTGTGTCAAGAGTGTGACATGTACTGTATGAAGTCATGTGGCCTAGTATAGTCAACATCCCGTGAGCTGATACCTATTTACTCAATTGCATTTCTCGCACCAGTGCCATCAACCTGCAAAAATCAATCGTGTGGTAGGAAAGCTCTCATCTGAGTCATGTTGAGCAGGGCTCCTATGAACTCCAATTGTTGGGTGGGCTGAAGGTGGATTCCAACACCAGAATGGTCAATCTTGGACTCCTTCCAGAGTGGTAGACTTGGATCAGCCAGTCATCCAGATAGGGGAAGACAAATACTCCCAGCATCCAGAGGTACACCACTACTACCACAAGGCACTTTGTAAACATGCGAAGTGCTGAGGCTAGGCCAAAAGACAACACACGGTACTGGAAGTATTGTCCCCCCAGGACAAATCCAAGATAACTCCTGTGAGTGGAATGTATCTATACGTGGGTATATGCATCCTTCAGATCCAGGGAGCATAACCAATCTGCTTTTTGAAGTAAGGAAGCAGGGTGCCAGAGAAACCATTCTGAACATTTCTCTTACCAAGTACATGTTCAGATCTCTTAGGTCTAGGATGAGATGGTAACACTCTTTCTCCCCCCCACCCCCCATTTTCTTGGGAATCAGGAAGTACCTGGAGCAATTTGGTGGTAGTTCTGATAAATGTAATTTGTAACCGCTTTGGATGACCTGTAGAACCCATGAGTCCGAGGTCATGAAGGGCTACCTTTGCACAAAGAGAGTATGCCTTCCTCCGACCAGAGGATTTCCTACTACAGTTATTAGAAGAGTGGCTATGCTCGAAAGGAACCAGTCAAATCCCCCTCCCCCCCAGGTTTTGGCTGAGGAGCCGGCTGGGCCTTCTGAGGCTTCTCTCGATGCTGCTGTTGGCAAGGGGCCCGTTTGTGTTGAGAGGTCTGGGGCCCAGGAAAGTACCTACACCTACAAAAATAGTAAGTATTTTTCTGGCTCCCACCTTGGTACCTCCTACAATAGCAGGCCAGCTCAGACATGCTTCTTGAGAGTCTAGTGAGAGGGGCATGCTGCTCTCAATATAGCCAGCCTTTTCTTCAATCTGTTCGCCGAAGAGATTCTCTCCATGGCACAGGATATCCGCCAGCTTATCCTGCACGGATTGTTCCAGGTCTAATGATGGAGCAGGTGAGACTCCAGGCACCAATACCTATGGCAGCATTTCTTGAAGCCATTTTGAAGGTGTCATAGGTTGCCCAGACAATGAATTTCAAGCAGTCCTTGCCATGCTCCACTAGGAAATGATGATGATCCAATTTCTCTGGGCCAGGTCAGCCATGTTACACATGATGTTCTTCAAGAACATGCCCATTTAGAGCTGGTAAGAGGACACGTGGGCCTCAAGCATGAGACTCTTTAGGGAAGAGGTGTTTTCAAAGTCCAATGTCTGAGTTTCCCTCCCTGGGGGCGCTGAAGAATGAGTCTTGGTACTCTTGATTCTCTTTAGGGTGGATTTGACCACCAAGGAATGGTGCAGAACCTGGGGCTTCTCGAACCCAGGAGCCTTCTGTACATAGAGTCAAGCCTTTTACTAACTGGAGGCACAGTGAGGGGGTTCTCCCACATTCTCATTTGTACTCTCTGCAGGATGCAATGCACGGACACTATCACCGCCTCCTTAGGGGCTGAGAAGTACTGTAGAATCTCCAACTCTTCTGCCTTGGGCTCATCCTCATTCTCCAAAGAAAATGGTATGGCATTGGCCATCTCTCTTATAAACTCCTGGAAGGTCATGTCCTCAGGAGGGGACTTATGCTGCTTTTGAGGTGGAGAAGGGTCCGACGGGAGCTCAGAGAACCTGCCCTCCGACAAGTCCTCCGATTCCATGTTGGTGACCCAGCCTTCTGAGTCAACAAAGAGGAAGTCAAAGTACTTCTGAGTCTTTGCCTGAATTTCTCTCCTGCCCCGAGGGGATCAGGAGCTTCATCGGGAGCAATGATGCACCGTTACTCGTCTAGACTTTGAGGGTGCATTGAATCCCGAAACACTAGAGAAGGATATCGGCTGGGCAGGCACTTTGTTCGATGCCCTCATGTCCTAGCACACTGGGAACACTTTTTGAACCCACTGGCAGGTTTCTGGGGCATGTCGTCTGGGAAAATAGCCATGGTGAAGTCAAACAGTTCGATGTTGGAGGGCAAGGCCCAATGTAGGGAGAAAACTCAAAGGAAAAAGAGAACCACAATGGCAGGCAATTAGGCAAAAAATCAGAAGCACAAAAAACCCTACAGGAGGAAGAAACATTTACCAAGCAAAGGATGACTGGAACATGTCTACGGGGCTCTGTAGGAAAACAACAGACTGATTCAAAATGGCGCCATGGCGTCAGGCAGGAAGGAGGCATGCAGGTGCAGTGGAGCCTCCCAAAAGCTTTCAGTAGAAGTTGGGGAGCATTCCCGCATAGGGGTTCCATCAGGGGGTGTCATCCATATGCGAGGACTCATTCCTGCTTGTCCACGGAGAAATATAGAAACTCTTTTTTGTGACTTGTGTTTGTTCACATTTGTGTTCTTAATCAGTTTCCCTTTTCTACTCATATTTTTATATATATATTCACGTATATTTTATTGAATTGGTTTTTTTAATGCTTGTCACGTTTTTATAAATTATTTTTGTTTTTCATTTGAGGACGGTACCTCCTGAAGAAGGCAGTTTTGCCAAAATGCATTGGAGTCTCTTAATAAAGCTGCTTTTTTCAACCACTGGTTGGCAAACCTGTTCCTGCTGCTATCCAAAATATAGAAACTGACAGAAAAATAACAGGAGTGCTGCTGTAGGAATGCATGATCTAATGTCATGAAGAAATAGGTGGCTTACATGCACAATTTCATAGGAGGAGAAAAACATGGTACCTGAAGAATTGTAGTTTTGTGAGAGATAAGGTAACACTCCTTTTTGTTTATGCACCCTCCCCTTCTTTTTAAAGTTCCACTGTTCCATAATTGCTGAAGGCGAAGAAATCTCTAGAAGGGCATGCTCCTGCAGGTGAAATACTCAGACGCTTGAAGCCTTCCATAAAAATGGTATAAGAGAACTTGAAGGACTTGGTTCTGAGAAAGGAAATGCAAAGTACAAAGACTGAGGCCATGACTTGAAGCATTGTTCAGATCCCAATCAGGGGCGGCTTAAGGCAATCTGCTGCCTGAGGCGAAGGATGAGATGGCGCCCCCCCCCCTCTCGTAGAGGGGGGGGGGCGGGACTTTTTCAAAATTCTAATCAGGGACTGAACCAAACCAAAAAGTTGATTAGATTATATGGAGGAAATGCAAGATGTTTGCACACCAAGGAACTAAAAGAGAGCGAGAACCTCAGCACAGTTTATAACACTAAATTATAACTCTTTTTATTTTGTTATAAACTGCGTTATGGTTCTTGCTTTTTCTTTTTCAACATGTGTTTTGCATCCACAGAACCCCCTTCAACAGTGGGTGCAGAGCAGAACCAGGACATTCACCCACAGAACTCAATATCTTAAAAAAAGAAAATAAAAGATCTGATTCTGATCATCTCACTAAAAACAACAGGCGTATTGTGAACTAATACAAAACCCTACAACAAAGTCACTGAGAATCTATAGAGCAAATCTACCATACCATACCAGCACCAACTTTCAAAACTCACATAAGCAGCCCATCCAAAAAAAGTGTCACTGTAAATACTACAGTGGGCTCTGGAACTTCCAAACACCTATTTGAAAGGCTGAACAAGTCAAATTACTACAGTACAGTCTAGATCTTTATGTATAAATGCCATGTTAGCAGAACACCTGACCTCAATCACACACCTCAAATCCACATCCATGCGAGCCTTCTCTCTTGCAGCCCCTGCTATCTGGAATGTCCTCCCAGATAATCTAAAATCAACAGACAGAAAAGAATTCCGGAAGCTACTTAAAACCACACTATTCATTGAACAATTCAATGAAGACCACCAATCTACCCCAACCATACCACAAAACGAATGACACAAGACATCACATCCACAACATCTAACCAGCCTATCACTCTTACTAAAATGTATATAGCCAAATGTAGACAGCTCAACCTGTTTATATTGCACCCCAATGTAGATAGCTCAACCTGTATATATTGCACCCCAAATCAAATTTTACCTATTTACACACTCACGAACACTACCTTCACAGCCACTGCATGCCGACACCCCCGCACTACTCTACTCAAGGATAAAGCAGGATATGCAAATGTAATGTCTGCCTTCGAGTCAGTCCTGACTCCTGGCGACCCAGAAGCTCCTGGGTTTTCTTGGCAGTGTCACCAGAAGTAGATTGCCAGGCCAATACTATTAAATAAAATAAAATAAATTAATTAATAGACCCCCATCAAGTATAGAATAAGTGACCACAATCTAAAGTAAAAATAAAAATATATAGACAAAATTTAAACTGAAACCTCAAGAAGCCAGACTCCACATGCAGTGCAACATCAGATAAATAAGAGATGCAATTTCCCCATACTGTGTAAAATATAGATAGCACAAAGTCCAATCACTAAAATAAAATAAAATTTCACCTTCGCTATGCTGATGATACCACATTACTGGCAGAAAGTGAAGATGATCTGAAACATTTGCTTCTCACAATCAAAGAACATAGTCTCAAAATGGGCCTGCACCTTAATGTAAAGAAGACAAAGATCATGACAACTGGCATAATCAACAGGTTCATCGTTGAAGGAGAAGAAATTGAAATCGTGAACAACTTTAACCTACTTGGATCAACTATCAATAAAGAAGCAACAAGCAGTCAAGAAATCAGACGACGCATTGCTCTTGGCAGAATGGCTATGAAAGACCTAGATAAGATTCTCAAGAGCAGAGATGTCTCTCTCCATACAAAGATTCGACTTGTTCAAGCCATGGTATTTTCCATAACATCATATGGATGTGAAAGCTGGACGGTGAAAAAGACAGACAGGAAGAAAATTGATGCCTTTGAATTATGGTGCTGGCGGCGAATACTGTGTATACCATGGACTGCCCGAAGAACAAACCAGTCGGTACTAGAGGAGATCAAACCTAAGCTTTCTTTAGAAGCTCAGATGACAAGACTTCGACTTTCATACTTCGGACACATCATGCGAAGAGAGAGATCATTAGAGAAAGACATCATGCTTGGAAAGATAGAAGGTCAACGCAAAAGAGGAAGGCCAGCAATGAGATGGATCGCTACAATAACAGCAGCTACGGGTACCAGTCTGTCAACAATGAGCCGCCTGACTGAAGACCGAACACAATTTAGGATAGCTATCCAGAGGGTCGCCATGAGTCGACTCCGACTCGACGGCACTTAACAACAACATATTTGTTGTCTGACCATTTTATTCTCTGATCATGCTGTTCCCAACTGTTTTCCTGTCTTCTCTTAGCTCTCTTTCTGTGGTCTATGGTCCATCTGCCATTTCTTATCTCTTCTTTTGTTTTCTTCACTTCTTTCCATCAGCCTATTTCCAGTCCCAGTAATCCTCCCCAGTATCAGCCCCCTTTCCAGTCCTGACCTCCCAGTACTTTCCAATGTGAACTGCCTTGCATTCACAGGACTGCCTCTGGTATCTATTCCCTTCCAGTCTCCCTCCTTCCCCACTGTCCAGTCCCTTCTAATCCAAATACCATCGCAGGTATCAGCTCATGTCCACTCTCAGTGCCGCCACCCCCCCCCCCCATCAGCTCCCTTTTAGTCACCTTACCCTCTTGTCCATTCCCCTTCCAGTGCCATCCCCACATGTCAGTTCCCTTCCAGCCTCCTTCCCATTACCCAGCCACCTACCACTCCCATCCCCAAGAGTCAGCTCCCTTCCAGTCCCCCTTCAGTACATCCCCAGGTGTCAGCTCCTTTCCAGCCCCCTCCATCCCCCATGTCATCTCCCTTCCTGCTCCCTCCTTCCCCTGGCAGACCCTCTCAGTATCCGCTCCCTTCCAGTCCTATTCTCCCATCCCCCTGCATCAGCCCATTTATAGCCCTAGCTCCTAGTTTTCTTCCAGGGCCAGCAGCACTCTACTCCCCTCCCCCATTAGCCTATTTCAAGTCCTAATCCCCCCCTGATTAGCCCATTTCCAGTTCTAGCCCCCCATCAGCCCATTTCCAGTCCTACCCCCCCCAATCAGCCCATTTCCAGTCCTAAGCCCCCATAAGTCAATTTCCAGTCCTAGCCCTCCCAATCGGTCTATTTCCTGTCATAGCCCCCCCCCCCCCCATCATCCTATTTCCAGTAGTAGCCCATTTCCAGTCCTAGCCCCTCCCCATCAGCCCATTACAAGTCCTAGCTCCCTCAGCCTATTTCCAGTGCTAAACCCCCCTCCCCCAGCCCAGCCCAGCCCTGGCCCGCCCCAGGCCTTACCAGCTGATTTGCAGTCCAAGATGCCGTGGGGAAGAGTCCTGCCATTGTTTTACTGCCACCAGCTCAGTTTTGCAGAGCTGCGAAAGGAGAGCATTTCCCTTCTTTCCCACGGCTCTGTTAAAGTTGAGCCCAACGGTGCTGATGGTAAACAGGCATTTCCTGTTTCGCGTGAGAGGGGAAATGCGTGTTTACCATCAGCGCAGATGGGCTCAACTTTAACAGAGCCGCGGGAAAGAAAGGAAAGGCTCTCCCTTCACAGCTCTGCAAAGCTGAGCCAGCGCAGGCAAAACAATGGCAGGGCTCTTCCGGGGCAGCGGAGGGCTACAGGGCAGTTCATTCTGCTGCTGCAGCAGTGGTAGTAGCTTCTCCAGACATTTTTTTTTTGTTTGTTTAAATTTTGAAGACCGAGTGAGGCGGCATTTTTGGGGGAATTTTTTTGCTGCCACCTAAAAGTTGCCACCTGAGGCCACCACCTCACTAGGCCTCATTATAGAGCCGCCCCTGATCCCAACTTGCAAAGAGATTTGCTCAGGGCTGGCCCCCGAGTTGGTTCAAGATGTTGGCGCCCTAGGTAAACCTTAAACCTTATGCATCCCTGGCTGTCAGAATCTATTGTTTAGCCCCCGGAGGCTGCTACCCTAGACGACTGCCTATTTTGCTAATGTTTGGGTCAGCCCTGGATCTACTCACACTCTCCTCCTACAATTCCTATTAATCGTTATGGGAGTTATTTTAGAAGCCCTATTCATGCTTTGGAAGTCTGAAAACAGGCATAGGCATGTCTAAAGCACAGAGACAACCCTGGAGGGGTTTTAGAAGCTGGGTCTGTGGACATCCCCAGCGCAAAGATGTCCAAGTTGGAACAGAGGTGTGGTAGAGATGTAGCTGGGGTATTCCTAAGAAGTTGGATGTCCTCGCCCAATTTCAGAAATGTCCTGAGCCGTGTCAGAGATTATACCTGCTCCAGATAGGAATAGGCATCTGAAAAGTGCTTATTTTGTCAGGCAAACATGTGGAGGGTGTGGAAGAGGTGGTACATTTGTCCACCCTTTATTTACAATCTGTCAATGAACATTAACGGGGAATGGGGGATTTTCATTTTGCTATGCCACTGGATGTCCTCATATGCAACTTTGCTTGAGAAGGACACCCAGCCCCATGGCTTCATAGTGGAGACGTCTAGCTTTCTAAAATAGGCTGAAACAGACATTCTGCCCTGGATGTCCCGGATTGCACTTTAACGCCCTTTCTAAAATGCCATTTCAAGAATTTATTTCTTATTAAATTATATGACTAAAATAAGTCTGCCATAAAGGTAATCTAGATACCTGTAGCACTCCCCCTCCCCCCGAAAAGAAACAAAGAACTGTAAGTGACCAACAGACCAGAAGAATCAGAAGTGGATCTTGGTTTTAAGATCTTCTCATGGTTTAGAAGACTGTTTAGACTGGTAGACGTTTTAAATATTTATACTGGCATGTATTTTTTTAATGTGTTTTTCCTTTACTGTGCTTCCCATATGGGCTTTTCCTGGTGTGCTATTTTAATGAACTGCTGTAGATGTGAAGGCTGTTTTGGTCCCCTGAAGTGGTTCTGAAATAGTCTTGAGACACAATAATCTGTGTAATGCTCCCGGGTCCTGTCCTTCCTGCCTGTTTTTTTCATCGCCATTTGGGATGGACGGACACCACCACGCTCCACTAAAAACTTTCAAAGATAAAGAAAACGCCTAATAGCTACAGCAGCAGAAGCATCCTCAGAAGATGGAACAGACCGCAGGAAAGAAATGCACAGGCTGCAATCGAAAACTGAGCTGCAGCAACAGCCAGGACCACTGTTTAAAATGCCTGAGCCAAATACATGTGCACAAGTGGCAAGGGGAGAGACGGAAAGAGAACCGGGCTACTGCTGCTCTCATGGACAATAGGAGCAGTGAGCCATGTATTCGCACTTATGGGGGACAGACAGAGCCCCCAGTGGTCTTACCTATGTAACCTGTTGGCCAGGAGGTAATTCCTACCTCCTGGTATGCATCTCACAGCCTCCTCTGCTAGGGATCTTCCTCCCAGCCCTGATGACTTCTGGGACCTCAACACACCCATCGCCGCTTCCTGCAGAGATGTCCCGACCTTCCCGGAAACCTCAGAAGCCTCCCCCAACTATCAGAGATATCGCTGAGGCCTGCCCAAGCCTGCTTCTGCCCCCCACAGATGCCCTCTCCTGTGAATTCTTCAGCCGGTGAGAGACAGGAAACCACCACAGCTCCTTCCAGCACCGTGGGAGCAGGTCTGAACAGTGGCACCATGATTCCAGAGGCCACTAACGTTCCAGCTCCTTCCATCATCGTCATCGCAGCCTCTCCCACCAGGAATGTCACAGGCACAGTTCGCCGTCCTCCTCCTCAGCCCAGGAGCCTCCATGGAAGCGCTGCAGCCCCGCTATCCCAAAGACTGCTCCAGCATGACCCATCCAGAATGCAGCAGAGGCACAAACCTCGGCATCAAGAGCAGTGGGGTAAAAAGTCTGCAACGGCAAATTCAGGACTGCCTTACAACAAGCAGATCTGATGGAGCTCTGGGGAAGATTTATGGCCCAGCAGCTCCTCACATCGCAGTGCCCCCAGGACCTGCCCCCCCTTCCCCTTGACATCACCCCAGCCCAGCATTTGCCCCGCCTCATGAGGACTGAGACACCCTACTGGACCCACCACCAGAGGACCCATTCTCTGGAGAAGGTGGCGAGATTATAGACCCCGTGGACCCTGCCTAGGGCTCAAAGTGAAAGCAGCCCGCACATACCTACTTTGCCACCCCCTCTGGGCCCCCAGATGGACTCAATGAGCAAGAGTCCAAGACCGTAAGGATAAATTCGAAATTCTTTATTAAAGTAGTCCCCAACGCGTTTCGGCATACAATGCCTTCCTCAGGGGGTAACAGCTAAAAATCAAACATAAAACCCATAACAGTAATAAACCATAAACATAGACATGATAAAAACTTTAAGAACATTTAAAACGTCATAAAAATTAAAAGGATCAAAAATGAACTTTAAACTATAAATTACTCAAATTTATATTACACAGGACATAAAATGAAGAAAACTTATGTATATACAAAAAACATGTATATATATAAAAGTTGTGTATAAATCACCGTTATAAAAGGAGACAGACAACCAAAGACAAAAGGAGGGAACAGTGTCAAAAGTCATTATACATAAATAGATACTCACAGTGGACCAATTCTAAATTTCCTATTATATCATAGGCAAATGATGAGGTCAAACTACAAGATAAAATAAACTAATACAGTAAACCTTGAATAAATAGACTAATATTAATAAGCACAAAGGTCATTATTACTAGCATTACAGCATACAAAACCACATCACTTAAAAAATACTTAACAAAAAATTGAGTTAATGCCATTGGATCCAAATTAATATCCGTGTTACAAAAACTTGGAATTAGAGATGACATAATAGAGCCATATGTTCCATGCCTACCATACTAGCTTAAAACAAACGTATCTATATATAGAAAAAATGTAAATTGGGCTGACCTGCTTCTGAGGTTCTAGCGTAGTATAGAAGCAACCATGTATTCACCAGAGATAATTCGTCTTTATATGACAAAAAACTGAAAAACATTTACATTTAAAACAATACTCTAGAATGAACATTATCTAGAAGTAATATAATAAATTATAATGTGGAGTTAAGCTTCATATGATAAAAGGGACAGAAATGAAGTGATGATAAACACACCCTATATGACCTCGGATAAATTGAAATGTATAACAATTGAGGAACAACATTATTGGAAGATATAGTCCATGTAGTTAATGATACATTAATTTTAAAAAATAGTATAATAAATAGGAATGAAGAATTAGTTAATAAATAGAATTGAAAAATTGGAGTTGCGCTAATCTGTCATAGTCTATTGTGTTGCAATAGTAAATAGATAAAACACATTTCGTGCTATGTCAGTACGAGACTTCGAACTCAATTTCTAATGCAATGTGAAACCGATACGTGCCTTCAAACTGGTATGACTGTCCCTTTATGGACCTTGGTCTGACCCAGTATGGCGTATTTTATGTTCTTATTGGTGATGGAACCTTTCGCGGAGAGCATATGGCAACAATCAGATATCGAAGGAGTGCAAAGGGGGAGAATAGAGTCCAAGATAGCACTTTTTTGCTGATGATGTGATTTTTACATTGAGAGAACCCTTTACCTCATTGCCGGTGCTAATGAAGAAACTTGAGAGATACAGTGAGGTATCGGGGTATAAAATAAACTTAACTAAAACTGAGATATTGGGCTTTAACCTCCCGATGGACCTTGAGAAGAGGCTCCAAGAGAAGTTTCCATTTAAGTGGGTTAAGAGTACATACAGATATTTGGGAATACAATTAGGAAATAATATAAAACATCTCCGAACATGGATTTATGACCCTTTATTATCAGCACTGAAAAGAGACTTACACAAATGGAAAGGGATTTTGATGTCTTGGTTAGGAAGAATAGCCACTGTCAAGATGAATGTCTTACCGAGGATTCTAGTCCTGTTTAGCTCAATACCGTGCCCATTATCCTGGGCACATATAAAGAAATTCCTACATTTAATTATGGAATTTATTTGGGAAGGGAAGGTACTCAGGATTTCTAGACAAACTATGTTCCAGAGACAAGAGGATGGGAGATTAAGAGTGCCAAATTTGGAACAATATTTTTTAAGTGATGTGGTTTTGTATGCTGTAATGCTAGTAATAGCAACCTTTGTGGTTATTAATATTAGTCTATTTATTAAAGGTTTACTGTATTAGTTTGTTTATTTTATCTTGTAGTTTGATTTCATCATTTGCCTATGATATAATAGGAAATTTAGAATTGGTCCACTGTGAGTATCTATTTATGTATAATGACTTTTGACACTGTCCCCTCCTTTTGTCTTTGGTTGTCTGTCTCCTTTTATAACGGTGATTTATACACAACTTTTATATATATACATTTTTTTGTATATACATAAGTTTTCTTCATTTTATGTCCTGTGTAATATAAATTTGAGAATGAGTAATTTATAGTTTAAAGTTCATTTTTGATCCTTTTAATTTTTATGAAGTTTTAAATGTTCTTAAAGTTTTTATCATATCTATGTTTATGGTTTATTACTGTTATGGGTTTTATGTTTGATTTTTAGCTGTTACCACCTGAGGAAGGCATTGTATGCCAAAACGCGTTGGGGACTACTTTAATAAAGAATTTTGAATTTATCCTTACAGTCTTGGACTCTTGCTCATTGTGTATCCTGTGGTCACCTGCAAGAGCGGTGCTCCTTGTTTTGTTTGGCCCCCAGATGGACTCTACACCTTCTCCCATTATTTATTTAACTGATTTTATATACCATTTTTCTACAAGGCAAAACGGTTTACATAGAACACGAAAGAACATTTACATGGAATAGTTGAAACTAAGTACAAGTAACTTTGTTATAAAAGTTATAATTCGGCTAAGAGTGTTTACAGGTTGAACTATTTACAAGCAGCATGGAAGCTATGTAATTAGGCATTGTGTTCACCTACTTGAGGGTGGGGTGAGGTGGGGGAGGTTAGGGGGAGTGGGTGGTGGGAGTGGTGAGGAGGAGCAGGGCATGTTCTTGTGGAGGGGGGGGGGGGGGTTCATGGCAGTGGATGTGCTAAAGTATTCCTCGAAGAGAAAGGTCTTAAGCTGTTTTTTTGAAGTGGTTGTGGGATTGGAGGCACTGTATGGTGGGGGGTAGTTTGTTCAGTTGATGAGGGAGTAAAATTGGAAGACTCTTGTGCAGGTGCGTTGCAGTTTCTTGGGGCTCTGTGCAGGTAGAAGGAGAAGATTTGCTGTGTTTTGGCGCCAGAGTCTGCTTTTGTTGGGGTGTTTGATTAGTGATTGTAGCTGTTCCACAGTGGTATTGAAGAGGGCTCTGTGTGTGAGAACAAGAGTCTTGAACCTGATACGGGATGCAATTGGGAGCCAGTGTAGACATTTTAATATGGGTGTGATGTGGGAGTGCCTGGGCTCTCCAGCAATAAGATGTGCAGCTGAGTTTTGGGTGAACTGCAGGGGGGGTGAGAGTGGTCTTGGGTAGCCCTTGCAGGATGGAGTTACAATAGTCAAAGAGAAGGGTGATGGAGGCTTGACAGGCTGTGCGGAAGCTATCGTGGGGTAGTAGAGGGTGCAGATTGTGAAGAGTTCTGATTTTATAGTAGATATTGTTGGTGGTGTTTAGGATATGAGGCTGTAAGTTCAGGAGGTGGTCAAGGGTTACACCAATCTGAGGTTTGATCTGAATTTCAGTGTTGCCCAATTTGATGCTGTGTGGAGGATTGAAGCTGGGATCTCTGGAAATATGAAGGAGTTGTGTTTTGGTAGGTTGATTGTAAGGTTGTACTGTTGTAACCAAGCGATGATTTCAATGAAGCAGGCTGTAAGGGTGGAGTAGTCAGGAGAGGTGGTGTTGAAAGGGGTGAAGATCATTATATCAGCTGCATAGAGTTGGTATCCAATGTTGAGGCTTTTAAGGATGTGACAGAGGGGCCTAATGTAGATGTTGAAAAGAAGGGAGGCCAATCCTTGTGGTACTCCTTGGGGGAGGGTAAATAGCAATGAGGATTGGTTTCCAGTTCTCACTTGTTGGGTTCGTTGGGAGAGGTAGGAGTGAAACCATTGGAGTGGGGTGCTTTGGATGCCAATGGTGTTAAGTTGATTGATGAGTGTCTGATGGGATACTGTGTCAAAGACTGCAGATATGTCAAGGAATAGTAGGATAAAACCTGAACGGGGTTTCTCTGTCCCAGTTGCCTCCCTCCCCGGAGGACCTGACATACCCGAAGTTTCTGCAGAAACTCTCAACACAATTGGGGATGTCACCGAAGGACACCCCGGACCCCAGGAATGAAGTTCTCAGGATCCTCAAATACCTGGATGCACTCAAGACAATGGTGGCAATCCCCATCCACCAGGTACAGCAGAGACAGATTTTAGCAGACCCCCGCAACACCACCAGGCGCCACCAAAAGACTTGACCTAAAAGTACCAGGTCCGACCAGCACCAAGCTTTGAAAAGTCTCAGCTCCCACATCAATCCATTGTGGTGTAGTCCGCATTGAAGCAGGCGAAGAGCGCATGCCCACCATCCAATGCCCCACCTGGAAAGGACCAATGAACCCTTAACTGGGTGGGAAAGGTGGTGTACCAAGGCACCATGCTCAGCGCTAGGATTATCTCCCACCAATTCCAGATAGTCATGTACCACGACACCCTTCTGACCAAAGCCAGGGGATGCACTAGCCTCCCTGCCGCCGGACACTCGTAACAGTTGCCGACAAGATCTGGAGGACTGCAGAAAACACCTCATCCGATCATCCTCTGATGGCTTCGAGACTGCTTCCTACATGGTGGGGACAGCGATCACTGCCAGACGGGTAGCGTGACTAAGAGCATCCGACCTGCATGAAGACACCCATGAATGCAAAGGGCCCGATTCTGTCCTGGACGTCCTGACCCTCTGTGCATCTGGTCAGAACCGGATGCACAGAGTTTGATGGGATTTTGATCCCGCGGGGCATGTCTAGCCCCATGGGATCAGAATCACATCTAGGCCTGTGCGTGAACACCGGGACCCTGATTCTGGTCAGCCTAAAGGTACAGGCCTTGCCCGGCTAACTCAGCCATGGCTTCTGAATGAAGCCATGGCACCACAGCTCCATTCGGGAGCCACAATCTCAGGCCATCAAAAAGAATTTTCATTCCCTGCAACCTGACCCCCAATCCTAGGGTCAGGCTGCAGGGAATCTCCTCTATCCCCTCCCACCTTTGCTGTGCCCCAGGCCTGCCAGAACTGCCCATCTGGGGGAACTCATTCCACCTCAGAAGTGGAATAAATTCCCCATTCAGGCAGCCGGCCCTGGACGTACAGGGCCGATGATGAATTGGCCCTGTACCTCTGTGCCGCAGACTGCCCACTGCCCGCCCTAACTCCACCCCCACAATGTCCCTTTCCCACCCCTGTCTACCCTACCCATACAACGTGTAGGGAAGTTAGTCAGGGTCAGCAGAGGGATTGATTAGCAGGGATGGACATCCCAACGAGATGTCCATCCCTGCTATTCACACCTCAGAATGACCCCTATAGTGAATGACCCCTGCATGGGGGATAACCTCTTCGGCAGCATGGCCAAGGAGATGAAGGACAGCCTCAAGGAGGACTGCATGACCCTACAGACTATGTCCAATGAGGGACTTGCTCACCAGTGGCCATCAAAAAATCACAGCTCCCAAAAGCCATACTACCAATCATGCAAATACAACTCCTACCACAACCACACCAGTTATCAGAAACCCCCAGCAATACCAGACTTCCTACCAGCACAAGTCATGACAGAGGGAGAGGAAGGAACAGAAGTCCTGGCCCTCCTCATCTACAAAGGTAACCCCAGATTTTTGACCATCCGGCCATCTCGCCCCCTTTGCAAAGGCCTGGGCGGACATCTCTACCGACCACTGGGTCCTCGAGATCATTCGCTAGGGGCTCTGTATCCAGTTCCTGAAGAAACCCCCTGCTACCTCCCTATCCAGCAAGATAACAGGGGAAAAGCTTCTACAGCTAAAAGCCATAGAACCGGTCAATGTTCCCTCTAATTTTCTGTAGGCTGTGTGCGCATAAAATATCAGCTGTGCAGCTTTTGAAGGAAGGTTAAATTTTTGTGCGCCACATAACGACACTCTGCGTTATATACTTTAAAATTTGACTACACGTCAGAATACAGTATGTACACCACATTGATTTTAATCAAATTAAATGAAAATAGACGATTACTAAGTGAAGCAGAACATTTCTAGTAATTGCAATCAGAACTTTAAAATTTTAAGACATCTGTGTTGTTTTTGATCAGAATCAGAACCGTAATTTTTGTGCGCTCTGTTGTAAAGTATGTGCGCTCGCTCGGCGAGGTGTGTGCGCGCGCACATGCGCACAGCTTAGAGGGAACAGTGGAACCGGTACCAGACACTCAACCAAGGCTTCTACTCATGCTACTTCCTTGTACCAAAGAAGTTGGGGGGTAGCACCAAATCCTCGACCTCAGGCAACTCAAACATGTCTTCAAGGAGAAGTTCCAGATGCACTCCTTTGGGACCATTCTCCCCTTCATCCAAGAAAACGACTGGCTCGCCTCACTGGATCTACAGGATGCTTACACCCACATCCCCCTGAACCTGTCTTAGAAAATGTTCCTGCACTTCAGGGTGGACAACTGACACTACCAATACAAGGCGCTCCCATTTGGCCTGTCATCTGCACCCCAAGCCTTCTCAAAGTGCATAGTGGTAGCCACAGTGCACCTAAGCAAAGTGGGAATCCATTTCTTCCCCTACCTCAATGACTTGCTGATTGCCACACATTCACAAAGGAAAGCACGCGGAGCCCTCCTGACCACAACATCCCTTCTCCAATCTCTGGGTTTCCTAATCAACTTCAAAAAAAAATCACAGATGGACGCCACACAAGTGGCTGACTCATACTGCTGTCCACAGAGAACCACTGTTACAGTAAGTAACCTCACTTTATTCACAGGTGCACCAATGAACCATATGAAACCAGAACAAGTGAGTCAGGATGAGCAACTAACATCAAACAGAACAACTGTAACAAATCAAAAGACTTGTCACTCTGCTTTCTTTTAAGTTGGCCCTGCCCTGTGGAATTCCCTCCCTCACGCCACGCAGAGCACTCATACTCAAGGTCCTACTTAAGACTCATCTCTTTCACCAGGCATTTGACCTCCCCTCTGCCTCCTCTTCCTAACTCCTGGTATCTCTTTATGTATGTTATGCTTTGTGTGTGTTCTATCCTCACCTTTCCTATCATAAATTTTGTTGTTCCTTTTCCTAAGTGCAGCCATTTATGTACCTATATATTTTTTTCTAAATGGCCCTGACACCATTGGCCTGGCTTCTTTCTGGAGTGGAGGAGTGGCCTAGTGGTTGGGGCAAGGTACTTCCGGCCGGAAGGTCGGGGGTTCAAATCCCACTAGAGGACAGCAACCTTGGGCCGGAAGGACTGGGGTTTCTAGTCCCACAGGTGCTCCTTGTGGTCTTGGGCAAGCCACTTAACCCTCCATAGCCCATATTCCCTGTAAAATAGTTATCTCCAAGTTATAATGCCCTGTTCAATGTAATTTCAGTTTGTTCAATGTAAATCACACTGATGCAGAATAGCACGGTATATAAGAGAATGTAAATAAATAAATGATCAATCAAGCAAAATAATAAAGATAAAGACTATATCAAAATAGCGCCGATGGAGGAAAAAAACCCACATGTCTGGCATGTCTCAAAGCATTTCAGTCAGACATTGGGTCCATTTCCTTTTGTTTTCGTTTTTTTGTTGGTCACTGTCCTGGGATGGGGTCCAGGTTGGGCATACTAGCGGGCTGCTCCAGACGCACCATCTTGCTGCTCTGCCGTGTGTAGGACCGCCATGGTCCTTGAGATAGGTGATAGACATGACTGTGCAGAAAATACAGCGATGAGGATTATGGCTTGCGCCCAGACATCTGAAGCAGAGCAGGTGAAGGTCTCTGCTGTGAAATGTTCTAGCATAACACGGGCAACGATGATCTCTCGACATTATAAAGAAAGCAAAGCATTGGTAATAAAACAAATATAAAGAAGAAAGGCTGAAGATGATGAAAAATGAAACAGAGAAAATTTCAGGAGAGCTTTGTCCTACGTCCGTTTGGCAGAGTGGAGGAAACTAAACTGAGGAAACGAGGAGATCGCTGCGAGCACTTAGAACTTTACACAGTGCCGTTCTCTTCTGGTGCCATCTGATGACATTACTCACTCACGAGCCTCGTTCAATCCCGTTTGTCAATGGGAAAAAACAAACATGAAATCTCCTTCATGGAATTAGGCAACTTGGCAGCTCGGCCCCAGGACCACCAGAGACATTCTTCTAGTCTTTTGCCCGTGAGGCTCCAAAGACAATCAGAACTACAATTTCCTGAATGCAACAGAGCAAAACAAGGACTGGGCAGGGGTCCTCAATTCAGTCTTCGGGACACAGCTAGCCAGTCAGGTTTTCAGGATAGCCACGATGAATAGGCATGAGAGAGATCTGCATTCAATGGAGGTAGTGCATGCAAAACACTCTCATGCCTATTCATTGTGGTTACCCGGAAAACCTGACTGGCTAGCTGTGTGTCCCATGGACTGGGTTGAGGTGGTGATCCTAATGCAGAGGGGAGGGAGGGGGGTTCCTGCTGTGTGAATCTGAGATTGGGTAGGGCAGGGAGGGTTCAGTTGTTGCATAGGAATCACATCTTCACCCTCTCAAACCTCAGTTGGGCACAAGGAGGGTGTATTTCATAAGAAACACAAACCCCTGCAACCTTTAAGTCTTTTTAACCAGTTTATATGTATAATTATAAAAATAAACAAAAGAAAAGAAAGGGATCTGCCAGAAAGCAACCTGCAAAGATTCTTGGGTCAGGGATTCCTTCTCACATAAGGACAACTCTTAAAAATCAATGACCTCCTCCTTCGATTCTCCCCAGCATGTGCCACGTTTGAGTGCCTTTCACGAGTTACACAGTCAAACAGCTGGTGTCAGGGTAGAGTGGCAACGCTACTCATGCCAACCAAGCCTCCCTCCCACTTCCCATTCCTGGAAAGTCTGATGATGGACTGCCAGAGAAGGCCGACTCTCTTCCGAGCCGCAGACTCCCAGCCACTGGAATAGATGGGCGAGGGGCTTACCCTCCCACTGCCAGCGGCGTCTGAAAAGTTCTCACTGTTCTTGGGCAGGGCACTGTCATCTTCATAGGGCCTCGGCTGAGTGCCAGTCACAATGTCATTGCCACGGCCCATAGCTTGGGCCAGATTTTCTAGAAGCGGGCATTGTGTGTCCCAGAGGACTCCAGTGCACTGTACGTGGGCTTTATGAAAAGCTGGCTTTGTGCTGCAGTGCCCTTTGCAGAATTCAATTCCGGGCCAAACTTCTCCTGCTCGCGTAAGCATCCTCTGGCCTATTGTTCCAATATAAAAGAACTGAACACAAGTACTATTGAGAAAAGCGCTCCCCACACGTATACCAACGTCTCACCACTAGCACAAAAAAAAAAATAAGCTAATGCACAAGAGAGATAAAAGGAAAATTCAAATGATTCAAATCTATATGATTACTTTAAGCTTTTGAAAGTTACGAATTGAAGGAAATCAGGACCTGCTCCTTATCAAAGCCCCAGACAGGTGCACCGAGGACCCTGGAGAAGAGCTTGAAAATCCAGGGAAGTTGTAAATAAGAAGGTACGCTCCTTACGCCAAGACAGGGGACCCAAGCTATTCTACAGTGGAGATCTAGGGATAAAACCACAGGGGGGCAAACACAGACCTAGGAAAGCAGAAAGTTGGTGTCTTAAAAATTGTTATCAGGTATCACTGTTCTAATAGACCTCCTTACCAAAGAAAATCCATCAGGAACTACCAGTCCCCGCTCCCTTCTGTGCACGTTTCACAAGCCCCTCTTCAGGACCAGAGCCAGTCCAAAATAAGAAAAATCCTTTAGCCCAATTTTCTCTATAAAGCAGTTGGTGCTGTCGGATTACCACATTGCCACCCACATGCTCATTAAGCATCATTTGAAATCCCAAAAATTCAAATGTATTTTTAATTTGTTGTTTCCCCCCCCCCCCCAAAGTACAAACCCGTGTATATTCCAAGAATTATTTAAGAGCCTCAACAATGCAATCTAACTAAGAATATTCTGCTCAACCACAGATAACGAGCCTTACTCAGCTTGTCCATATTTTTTCAGGCTCATCTTTTCCAGAGCTCTCTCATTTCCCCCCCCCCACCCCAAATTAGCTATAATTCCCCCCCCCCCCTTCTCCGACGAGACTTCATTCCAGTCAGTGATGTGTCTGCACCTGTTCATATTACTTCCATATCTATTCACATCATCAAACATGCTCCGCATATGACTGATAATTCCCCAGTTTAACCAGCCCAATCTGAACCCTTTCACTCTAAGCATGACTAATCCTACTTCTAGCCACAAGTATAGGGCATTTTAACAAGTCCCAGTTCTTTCTTGATATCGCAGCGGGCATATGACTTAGCAAGATCCAAAGTTTTTTGCTATAATTTACAACCCATCAATCACCTCCTTAAATCCTAAGCATTTCCCCAATAAGGATGAATTAGAGGGCAGCTCCACCAAATGTAAGTCCCCTGACACTTTGCTATATTTTGGTGTATTTGCTCCCCCCCCCCCAATCTTCCTCCTAACTAAGGGCATGATTTGCCTTTACCTGCTAGCCAAAAGATTGATATCCACCCTTTATTCCCTTAGACCCCCTTACAAAGGGCCTCAAAAAGAGTTATTCCTGCTATAAACCTCCCAAACCTTCTCAAAAAGACACACAGGTTCCAGAATGCTTGTCCCAGGGCAAGCAGTAGATTTCCCGGATCCTCTTTAATAATGTTTTATGGATCTTTCCTCCAGGAACTTGTCCAAATGTTTCTTAAACCCAGCTACACTAACAGTTTTTACTACATCCTCCGGTAACAAAATTCTAGAATTTGATTATGTGTTGAGTGAAAAAATATTTTTTCTTATTAGTCTTAAACAGGTTACACTGTAGTTTCATTGCATCTTTCTACTTTTTGATGGCGTAAACAATCTACTACTACTACTATTAAACATGTATAAAATGCTACAAGGCATACACAGCTTAGAGCTTACAATCTAATCAAGACAGACAAAAGTTAGGAATAAAGACAGAATAGGGAAGGGTAAGGAGATACAAGGAAAAAAGGGATCAGGACCCAAAGGTAGCCTCAAAGAGGGGAGCCTTTAGCATAGATTTGAAAAGGGGCAGAGATGAAGCCTGACGTACAGACTCAGGAAGTTTTGTACCAGGCATATAATTGATCTACACTTACTATTCCACTCCATTCATTAATTTATAGACCTCTATCATATATAATCTCAGCCATATCTTTTCCAGGTTGAAGAGCCCTAACCTTTTAAGCCTCTCCTCATAGGGGTATCCTTCCATTCCCTTTATGATTTTGGTGGTTCTTCTCTGTACCTTTCCTAATAACGCTATAATCTTTTAAAAACATAAGAACATAAGATATGCCATACTGGGTCAGACCAAGGTCCATCAAGCCCAGTATTCTGTTTCCAACAGTGGCCAATCTAGGTCATACGTACCTAGCAGTCTCCCCAAAAGACACAGGTTCCTCAATGCTTGTATTGGGTCAAGCAGTGATATCCTGGGTCCCCTTCTTAAGAATGGTTTATGGACCTTTCCTCTACGAACTTGTCCAAATCTTTTTTAAACCCAGCTACACTAACAGCTTTTACTACATCCTCCAGTAACAAATTCCAGAGTTTGATTACAAGTTGAGTGAAAAAATATTTTCTTATTAGTCTTAAATAGTTTACCCTGTAGCTTCATTGCATGTCCCCTAGTCTTTTCATATTCTAATGATGTAAACAATCGATCTACATTTACCCATTCCACTCCATTCATTAATTTATAGACCTCTATCATATCTCCCCCTCAGCCGTCTCTTTTCCAGGTTGAAGAGCCCTAACCTTTTTATCCTCTCTTCAGAGGTTAGGAGTTGCTTAAACCCCTAACAGATTACGGAGTACAATCTGGCCAAAGGCAGTGTCCGGATGAGACTCCCTTTCCAGGCAGTAATGCACCATGAAGGTGTGAGCAGAAGACCAGGTTGCGGCCCAGCAGATGTCTGCCAGCGGCACAGAGTGCAGACTAGCGGCAGACGTCACCATCGCTCAGACATTGTGAGCCATGACTCGGCATTCCATAGGAAACCCGGCCTGGATCTGGGCAAAGGCGATGCAGTCCACCACCCAGATGGACAAGGTATGCTTGGTGACTGCCAGCCCCAAAAGGATGGGGTCAAAGGAAACAAAGAGCTGCCCAGACTTGCATTGGAGTCCAAGTCCACTGCAGGTAGAAAGAGAGCGCCCTCTTATAATCCAGGGTGTGGAGAATTGCCGACGCTCGGTCGGTATGAGGCTTTGGGAAAAAGGTTGGCAGCACTATGTCTTGACTGAAATGAAAATTTGAGACAACCTTTGGAAGTAACTTGGTGCGAGTATGCAGAACCACCCGGTTCCTATAGAACCTTGTGTACGATGCCTCGGCCATCAGCGCCTGGAGTTCACTGGCTCTCTGGGAGGAGGTGAGAGCCACCAGGAAGGCCACCTTCCATGACAGATGCCGCAGCAGGCAGGTAGCCATGGGTTCAAAAGGCAGCTTGGTCAGCTGCATGAGGACCACATTGAAGTCCCATTCTGCCCGAGGAGGGCGGGTGGGGGGCTTGGAAAGAAGCAGGCCTCGCATGAAACGAGAGATAAAAGGTAGCCCCGAAAGAGGTTTGCCCTTGACGGGGTGGTGGTTCGCTGAGATGACGCTCAGGTGAATTCTGACAGAGTTAGACTTCAGCCCAGAATGCGTGCGGTGGAGCAGTATGTTTTATGTTTTATGTTTTATTGCATTTGATAAAAACCGCCTTTCATATACAGTCAAGGCGGTGCACAATTAAAATAATTCGTAAAAGGAGGCCAATGGCCAATTAAAAAGAAAGGAAATGTACAATTCTTCAAAAGGACAGGGATAGTAAAAGTAAGACGAGACATAGGGAGAGGATAATAGGGGGAGGGGAGAGGAGGAAGGAGGTTACACGAAAGGGGAAGGAACATCAAACGCTAGGGAAAACAGGTGGGTCTTCAGATTCTTTTTGAATATGTTGAAGTGTGGTTCCAAACGGAGGGGAGGGGGGAGGGCATTCCAAGCAGCGGGTCCAGCAAAAAAGAAGGCAGAGGAGCGTGTGGATTGCAGGTGAGCACGGGAAGGGGAAGGCAAGGTAAGGCGGTTAAGATGAAAGGATCGAGGGGTGTGCCTGGGGGAGTGAAAGTAAATGAGATCCGTAAGATACTGTGGAGTGCTAGTGTGAAATGCTTTATGTACCAGGATGAGAAGTTTAAAGATGGCACGAAAGGGGACAGGCATCCAGTGGAGACGAAAAAGAAGGGGAGTGATATGGTCCCGAAGTGATGAGTGGGTGAGGAGGCGTGCCGCAGTGTTTTGAATACGTTGAAGACGAGAGAGTTGGTATTTAGGAAGACCGATAAATAGGGAGTTAGAAAAATCCACACGAGACATAACCAGAGATAGAACCAGAGTAGTGAGGGCAGAGGGGGAGAGGAAGGGACGAATAGAGCGAATTTGACGAAGGGAGAAGAAAGAGGTTTTAGTGATGTGAGAAATATGCGAACGAAAAGATAGATCAGAGTCGAAATATACACCCAGATAGCGGAATGTGGAGACGAGAGGGACGGGAGCACCAGAAAAGGAAGGAGCCATTGTGGGAGGAGGGCTGTTGTGGGAGAACCAGATAGCGAGAGTCTTAGTAAGATTTAGGTGGAGACAGTTAAGAGTTAACCATTGTGACACAGCTGAGAGACAGGAGTCGAGAGTGGTGAGATCGGGACAAGTGGGCGAGGTGTGATGTAACAGGAGAATATCGTCGGCGTAAAGAAAAGCAGACAGACCAAACTGTTGGATCAGGGAGGCAAGAGGGGCAAGGAAAAGGTTGAAAAGAAGTGGGGCAAGGACAGATCCCTGAGGGACCCCACAAGAAAGGTGATGTGATTCAGAGGGGGGGATGGAAGCTGAAGATGAGAGGACTGCACAAGATCTAGAAGAGAGGAAAGAGTGAAACCAGTGGTGAACAGTGCTACAAAGGCCCGCATCCCGCAAACGTTGAAGAAGAAGAGAGTGGTCAACCAGATCAAAAGCTGCAGAAAGATCAAGAGCAACCGCCACCGATATATCACCACGGTCGTGTGCAGTGTGTAGAGCATTAGTGAAAGCCAAAAGAACAGTTTCGACGCTGTGACCTTGACGAAAACCAGACTGACGGGGGTGAAGGAAATTAATAGAATCAAGGTGATGGGAGAGTTGAGCAAAAACGAATTTCTCAAGCAGTTTAGATAGGAAAGGAAGATTAGAGACAGGACGGAAGTGGGCAGGGACCAAGGGATCAAGTGATGGATTTTTTAGAATAGGACGTATGAGAGCGTGCTTCCAAGAATTCGGGAAAAACCCAGTGGACAGGCTAGAATTAAATATTACTAGAATGTAAGGAAGGAGACCCAGGGAGGGTGTGAGAAGCCAAGACGAGGGGATGGGGTCTAGAGCACAGAAAGTTTTTTTTGAAGAAGAGATAAGATGATGGAGCTCAGGAGTGGAAATAGGTTCAAAGGAAGCCCAAGAGTGAGAAAGTTGTGAGATGGGTGGGGGGGAAGGAACAGGAGGAGGGGAGGTGAGAGGGTCAGGACAGGACGGTAAAGATGCTCTCAGAGATTTGACCTTATTAGTAAAAAAAGAGGCTAGTTGCGAAGGGGGGGGGGCTGGGGAAGATGAAGGGATTGATGTGGAAGTGTGTAGGGATATGAGAGATTGAAAAGTAGAATACAAGTGCCGAGTCTGGTTTGGAGCAGTGGTGATAGCATTAGAGAAAAAGGAGCGCTTAGCAGAATGGACCTGTGACCGATAATAAGAGTGGTGAGAGTTGAAGACTGCTAGAGAAGTGGGAGAGGGGGCCTTACGCCACAGCCGCTCCGCTCTTCGGAGTTGGGAACGGAGCAGCCGTAGACCACTATGGTACCAAGGGTGTGATGGACGGCGACGGGTGGGACGGGGACGCAGAGGGGCAATCTGATCAAGGGTGGAAGAGAGAGTGGAAGACCAAAGGGCAGCCTGGGAGTTGGGTGACAAGAGGGGGAAGTCTGAAGGAAAAATCTCAGCTGCTGGAGGAAATTGTGTAAGGGTGAGGGAGGTAAGGGGCCGAGTGTGAGGGATGGAGGGAGAAGAGGATTGCGGAGGGGAGGAAGCGAGAGGAAGAGCTCCGGACCAAGAGCAGGAAAAGGTGAGGCAAACATGGTCCGACCATGGAAGACAAGTGGAGCTAATACTAGAAAGTGTGAGGGAGGAAGAGGATGATGTTAAAAGAAGGTCGAGAGTATGACCTGCCTGGTGGGTGGGAATGGAGACATGTTGAACAAGGGATAGGTCGTTAAGAAGGGAAAGAAAAGAGTGTTCACGGGGGGAGGAAGGAGAGTCTACATGGATATTAAAATCCCCTGCTATGAGAATGTGGGGGAAAGCTAAGGAGATGTCAGTGAGGGTTAGAAGTAGAGCGTCCCAAAGCTCAGAGCGAAGGGCAGGTGGGGAATACATAAGAAGCACATGGGCAGGCGGTGAGGTATGGAGAAGGAGGAGAAGAGACTCAGGGTAATGCAACAGAGGGGAGGAGATTTGTGTGAAAGAAATGGTGGGGTGAAGTAAGGCAGCTACACCCCCACCCGATCGTCCACTACGGGGAAGAGACACTGCAGAGTATCCAGGAGGAAGACATCGAGCGAGTAGAGCATCCTCTCCGTCCCTGAGCCAAGTCTCAGTGAGGAGGGTAAGTTTAAGAGAAGAGCAGATAACGAGATCCTGGACAAGGAGGGACTTGTTACGCAGGGAGCGACAGTTTAGAAGACCGATAGAAAGAGGGGAAGATGAAAGATTACCCGGGTCAGGAGAAAAAGAGGGTGCCGAGGGAGAGGAAGGAATAAGGCGAAGATTGGAGATGCAGCGAGTACGAGTACTAAACAATCTGCCCGGCCGTCTGCCCCAGGCCACAGGAATAGCGGCCATAGGATCTGGGATGAGTGGTGCCAGATGATTAGAGTGAGGGGACCACGCACCTGTTAGAGACGGAGCAGGAGCGACACTAGAAGGTGAGCAAACTGGATCTGGAGGTTCGTCGTTCGGAGGAAACTGGAGGGCGAGAAGGAGAAGAAACACCAAGTGGAAGCGAGAACGAACAGCGACGCGGTCACCGCGGCCGGAGCGGCCCCAAGGAGCGCCCCCAAGGAGCACGACGTGCTCCTTAGGTGCGCTCCTTCGGTGCGCGCCCCCGTCGCGCGCCGCGGCGACGAGCGCCGCAGGCGCTGGGGCTTTATGCTGGAGGTGCAGCGTACCTCGTTGAGCGCGACTGCGTGAACGCGGCCGCGGCACTTCCGGGATGGGCGGAACCAACTGGCAGGCAGATGACTGTGAGCCTGCGTACAGAGGGGAGGACTGGGAAAACAAGACAAACAGGTAAATGCAGCAAGCAAACAGAAAAGGCAGCAAAGAATATAGCACTGTGTCAGCGCAGGCGCTGGGGCTTTATGCTGGAGGTGCAGCGTACCTCGTTGAGCGCGACCGCGTGAACGCGGCCGCGGCACTTCCGGGATGGGCGGAACCAACTGGCAGGCAGATGACTGTGAGCCTGCGTACAGAGGGGAGGACTCGTTGAGCGCGACCGCGAGACCGCTGCCGCTGCAGTTCCTGTTCCGTCCGAACCAACTGGCAGGCAGATGACTGTGAGCCTGCGTACAGAGGGGAGGACTCGTTGAGCGCGACCGCGTGAACGCGGCCGCGGCACTTCCGGGATGGGCGGAACCAACTGGCAGGCAGATGACTGTGAGCCTGCGTACAGAGGGGAGGACTCGTTGAGCGCGACCGCGTGAACGCGGCCGCGGCACTTCCGGGATGGGCGGAACCAACTGGCAGGCAGATGACTGTGAGCCTGCGTACAGAGGGGAGGACTCGTTGAGCGCGACCGCGTGAACGCGGCCGCGGCACTTCCGGGATGGGCGGAACCAACTGGCAGGCAAGTATTGCAAGACTAAGCCGGTAGGGCAAGAAAATGGGTCCACTTGGAGCTCCGAGCACCACACAGAGAACCAACGCCACTTGAAAATGTAAGCTCGTCTGGTCGAGTTCTTCTGCAAGGCTAGAAGAATGTCTTCAATCTCCACAGGGAGATGGTAGGAGGCAAGAACGACCCACTCAGCCACCAAGCCGTGAGGGACAGATTGGGCTGAAGAAGCAGACCCTCCCTCCTGTGTCAGCAGCTCTGGTGAGAACCTGAGTGGGACTGGCGGCTCCATCGAGAGACAGAGCAGCAGCAGGAACCAAGGCTGGCCACCTCGGGGCTATGAGAATCAAAGCCCTTTCCCGTTGGATCTTGAGAAGGGTCCGGGCAATGAGGGGCATGGGGGGGGGGAGGCATATAGCAAACTGTGTCCCACGAGAGGAAGGCGGCATCGGGGGCCACTCTGTCCCGGTGCAGCAGGGGACTGCAGAACCGAGGAAGTTGCGAGTTCACCGGGCTGGCAAAGAGGTCCAGGTCCGGTGTCCCCCAATGTTGAAAGAGGCGCTGCGCCATTCAGGGACACAGGCACCACCTCGTGTGGCCAGAGGATCCTGCTGAGCCGGTCCACCAATGCATTGTCCTGGCCCAGGAGGTAGGTGGCCTGGATGGTTATGTCCTGGCTCACTGCAAAGGAGCATAGGGCTATCACCTCTGCACAGAGGTTGTAGGAGCCGGTGTCACCCTGTTTGTTCACATAGAACATCGTGACCTGGTTGTCCGTTTGGACCAGCACTGCTCGGTGCTGCAAGCGGTCCCTGAAAACCTGGGAGCGAGGCAAATTGCCCAGAGTTCTAGCAGGTTGATCTGCTGCCGGGACTCCGAGGGACCAGAACCCCCAAGTGTGCCGTCCCTTGCAGTGAGCTCCCCAGCCCGCCAGGGATGCGTCCTTGGTCAAGACCACCCGATGCACCAGGGCTTGGAACATCATACCACGAAGCTGATTTCAAAACTCCTGCCACCAAGCCAGAGACTCTGCCACGCTGGGAAAGACAGACAGGGTCCCAGAGGTGGCCAGCCGACTGCGTCCATTGCGCTCTGAGGCACCACTGTGTCACCCGCATGTTGAGACAGGTGTTGGGCACGACATGGACCATGGAGGCTTTGTGGCTGAGAAGGCGAAGCATCATCCGGGCTGGGACGGAGCTGCAGCACTGCACCTCGGATGCCAGGGACACAAGGCAGTCCGCTCTATCCTGAGGGAGAAAAGCCATGGCCCAGAGGGTGTCCAAGCGAGCCCCAATGAACTCCAGGGATTGAACTGGAGTGAGCTGGGACTTTGGGTAATTGATCACTAACCCCAGATGCTCCAGGAGGAAAATGGTGTGGTCCGTGGCATATCTGGCTTCGGAGGCTGTGCCCCCTGTTATGAGTCAGTCATCTAGGTAAGGGTAGATGAAAATGCCCTGCAGCTGCAGATGGGATGCAGCCATAGCCAAGCACTTTGTGAAGACCCACAGGGCAGATGCGAGGCCAAAGGGAAGTAACCTATACTGGTTATGGTTTCCCTGAACCATGAAGCAGAGGTACTTCTGTGTTTGGGATGGACAAGGATGTGAGCTGGAGGTAGGGGAGTAACATTCCAAGGGAGAGCATCTTGAACTTCTCCCACACCAGGAACTTGTTTAGGTTCCATAGGTCAAGGATAGGTCAAAGGCCCCCTTGTCCGCTTTGGGATGAGGAAGTATCAGGAGTAAAATCTTCATCCTCAGAGTTGCAGTGGGACGAGTTCTACCGCGCCGTCCTCGAGGAGGCCTGCAACTTCCTGACTCAGGAGGGCCTGGTGCTGGGGAAGCAGATGTGGTTCCTTGGGAAAGTACTGGGGAGGGGCGTGGTCCAGGTGGAGGTGATAGGCAGCGGCACCAGCGGCTCAGACCTCCACCACCCAGAACAGGGAGCGGACTGCAGACTCCACCCGCTCCCTGCACCGAAGGCCAATCAGGACCAACCAGCAGCCGTATTTAAAAATTCCAAAAGGCGAGACTGCGCCTGGCGGGCCCGCGCCTGGGGGCCCTTTGGCATGGCCCGGAGGCGTGGACATAAGATGGCACCACAATGAAGAGCACCGATCAACAACTTGCAGATAAAGACGTATAGGAGCTGAACACCCACCCAGAGGCAAGGTTGAGGACTGCAATAAACCTGCAAAGACCACCTCCAGCAGCTCAGCTGAGCCCCGATCAGCGGCGGGAAGAAGATCGGGAGGCCACAACTCCTCCCGGTTCCTCTCACGTGGCCAATCAGGGCCCAACGCACCCCAGCAACAGGTACTTTAAAAAGCACCTCCTGGCGCCATCAGCCTTCCTCCAGCTGCCTTCCCACCAGCAGTTTAAAACTTTGGCGCTGCTGCAGCCCAGCGATCTTCACGCCCTCCACCTGACCGAGAAAACAGAACCAAAAGTCTCAAGTAATAAACTACACAAAGTAAGCATACACCATGTTAAAGCCTGTAGACCCCTTTGCTACCTCACTGCTACCACATTGCTTGCAAAAATACCATATGCTGCACAGCCTGTAGACTGTAGACTCCATTGCTACCTTACTGCTATCTCATTGCTTGCAATATACCATATGCTGCACAGCCTGTAGACTCCATTGCTACCTCATTGCTTGTAATATAACATATACTGCTTAGTCTGTAGAATCCACTGCTACCTCATTGCTTGTAATATAACATATACTGCATAGCCCCTCCCTGTTCCTCCTCTATGGCTCCACATCACATTGTCCTCCTCTTCTTCATACTCCCTGTTTCCCCTCCTTCCAGCACCCTCATTCCTTCCCTCCCTACCCCCCCTTCACCATCCTCACTTCCCCCTCCACTCTGTCCTCTAACCAATCATCAGCTTTTGAGCTTCATCGCTCTCTCCCTCTCATTCAACCTTACCCTCATTGCCACCGTACTGTCTCCTCTCTACCCTGTACTCTGCTACTTCTTCTCCTTCTCTCTTCCCGAGGTATCAACCCCAACCCTGGCCCCCTAGATCTCTGTCTCACTCTGAGAGGACATCCTCACGCAACTTGTCTAATCTTATCCACATCCCTCTCCTTTCCCCTTCCACACTCTCCTTCTCATGTGCCTTGTGGAACACACACTCTGTCTCTAATAAACTTGCTTTTACTCGTGATCTCTTTATCTCTAATGCTCTACATCTTCTTGCCCTGAGACCTGGCTCCTCCCAGATGATACCGCATCTTCTGCTGCTCTCTGCCATGGGGGCTATCAGTGCTCCCACATGCCTTGCCCACTGGCCGTGGTGGTGGTGTTGGGCTCCTACTTTCTCTCTCTTGCCAATTCCAACCCCTCCTGCTGCCTCAGTCTCACTCCTTCCCTCTTTTGAAGTACACGCCATTTGCCTTTTCACTCCACTTCCTCTCCGGGTAGCTGTTATTTATCGACCTCCTGACAAGTCTGCTACTACCTTCCTCACTGACTTTGACTCATGGCTTTCCTTCTTTCTGGATTCATCTTCCCCTACTCTTATCCTTGGCGACTTCAACATCCATGTCGATAACCCCTCTGATCCTTATGCTCTAAAGCTCCTCTCCCTTACCTCCTCGTTTGACCTCCAACTTTGTTCCACTGCCCCCACTCACCAGCATGGCCACTGCCTGGACCTGATATTTTTCTCTAATTCCTCACCCTCGAACTTCCTTAATTCAGTCCTTCCCTTATCCGACCATCACCTTCTAAGCTTTAATCTTCATCTCCCGCTGCCTCAACCTCGTCCACTCTCCTCCAACCTCTTTAGAAACCTTCATGCTATTGATCCCTTGACTCTCTCTTCCACCATTTCTCAGTCTCTTTTTTCCATTCTGTCATCCAAGTCTGTCAACAAAGCAGTAACCTCCTACAATGCTGCACGCTCCTCGGCTCTGGATGCTCTCGCTTCACCCACCCCATGTCCTGTGAGATGCTCTGCGCCCCAACCCTGGCTTTCTTCAACTATCCGCTATCTATGTTCCTGTGCCCGTGCTGCTGAGCGTGCTTGGTTCAAATTCCACTCCCCTGAAGACTTTCTACACTTCAAATTCATGCTTGTCTCTTTCCAGTCAGCCATAGCTCTTGCCAAACAAGACTACTATGTCCAGCTGACTAACTCCGCTGCTCGACTCATTTTCTGCCAGTCTCGTTTTTCCCACATCACTCCTCTCCTCATGTCGCTTCATTGGCTTCCCATCCGTCTCCGTATCCAATTTAAACTTCTCCTCCTGACCTATAAATGTATTCACTCTTCTGCCCCCCAGTACCTTTCATCTCTCATCTCTCCTTACACCCCCTCTCGGTTGCTTCGCTCTTCTAACAGTCTTCGTTTATCTGTGCCCGTTACTCGTACTGCCAATTCCAGACTTCGCTCCTTCCAACTAGCAGCACCCTTTGCTTGGAATAGTCTTCCTATCTCTGTGTGCCAGGCGTCCTCTCTGGCCATTTTCAAGTCCAGACTCAAATCCCACCTCTTCACTATTGCTTTCCATTCCTGTCTTACCCTATCTTGATCTCTCTATCAACAGCAGACAGAGCTTAAAGATCCCAAATTACCCATGTCTAACAATAGCCAAATTAATATGAATAAAATACATTCTCTAAAATGCTTGTATGCAAATGCTAGAAGTCTAAAAAATAAGATAAGAACATAAGATATGCCATACTGGGTCAGACCAAGGTCCATCAAGCCCAGTATTCTGTTTCCAACAGTGGCCAATCTAGGTCATATGTACCTAGCAGTTTCCCCAAGAGACAAGTTCCACAATGCTTGTACTGGGTCAAGCATTGATATTTTCGGTCACTTCTTAATAATGGTTTATGGACCTTTCCTCCAGGAACTTGTCCAAACCTTTTTTAAACCCAGCTACACTAACAGCCTTTACTACATCCTCGGGTAACAAATTCCAGAGTTTGATTACACGTTGAGTGAAAAAATATTTTATTTTATTAGTCTTAAATAGTTTACCCTGTAGCTTCATTGCATGTCCCCTAGTCTTTCTATATTCTGATAACGTAAACAATCGATTTACATTTACCCGTTCCACTCCGTTCATTAATTTATAGACTTCTATCATATCTCCCCTCAGCCGTCTCTTTTCCAGGTTAAAGAGCCCTAACCTTTTTAGCCTTTCTTCATAGGAGTATCCTTCCATCCCCTTTACCATTTTGGTGGCTCTTCTCTGAACCTTTTCTAAAATCGCTATATCCTTTTTAAGATACGGCGACCAGAATTGCACACAATATTCAAGGTGCAGTCTCACCATGGAACGATATAGAGGCATTATAATATCTTTTGTTTTATTTTCCATTCCTTTCCTTATTATACCTAGCATTCTATTTGCTCTCTTCGCCGCCGCTGCACACTGGGCCGAGGGTTTTAACATGGTATCCACAATGACGCCTAAATATTTTTCCTGGGTGGTGGTTCCTAATGTGGAACCTTGCATCGTGTAACCATAGTTTGGGTTGTTCTTCCCTAGGTGCATAACCTTGCACTTGTCCACATTAAATTTCATCTGCCATTTTGATGCCCAGTCTTCCAATTTATCAAGATCCTCCTGTAATTTTTCACAATCCTCTTGGGTTTTAACAACTTAAAATAGTTTTGTCTCATCTGCAAATTTGATAACCTCACTCGTTATTCCACTTTCCAGGTCATTTATGAATATGTCAAAAAGCAGCGGACCCAGCACAGATCCCTGGGGTACACCACTATTCACCTTTCTCCATTGGGAAAATTGGCCATTTAGCCCTACCCTCTGCTTTCTATCTTTTAACCAGTTCCTGATCCACAATAGTACACTGCCTCCTATCCCATGACTCTTTAGTTTTGCCAAACGTCTCTGATGAGGGACCTTGTCAAAGGCTTTCTGAAAGTCCAGATACACAATATCAACCGACTCACTTTCGTCCACCTGTTTATTCACACCTTCAAAAAAACATAACAGATTAGTAAGACAAGATCTTCCATGTCTAAAGCCATGTTGGCTGTCTCCCATTAGGTTGTGACTATCTACATGCTGAGTAATTTTATTTTTTATGATGGTTTCTACCATTTTTCCTGGTACCGACGTCAGGCTCACCGGTCTGTAGTTTCCCGGATCACCCCTGGAACCCTTTTTAAAAATTAGTGTTACATTGGCGATCCTCCAATCTTCAGGTATTAGAGATGATTTTAATGATAGTTCACAGATTACTGATAGAAGGTCTGCAATCTCATATTTCAGTTCTTTCAACACCCTTGGATGTATACCATCCGGCCCAGGTGATTTGCTACTCTTCAGTTTAATAGTTGTAAGACATCTTCCCGATGTATTGATATTTCCTTCAATTCTTCCGCACCTTTAAATACCACTTCAGTCATGGGTAACATCCCTACATCTTCCTCAGTAAAGACCGAAGCAAAGAATTCATTCAGTCTCTCCGCTATCGTCGCCTCTTAGTGCTCCTTTAACCCCTTTATCATCTAATGGACCAACTGACTCTCTCACAGGTTTTTTGCTACGAATGTACTTGAAAAGGTCTTTATTTCGCGTTTTTGTTTCCGCAGCGAGCTTCTTCTCAAATTCTCTCTTTGCCTGCCTTATCAATGCCTTGCATTTGACTTGCCAGTGCTTGTGCTGTTTCCAGGTTTCGTCGTTTGGCTCTTTTTTCCATTTCCTGAAAGATGCTTTTTTGGCAACAGCCTCTCTGACCTCCCCTTTAAACCATGCTGGCAGTTTTTTGGACTTATTTATTTATTTATTTATTTACATTCTCTTATATACCGCGCTATTCTGCATCAGTGCGGTTTACATTGAACAAACTGAAATTACATTGAACAGGGTATTATAACTTGGAGATAACTATTTTGCAAGGAACATGGGCTATCGAGGGTTAATTGGCTTGCCCAAGACCACAAGGAGCACCTGTGGGACTAGAAACACCAGCCCTTCCGGCCCAAGGTTGCTGTCCTCTAGTGGGATTTGAACCCCCGACCTTCCGGCCTGAAGTACCTTGCCCCAACCACTAGGCTACTCCTCCACTCCACTTTTCTTAAAGCATGGAATACAGCTGGTCTGGGCTTCCAAGATAGTATTTTTCAACAACACCCAAGCTTGATGTACGTCTTTAACCTTTGCAACTGCTCCTTTTAGTTTTTTCTTAACTGTTTTCCTCATTTTATCATAGTCTCCCTTTCGAAAGTTAAAAGGTAGTACTGTGGATTTCCTTACTATCCCCCTCCTCCACTAATTAAATCAAAGGTGATCATGCTATGATCACTATTGCCAAGTGGCCCCAACACCTTTATCTCTTGCACTAGATCTGGTGTTCCACTAAGGACTAGGTCTAATATGGCTTCCCCTCTGGTTGGTTCATGAACCAGTGCTCCAAGAAGCAGTCATTTATTTCATCTAGGAACTTTATCTCCCTAGCATGTCCTGATGTGACACTGACCCAGTCGATACTGGGGTAATTGAAATCACCCATTATTATTACTGCGCTGTAACCTTTGTTAGCTTCCTTGATTTCTTTGAGCATTTCATCATCCATTTGGTCATTCTGGCCAGGTGCTCGATAGTACACTCCCACTGCCATTGCCTTCCCCCTTTTATATGGAATTTCAATCCATATAGATTCTACAGCAGATTTTGTTTCCTGCAAAACTTTAATCCTTTCTGAGTCAATGCCCTCTCTAACATAGAGCGCAACCCCTCCACCAATTTGATCAGCTCTATCATTAAGATATAGTTTGTACCCAGGTATCAGTGTCCCACTGGTTGTCCTCCTTCCACCATGTCTCTGATATTCCAATCATATCTAACCTTTCATTTAGTGCTATATATTCTAACTCTCCCATCTTATTCTTTAGACTTCTAGCATTTGCATACAAGCATTTTAGAGAATGTATTTTATTCATGTTAATTTGGCTATTGTTAGACATGGGTAAATTGGGATCTTTAAGCTCTGTCTGCTCCATACTCGAGGGCATTTGGGCTACTTTACTCTTTTGTGGAACCTCTCTGCTTTTGGTAGTATCCTTCAAGGATACATTCTTCCGAACCATCCGCTCTTGGGCGACTGTCGGCTTTCCCCTAATATCTAGTTTAAAAGCTGCTCTCTCTCCTTTTTAAAAGGTTAATGCCAGCAGCCTGGTTCCATCCCGGTTAAGGTGAAGCCCATCCCTTCGGAAGAGCCCCTCCTTTCCTCAGAATGTTCCCCAGTTCCTAACAAATCCAAAACCCTCATCTCTGCACCATTGTCTCATCCACGCATTGAGACTCCAGAGCTCTGCCTGCCTTTTGGTTCCTGCGCGTGGAACAGGAAGCATTTCGGAGAATGCTACCATGGAAGTTCTGGATTTCAACTTCCTACCTAAAAGCCTAAATTTTGCCTCCAGAACCTCCCTACCACATTTTCCTATGTCATTGGTACCGACATGTACCAAGACAGCAGATTCCTCCCCAGCACTATCTAAGACCTTATCTAGGTGGCACGTGAGGTCCACTACCTTCGCACCAGGCAGGCATGTTACCCGGCCATCCTCACGTCCACCAGCCACCCAGCTATCTACATGCCTAATGATCGAATCACCAACTATAACGGCTGTCCTTACCCTTCCCTCATAGGCACATGGCCCTGGAGAAACTTCCTCGGTGCAAGAGGGTTTTACATCATCTGGAGGACAGGTCCTAGTTACAGGATCACTTCCTGCCACACCAGGGTGATGCTCTCCTGTCACGTGACCTCTCTCCTCCATGGCAACAGGGGTGCTGCCAGACTGGAGGTGGGACTTCAGGACTATATCCCTGTAGGTCTCGTCTATGTACCTCTCTGTCTGTCTTATGTTTTTCAAGTCTGCTACTTTAGCCTCTAGAGAACGGACTTGTTCCCTGAGAGCAAAGAGCTCCTTGCACCTAGTGCACACGTAAGACCTATCACCAACTGGGAGAAAATCATACATGTGACACTCAATGCAAAAGACTGGAAAGCCCCCATCCCGCTGATGGACTGCTGTCTGCATCTTAGTTTTAAGTTTAAGAACATAAGAACATAAGAAATGCCATACTGGGTCAGACCGAGGTCCATCAAGCCCAGTATCCTGTTTCCAACAGTGGCCAATCTAGGTCATACGTACCTAGCAGTTTCCCCAAAAGACACAGGTTCTGCAGTGCTTGTACTAGGCCAAGCATTGATATCCTGGGTCCCTTTTTAATAGTGGTTTATGGACCTTTCCTCCAGGAACTTGTCCAAACCTTTTTTAAACCCAGCTATACTAACAGCCCTTACTACATCCTCCGGTAACAGATTCCAGAGTTTGATTACACGTTGAGAGAAGAAATATTTTCTCCTATTTGTCTTAAATAGTTTACCCTGTAGCTTCATTACATGCCCCCTAGTCCTTCTATATTCTGATAGCGTAAACAATTTATCCACGTTTATCCGTTCCACTCCATTCATTAATTTATACACCTCTATCATATCTCCCCTCAGCCGCCTCTTTTCTAGGTTAAAGAGCCCTAACCTTTTTAGCCTCTCTTCATAGGAGTAGCCTTCCATCCCCTTCACCAATTTGGTGGCTCTTCTCTGTACTTTTTCTAATAACTCTATGTCCTTTTTAAGATACGGTGACCAGAATTGCACACAATATTCAAGGTGCGGTCGTACCATGGAGCGATACAGAGGCATTATAATATCCTTTGTTTTATTCTCCATCCCTTTCCTTATGATACCTAGCATTCTATTTGCTTTCTTGGCCGCCGCTGCACACTGGGCGGAGGGTTTTAACATGTTATCCACGATGACTCCTAAATCTTTTTCCTGGGTGGTGGTTTCTAATGTGGAGCCTTGCATCTTGTAACTATAGTGTGGGTTGTTCTTTCCTAGGTGCATAACTTTGCACTTGTCCACATTAAATTTCATCTGCCATTTGGATGCCCAGTCTTCCAATTTATCCAGATCCTCCTGCAGTTTTCCACAATCCTCTTGGGTTTTAACAACTTTAAACAGTTTTGTGTCATCTGCAAATTTGATTACCTCACTAGTTATTCCCTTTTCCAGGTCATTTATGAATATGTCAAAAAGTAGCGGACCCAGTACAGATCCCTGGGGTACTCCACTATTCACCTTTTTCCATTGGGAATATTGGCCATTTAGCCCTACCCTCTGCTTTCTATCTTTTAACCAGTTCCCGATCCACAATAGTACACTGCCTCCTATCCCATGACTTTTTAGCTTCGCCAAAAGTCTCTGATGGGGGACCTTGTCAAAAGCTTTCTGAAAGTCCAGATACACTATATCAACCGACTCACCTTTGTCTACCTGTTTATGCACACCTTCAAAAAAACAGATCAGATTAGTAAGACAAGATCTTCCTTGTCTAAAGCCATGTTGGCTGTCTCCCATTAGGCCATGACTATCTACATGCTGTGTAATTTTGTTCTTTATGATGGCTTCTACCATTTTCCCTGGTACTGACGTCAGGCTCACCGGTCTGTAATTTCCCGGGTCACCCCTGGAACCCTTTTTAAAAATTGGTGTTACGTTGGCGACCCTCCAATCTTCAGGTATTACAGATGATTTTAATGAAAGTTCACAGATTACCAATAACAGGTCTGCAATCTCATATTTCAGTTCTTTCAACACTCTGGGATGTATACCATCCGGTCCAGGTGATTTGCTACTATTCAGTTTATCAAATAGTTGTAATATATCTTCCCGGTGTAGCGATATTTCTCTCAATTCCTCTGCAGTATCACCTTTAAATACCACTTCAGTCTTGGGTAACACCCCTACATCTTCCTCAGTAAAGACCGAAGCAAAGAATTCATTCAGTCTCTCTGCTATAGCCTTGTCTCCTCTTACTGCCCCTTTTACCCCTCTATCATCTAATGGTCCAATTGACTCTCTCACAGGCCTTTTGCTACGAATGTACTTGAAAAAGTCTTTATTTCGTGTTTTTGCTTCCGTAGCAAGTTTCTTCTCAAATCTTCCCGCTTTGCCTGCCTTATCAATGCTTTGCATTTAACTTGCCAGTGCTTGTGCTGTTTCCAGTTTTCATCATTTGGCTCTTTTTTCCATTTTCTGAAGGTTGCTCTTTTGGCAGCAACAGCCTCTCTGACCTCACCTTTAAACCATGCTGGCAGTTTTTTGGACTTTCTTCCACTTTTCTTAATGCGTGGAATACAGCTGGTCTGGGCTTCGAGGATAGTATTTTTAAATAACACCCAAGCTTGCTGTAAGTCTTTAACCTTTGGAACCGCTCCTTTTAGTTTTTTCCGAACTATATTCCTCATTCTATCATAGTCACCCTTTTGAAAGTTAAAAGGTAGTACTGTGGATTCCTTTACTATCTGTCCTCCACTGATTAAATCAAACATGATCATACTATGATCACTATTGCCAAGTGGTCCCAACACCCTTATTTCTTGCACCAGATCTGGCGTTCCACTAAGGACTAGGTCCAGTATGGCTTCCCCTCTGGTCGGTTCATGAACCAGCTGCTCCAAGAAGCAGTCATTTATTTCATCTAGAAACTTTATCTCTTTAGCTTGTCCTGCTGTGACACTGTCCCAGTCGATACCGGGGTAATTGAAATCACCCATTATTACTACTCTGTTGTGGCTTTTGTTAGCTTCCTTGATTTCTTTGAGCATTTCATCATCCATTTGTTCATTCTGGCCAGGTGGTCGATAGTATACTCCCACTGCCATCACCTTCCCCTTCATAAATGGAATTTCAATCCATAGAGATTCTACAGCATATTTTGTTCCCTGCAAAACTTTAATCCTTTCTGACTCAATGCCCTCTCTAACATAGAGCGCAACCCCTCCACCAATTTGTTCAGCTCTATCATTACGATATAGTTTGTATCCAGGTATCACAGTGTCCCACTGGTTATCCTCCTTCCACCATGTCTCTGAGAGTGCAATCATATCTAACCTCTCATTTAATGCTATATATTCTAATTCTCCCATCTTATTGTTTAGACTTCTAGCATTGGCATACAAGCATTTTAGAGACTGTATTTTATTAATATTAATCTGGCTATTGGTAGGCATGGGTAATTGGGAATCTTTATGCTCTGTCTGCTCCTTACTCAAGGGCATTTGGGCTACTATACTCCCTTTTGGAACCTCACTGCTTTTGGTAGTATCCTTCAAGGATACCTTTGTCCGAACCGTGCGCTCCTGGGTGACTGTCGGCTTTCCCCTATTTTCTAGTTTAAAAGCTTCTCTATCTCTTTTTTAAAGGTTAATGCCAGCAGTCTGGTCCCATCCTGATTAAGGTGAAGCCCATCCCTTCGGAAGAGCCCCCCCTTTCCCCAGAATGTTCCCCAGTTCCTAACAAATCCAAAACCCTCATCCTTGCACCATTGTCTCATCCACGCATTGAGACTCCGGAGCTCTGCCTGTCTTTTGGGTCCTGCACGTGGAACAGGAAGCATTTCGGAGAACGCTATCCTGGAAGTTCTGGATTTCAACTTCCTACCTAAAAGCTTAAATTTAGCCTCCAGAACTTCCCTACCACATTTTCCTATGTCATTGGTACCAACATGTACCAAGACAGCAGACTCCCCCCCAGCACTATCTATGATCCTATCTAGGCGGTGCGTGAGATCTGCTACCTTCGCACCAGGCAGGCATGTTACCAGGCGATCCTCACGTCCACCAGCCACCCAGCTATCTACATTCCTAATGATTGAATCACCAACTATAACAGCTGTCCTGACCCTCCCCTCATGGGGACATGGCCCTGGAGAAACATCCTCGGTGCGAGAGGGTTTTACATCACCTGGAGGACAGGTCCTAGTTACAGGATCACTTCCTGCCACACCAGGGTGATGCTCTCCTGTCACGTGACCTCTCTCCTCCATGGCAACAGGGATGCTGCCAGACTGGAGGTGGGACTTCAGGACTATATCCCTGTAGGTCTCGTCCATGTACTTCTCTGTCTTTCTTATGTCTTCCAGGTCTGCTACTCTAGCCTCTAGAGAACGGACTCGTTCCCTGAGAGCAAAGAGCTCCCTGCACTTAGTGCATATGTAGGACCTCTCACCAACTGGGAGATAATCATACATGTGACACTCGATGCAAAAGACTGGAGAACCCCCATCTCGTTGCTGGACCTCTGACTGCATCTTAGTTTAAAGCTTGTGTTTAGGTCTTTTAAATCGGTATATAATAAGGATTGGTGTAGATGCTTATACTAATAAAAGTGTATCTAATACCCCTAATACACCCTGTGTACCTGAAGCTAATTAATCACAGGTCCTCTGTGTATGACTGATTTGGATTAAGAGCTGCACCTGAGAGCAGCCCCTTTCCTCTAAGATGTCCAAGTACCTATAAAACTACAATTTCCCCAGGGGTGGGTGGGTGCTGGGGAGGGAGGGGGGGAGATAAGTCCTATTAAAGAGGGCAGTTACAAGGTACCCTGTCCTGAACCCTCAGCAGGGGGATGGGGGTACCACACAAAGCCCAGTTAGTTGAGAGAGGCAAGGTAAGTACAGCTGAGAAGGCTGAACTTGCACACCACTAAGACAAACACTAAATAATTAAACAAACAACAGTTAGACAAACAGTAAATAATTAAATAAACAGCTAGAACTCACAGTAAGATGTCCCAGGAGGCAAAAATCCACTCACTAGCAGAGCTCTGTAAAAGTTCAGCCTTTCTCTGATCAGAGAAAAGCAAACTAAAACAGCCTATGCACACGTGGAGAAAACAGGAACAAGGTTACAGGATACCTCAGGGGGAGGGGGTCAGGGGGAGGAGTCACTCAGGCAGGCAAGGACAGGAAAAAGCTTAACAAACAGCAGGCTCTGGGGAGAGAGATTAATTCAAAATGGCTACCACACACACAGGGGGAGGAGTCACTCAGGCAGGCAAGGACAGGAAAAGCTTAACAAACAGCAGGCTCTGGGGAGAGAGATTAATTCAAAATGGCTACCACACAAGGCCCAGTTAATTGAGAGAGGCAAGGTAAGTACAGCTGAGAAGGCTGAAACTTGCACACCACTAAGACAAACACTAAATAATTAAACAAACAACAGTTAGACAAACAGTAAATAATTAAATAAACAGCTAGAACTCACAGTAAGATGTCCCAGGAGGCAAAAATCCACTCACTAGCAGAGCTCTGTAAAAGTTCAGCCTTTCTCTGATCAGAGAAAAGCAAACTAAAACAGCCTATGCACACGTGGAGAAAACAGGAACAAGGTTACAGGATACCTCAGGGGGAGGGGGTCAGGGGGAGGAGTCACTCAGGCAGGCAAGGACAGGAAAAAGCTTAACAAACAGCAGGCTCTGGGGAGAGAGATTAATTCAAAATGGCTACCACACAAACAGGGGGAGGAGTCACTCAGGCAGGCAAGGACAGGAAAAGCTTAACAAACAGCAGGCTCTGGGGAGAGAGATTAATTCAAAATGGCTACCACACAAGGCCCAGTTAATTGAGAGAGGCAAGGTAAGTACAGCTGAGAAGGCTGAACTTGCACACCACTAGATCTTTAAGTTCTTACTTACTAGGGGTTGCTATGGGTATTTATACCAATAAAACTGTACCTAATACGTTTAATATACCTTGTTCACCTGAAGCTTAATTAATCTCAGGTCCTTAGTGTATGACTGATTTGGGTAATGAGCTTTACCTGAAATCACCTCCTGTCTTTTAAGATGTGTAAGTACCTATAAAGCTACGATTATCCCAGGGGAGGGAGGGAAATAACACTTATTAAAAGAGGGCTGCTACACAGTACCCTGTCTTGTGCTGCTGAGGTAAGCTAAATTCTGATTTGATTTAAATTATAGCTCTTAGCTGCTGCTAGGCTCTAACTTCTTATGAAATTTAAACTACAAGCTCTCTGCTGGGTTCTAAATTTAACCAGAAAGCTCTCTTCTGTGTTTTAAAACTAAAAGTACTTTTCTGATGCTAGGCCCTGAGTGACTATTAAATGTACACTACAAGCTCTCTGCTGGGTTCCAAATGTAACCAGAAAGCTCTCTTCTGTGTGTTAAATTTAAACTAAAAGTACTTTGCTGTTACTTGGCCCTAAGTGACTATTAAATTTAAACTACAAGCTCTCTGCTGGGTATGAAATGTAACCAGAAAGTTCCCCTCTGTGTTTTAAATTCAAACTTTAATTGCTGCTACTAGGCCCCAACTGATCCAACAAAAAACAGTGGGTTCACAGATTAAGTAGCTTTAATACAAAGAATTCTTTTTAGAAAATTACCAGAAGTATATACTCACAGTTGCAGATTTCTCTCCAGAAGTAACAGTCCCCCTTTCTAGTCCTTCAAGATGGGAGAGTTAGAATATATAGCACTAAATGAAAGGTTAGATATGATTGGAATATCAGAGACATGGTGGAAAGAGGACAACCAGTGGGACACTGTGATACCTGGGTACAAACTATATCGTAATGATAGAGCTGATCAAATTGGTGGAGGGGTTGCTCTCTCTGTTAGAGAGGGCATTGAGTCAGAAAGGATTAAAGTTTTGCAGGAAACAAAATCTGCTGTAGAATCTATATGGATTGAAATTCCATGTAAAAGGGGGAAGGCAATGGCAGTGAGGGTGTACTATTGAGCGCCTGGCCAGAATGACCAAATGGATGATGACATGCTCAAAGAAATCAAGGAAGCTAACAAATGTTACAGCACAGTAATAATAATGGGTGATTTCAACTACCCCGGTATCGACTGGGTCAGTGTCACATCAGGACATCCTAGGGAGATAAAGTTCCTAGATGAAATAAATGACTGCTTCTTGGAGCAGCTGGTTCATGAACCGACCAGAGGGGAAGCCATATTAGACCTAATCCTCAGTGGAACACCAGATCTAGTGCAAGAGATAAGGGTGTTGGGGCCACTTGGCAATAGTGATCATAGCATGATCGTCTTTGATTTAATTAGTGGAGGAGGGATAGTAAGGAAATCCACAGTGCTACCTTTTAACTTTCGAAAGGGAGACTATGATAAAATGAGGAAAACAGTTAAGAAAAAACTAAAAGGAGCAGTTGCAAAGGTTAAAGACGTACATCAAGCTTGGGTGTTGTTGAAAAATACTATCTTGGAAGCCCAGACCAGTTGTATTCCACGCTTTAAGAAAAGCGGAAGGAAGTCCAAAAAACTGCCAGCATGGTTTAAAGGTGAGGTCAGAGAGGCTGTTGCCAAAAAAGCATCCTTCAGGAAATGGAAAAAAAGAGCCAAACGACGAAACCTGGAAACAGCACAAGCACTGGCAAGTCAAATGCAAGGCATTGATAAGGCAGGCAAAGGGAGAATTTGAGAAGCTTGCTGCAGAAGCAAAAACGCAAAGTTAAGACCTTTTCAAGTACCTTCGTAGCAAAAATCCTGTGAGAGAGTCAGTTGGTCCATTAGATGATAAAGGGGTTAAAGGAGCACTAAGAGGCGACAAGGCGATAGCGGAGAGACTGAATGAATTCTTTGCTTCAGTCTTTACTGAGAAAGATGTAGGGATGTTACCCATGACTGAAGTGGTATTTAAAGGTGCGGAAGAATTGAAGGAAATATCGATACATCGGGAAGACGTATTACAACTATTAGATAAACTGAAGAGTAGCAAATCACTTGGGCCGGATGGTATACATCCAAGGGTGTTGAAAGAACTGAAATACGAGATTGCAGACCTGTTATTAGTAATCTGTGAACTATCATTAAAATCATCTCTAATATCTGAAGATTGGAGGATCGCCAATGTAACACCCATTTTTAAAAAGGGTTCCAGGGGTGATCCGGGAAACTACAGACCGGTGAGCCTGACATCAGTACCGGGAAAAATGGTAGAAACCATCATAAAGAATAAAATTACTCAGCATGTAGACAGTCATGACCTAATGGGAGACAGTCAACATGGCTTTAGACAAGGAAGATCTTGTCTTACTAATCTGTTATGTTTTTTTGAAGGAGTGAATAATCAGGTGGACAAAGGTGAGTCGGTTGATATTGTGTATCTGGACTTCAGAAAGCCTTTGACAAGGTCCCTCATGAGAGACTTTTGGCAAAGCTAAAGAGTCATGAGATAGGAGGCAGTGTACTATTGTGGATCAGGAACTGGTTAAAAGATAGAAAGCAGAGGGTAGGGCTAAATGGCCAATTTTCCCAATGGAGAAAGGTGAATAGTGGTGTACCCCAAGGATCTGTGCTGGGTCCGCTGCTTTTTGACATATTCATAAATGACCTGGAAAGTGGAATAACGAGTGAAGTTATCAAATTTGCAGATGACACAAAACTATTTAAAGCTGTTAAAACCCAAGAGGATTGTGGAAAATTGCAAGAGGATCTTGATAAATTGGAAGACTGGGCATCAAAATGGCAGATGAAATTTAATGTGGACAAGTGCAAGGTTATGCACCTAGGGAAGAACAACCCAAACTATGGTTACACGATGCAAGGTTCCACATTAGGAACCACCACCCAGGAAAAAGATTTAGGCGTCATTGTGGATTCCATGTTAAAACCCTCAGCCCAGTGTGCAGCGGCAGCCAAGAGAGCAAATAGAATGCTAGGTATGATAAGGAAAGGAATGGAAAATAAAAGATATTATAATGCCTCTATATCGTTCCATGGTGAGACCGCACCTTGAATATTGTGTGCAATTCTGGTCGCCGTATTTTAAAAAGGATATAGCTATTTTAGAAAAGGTTCAGAGAAGAGCCACCAAAATGGTAAAGGGGATGGAAGGATACTCCTATGAAGAAAGGCTAAAAAGGTTAGGGCTCTTTAACCTGGAAAAGAGACGGCTGAGGGGAGATATGATAGAAGTCTATAAATTAATGAACGGAGTGGAACGGGTAAACGTAGATCGATTGTTTACCTTATCAGAATATAGAAAGACTAGGGGACATGCAATGAAGCTACAGGGTAAATTATTTAAGACTAATAAAAGAAAATATTTTTTCACTCAACGTGTAATCAAACTCTGGAATTTGTTACCGGAGGATGTCGTAAAGACTGTTAGTGTAGCTGGGTTTAAAAAAGGTTTGGACAAGTTCCTGGAGGAAAGGTCCATAAACCATTATTAAGAAGGGACCCAGGATATCAATGCTTGAACCAATACAAGCATTGTGGAACCTGTGTCCTTTGGGGAAACTGCTAGGTACATATGACCTACATTGGCCACTGTTGGAAACAGAATACTGAGCTTGATGGACCTTGGTCTGACCCAGTATGGCATATCTTATGTTCTTATGTAACATTTGCTTACTTTGTCCTGTAAATTTTTGTTATTTGTATTATGCAACTTATTTTGTTTTCTGTCTTATTAGATTGTGAGCTCTGATGAGCAGGGACTGTCTCTCTTCTATGTTTGTACAGCGCTTCGTATGTAACGGCGCTTTATAAGTCTTTAATAATAATAATAACTCTCTTGCTTCTGATCCTCGCCGTCTCTTTACTACTCTCAGCTCAGCTCTCTCCTCAAAGTGCCTCTGCCTCTGATCCCCTCCCTCCCTTTCTGCCCAAACTCTGGCTGACTACTTCCATGATGAAATCCACAAGATCACCCTCCAATTCCCCACAAACTGAGCTACTTCCCCTCATCCCCCCTCTCCACTCCCAACTCTCCTCCCCCCTCCTTCCATTGCTACCCTCCTCTTCCTTTCCTGTCATCTCTGAAGAGGAAACTGCACACCTTCTGTCTTCCTCCAAACTCACCACCTGCTCCTCTGATCATCTCCCCACCCGTCTCCTAAGCCCATCTCCTCCACCATTGTCCCTTCCATCTCTCATATTCTCAACCTTTTGCTCTCCACTGCAATGGTCCCCACAGACTTCAAACATGCTGTGGTCACTCCTCTCCTCAAAAAACCCTCTTGATCCCACCTGTCCTTCTAATTATTGACCCATCTCTCTCCTTCCCTTCATTTCTAAACTACTTGAACATGCGGTTCACCGCCGCTGCCTCGACTTCCTCTCCTCTCATGCCCTCCTGGATCCCTTACAGTCTGGCTTTCGCCCTTTACACTCTACCGAAACGGGTCTTGTCAAAGTCTCCAGTGACTTGTTCCTGGCTAAATCCAAGGGCCTGTACTCTGTCCTCATCCTTCTTGACCTTTCTGCTGCTTTCGACACCGTTGACCAGAACCTTCTCCTTGACACCCTGTCCTCGCTTGGCTTCAAGGGCTCCGTACTATCCTGGTTCTCCTCCTATCTCTCCCATCACTCCTTCAGTGTGTGTTGTGGTGGCTCCTCATCCTCCACTACCCCGCTCCCAGTTGGTGTACTCCAGGGATCTGTCTTGGGTCCGCTCCTTTTCTCTCTCTATACCGTGTCCCTTGGTGCGCTTATCTCTTCCCATGGCTTCCAGTACCATCTGTATGCTGATGACTCCCAGATCTATCTCATTACACCCGAACTCTCCCCAGCAATCCAGAACCAGATCTCTGCCTGCCTTTCTGACATTGCTGCCTGGATGTCTCACAGCCGCTTGAAATTGAACATGGCCAAGACTGAACTTCTTATCTTTCCCCCTAAAACCACCTCTCCTCGTCCTCCTTTCTCAGTCTCTGTGGATAGCTCTGTACTCCTTCCTGTTTCCTCAGCCCACAATCTGGGGGTTGTCTTTGACTCCTCCCTCTCTTTCTCCATACACATCCATCTCGTAGCTAAGATTTGCCATTTCTTTCTCTATAACATTAGCAAAATCTGCCCCCTCCTTTCCGAACACACTACTAAAATGCTTATCCACTCCTTAATCACCTCCCGTCTTGACTACTGTAACCTACTCCTTGCTGGTCTCTCCTTTGAATCATCTCGCTCCCCTTCAATCTGTTCAATACTCTGCTGCACGGCTAATCTTCCACCATCCTTGTCATGCCCATATTACTCCTCTTCTCAAGTCACTTCATTGGCTCCCTATCCGTTTCCACATCCAGTTCAAACTTCTCCTGCTGACCTATAAATGCATTCACTCCGTGGCTCCTCAGTACCTTTCATCTCTCATCTCCCCTTATAACCCCACTCAGGAACTCTGCTCCTCTGGCAAACTGCTTCTATCTATGCCCCGCTCTCCTACTGCTAACTCCAGACTTCGCTCCTTACACCTTGCTGCACCTTACGCCTGGAACAAACTACCTGTGTCTTTATGCCAGGCACCTTCTCTAGCCCTCTTCAAGTCCAGGTTGAAAGCTCACCTCTTTGCTGCTGCTTTTGGATCTTGACTCACCTGATCTCCTTTTCTCTCCTTTGCTCTACCCCTGCCTACACCTCCCGTGTTTCGTGCATTTTGTCTTAACTAGATTGTAAACTCGGATGAGCAGGGATTGTCTCTTACATCTCTGTGCTGTACAGCGCTGCGTATGACTGGTAGCGCCAGGCATCGGTGGAGATGGACTCCCAACCTGTGGGAGAAAAGCACCAAACGCCCCCCAATGGATAGTCTGCCCTGCCAGAGGACAAGAGGCTATGCTGATGGCATCAAAACCCAAAAGCTGACTGAGCTGGAGCCGGGGATTGGGTCTTGGGGCCTTTTGGCTTGCAACGACCATGGACTGCAGACTTGCTCTGGCCCTGAACGGGGATAGATGCCAGTGGATAGGCTGGGTAGCCCCTGTATGGGAGGCCCCTTTTGCTGAAAGGCTTCTTGTTCTGCTGCTCTCATCCGGGAGAAGCGAGTAGGAGTCACGTACTCTGTCTCGATCTCTGCGGCCTTGTCCTCCATGGGTTTGCCAAATAGCTGCTCCCCAAGGCAAGGGACGTCCAAGTAGCTTCTCCTGGACCTGCTGTTCCAGGTCCAAGGACTGGAGCCAAGCCTGGAGGCGGGCTCCAATGCCAGCCGCCGCCACCCAGGCGGAAGACTCAAAACGGTCATACGCTGTTCACAAGAGGTACTTTGAGCATTCCCCAACAGACTTTGAGAGGGCTTGAAAGCATGGAGATGGTCTCTGTTGAGGCCCGCCGCGAAGCCTCCGAGCTCCTTAGCAAGGTCATGGAGGAACATTCCAATATATAACTGGTAAACTTGGATGCAGCATGACATCATGGAGCACCGATAAGCCTTGAACCTGAGGGAATAGAGGGTAAGAGACTCCCTGCCCGGCGGGATGGACGAATGAATCTTTGGGCTCTTGAGCTTCCGCATGGCCGATTTGACCACCATTGAGGTGTGGGAAAGCTGGGCTTTCCAGAACCCAGACCTCACTGGACCTTGTACAGAGCATCCAGGCGCTTGCTCACAATTGGGACAGAGGCCGGGGTCTCCCACATGCAGAGTAGGAGACAGTTCAGAATGGGAGGAACTGGCACTGAGAAAAGCCTCCCTCGGAAGAGCTTCATATTACAAGATTTATTTATTTTATTTATTTATTTTAATTCTCTTATATACCGCGCTATTCTGCATCAGTGCGGTTTACATTGAACAAACTGAAATTACATTGAACAGGGCATTATAACTTGGAGATAACTATTTTACAGGGAACATGGGCTATGGAGGGTTAAGTGGCTTGCCCAAGACCACAAGGAGCACCTGTGGGACTAGAAACCCCAGTCCTTCCGGCCCAAGGTTGCTGTCCTCTAGTGGGATTTGAACCCCCGACCTTCCGGCCTGAAGTACCTTGTCCCAACCACTAGGCTACTCCTCCACTCCAAGATATTGAGCTCCTCAGTGTGGGACTCCTCCTCCAACTCAGTAGCGATCACTAGGGCCTGCGCCATATCCTGGATGAACTCCAGGAAGGAGGTGTCCTTGAGAGGTGACCGCTGCCTCTGGGTAGGCAGGGAAGGGTCGGAGGGGAGGTCCTGGTGGGACCAAGTCTCCAAGGAGGTCTCTCCGTCTGACTCCCAGTCTGAGTAGTCCGTAGAGGACTCGAGGTTGGGTGGCTCCAGATGGGTCGGTGACCTATGCCGGGTCTCAGATGACAAAACTTGCCCGGAGCCGGAAGTGCTCGCCTGCGAAGATCTCGCGCCCAAGGAGTGGGACGGAGATCAAGACCTACGCCGAGGATCCTCACGAGGCTTCAAGCTCTCGGGGGTCACAACGGTGGCACGGGCAGTCGTCGAGGTCCCTGCAGTCTTGAGGCATGTGCCAGCAGGGCCGGGCATCAGCGTCTGCTGGGTAGCAAGGAACACAAATGCTGCATTCCAAGGCCAGTATCCGGGCCTCCCACTTGGGAGTGGGGCCCTGCGACACCAATGCCAGGGTGACCGGGTCAGATGGAGGAAGAGAGGGGGTCCTTGCCAGGATGACCCTTGGGAGACTGGGTCCCTTCACCGGAGGCCTCTGTATCGGTACGAGGGACCTTACTAGGCTGCTCTCTGTCCAACTCCAGAGACTGCCAAGGGGGGGCTGACAGACCGGGCACATGACCTCTCACGCTTGTCTGGCGCTCCCGACAGAGTCCTCAAGGCCTTCTTCTTCCGCTCACGTTCAGATGACCCCTGGTCAGAGTGCCGCTGTGCCCAGGTTGGAGCCTTTGGAGACTCTGAAGCTTGCGGGAGGCTACCAGGAATACCAGGTCTGCTTTATGGAAGAGATCTGGAGTTGGACAGAGAGCAGCCTAGTAAGGTCCCTCGTACCGATACAGGGCAAAATATTGAGAGGGATAGATGTAGCATTCTTCAATGTCTGCCATGTATATGTTTTACATATGGTTTTGATATTTGGTTTTTATAAAGGTAGATGTCATTTTTTACATGGATGTATTTATTTGATTTTATTCTCTTGTGTCCGTTTTATTTCTTTTATACGTTTTAGTTTGTTTTATCACTCTTATTGCAGAAGTATGTATCTAAATAATGGTTGTTTTTCATTATTTTTAATCTTTTAATTGTTTGAAATTGTATTTTTGAGGTTAATACCCACTGAAGGTGGCATCAAGTCGAAACGCGTTGGGGTTGGTTGAAATAAAGGTTGTATAACCACCACTGTTTTGGTGCACCTGTTCTATACTGTTCCATTATCACCTACAGGTGATTGTGCTCTTGGTTTGGACTACAGCTTGATAATTGCACTATCATCTTCACCAATCTCCCTAAACAACAGTTGAAGCAGCTTCAATCAATTCAAAATACTGCAATCCGTGCCCTTGCCCACGCGACTCCATTCTTCATTTGGCACCAAAGGCTATCCATTATAAAATCCTCATCTTGAACCATAAGGTCCTGCAGAATAATGTTCCCCAGCATCTCACTACCCCACTGCTGCTTATGCTCCCTCCGTGACAATAGGCTAGTTCTGCCTTCACCATCTCGGGCCAAGGATGAATCTACCAGGTGGCCCCTTTGGAACTGTTTACCTTCCTATATCTGCCTCAAGCTCTTGTTTCCCAAAATTAAATCCTCCTGAAAACCTATCTATTTGAGCAGGTCAAGTACTGCATAACTGTAGATATTTGTTCTCTGCTTATATGGATGTTTAGTCTCTTATTTTCTTGCTTTCCTGTATTATAATGTAATTCCTTGCTGTTTTCCTGGTTTTTAATTGACTTTATAAACCGCCCTGTATGCCCCACAAACAGTGGTATACTAAGAACCAAGACAATAAATGATCTTTTAGATAATTGAATGCCTCTGTTGTATCCTCTCACCTCCTCTTCAGTATACATATTTGTTACATTTTTCTATACCGCCCCTTCCAGAGATCAGGGGCGGTTTACATATAACTAACATTTTACATAGAACAGTTGTTTTTAGAACTATTTACATAAAAAACTTGCAACTCTTAACAACTTAACATATTATTTAGAACTATGTACTTGCTGTTTATAGGCGAATGTTGCCTGTACTTTGGGTTGGGGTATGTGGTTAGTGTGCCTGTGAGTTCTTGGAGGTGTTGTGTTGTGTTGTGTTTTGCGTTCCATAGTGTGCCGTGAAGAGGTATGCTTTGAGTGATTTCTTAAACTGCTGGAGATCCTTGATTGAGCGGATTGATAGAGATAAGGAGTTCCAGAGGGAGGGGGCGGTGAAAGTAAATGCCCTGGAGCTTGTGGTTTGCTTCATTTTCCTGAATGTGTTTGGGATCCCAAGTGAGTACAGTGCATTTTCTCTTCTGGTTCTTGTGTTGGGGGGGGGGGGGGGGGGTTATGGATGAGTGTAGAGAGAATGGATGGGGCTATATTGTTCAGTAGTTTGAAAGTAGTGGCAAGTGTTTTGAACTTTATTTGACTTGCTATTGGGAGCCCGTGGAGGTCATATAAGATGGGGGTGATGCTGTCAGTTAGTGAGGTTTTGCAGATGATTCTCGCAGTGATGTTTTGTGCTCTTTGGAGGATGTGTAGGCTTTTGGCGGGTAGACCCTGCAACAGGCTGTTGCAGTAGTCAAAGTGGGGTGTGACAATCGCTTGTATTACTGATCTGTAGTTTTCTTCTAGGAATGGCCATATGTATTGAATTGTTTTTAACTTGTAAAACACAGTTTTCACTGTTTGTTTCAGATGGGGGAGCATGCTGAGTGTTTGATCAAGGGTTATACCTTGGTATTTGACCTCATTCTTCATTGGGAGGGTAGCGGAACTCAGGGTGATGTTTTGCAGGAGGGTGTGGTTTGGGTTTTTTGTGATGTACATGGCTTCTGTGTTTTTTTTTTAAAATTAATATTGAGGTTGTTTGCATTGAACCGTAAGTTGGTTTCATTAATGCAGTCGGATAGGTTTTTAAAGGAGGGGTTATTTGTATTTTATTTATTTATTTATTTATTTAACATTTTTTATATACCGCACTATTCATCATCAGTGCGGTTTACATTGAACAACAACATACCTGTCAGTACATGACTGATCTAGGTTTACAGATAACAGGGAAAATCAACTGGGTGTGAACTGGGGAATAACTATCTAAATAATTATACATAATTATCTATGGGGATGGACAACAATGATGTTGTCCGCATAGATATAATACTTTATGTTGAATTTTATAAAATATGTTGGCGATAGGTTGTAGGTAAACATTAAATAGTAAGGCTGATAGGGCAGAGCCTTGGGGATACCTTGGCCTTGTGGGAAGGTAACCAGGGACTCATTACCTAGTTGTATGTGTAATCTGCGGTTTGAGATGTAGGATATAAACCATTGTAGAACTGTTCCTCCTATTCCAATTTGTGTTAGTCTGGCTATGAGGGTGTTGTGATTGATGTTATCGAATGCAATGTCTAAGAAAATTAAAGGGAAGGTACATTTGGGGTTATCTAAACCATGGATGAGGTGGTCAAACAAGGATATCAAAAGGGTTTTGACTCCATGAAAAGGTCGGAAGCCAAATTGATGGTTGTCTATTTATTTATTTAGCAGCTTTTCTATACCGCGCTCTTCAATATCAGTGCGGTTTACAAATAACAAATTCTTGCTAAGACAAAGGCCTTGTGCATACATTGAAACAGGATCAATAACGTGGAGCTGCAACTGGGTGAACTATTTACATATCCAGCCACTCAAACTGTGGTGGGTAACTATTTACAGGTTGAAGGGGGGGGGGGGGGGGTTGAAGTCTACATGGTCCTGGAGTTGTATTTGGATGATTTGTTTGATGACTTTAGCAACAAAGGAAATGCTCACTATTGGTCGGTATGAGCTGGGTTTGCTCTTGTTGAGTAATCTGTTTAGTATAGGGCGTATTATATTTAGTCCTTAAATCTCCATTAACAATACTTTTGATGTAGATCTTGCACCATCTTGATTGCTTCACTCCACCTTCTCTATATGCATTTTGAGATATAGACACTATCTTTAGGTTCGATATTCTAGATGTGATCTTAGCAACTACCTTTGCAGAGTTATCATTGCCTCCTCTTCTCTAATGCTCCTACTCCTCCACCCCCCATACCAGCATCCTTCTGGTTGTTATCTTGTCACATCATTTCATTATCTTGAAATTGGCAGTGGTCTCTCCACTAGTTGGTGCATATCACTCTTTCATGCATCAGACCAAGCCTTTGGCTTCCTGCATCCCAAGAGCAAGATTCCGCACTTTTGTTTTTCACTGAATCTCAACTGCCCAGCAATCAACCACTCCAAGGTTTTTTGGATAATTTTCTCTTCCTCATCATCATCCACTCAGGTAGAGGTATAGGTAAGAAACAGGTTAAGCAGCAGGATATAACGTTTTGGTAAATGCCATCCACTCTGTTGAAGGCATAAAGATTTGTGATGTGGAACTGGGGCCGGTTCTTTTAAATTATTTTATTAGCAACATTGTGAGCAAAGTGGATGTCAAAATTCATTCAATGACAACAGGAAATCTGCAATAGGGTGACATGCCAAAAGGGACAAAATAACAGGAAGGAACTTGAAACAGTCCTTTGAAAAATTAGCTTCAGTGTAAGAAAGTGTGAAATCAGATACTCGGGACACAAGGCTCCATTAGCCACATATCCATTAGGGACGAGAATTGAAAACTCAATATGAAAGATCCAGGACTAATCACCTCAGATGACCTTAAGCTAGATACTTGATATATTAAAGCAACTGGGAAAGCGTACAGAGTACTCGAGTGCCTTAGCAGAAGAATAAATGGGTAAGCATTCCTTTTCTACGGGCCACTAATGAGTATTTACATCACGTACTGTGTTCAGGGAAAAGAGGCAACCCATTGCCCTTCTACACATCAGTAGTGAGACCTCACCTCATGTACTTTCAGTTTTGGAGGCCAACCTTCCTGAGGATAGAAGCAGTGTAGAGAGCGAATACTACAAGGTCTGCAACACCACCCCCACCAAAGAAAAGTCTTAAGATACTCAAAATGTATGTGCCGGAAAGAAAGTACAATACAATAGAAACACTGAAACATTTGACAGGCTACAATAAAAGCATAGGGTGATCAACTTTTCCATCAAAAAGGAAATTCAGGACAAGATGTCATGGAATGAAGCTGAAGGGAGGCGGGTTCAGCAGAAGTATCAGAAAATGCTTCTGTTCCAAGGGTGTCGTAGATGCTTGGAATGACCTAACAAAAAGGGATTGTGGCAACAAAAAAAAGGAAGACAGAGCTGAAACATGCTTTACAGACGCACACAGCACAATCGTTAAGGGGGGGTTGGAAGTAACAGATTAAGAAATGAGTGAGAAGTTTACTATTTGATACGGATGGGAGGTCTTTATCTGCTGCCATTTTTTTTTTTTTTTATTGATGAGCACATCACATGGTAGCTAAATATATTAGATAACACCTTTACTAATTAAAGTAACCATCTGGATTATTGCAATGCTTGGTGGCCAGACAGTGGGGGTAGGATCAGAATGTTGAATTAAGTCTGAAATCTTGTAGGCCTGGACCAGTAACAACAATGGAGGCCAGCACTGTGAGAGTTCAAGCATGATTGGGACAGAGACAAAAGGGGTAGGATAGAAATAGGGTTGAGAGGTTGATAAACATATCAGGGGAAGAGGGTGGGAGGCATGAGCTGTTATTTTAAAGTGTGGAAGATTAAGAGTAGTTACTCACCTGTAACAGGTGTTCTCCAGGAGCAGCAGGAATCAGTCCTCACATATGGGTGACGGCGCCGACTGAGCACCCATGCGGAGCATTTCCCCAGCTTTCAAAGAAAACCTTTGGGAATGCAGCACGCATGCACAGTCCCCTTCCCGCCCAAGGGTGCCATCGTGCTCAGTCTGCTGACATAGCTAAAAGACAGCAAAAAATCAAAATGAAATATATGACTGCAACTCCGGGGGAGGAGGGAGGGTCGTGAGGACTGATTCCTGCTGCTCCTGGAGAACAGCTGTTACAGGTGAGTAACTACTCTTTCTCCAGGACCAAGCAGGAAGTCAGTCCTCACATATGGGACTCCCCAGCTCTAGGCTACCGGGAACCCAAGTTGACAAAAATGGCTCCCTCTGAAGAGCCTCAGCATCCGTGAGAAGAATTTTCTCTGAGAACGCCCCCGTATGGTAGTCCAACACAAGGACCGGAGGGTAGGAGTTGCCTAAACCTCAAAGAGATTATGGAGTAGAGCCTGTCCGAAAGCACTGTCCCTCTGGGACTCACTCTCTCCAGGCAGTAATGGGCTGCAAAAGTCTGGCTTGAAGACCAAGTTGCAGCCCGGCAGATGTCTGCCAACGGAACAGAGCGGAGATGAGCTACTGACCCGCCTCCCTTCAGCTTTTGCCCTGACAGGGTGGGCCATGACTCGACCCTGCAAGGGGAGGTCAGCTGCCCTATACACCCAGGCAATACAATCTGCTACCCAAGTGGACAACGTACGCTTGGAGACAGGTAACCCCATCTTATTAGGGTCAAAGGAGACGAAGAGCTGAGCAGCCCTTCGATGCTCTCACATACATTCTATGTAAAAGGACAACGTCCTCTTACAGTCCAGGGTATGCAAGACTGTCTCAGCCCAGCTGGCATGCAGCCTGGGAAAAACGGGTCGGAAGAACCACCTCCTGATTGAGGTGGAAAGAGGAGACCACTTTAGGGAGGAACTTGGGATGGGTCCATAGGACCACCCTGTTCCTATAGAACCGTGTGTATGGTCTATCAGAAACCAGAGCTTGTAGCTCACTCACACGCCTGGCCGATGTAAGAGCCACCAGGAAGAGCGCTTTCCAAGAGAGGAAGCGCAAATGGCAAGTAGCCATCGGCTCAAACGGTGGGCGAGTAAGTTGTTGCAAAACCACGTTCAAATCCCACTCAGTCGCTGGTGGACGAACCAAACGCTTGAGTAGAAGCAGACCTCTGAGAAATCTGGACACCAAGGGGTGAACCGACAGAGACTGTCCTTCCACCGGTGAGTGGTGCGAAGACGAAGCACTGAGGTGGACCCAAACAGAGTTAGACTTAAGGCCTAAGTCTGAAAAGTGAAGTAAATACTGCAGTACTACTGGCACAAGGCAAGAAAAAGGGTCTTCATTGTGCTGAGCACACCACACTGTAAACCGACACCACTTGAGGGCATAGGACTTTCTTGTGGACTACCTCCTAGAGACCAATAATCACCTCTTCAACTACTTTAGGCAGAAGTAAGGGAGCTAGCACTACCCTTTCAGCAGCCAGGCCATCAGGTTGAGGGACCTGAGATTGGGGTGCAGAAGGGAACCCTGCTCTTGAGACAGGAGATCGTTTTGCAACCCCAGAGGGAACGGAGTTTCCACCGCCAACTGCAGCAGAAGTGGAAACCACGGCTGTCTCGGCCATCTGGGGGCTACCAGAATCACAGAGGCCTTGTCCCAGAGAATCTTGAACAGAGTTCAGGCCACCAGGGGCGTGGGAGGAAACGCATACAGGAGGCCCGTAGACCATGAGATCAGAAAAGCATCTGCTGCCATCCTCAGGGGATGCGGCTGTCTGGAGCAGAACCTGGGCAGCTGATGGTTTAGTGGACTTGCAAAGAGATCGATGGATGGAAGTCCCTAGCGGAGGAAGATCTGCTGGACCACCAATGGATTCAACTGCCATTCGTGAGGCTGGAGAATCCTGCTTAGCTTGTCTGCCAGAAAATTCTCCTGACCAGGCAGGTAAACTGCTTTGAGAAACATACCCTGTTTGACCGCAAAGAAGCAGAGGTCCAGTGCTTCCTGACTTAGGAGCCTGGATCCCGTGCCCCCTTGTTTGTTCACGTAGAACATTACCACTTGATTGTCCGTCTGAACTAGGACAGACTGGTGAGAGAGGGCATGAGAAAACGTTTGCAGAGCTAAGTGAATTGCTCGCAGCTCCAGAAGATTGATTTGCTGCATGGCCTCTCGAGGAGACCACAGGCCTTGAGTGCACATGCCCTGGCAATGTGCACCCCAGCCCTTTAAGGAAGCATCGGTCGTCAGCACCCTTGTGTGTGCTGGAGCCTGAGAAGGTACCCCCTCCCCCCCCCCCCAAGAAGGTTTGGGAGATGTAGCCACCACTGTAAGGAGTCCAAAAGTGGTTTGGACACCTTAACTCTGTCTCGGAGGTCGCCTGTGGCCTGTGTCCACTGAGCTCTGGGGCACCACTGAGCAGCCTGCATGTGCAGACGGGCATTCGGAGTCATATGTACAGTGGATGCCCTGTGGTCCAGTAGCCGCAGGTAGTGCCTGGCAGAAACATGAGAATTGTTTTGGAACCGATTGGTCAAGTCCATCAGTCTGTGGGCCCTGTCTTCGGGCAAGTAAGCCCTTGCCTGAAGGGTGTCTAATCTTGCCCCTATAAACTCTAGATTTTGAGAGGGGAGCAAAGTGGACTTTGCGTAGTTTATGACAAAGCCAAGATGCTGAAGAAGAGAGACAGTATGAAGTGTGACTTGTCAGGCCTCCTGGAGAGACCGGCCCCTGATGAGCCAGCCGTCCAGGTACGGGAAGACAAAAATTCCCTGATTCCTGAGATAAGCCGCCTCCACCGCCTGGCATTTGGTGAAAACCCTGAGGACAGAGGTTAGGCCAAAGGCAAGTACCCTGTACTGAAAATGGTTTCCTCCCACCACAAATCTGAGATATTGTCTGTGGTCTGGATGAATGAGGATGTGAGTATAAGCATCCTTTAGGTCTAAGGAGCATAGCCAGTCTCCCTGCTGGAGGTAAGGCAGCAGTATCCCAAGGGTAAGCATCTTGAACTTTTCCCTCTCCAGAAACTTGTTTAGGTTTCGCAAGTCTAGGATAGGCCAGAGGCCTCTTGTCCTTTTTGGTACCAGGAAGTACCTGGAGTAGAAGCCTTGCCCTGTCAGGTGGTGAGGCACCGGTTCCACCGCCTGTTCCCTTAGAAGACTTGCCAACTCCTGAAGGAGGAGGTTTCTGAGTAGAGGGAGTCTGGGAGGCTCCCCTGGAAAGTAGGAGGGGGGTAGCTGGTGGAAATGGAGCATGTAGCCTTTTTGGACTATGCTCAGTACCCAGGTATCCCCTGTGATGGCTGGCCACCTGTAGGCGTACAGGGTCAGCCGACCTCCTGTGCTGAGTGGAGTCACTGGCGGAGGAGAGGCTATGCTGTGGGAGTCAAAACCCCGCTCACTGCTGTGCAGGAGCCGGAGCTGGCCGCTTGGGGGTCTTCTGCCTATAGGGCCCATGCCCATGCCCCTTGGCCTGCTGGTCCTGTTGGGGAGCTGGAGAGGCCTGATACTGAGGGTAGGTTTTGCAGGCAGCACCCTTCCTCGGGAAAAAGGGATTCTTTCCCAAGCACTTCTTCTTTTGAGAAGGGGCAGAAGTCTTCCTGGACAGCCTTGTCCTGGTGAGAGTCTCAGTCTCGATTTCTGCAGCCTTTTCAATCATGGGCTTACCGAAGAGGTTGTCACCTCGGCACGGGACATTGTCCAACTTGTCCTGCACCCATGACTCCAGGTCCTGCACCCATGACTGTAGCCAGGCCTGACGGCGTGCACCGATGCCGGCCGAAGCCTCGAAGCCATCATAGGCTGCTCGAGAGATCAACTTCGAGCACTCCCGGATCTCTGTAGACAAGGCCTTGAACCTCTGCAAAGGTTCCTCGGAGAGGCCAGCTAAGAACCCAGCAATCTCCTTTGCCAGGTCCCGTAAGTACATGCCCATGTACAGCTGGTAAGTCTGGACATGGCAAGATAGCATAGAGCCCTGGAAGCACTTTCTACCGAGGGCATCCAGGTTCCAGGTCTCCCGGCCAGGGGGCACCAAGGAGTGCATCTTCTGACTCTTCAGGTGGTGCCTGGCCGATTCCACAACCATGGAATTATGCGGTAGCTGCGCCTTTTGGAATCCAGGGCTCTTGCGGACTTGATAAATGGAATCGACCCGCTTGCTCAGAACCGGCACCAAGGCCGGTGCCTCCCACATACGGAAGAGCAGCTGTTCCAGCATCAGAGGAACTGGTACAGTATAGGCTTCCTTTGGAGGAAAATCATACTGGAAGGCATTGAGCTCCTCCTCAGCATCCGCAGGGAATGCCAAAGCCTTGGCCATGTCCCTCACGAAATCCGAGAACCGGGTATC